>JAPDVU010000003.1:121647032-122247032 GCA_026230045.1 Corynorhinus townsendii | reverse complement strand
GCACCCAACTACCCAGGGCTCTGTAACCTGAACTGCTGCTATCAACCTCAACCCCTCAAAATACTCAACACGTTTATTTTGGACGCATTCTCAACAGGTGTTTCCTCTGTTGCAAATGGTTTAAACTAGAGCCTTGCTTATGTCCGGTGTGTTCAGCTAAAATCACAGGGCCAGCTGACGTTCTGTGAGCATGTGTGCTCATCTGTGCTGATGCTGACAGCCAATACTTGCTGATTCCCACATTGGTCAGCACTGGACATAGAACAGATGTTGGGGATTATAAGGGAGGATTCAGGGAAGCTATGGGCCCGAGCGTCTGCGGAAGTAATTTATTGTGGAGACGCAGAAAGGCCCCGCTGAACCTTCAGTGAGAAGTTTGATGGAACAAGCCTCGTGGGCCTGCGAATCAGGGCTCAAAACAAATGTTTTCCTGTTGTCCTTTAATTGAAAGAAAAATAGTAAATCATCATCTTTAAGTCCAGCTGAATGGAGAAAGAAAGAAATCCTGATCCCACAAATTTTCATTAAAGTTCTAATCTATGAATTAATTAGTGGGATCATGACACTGAAGTGTCAACGTAGAAAGTCTAACTAGGTCCAAGGTGAATTATTGGAGGAGAGTTTGCAGATGAGTGAAAGGTTGGCTATTCTGCCAACCCTCATGGGAAAACTCCTTGAAGACTAGGCTTTTTGTGTGTGTGAAGTTTACCCCAATATAACACAAAGCTATTTCTTCCTCACCATCTGGCCATTCTGGAATTTCTTTGTCTAGTTATTCCACCAATGGTATGGTCTAACCCTCGACTCAGCTCACTGCCCAAGACACTATGATTTGCAGGTCCAAAGGCAAGAATGCTGTAGGTTATGAGTTTTCGTGTCTTCTTAGTGGACCACCTGTGATCCTCAGCTCTTACTGTGGCACTGCTCTGTGGAAAGCTAACCAGAGATAACTTCTTTCTTTCTTGTTTTTGGGTAGCTCTCAATAGATTTAATGAACTTCATTTTGATACTTCCCATAGCAATCCAAATGTATTTGTTGGTACATTTCAGTAAGTGTTTTGGTTTTAAAATCAGATTATTTCAAGAGCTGCAAAGAAAGGGGTAATATGAAAGTTGTCTTGACCAGTAAGGGTCATCAAAAAAAAAACAAAAAAAAAAAACTTAGAAGTAAGGCAAAGTATTTAAATAAGGGATTCTAAAATTAATCAAATTCAAAAACACATTTTTCATATTTTTCTCCTCCATTGTTTCCATTGTGAACATATTTATAGCCTGTTAAGGATTTCAGCAGAAAGAATCACAGGCAAATATGTAAGCTCAACTGTTAACTGCCTTAGAGTTGATTTGAGGCAACTAGTATTTATGTTGCTTTTTCTGGAGGTAAGCATATAAATGTTCCTGCTAGGGAGAAAGCGAGTAGTTCATGTGGAGAACAAAGGAATTGTCACTAGCTTACTAATAAATGTTTTTTTCCATCAAGGAAGGAGACATAAATTGTGTATCATTGGCATTAAATAATACACTGAGTAAGCAAGTAAAAATATGAGGAAAAACAAAATGGATCCTTACACTAAATATTCTGTGATCCAAAATTTCAAATGCATTAGGAGAATTCATTCATTCAATCAGCTAGGAGTTCTTTCTTTAAAAAAAAAAAAAAACCAGCAACTCAGAGTAACCTCATTTTTGTTTGTTGGTTTTGTGTGTGTGTTTTTTTAATGGGAAAAACGGATAGCTATTGTATTTTGTTTCTCCTCTGAAAACATCTTCAGTTCTCCAAAATTAATAGAAATATAGGAAGGCAGTTCTATAAAAGCAAAATAAATCCCTCAGGGCTTTCAACAATATTAAGGAGAACTAAGACATAAGAAAAGAAGATATCCATTTTATGAAAAGTATATAATAGCAAATGTTGTTTACATATTAACCCAATTTTAACATGGGAGAACATCTCAAATGTAGAAGCCTTTCCATAGAAGAATCAGTCTAAAGTATTCATGTTTAGTTATATCTATTAATTTTAAACTAAGGAAGTTGTATTGAAAAGATAAATTGAAATATATGGGAAAGGGAAATGTAGCTGAAGTGTTTCTATTAGGGTACGATGAAAAAATTGGATCTGTTTTATGTAAATTTTCAAGTGGCTTGGTAAAGAAAGTCAAGAGTACATTAATTAAATTTACAGAGCCAAAAAAGGTGAGGACCCAGGAGGTTAGATGTAAAAAAATACAGATGGACTGAGAGAGATGAGAGGAAATGGACAGACTTTTAAAACATGATATTCAGCTTGGAAATATGCAAGCTAATACGATAGGGAAAACAAGCCAAAGACAGATAGCTGGTTTAAAGAAAAAGTTAATAAAATGTCAAGTCTGAAAAACTATACAGACCAAAGCCAGGAAATTACAGAGTTATGTATCCCACAGTAACTGTAAATTAACCCCATTGCACATATGTAGTATTTCACATTACTGTAGATGGTGTTAACTTTCACACCTAAACATGCATGTGTATGTGTGTATTTCATCTGAATTACGGTTGTAATGGGAACAAAGGTGCAAACAGGACACATAATGGATTGCCTGCTTTTTTCACGAGTCACCCAGGAGCTTTCTAGCCCAAGCTGCTCATACACCTCAGAAAAGAGCAGAAGGGAGACCAGTTTTGATTCAAAGTCCAGTTGTTCACCGAAAGGGCTAGGAAGGTACCAATATTTCTTAGCAATTGTAAAGAAGTCATGAGTGTCCTGGGTATGTGGAATGAAGTCCATAGTACATTCCTGAGATTGAGTACATAGGATCGAAATATGTCCCCATACCAGTTTCTCCTTTCCTTTGCTTGCCTCATATCTCTAACATGCTCCTTTTATCCCTGTTTTTTGCCCAATTACCATCCATTTTTTCTCTCATATTAGGCTCATTATAGAAGTTAAAATACAGTATTTTCCTTTGAAAGCATTCAATTGACTGATCTGGTTGGTTGTTTGCTTTAAAAAAAAACACACCATTCAATCAATTTATACAATATATATTCCAATATAGCTCTCACTTTAGACATGGGACCAGGATGCAGGAGTCCACATACTTCTTCCTGAAGCATACTCTAGGCCATTTCCATTTAGTTCATGTGTCTACTTATAGCACCTTCTACCTTTGTCAGATACACACTGATTTTTTCACTCTTAACTTTTGTACATCATTGGGGGTGTAGTGGACAAGCCCTCTGTTTATCATGTCTTCCTAATCCTTTGATTTCCTCAGTACCTATGAGGTCCTCCTCCACAGCCACCTCCCCATTACTTGACAAGGCTACACCTCCATTACCTGGCACTGAAATCTCTTGTCCTCTCCCACTGCCATCTCACTATCTTAGCATCTGATTCCACTGGGCTCACAGCAATCCCAGTTCACCACCACCTCTAATGAAATTGCTTGTTCCCACTGAAATTGCTTTTCATCTTCATTGTCGTTATCAATATCACAACCTTATAGTTGCTGTCCAGTAGATACTCTATGAATATACTCTTACCAGTTCTCTCAGCCTTCATCTTTCCTTTCTTTCAGCTGGACTCCAAAATAAATTATTTAAGTAGTTCATTCATTCTCCTCTTTAATTCCCTTGCCCTTCTTGGTTCTGATTTTTCTACCTGTCACACACACCATCTGCTTGCTTAGCTTTTACTTAAGCTACCAGCATTTTTAGGAAAACTCAAATGATTTGTATCCTCATCAAATTGATCTGTTTGTCTTAGAAGTTGAGCTGTCATTGGTGTCATCATGTCTATTTATTTGATTTCCTGTCTTCAAGCAGCATTTTTCAAAGGTTATTCTCTCTTCTGTGGCCCCAGATTACTTTGTTTTGAACACGACTTCACCTATTTACTCATAGGGATCGAGGTCACTTCCCATCAGTTTCTCCCACATCCTCCTGGCCACCCAAAAATCTCTTCAAATTGCCATCTACTCATGCTCCCTTCCTCCCATGCTTCCTTCCTTCCTCTTGAGTTCACAACTGACCCTTGAACTTCCAATGCCATTTCTTCCCATTCGGCTCCCAATGTCATGCCTTCTCACTCACTCCGGGACCACTTTCCATCAGTTCCCCTCTTGATTTTTTACATTTCAAGATTCTCTCTCCTCTCCCACTGCCATCTCATTATTTTGGCCAAATCCCCATCTGGCCCTCCGTCCTCCCCTCCCCCGCCCCCCATTTACTCATGCATTTTGCTGCACTCCCTTTCATCCTCTTCCACATCTTCCCTAAAATGCCCTCCCCTTCAAAGTCCAGCTCCATCCTGGGTCTACTTCCTCCCTGACTATGACTGAATTAAGTCCTGACTTCTTTTCTTTCTGCCACCTCCTAAGATAGGTATTAACCAGATTCTAATTTCATGCCTTTTCTTACTCAGGTTCACCCATCCCTATGGTACAAGTGACCCCTAGATAAATAGACTAGCCCACCTATCTGGTGAGAGAGCTTGGGCTCTGGCTGGGTTCCAGCCTTGGCTCTGCCACATGCCAGCTATGTGACCCTGGCCATATTATTTGACTTTTCTTGCCTGAACTATTCATCTATGGGACAGGAATGGCACTAGTGCCTACCTCCTGGGTTGTTGGGAGGATGAAATAAGATAATTCACAGAGAGGGCTGAGAACATTGCTTGGCACACAACCAGCACAGAGTAAATGTAGCTCCTTCCTTGTTGTCACAGCTGCCCTCATCAGTCTCCATGGTCATCTTTATTGTGACCTCCACAGCCACACTTCCCAAAATCAGAACTTCCTGAAAGTTAGTCGGTCAGCCTCCTAACCTTTGGTTTCACCTTCCCCCTCATTGCCAGCTCCTGCTTTTGCTGGGGCCCTGCCCTTCCCCTTCTCCGCTGCTCCTCTGACTAGTCAAAGCTCTCCTTTGTCCCCATGACTACTTCAGAGGCCTCCTTTCTGGTCTCCAGAATCTGCTCTCACTTTGAGAGCTCCTGTAAACTGGTGCCTTGATCCATGTTCCCTGTTCCAGATGCCTTCTGTAGCTTTTTCTTGTCCCAGGAGTGAAATCTAAACCCCTCAGCCCAACATTCTTTCCTTCCTTTTCAGGTTTACTTCCCTACATATACCCTAAACCCAAGCACATTTTTCTTTAGCAGAATATACTCCCTATTTTGTCTTTATCCTGCTCTTCTGGCCAGAGGGCTTTTCATTACCTGCAGCTGGATGGAATCTCAATGACCCCAAAGAACTAGTGTTACTCCACTTGGCCTTAGAACTCTCTGTCTACTCCTATGGTGACCCAAGGCTGCTAGAGAACAAGGCCTGGCCCTCTTATTCCCCAGTGGTCCTAGCAGCTTCACAGTCTAAACTGAACCTTAGTGAATTCCTCCTATGGACCCATCCTTTAAACCCAGCATTTGGTACGGGGTCTCATACAGCCATGTCATATGCCATGGCCTCAGAATAGAAGTTTTCAACATGGTGACAAATTTCCCACATAGACACAAAGGACATGCATTAAATACCTGGCCTATACAAATATTACTATACTACTTGCCTCATGTCTTTTTGAAAAGAAGTAAAATGTTAACTGTATTGTTGAGCTCCCCTCCCCCAGTTGCCCTGCCAGTCTCATTCCCCTTGAAATAGAAATACTCTCATTACTTTAATGTTTACTATTTTTGTGCATGTATTATGGATGCAGAAACCTATAAAAATATAAATAATGCACAAAGTTGATTTTTGCAGGGTTTTGAAACAAAATAGATTGTATTATATACACCTTTCCCCTCAATACTGGGTTGTTTGGGATGATTTTATCTCCCACTGTTTTTGACATTTATCCATAGTGATATTATTGTAATACATTCATTTTAATGCTCTTTTCAGTTATATAAGTATACCAAAATTTATTTATTCTCCTATTGATAAACATTTACATTGCCATTTTTTTGCAATTACTAAAAATGCTATAGCACACATTCCTGTACATGCATATCTGTGGGTTTGTCTGAGTTTCCCTAGAGTATAGAATTGCAATGGAATACCCATTGGCAATTCTCTCAATCTGTGGCTTTTCTTTAAATTTTGCTTCTGGTGTCTTTTAGTGCCGAAGTTTTCCATTTTTATGCAGTCAGACTCATCTTTTTCCCTTCATCGTTTCTTTCATTTTGTATATTTTCTAAAAGCTAATCAAGGTCAAAAGGATAGTCTCCTAGGTTTTCTTCTAAAACTTGTAAAGTTTTACCTTTCACCCTGATGTCTATGATCTTCCTGGAAGGGGTGTGTGCTTGTGGTATAAAGTCGGGTGTAACTGGGTCTTTTCACTTAGATGAGCAGTGCCATGCCCTGCGCCCTCCTTGCCCTGTGGATGTGCAGGCTGATGGACTGCCACATCAAGTAGGGTCACATGGGACCCTTCGTGTCCAGGCCCAAAGTCTCTAGGGTTGCATCTGAGGGGCAGGGTCTGAGCGGTGAGGGCCTGGCGATACTCTGCTAGCTATGTTTAGAGGAATGTAAACATTTGCCTCCAGGTTTTGAACCTAGAGAGCATCTGAGATGGTCTATGAGTTCTGTGCAGTAGACTTTGTCTCTTTGGGGAACTGTTGTATGTCAATTAGAAGCCTCCTCTATTCACTCAACTGACTTCCCTTTTAGAAAAATGATTCTTTTCTAAACTGTCAATGCCCTCTCAGATGCTTTAAAAAATTGCACTGATTGTTGTGGAGCTTAGAAATAATACATATGGGAATACCCAGAAAAGGAGGTTTGGTAGAAGAGAATAGAAGCTAAAACCAATACCTACCTACTTCTCATTTGTGCCCGAGACCAGTGGTGTCATTAATGAAAACAGGAAATGCTAGAGAAGGGCGTGGGAAGATGTGAGGGTTGGTTTTAGATGAACAACAGACATGTATGTTATTTTGGATACCTTTCTTGGGAGTTTGGAGTTACTGCAAGGTCTGCTGATGTATCCCTGTGTGTACCCGGCAGTGTATACAAAGAGGTGAGTACGTAGTTTAACAATAGGTACTACCTGCTGTCAGTGCGCAGACTCCTGTAGATGAGGAGGAGGAGGTGCTTTCTTCATCTTTGCGTCTCTTATAAGTAACTGAGAGGATGACACATGATGAGTGCTCAAAACTGCTGGAGGGAGGAAGGCAGATTGTTTGTGACTGTGAAGCTTTTAGTTTCATGAAAGAAAGAAATCATCTTGAAAAGTAGAAAGCATGATGTTAATTTCTTAATTTTCTACTTGGAATGGATATTTTTGCAGTATTCAGTAGGTCATCATAAGCTATTATGTCAAGTCTTTTCTCCCCAATAACCTTTTAATCTCTATTCAAAAAGAAATCTGAACTTTGATGTGGAGGAGCAGTAAAAAGTAACAGCAAGAGTGAGAGAGAGAAATATGCTAAAGGAATCCCGGGGGGCCACAAGCTGCTGCTAAATTTCAGTTGCAGTTGTCAGAGTTAAAGAAAACATTGGAGAAAAATGTCTCATGGAGGGGTCCCCAGATTGTTCTGCTCCAGGAAGGCCAGCTGAAGGATGGATGGCAGCCAGCTGGCAGGGGCTCAGACGCCCAGGTACCGTGCGCCAGCCACTGAGCTCATTTGCTCCATCTGAGTCATTTTACAGCCAAAGCTGTTTCAAGATCAGCACACGGCACCTTACAGATGTTTGAGGGTGGGGGTGCAAGGTAGAATTTGGAGGAAGGAAGAAGTATATGCTTATTTTTGAAGGTTTAGCACAGGACTTGTCGAGGTTTGGGTGAAATGGAATGTGTTATGAACACTGCTAACTGTATGAGGGCTATGACAGCTCTGTGAGGCAAATGCTACCACCACCTGAGTTTTACAGATGAGGAAACAGACACAGGGAGGTTAATTAACCTGTTTAAGTGTCATAGTTTAAGGCCCAGAAGCATGATTCCATTCCATTCTATTTCATCCTTCACCACCATACTCCACCGCTGAGAAATCCAAACTCCCACCTCAGTGAAGCAGAGAAGCTCAGTGGCCATGTCCCCAAGGAGACATCTCTCTTCTTCTGAGAACCCTTCTCCTAGATCTTCGTTCTGGGATATAGATTGGGAAGCCACCTAGAAAATCCAAAGAGAGGAAAACAGAAAGATCTTGACCCACAGCAAGAGCCAAGCAAAGCCTGGGTCTGAACAAAATCATGTTGTAGCTAAAGTTTGGTGACTCAAAGCCTTTTCATGTCCCCCGATGGTTCCTGCTTACAATTCCTGTGAATGTCCTATGCCTACTGACAGACCATCTCATGTATAAATTATTGTTTAACAGTATACATTCATGACTGTTAATTCCACTTTCCTCAAACTTGCCCATGAAACCCTCCTAACAGTGGAGGAATGAGAAGAAGACATGAAGCCCCCTGGAGGCCTGGGGATTAATCCCATGGCATTGCCTCTCAAAAATATTTATTTGAAGACTCTGGTTTTAGGGGAAAATCATTCAAATTATTGCAAAAATATTCTTGATTTTAATATGAAAGTATCTATTTTTCAAATCTTTGAGTGAGATTGAAGATTTAAAATCTTGTTTCTCTTGTGCTTTTATGCAAATATCAACACATTGGTACTCTTAAAAAAACACAAATCTCCCAGGTCATATTAACACTTTTAAAGGTACTCCAAATGCCCAAAAGAGTCATTGACAAGGACTTCCCAGTGAGAATAAATATCTCACATTTCAGATCTGTGCATGGGTGTATCATTTCTATTAATTATGTAATTCTCATGGTCTCTATCTTCACTAATGTCAAATAGAAAAGCTGGAGAGATGATTCTGCCCAGGGCCACTCCTCTCAGGTCACGTGGGTTACTACTTGCCTTGTGTACCTGCAAGCCAGCTCCAGGGATGGGAGAAGTCTTTATCGCCAGAAACAATGATTTTTGTCTTTGGTTTGTGGTTCCTAACAACTTGGAGTCTACAGAAAAACCTGAAAGCCAAGATGATCTTCAGGGTCTTCCAGCTCTGAATTCCTTTTCATTCTTTTGTAAGGATAAGAAAATGGTCATGGTCTGATTATTCTACAGCAGTTCAGTTCTTTATGACTGGGGAGACACCACTCACCCCTCAGTTCAATGGAAGCAGCTAAGCTCTGGCACACAATTTGGGTTGAAAATTTCCTCTCCTCCTGGGGCTGTGATTCAGGTGGGCACTGTATTTAGCATTTTGGCATGCAGCTCCACAGAAAAGATTAGCACCTACTCTTTTTTCTTTTCCATTCAGGCACAAAGTTATTAGTGAGCATCCTTCATCATGGGACAGGAACAGCGGAGTCTGGGCTCTAAGTGCCATTCTATGGAGACTAGAGATAAGCAACAGTGTTTGGCCTGGTGTGATGATAGGAAGTCCACCTTAGTCAATTAAAAACAGAAGACAGCATATTAGCAGTGAGCACAAGTGAGCTGTGCTTAGACTAGAGCGTAAAGAAAATATCTTGCCTGGCCAGTGTTGCTCAGTGGTTGAGTATCCAACCAAGGAACCAGGAGGTCATGGTTCAATTCCATGAGGGCACATGCCCGGGGTTTCAGTCTGGATCCCCAGGAGGGGATATGTAGGGCGTAGCCCATCAATGGTTCTCTCTCATCATTAATATTTCTATCTCTCCCTCTCCCTTCCTCTCTGAAATCAATAAAATACATATATTTTAAAGTACTTTTTAAAAAATTATAGATCTTACCTTTCTACCTGCATTACTACTAACATTTTGCTGTCTACCACCAATAAGCAACATGTTTGCAGCATAATTTGGGAATTTTTCAGTTTACAGTTTAACCCACCTCCTATCTGAGAACAGTGATGGTAAACCTTCACTGACAGTTGGAGCAGAGCCTTCTGGACCCAACTCCCCCTCAAAACCTACTCAGGAGCCACTCTACCTTACTGTCCCCAACTTTGAAGATGTCTGAAGATTTTTGCTTATGTCAATAGTAAGAAAAATCAATTATAGGTAATGGGTATGACATATACTATGTACCAGGCACTTTTTAAATAGTGCTTTACATTTATTAATTCATTGAAGCCTCATGGTAACTCCATAAGGTGAGTATTATATTTTTCCCATTTTACAGAGGAAGACAGTGAGGCATGGTGATTAAGTTAGATTAAGTTGTAAAACTGGGACTGGAGCCTGGGCAAGCTGCCCATGCTTGTTATGGACTAAATGCTTGTGCCCTCCTCCCCAACTCATATGTTGAAGCCCTAATCCCTCACTGTGTTGGTATTTGGAGATGGGGCTGTTGAGTGGTAATTAGTTTTAGATGAGGCCATAAGAGTGGGCCCTTATAATGGGATTAGTGCCCTTACAAGAAAGGACACCAGAGAGAGTGCTTGCTCTCTCCCCATCCCTCCCTTCCTCCACACAAGGATTGCAACCATACAAGGATTGCGTGTGCACGTGCACACGTACACAGGTCATGTGAGCACATAGTGAGAAGGGTGCCATCTACAAGCCACAAAGAGAGCCTCATGAGGGAACCCCAGTCTGAGAACTGTGAGGACAGATATCTGTTGTGTAAGCCCCTCAATCTCCGATATTCTGTTATGGCAGCCTAAGCTGACTCCAACAGGGCTCTTTTCAAAGGCCATGTAATCCAGCCTCCCACAGAAATCCTCATAGCCCCTCAGCCTTTCAGGAAACACTTTCCGGTCACTCTCTTTTTGGTCCTTTCAGACTCCCTTTCCCAGTGGTGCCTCCACCAAGCTCTTTATTTGAGACCTCAGTTTCACCCATGTCTGTAGGAGGAGGAGTGAGCAGAGCACCTCTTTACTCTACCTTAGCAAGTGTGGGTGATGCCACCAGACTGTATTCAGGTACCACAGTAGCCAGCGAGTGAATGGCCCCAAAGCGCCTTCTGTCTATCCAGTCAGGGCCCTGGGCCTGTGGGGGCAAAAGGGCAACTTGGAGGGTGCCTGGAGCCAGTCTGTGAGTCTCTGGACTTTCTGGATGCAGGGGAAAAGCGAGTCATAATCATGGGGAGGGGCACTCATCCCTTCTGGGGGCTCATCACTAGGATGGAAATCAGCAAAATGGGCCATTTTTATTCTTGTCTGTCCTAAATACTGTGCTTTAATGTTGAACCTAATTTTCTAAATTATCAGGGTTTTTGGAACTGTTGGACATCTGTTTTTTCTCTTCTGGAAGATAGAGAACTGTGAGCATGGTGTGCTTTTAGCTTTCTGAACAACAACACAAGGATTGCAATCTAGAAACCGTGATCATTAGAATTGCCGATGAATTCACAATTTATACCCTATGCTGCAGACACACAGACCCACAGCATAATTTCCAGAAGCCAGCAAGCTCACCTCTGTGGCAGGAAAGTCAGTTCTGGTACATAGTGTCCCTGCAGCCCACCCCATCACCCTGCGGGACAAGTGCCCCTGTGACATAGAAGATAGAGACTGCACATATGTCCCTGTGAACCTTGCTCTTTTTGTTCCTGAAAGTAGAAGAACCTACAGATTGCAGAGCACCAGTTTTAAACTCAGAAATGAGAGTCCCATTTTCCCTGCTTTAATTTCCCATTCCAGACTGCTAGGAATTGCCTGTCCTCACACACCCCAAAAAATTGTAGGAAGTTAGTGCAAAGCAAGGTGCAGGGTCTTTCCGGATGATTTAGTACAGCTGTTTGAGACTCTCAGTTCCAATAATTACAGGCTGTTGTTGTTCCTTGTGATTAAGCCCCCATCCCAGTGGTCGGCAAAATCATTAGTCAACAGAGCAGCAAACCGCGGCTCACGAGCCACATGTGGCTCGCGAGCCACAGTTTGCTGACCACTGGGTTAGACCAACCATTTGGTCTCTAAAATGGGGCACTGTCCCAGCTGGCATAGCTCAGTGGTTGAGCATTGACTTATGAACCAGGAGGTCAGGGTTCGATTCCCGGTCGGGACACATGCCTGGGGTGCAGGCTTGGATCCCTGAGGTGGCCAATTGGTGATTCTCTCTCATCATTGATGTTCCTCTCCCTCCCTCTCCCTTCCTCTCTGAAATCAATAAAAATACTTAAAATAGATAAATAAAATAAAATGGGGCACTAAAGAGAAAATAGGAAATCAAAATGACCATTACATGAAAAAGAAAATAAGTTAATAATTCAAGGGATTTGAAGACTCATCTTTCTCTCTAATAAGTAGGCGAATTGTAGTGACAACATTCTACCTCTTCACAGCCTGTTTGGGGAAATTGGAAATACCTTCTCTTCATAGGCTGGGAATAATTAATAATTTGAATGTTACCACCAATTTTTAAAAAGTCATCACATTCTATAAGCAGGGATTAGTGTTCTGGGAGGGCAAGGGGAGGGGGGCAGTCTTCATTAGCTTCAGGGTTTGCTTCCAGTAGCTTTTAACTTTGAGCTGCCCTGCCAGTCATTGGAGAAGGGTCCCTCTTCTCACGTGGCTTCCATGGGATGATGACATTGTTTGTCAGAATAACCCCCACACGCACAATCCCACCACCACAGAGAGACACTAGAATGGCTAAAATAAAAAATATTGACTCTACCAAATGTTGGTGAGGATGTGGCACAGCTGGAATGCTCATACACTCACTTCACTCAAACAACCCCTTTAGAGAACTCTAGCAGTTTCTTATAAAGTTGATCATATACTTCCCATATGCAGAGCAACCCCACTCCCAGGTGTTTACCCAAAGGAAAGGGAAACATATGTACACAATAAAGGACTGTATAGGCATATGCAGACCAGCCTATTCTTATAATAGGCCAAAGACTGGAAATAACTCAAATGTTTATCCACAGAATAAACAAATTGTGATATATTCATACAATGGAATACTATTGAAAAAAATAAAAAGAACAAGTTATAGATACATGGATGGAATAAAATCGATGACTCTCAGAGACATTGTGTTGGGTGAAAGAAGCCAAATGCAAAAGAATGAGTATTCTGTCTTTCCAGTTTTGTGATATCCTAGAATAGGTAAAACAGCTGTAGTGATAGCAAGCAGGGCAGTGGTTGCCAGTTGGATGTGGAGATTGTTTGGAGAGGGCACAGCAGACTCTTTGGGGTGAATGAAATGAATGTCATATCTTGTTTTGAGTGGTAGTTACACAGATGTAGGCAGTTGTCAAAAGTCTTATAACTAAGTACTTAAGGTTTGTGCATAGTAGTGTACTAGAGGCCCGGTGCACAAAGTTAGTGCACAGGTAGGTCCCTAGGCCTGGCTGGCGAACAGGGCCGATCTGTGGGGCAACCAGCGGGGCATTCGGGGGGCCCCACTGGAACCTACCTTGGCTGGCCTGGGGCCTGCGGGCTGGGGGCAGCTCCTGCATTGAGCATCTGCCTCCTGGTGGCCAGTGCATATCATAGCAAGCGGTCGTTCCACTGGTCGTTCTGCCATTTGGTCGATTTGTATATTAGGCTTTTATTATATAGCATAGTTCTCACTTACAGGGACTGACATATAACAACCAATTTGACCATCGGCTAATTGATATAAACAAGAGTGAAGTTCCACCCTGACGGGTTTGGCTCAGTGGATAGAGCATCGGCCTATGGACTCAAGGGTCCCAGGTTCAATTCCAGCCAAGGGCATGTACCTTGGTTGCGGGCACATACCCAGTAGGGAATGTGCAGGAGGCAGCTGATCGATGTTTCTCTCTCATCGATGTTTCTAACTGTCTATCCCTCTCCCTTCCTCTCTGTAAAAAATCAACAGTATAATGAAATAAAGTTGAACAAAGCTACAATATTCGACAACCTGTTGTACATAAATTGTAACTTCCAAGAGCACTGCTTTAACCTCTTGGTGGGTAAATTTGCTTGGTAAGAACATAGGGTTACTTTTGAGAAACGCTTTTCAGAGGATGATGTTAATGAACCATCACTAACATTTGAGGGTTTCAAAATGCATCCACTGGTAAAGCTACCTTACGCTTTGTGATAAAAACATTAATGTTGAAAAGATTGTACTGGTTGTATCTTTTGTCTTTAATAAGATTGCATTTGTAGGAACTTTTAGGTGGTTACTTAATCTCTCCCATCGTCGGGTGCAGATAATAGAGAGGCTGAGGAGGCAGATTTTTGTGTTGGAGGCTGTAGGCTCAATTCCCCTTTCGTGCAGGTGGACAAGGTATCAGGATGGAGTGTACTGGCTAGTTTTTTGACCTATCAGAGTTATGTCCAGTGCTTTGGGGATCACTTGATTGTTTTTCTGAAAATTCATTTGCATTCACACCAGGCTTCTGACCTGCGTGCTTCAGAAGATGTTGCACAGAGTATTGAACTGAGATGTCTTCCCCCTTTTCAGTAAATTGAAACTTAAAATTGGCACCAGGCTCTAGGCGTTTTGTACGGGGAAGAATGATTACAGGAAATGAAGGACTGGATTTCAGCCTGGAATTTGCTTCCTCCCTCCTGTGGCAAGTAAATGTGGTCTCGCTGAGTGCTTTGTGTGGCCATCCCATTTTCTTTTCTGCTGAGGAGAAAGGGATTACAAGTACATGTATTCTTAGGAGCCTATCGTTATGTTTGGGTTTTTTTTTGTTGTTGTTGCTCGGTGGGAGTAGAGGGATTGGGGAAATTTTTCTTCCTGTGTCTCTTTTTGTTTTCGTAACTTTACATGTTCTGCAGTTTTTCTCCTACTTAAGTTTTGAATTTGCTGTCTCGTGCTTCTAGTGTAAAATTGATGTCAGACTTGTGCCTTGAGTGTTGTGCTCTCTCTAAACTTAGAGATGTCTTTTCTGCCCGGGACAGGCAGGTGAGAGATTGGGGCGCGGGGGGGGGGGGGGCTTCATTCCTCAGGCTGCTGGAGGGAGGAGGACTTGGTCTGAACTTAAGTTTGAATCTTGATGACGCTACTCTCTGGCTTCAGGTCCTGGGGGAAGTTGCAGAGTTAATGCTTCTTTGTAAAATGAGGACTATGGAGGATTCAATGAAGTTCTCTATGGGAAGTCTGGCACATCTTGATGTGCAAAGAGTCTTAGCTTCCTTCTCACATGTGAGCTACTGCCTTCTCCATCTCTATCACATCCTTTCAAATTTGTCCCACACTGGGGAACACAACGTGACCTTCCCTAGCTTGGGTCACTCCAGCCTCCTTTTTAAACTCTTTTCCCCGCTGTCGCCGTGTTCACAGAGGGCTGGCCCTGGGCACTGTGGGCATGTGGTGTGATGAGTAGCACACTGAAGCTAAGGTGTGCACTGGCCCCCTGTTACTGGTTCTGTGGATGTCCCTGGTTAAGAAGTGCTTGCCTGACTCGAGGTGGTGCTGTGCAGCATTACAATTAGACAAGTCTCGGATCCCTTCCAGCCCTCACCAGTTTGTGTCCTAATTTCTCAAATGCACCCACCTGGGCCTCACTTTCCTCTAATTGACCAGAGTGGTTCCTATGCATTTGGCACCTAACTGGTTAATAATGATTGCTAGCTAAGGACTTGTTAACCTAGAGGTGCATTCTTCCCAATGGGACTGTTAGCGCATCAAAGGATGTTTTTAAAACCTCACTCAATAGTGTATGTGGAGGGGAGGGGAGAGTAATTAAGAGCCATTTGTCACCTAGCTCAGCTCAATAAACATTTTTTGTTATGCTAAGAAATAAGAACAAGCTAACGAAATTTAAATGACTAAGGCTGTGGCTTTGGCACATACTTCAGGAATTTGGTCAATCTGAAAATCAGGATGGTAGAAACCTTTCTGGAAACACACTGTTAAAATTAGTTAAGATAAGACACTTTCACAGCTCCAGGTCTTAAAAACCAACAACAAAACAACAATACTTTCAAATCTCCAATTTATCTTTGTTAATTTAGGAGGGTCTTCATATTTCAAACAGGACAGTTCAAAGTCCGTTTACTTTATTTCCCTCAGCAGTGAAAAGTTCTAAGATTCATAATGTATTTACAGTATTACATTATGGTGGTAAAAAGTTATTTTTCAATAATTGGATTATTTGATAAATATGACTGAACAAGACTGCCTTCCATGGGCCAAGCACCACCCTAGGCATTTGTAGCAAGAGCAAAACCCAAGGAGTCCCCTCAGCTGGGCTCCTGGGGACCCACCCTGTCAGCCAGGAGGCTAGCGTATTGGAGGTGGAAGGCTGGACTGCAGAATGGGGACTGCTAACCATCCAACTCCTTGTGGAAGTTTGCTTGAGGGTGGGAGGTGGGGGAAGAGAATAACTTTTTCTTTCATGTAAGTAATATATGTTCTCTATAGAAAAAGCAGCAAGTAGAACTAGCTAAAGATCTCTGAAAATAAAAACCAGCAATTCTCCTACCCAGACAGTCCTTCTGATATCCCATGCCATGCATTTCTCCTGAACATATAAGCACTCACATATGCAAAGGGATTAGTAGTCTCAAGTCCATCAAGGCCTGGCCACTCCACTGTTTTTGAAATCCTGAAATGTGCTTTTTAAAGGTGAGGAAATACCGAAACAGGACTACAGAAAATATGATGTATATTGACATACATGTAATATCTCTGTCTCAGTATGCCAGAAACAGTGTCCTCAAAGGTAGCACTCCTGGCTGTCCCCCTGTCATCCACCCTTCCAATTGGACACACTCTCCCTGTACCCTTCTCCAGCAGGACCAATCCTGTATCTTTCCAGGCACATCCCATATGCTGTCTTCTCCAAGAAGTCTTCCCAGCCTTCTAGCCTAATAGCCTTCCCTTAAATCTCCATAGAATATGATCATGACGTATACATTCCACTGTGTCATGTAAATGGCACCACACAATTGTGTGTGTTTGTGTGTATGTACCACATGACTTTAAGTTCCTTGAAGGCAAAGCCTGTATTATCTGTTTATCCTCCTCTTCTGAGTATTGAGAATCACTGTGCTTTACTCCAAGATATTGGTTCCATGAATGAATGAGCAGTGAAGGAACGTGAGCTGATGGATAAGTGAAGTGGATGAAAGGAGCCTAATGGGTAAAGGTTTATTCCATAGGAGTCTGGTGGCCCCCATTTCTCATAGGAGGGATTTAGGACAGTATTCTGATTGGAAAGGGGCTTCAAGCACTTCATAAAAGAGTGAGACAAGAGTTGATGATCATGGAGAAGAGCTCATCCCATCAGGCCCCTTGACATCCTTCCTAGGTGCACGTTTAACTGTCACTGAATTTAATACTGTCTGTTGTTTTTGTGTTAGAGACTGTTTCACCTTGATTAAATTATATCTTGATGTTTTTGAAAGAAAAATTATTAAATACTCCCATCATTTCTGCTTCTTGCAGGCAGCTATGGTCCTGAGCTCCGCACACTTCTGGTTGGGATTATTTCTGGTTCCTACTGCATGTTTGATCGAAGATGTGGCATGGAGAGCGTAAGTAGAAACTGCAGTAATAACCCTAAGTCTTACTCATCTGTCCCTGCAGTTGTCTTCCACAAGCATTGGCATAGGGTGTGAAATGCTATGAGACTTTTGGAGAAACGGGTTTCCTGCCACCTGCCAGCAAAGGATGTAAAGGATGTTGTGTTTGGTTTTCTTCCTTTTAACCTGTGCTTCGCCTTAGACAAAAGGGAGGCCCAAGACAGATTGTGTAAAGGTCAAGAGGGATGTCCCTTATACTTGATTATAAGGGGGAGTTTCTAAGTAGAGACCCAATTCTACCAGGTTTAGGAAGTATGACTCGAAATTCATTTTCCTTATGTCTAAGAGTTATTGCTCCATGATCACAAATATAGCCTGTCTTTAAGGAAAATTGTGTCTATATAATTCATTTCAAATTGTAAAATACTTGGAATTAAGTATTCTCTATTTTTCCAAATAATTCACTATAGGAATCCTTCAAATATAATTCTTTCAGAGCATCAGTTTACAGGTCTATGAGAAAATTAACCACAAAGATGAAATTATAATGTAGGCTAAACAGGAAATAATTCATGCTTAAATTTTGTTTATATGTTTTAAAATGTCCTTTCTGAAATATCTTGTACACAGTGTAAAAGAAGCAACAAGGTATTGTAAATTTTAATTCTGTAAGCAAAAGATGGAATACTGCAAATGAGATAATATTGATTTTTGAGTTGGATAGGCCTGGTTCCTCCCTCCTACAAATAGTTGCCAACTTCCCTGAAAATTGAGACTCTTGCATTGGCTTTACTTTGGGAAAAGCATAATTATCTGGGGGCCCTGAGGTAGAGAATTGAAACTTTAATCCAAACCTTCCAGGAAAAGACATCAGATTTCCAATCTATCTCTCTCTCTCTCTCTCTCTCCCTCCCTCCCTCCCGCACTCAATGAGAATGTTCTTGCCTGACAGTTATGGATGTCTTTTGAAAGAGTCTTCATTTTGGCATTATCTTGACAGCCGATGGCACCTAATGCAGAGAGAGAGGGAAGGAGAGACAATTTTATAGCACATATTTTGGTGGTTTTTTTTCCTTCTGTCCACTAAGTTTTACAACTGTTAGTAAAAATTAAATAATTCTAATTTCTTAAATGTTCCAATTTACCACTGTTCCCATGTTACCTACTGAAACTGTGCTTTATAAATAGTAGAATCAGAATCTTTTGAAATTAATTAAAGTCAGAAAAGATGTTTTCTCAGTCTATTAAGTGCACTAAAAGAAAATGGTAGTTCTATCATACACATAGCTTAATTGTGGCAAAATATATTACCTTACTGAATTTTGTCAATTTTGCAAGACAATCAAGTTAGTTTTAGGTGTTTGCTACATCAATGACTTCTAAATTTATAGTGACTGACAATAGCGATTTGACTGTAAATTAATCGTTGGCTATTTTATTCAACTACCTTATATGAATATCATGAAAAAAATGTTTTTGAGTCTGTGTATTTGCCAAGTGAGACTTTAGCAGAAGGATCTTTCTACCATTTCAAAGAGAATGTTTTCAGATTACTGTGTCTGCCTCTTTCTCTATTTTTTTTTATATTTTCCAATACATTCCAAGTAAAACTTCCTCATCAATCAGGAAGTAAATTATCTATTCCTTCAAGCAGGAATATTACCTATTCCTGACTCCTGGCACTGTAAAATTAGCACCACTTACAGTTTTTGAAGGATAAAGCAAATGAGCCTGCCTCCAGCTCCACCAAACAAACAGAGTAAAAGTCACTTTCTTTCCACAAAGCTTACAGCAGGCTAGGGGCCCTGTAAAAGAAGGCCCTGTTGGCGGGGAGGGGAGCCTGAGCAGAGGCTGTCCACCCGTGTTGTCCTACCCACTGCCCTGCACCGCAGGCCCAGGACAACCCTTCCAGGATCACAGCACCGTGCTTTGGGCTGAGCCTGAAAGGCCCCTACTGAATTCCAGAGGTGCTTCCAGAAATGCATTTTTGCCTTGATTTATTTGGGGGAGTGGGAGGATGGCATATATTGGCACTCATCTGGAGGAGTTGTCCAAAGTATATGCTCAGTTTATAAAATATATTTAATGTCTAAACTACAGTCCCCTCTCTCCTCATAAACAGTAATTCTGCAAGTTTATTTGAACACTTTTCCTCTGACCACAAGGCCCAGGTTTTAGCTCATATTATACTTCCAGACTGAAACGTTTGTTGCTGAGTCAAGTAAATTTGGAGACTTCTCCCAGGAAGAGAAGGCGCTGCCTGAGCTGCTGTATCACTGAACTCTCAGTTGTCTTTCTGAACCTCAGCTTTATAAGCGTCTGTTTTTCCTTCCTGCACGCTGAACTAAAATATTAATCCTGAATGTCCAGGCCTACCCATCATTTGGTTCAAATTGTCAAATATTTATTGAAACATGATGTGCTATGATGCATCTTGGACAAGAAGAGTTTTAAATGAACTGAGTCGGAACTGAGGCGCAACTGCAGAGAGTGCTATGAGGGCAGATGGCAAGGGTGGGGATCTAACTCGGTTTTGTTACTGTCCTTCAATCTTGCCGAGGACCAATCTTCAGCATTTTTTTGTTTTGTTTTGAATTTTGGTGGTTAACTATTTCAAAAGAGCTTTTAAATTCCAGCACAAGGTAGGCCTGCCTTTCCCCATATATTTCTATGAGTGCTTAAGAAAGTACGTTATTCTTTCTGCATTTTTCCCCCTTCTTTGCCCTAGTCTCTCTCTTCTATTTTGGGACTTGGAGTGTTAAGAATAAGAAAGAAAAAAAGACATTATGAGGTAATTCAGTCATTTTTCCCATGAAGTCTGTCAATTTTCTGGATGAAGATCCATTGTTAGACTATCTTAAGTAAGATTTGGATTCCATAAGATACCTACTCTGTTATCCTGTTCACCAGAATTTTCATAAGGGACCAAACTAATACATCTTTTATTAAAATAATTGATTGATTATATGTGATATCTGGCTAATGACTATTTTTATTAGAAGCATGAAGTTTAAATTGCCCAGAACTATTTTAATATCCTTTAGCTTACACTCTTCCAAAATGTTTACCTATGACATTCTTAGGTTAGCAGCCATGTACTTATCCTCCTCTAGGAGAAATTTGTCAGGATTGCTTTCTAAAAATAACATAAAGCCCAAGGCCACTGAACACGGGAATCAGTCTCTTTAACCTAACTTGTATCTCTTATAGTCTACCAGTCAGCACACAATGCATTCAGCAATTCCAGAATGACTTCATTTCCTTATTATAATCCCAGCTAGGCAGTTAAGTGGAAATAAAAGGTAATAAGAAATTTCTGTATACAATTGGGCCTTGGTTTTTCTAAAACTTTCTAACTACACTAATTTCTTTTGAAGCACATTGTGTATACATTTTCATCCACATTTAGAAATTAACATTTCCTTTTAATTTGTTATCCTTCCATGCAAAAGAACAGTCCAGGAAAAACTTTTAGAAACAAAGAAATGGAAGTTCAAGATTCTAAGCCAATCTACTTATTTAAAAATTCCCTAATAACCTGGAGATACCTTTAGTACTCTTTGAGGGCTCACAGATGAATCTCACACCCTCTGACAGTGACTAAGCACCCCATCCTCCCCTTTTGTGATCATTTGGTCTCTTGATATGGGGTTAAATGAAGCAAGCCCTGGACCACTGGGGATTAGCTGTTCAAAGATAATGGGGCTCACTCTGTCCAAGCTGTGATTCACAACAAGCCAGACTCCAGTTCCTGAAGAGACCTCAATTACATACCAGGGGCTAATACTTTAAGAGTGGCTTCTTAAACCTTCATGTGTTAGGTTTTAGTCATTTCACATGCAGACTTTGACAGGGGAGATTTTAGATTTGTCTGCCTAATTAAGGCCTTATTGGGTAAACCTTCTTGAGAAAACACTTTTAAGTTGCTAGCATCCCTTCTCTTCCAGTATAATATGTGAAGAGAATAGCAGAATCCTCCCCAATGTCGCCATTCATGTTCTTAAACACTGATAGGTTGCCAGGCTAGCTCTCGGATTGCCACGTGACTCTTGAACATGGATGCAGTTACATCCACTGAGAACCTGCACAATGCCTGGTAGCTTCAAGTTATTTAGATCATTTCCCTCTGTGAATGAGTGAAAGCTGGGGCAGATTCCTTTTATTCTTGGCCTAAGCTCTGACATCCAGTGTCCTGTGCCCAGTGGCCCAGCTTTCCTATTCCAAGCCAGCTTCTTAGAGTTGCCCTTCTCTTGCAGCCCAAGAAATAACACTGGGGGCTGGTCTAGAGGTGATGAACCCTGCTGGCTCTGTGTGGGGCATCAGGGAAGGAGGAAGGGAGGATGATGTGGAGTAAGGACAATCCTGAAACAGTGAGAGAGCATGTGCATCCTTGAGCACTGACCAGACACGTTCTCATGGGCCCTGTATGTCTGGGGTGAATCCAAGTGTGGTGGGGGTTGCCACTCAGTTGGCTTGTTATCAGTATATCCCTGTAAGCCCATGAGATAAAAGGGAAGGTTTGAGGCACAGCATGTTTAGTAATATTGAACAGTGTAAATGTTAACCTTCTTTTTGACTGCCTTCTTCACAGCAAAATGTTAAACATTGTCTCAATTATTGTTTAAATTAAAATTCCACAGTTTCTGCTTTGAACTGCAGTATTTTATCACTACTGAGTCTCAGGACACTGCTTGATGTAATTAAGATATTATGTGTTAAAACCTGTGTGGTTTAGTTCTCTTGTTTACTTTGGGAAAAGGAATGACAGGCACATATACAGTGTCTTAGTACTAATACTCCATTAGAGATTAACTCAGAGTGTTAGGGGATGACTGGGCATTATCTCAATAGACTTTCTTTCCTTGAAGGTGGAGGTTGAGCGGGAGTGTGTGATTCCACTAAATAAAGCAGCTCACGTCTTCAGAATGTCCCCGTTACACTTTTTACTTCTTTGCAGATATAGGCTCAGTCTTTGTCCTTATTCTGTCTTCGAGCTCTGGTGTTTAGCAGGATCCTCATACTCCTTTATACTGAATTTAATGAAAAGCTTTTCATAATACAGGGTGGTGCAAAAGTGGGTTCACAGTTGTGAGTACACGAAACACAGAGTTGGTTCTTGTATTATTATTTATTATTTATCGTGTTATTTTCCATATGAACAACCGTAAACATACTGTTGCTCCACCCTGTATGTAAGCCTGCCTTGCATTGCTAAGTCATTAGTGCTTTTCTTTCTACAACCCCCCCACCCCCCCGCCAGTATTTCTAACTTGCATCTTGTTAAATGCTTTTCTTCACTTGCATTGTTTACAACCAGTAGCTTTCTGCTGAGTCTCAATGTTAGGAAGACCCTGAGGTCAGGATCTTGAACTTACTTTCACATTGTAAGGTATTCTTCTCAGTTTAATCAGAAAGAGGGTGCAAGTAACTCTTCCTCCAATTTCAGAAGAGGGACGTGTCGAGGCTGAGGTTTGAGCTGTGGTTGAAAGGCCCAGCTTGCCCCAGTTGACACCATCGAGGCCTACACCTGCAGGCCCTCGCGGCAAGGCTGTGCAAGAGGAGCAGTGCCTGGGTATTTGTGTCAAGCCCAAGTCTCAGGTCAAGGGTTTGACATGAAGAGCATGAACTCTAGCACTATAACGGCAGTGGCTCTTTTCACACTAAAGAAAGAGGGGAAGCTGCTTACCCTGGACTTTCTGGTCACCGTAGAGGACAGGGCAAGGGACCAGCACACGGCCAGTAAAGTGGGGATTTAAAGCATCTTCTGAGTTGTTAGATCACGCGGTGAAAAGCTTTAGACAGATACACGAGTATCCAGGAACCCCAGTCTTTGTTCTGATGGCTGTGACCCTCAGATCTGCAGGCCTTCAGCAATAAAAGCAGAAGTCTTTAGAGGATTGACTCCTGATTCTCCCCAGGTAGAGTCCTTGCCATGCATGAGACTGAGAACGCTCCCTAATCCCCCAAACCTCAGCAGCAGTCGCTCAAAGGGCATCCAGATGTGGCCCAAGAGGAGACTACCCAATCTTCACAGCTGTGTAAAATTCAAGTGTCATGTTCTTACTGTCTTTTCCTTGTGATACAGGGTCAAGCATACCTGTCATAAAACATTGCTGGAGGAGGTACAAGAGCTGGAAATGAAGATGGGAAAAGCAATGCTTCGGGACAGTAATGGAAAGAGGTGGGCATCTCCATCTAACTATTTGAAGAACACGTCTCCTCCAGCCCTTTACTGTTTCTGTGTTTCTTCAGTTTTCAGTATGAGCATGGGGTGCTCTGTTTTAAGCATTTTGGTTTTTCTCTAAGAATGTAGTCATGGTGAGACTTAAGTCACACTATCCCAAAGACAACATAAAACCTGACTTTCTGGTTCACTGAGCCTGACCACAAGTTCAACTGGAATTTTGACTGGGTCTGGACTTAAGCAAAGCAAGTCAGATGCAGAAAATACACATAGTAGCAATATTACCTTAAGGTAGGTAAGTTTAGTAGCTAGGCCTTTGGATATCAGGCCCAATTATTACACTAAAGGATGAGTATCTACCATGAAAGTTTGTATGCCATTCATGTAAATGTATATTATTCATACAAATCTTGTTACAGTTTCCTTCATGTATAACTGTGCTTTGTTTTTAATGAATTATTATTTCCTACTGGTGTGGAGAAAGTACAGTATCTTACTGGCTAATTCATGGAGACAAATACCATTGCTCCCTGTCCTTATTTCTCATTGAGCATCAGCCTTCTCTTCCCCACACATCATAGTTGAGCATGTGCGTAGTTTCTATTTAATTGCATATACTAAAATGTTATTAGATTAAATTTAGTTAAAACCCAAATACTACCAAAGAAGTTTACCTGGGCCCGAGAGCAATGTGAGTGTCATGAAGAGGCACTACTGTATTAGAGACATGTGACGTCTGGAAAATTATGCTCTTTTGTAAACAAATGCTTAGAAAGAAGTCTGTAGCTAACTGCCAATGGGGAAAAAATCTAGAAGTTGAATACTTCCAGAGAGTCCTACTACGTGGCTTATTTATAGTCTGTTTATTTGTACCATCTTTCAAAGCAATAAAGAAAAAGTATGTTTTCAAAGGAAAGAGAACCAAACATTTTGAAAAGTATGAGATAATTTCCAATAATTGTCACTATTTTAGGAATGGGATTGTATAATATGTAGTTGAAGTTGTGGGTTTTGTGTTCATTTAGGACTTATTTTTTAATAAATGAGTCCATAGCATTCATTTATGCCAATTGTGCTAGTCACTATAAAAAAGTCAGACAATAAGACAAAAATATGTCTTCAGTAAGCTTACAATCCTGAGGCCCCAGGCAGGGCCTAGGCTCACAGCAGATCTATCTATAACCATAGGTGAGATAGCATGTGGCTCAGGCGTGAGCAGGGCTGTCCTGCCCTTAGATACTTTAGGCACGATGCTTAGCTCCTACTAAATTTTCAAGGACCTACAAAATTCTTTGAGCTCTAAAAAGAAACATATTCATAGGCTCTAAAAATAAGGGAAAGCCTCTGCAAATTGAAATTAATAAATGTTTACACAGGGTTGCTGAGAGGTCATAAGTAATTCTAAGTAAAAGAGTTTCAAAACAAAATTCTAAAACTCCTTTCAAACATCGGACAGGAAAACATTACATATTATGTGGCATGAGAATGCACTTTAACGTGCTGGAGCTGATGTGCGGCAGGGTCTTTTTTTTTTTTTAATAAATCTTTATTGTTCAGATTATTACAATTGTTTCTCCTTTTTCCCCCCCATAGCTCCCCTCCACCTGGTTCCCACCCCACCTTCTGCCCTTACCTCCCCCGCATTGTCCTCATCCATAGGTGTACGATTTTTGTCCAGTCTCTTCCTGCACCCCCCATACCTCTTTCCCCCTGAGAATTATCAATCCACTCCCTTTCTATGCCCCTGATTCTATTATATTCACCAGTTTATTCTGTTCCTCAGGTTTTTAATTCACTTGATTTTTAGGTTCACTTGTTGATAGATATGTATTTGTTGTTCATAATTTTTATCTTTACTTTTTTCTTCTTCCTCTTCTTAAAGAATACTTTCAGCATTTCATATAATACTGGATTGGTGGTGATGAACTCCTTTAGCTTTTTCTTATCTGTGAAGCTCTTTATCTGCCAGTCAATTCTGATTGATAGCTTTGCTGGGTAGAGTACTCTTGGTTGTAGGTTCTTGCTATTCATCACTTTGTAGATTTCTTGCCACTCCCATCTGGCCTGCATCGTTTCTGTTGAGAAATCAGCTGACAATTGTATGGGTGCTCCCTTGTAGGTAATTAACTGTTTTTCTCTTGCTGCTTTTAATATTCTCTCTTTGTCTTTTGCTCTTGGCATTTTAATTATGATGTGTCTTGGTGTGGTCCTCTTTGGATTCCTTTTGTTTGGGGTTCTGTACGCTTCCTGGACTTGTAAGTCTATTTCCAGGTGGGGGAAGTTTTCAGTCATTATTTCTTCAAATAGGTTTTCAGTATCTTGGTCTCTCTCTTCTTCTGGCACCCCCATAATTCTGATGTTGGTACGCTTGAAGTTGTCCCAGAGGCTTCTTACACTATCTTCAACTTTTTGGATTCTTTTTTCTTTTTGCTTTTTCGGTTGAGTGTTTTTTGCTTGTTTGTATTTCAATTCTTTGACTTGATTCTTGCGTTCCTCTAGTCTGTTGTTGGGTCTCTGTATAATATTTTTTATTTCAGTCAGTGCATGTTTAATTTCTAGTTGGTCCTTTTTCATATCTTCGAGGGTCTCGTTATATTTATCAGCCTTTTCTAGGATATTCTTGAAAAGCCTTATAACCGTGGTTTTGAATTCTATATCCAGTCATTTGTTTTCCTCCATTTATTTTGTTTGTGATCTGTTTCTTTGTCGCCGCATTTTCACTGCTTCCCTGAGTTGGTAGGGTAGCTTTGTGTGCTAGGTTTTCTATATGGCCCAGTGGGTCAGCCTCCCAGTTAACCTGAGGTGGACACTCTTGGTGCACCCCTTTGTGGACTGTGTGTACAGCCTTGTTGTAGTTAAGTCTTGATTGTTGTTGGTATCACTGAGAGGAATTGACCTCCAGGCCAGTTGGCTGTGAGGATCAGCTGTGTCTACGCTGGGAGAAGTTCAGTTTTGGAGACAGCCTTATAGGATTAGACTTGCCAAATTGCAAAAGCCTCTGTGTTCAGCTTGGATGGGGTGGAGTCTCAGGGCGGAGCAGACAGTCTTGGCTTCCTGTCAGCCCTGCCCTCGTGCGCATGCGCACACGCCTCCAGATCTCTGCCTTCCCCGGCTCCCAAGCCTCCACCCAAGAATCCTGATTCCCCCCGCAAGAGCGTGGGTCCCCAGGGGCTCGCCTGGAACTGGGGTTCAGTGCAGTCAGAATTGGGGTTCAGTGCAGTCAGGAGCTTCTGACTCCCTTCTGCTAGGGAAAGCCTGTGGCAACCTCCTCAGTCCTTGTGCGCACTGGCGCGCGTGCCTCCAGACCCCCTCCCCCGGGTGTCTGAGTCTCCGAGTGCCTTTCTCTCTACCTGACAGTCCAGACTCCCCCTGTATGAGCTTGGGTCCACGGGGTTTCGCCCAGAACTGGGGTTCAGTACATTCGGAACTGGGGTTCAGTGCAGTCGGGGGCTTCCTTCCCCCTCCCGCCAGAGAAAGTCAGCCAGGCTCTCAGCCGCCCTTCCTCTCTGCGCGCACAAAGACCCTTTGCTGTACCTCAACCCTTTGCTGTTCCTCCGATTCTCTGTGAGCTTTTCTCTTTCCTTCTAGTTGTAGAATTTCCACTCAGCCAGCTTTCCTGTGGTTCTGGATGGTGTCCGTTCTGTCTTTTAGTTGTAGTTTTGAAATTGTTGTGCGAGGCAGTGGTATAGGTGCTTACCTATGCTGCCATCTTGGTTTCTCTTGCTGCAGGGTCTTTTGCTGGCCTGGCCATGAAGTCAGCAGCACAGAGGGCCCTCAGAAGAGGCAGCAATCCAGGAGGCTCTGGCTTAAGAGATTCAGAAAGGCTTCATGTCCAAGATAGGATGGAAAATAGGGCTTTGAGGATGTAAAGAACTTGAAAAGACAAAAGTGATGAGAATGTTTCTGGCAAAAGGAGTAGCCTTCATCTGTTAGAGAAGACAACTAATATTTTGAGGGAAAGGAGTTATGGTTTATGAAACAATATGGACAACGCAGCATGTTGCCTGACCCATAGCAGGAACCAGAACACCAGCCGCTAGTCTTCAGATTGGCAGGGAAGTCATGCTGTTTTCAGGGGGCCTCGAAAGAGAGTGTGAACCCATCTCTGTTTATTGCTGATAACAAGAATGCTTTGTAAAATTCAGTTGTCCTGTTCAGAATTCACTTTTAAATGTTCAAATGGATATCAGAAGATTAATGGAGTTTAGATGTGGTTTCCTACCTCCTACATTTTAATATCTGTCTCCTGGTCGCTTTGTAAATGTTGTCACTCCTCGGGCTGCAGTGATTGTGGGTGAACGTCATTGTGCAAGACCCACTTGGCAATGATGATTTCCTTTTCCTCTGACCCCGGTGTCTTGCCTCACTTTTGAGTTTCCAGCAGAAGGTAGTTTGGGCCTCCATCCCTCACATCATCCTCAGCAGCCCCCCATTTGTTTTTCTCCCTCCTAATTGTTCCCAGGTTTTCTGGGTGTTCCATCTGCAAACTAGATAATGGCCATGTGCTGCTCTCTGCCAGAGATTTTGTCCCGATGAGCCTCTCCAGAGCGGCCTCACAATTGTTCCTTTATCACCATTGTTTGCTCCTTTCACACCTGGTTGGAGTCCTGTGCTCCTCTGGTGCTGGTGGGGGAGGGAGCACCCTGGGGGTGGGGAGGAGAGTTGCGATTTCTTCAGCTCTGTTCTTCTAAATATTTATAGACTCCCTCATTGAGAGATCTTGAGTATTCTGGTCTACTTTCCACACTCCCCATTCCTTATTCCTGATCCCTACCTGATGTTTCCATTTACTTTGCATCTCTCTCTAGCTGTTAGTCTGACATGGTAGAAGCACCACGAACATTTGTTAACTGACTGACTGGAAACACACAAGTATGGTCAGGTGGCGCTGAGGAAAAGAAGGCTGACCTGCATTATCTGTGCAGAGCTGCTGTGCTGGGTGTGTTAGCTCATGTTGAAAGTGGCCCCAGAGAGATGCTAAGAGATTTGCAGGTGGTCACTTGGCTCCAGTGAGAGAGACACTTATCTCATGGCTTAAGAATAAAGCTAACAAAAACTCACAGATGGAGAGACATTTAGTGCTAGCAAAGTTGAACAGTTGTGGAGTGGGTCCTCCCGACAGCCCACAACCATCCTGCCTTGGGTGCCAGCAAAGCCTCTCCACCTCAGGTGTTCTGAGCATCCCTGCCATCCCAGGGTTACTCAGCTCAATTCTGAAATCCTTTAGGACATTCTGCCAAGTCATAAAACCCAGGTCCAAGTCACTGGCAAATATACTAGCAGTTTTTCTCAGGAATGTACTCACAAGAAATACAACAAAAATCTTTTAAGAAACCCTCGTGTGCCAAATTTACAATTACAATTTGAAATGGTAGCTAAACAGTCTATGCATCCCTCTAGGCCCATTCAGTAAAATACTTGAATATTTTATTGATCTTGTCTAAGCCCCAAACTTCTACACTATTTTGGTAAGCATTAAAATTTTATTAAATGCTTCTGCACAGTCGCATTATTTATGCATAATTTATGCATAAATAAGCCTGTTCTCATGACTTAGATAAAACTATATTTTCTATACTAGAAAGTATAGTAAAGTACAAAAATGCTAAAGGTAATGACAACAATGTTTTTCTTGGTTTTAGTGTGTCTGTTTTTAGTGGAGCCTTTTCCGGGCTGTGCTGTCTGTGGCCAGACCCATTTCTACATGTGAACTGTGTGGAAGGCCTTTCCCCAGGGCATCGTCCCCAGTAACCTTTATCCAGAGGTCACCCCGCTGCTCTCTGTGTGGAACAGTCTATCACACATGTCCTTACTTTGCACATGTCTAAAAAATGAGGAGCTGATTGGAAGAATTCCTTTTTTCAATGTTTAGGTCATTTCCCCCCCTCTATATTCCTAAAGCGCAACATATACATTTTTTTCTCTGGTGGAAGAAGACCCATTAGTGGCCATTTACCTTTAAAAATAGCATTTAAACAAATGCCTAAAATGTCAGGTAAGAGGACAAACGAGCATTTTTCCTCCTCGAATTGCTTTTCTTTCTTGGTGTGGGGGAGGGAGTATTCTGAGTTTTTGGTATTTTGTCAAGCAAGAAGAAAGGTGAATACATTTGATGAAAACATCTAGTTTTTCACTTATACTTAGTTTGAATAAACAACAAGGACACCCTTGTTTTGTTGTAGACCTTCCTTCTATTCACCATAGTTGACGGGAGGTGGGGGGAAGGCACTGGGCTGATTTTCTCCAGTTTCAAGGTCAAGGAATTCTGATTGCTGCCCCTGCTTTTTGCCAGCAAGGTGGTGGGATTCTCTTTCCTTAAGTGCTTTCTCTGCCTGAGTATAGCTCACTCTTTGCCTTTGGTCAAGGTCACAACTTTATGGTGAGCGATCACTGAATCTCCCCTTTGGTTTTATGTTCTCACTGAACGCTGATGCATGGGCTCCATGACCCCAGGGCTGAGCCGGCGCACACAGTGTAATGTACACAGCCCATCCGCCTCTTAGAAATTCAGGAAAGAAATCTGAGTTACTCCTCTGTCTGGGAGCCTGTGCTCACCCAGCTTCCATTTCATCACGACTCCTGCTACAGAGGCAGGGCACCGGTCCAAGCTGGTGACCTGGGAATCCTGATATAGGACAGAGCCTGCCACACATCAGCAAGATCTCAAACCAATGAGAGCTTATCCCACTCTGGGCAGCACTCTCCTCATGCTCTTCCTAAAACCTATTATATTAAAAACAACCCCTCCCAAAAAAAAATCATTTGGAGTGAGTACTCACCTAAAATATATCCAATATGCTTTGACATTTAAGCAGAAATCTTTGTTCTTTAAACTAATGTTTAAAGAGCTTTTTGGTGTTGTCACAACTACAAGTCAAAATTTGTACAACTGCCTGGTCAAAAATAGATATAAGATCACCCCCAAATAGGAGGTACACCAGCTTTATTGTGTAGTATTTCTTCAATATAAACTTTATATTATTTCAGGGACAAAATTTTTTTCTTAACATATTGGCATTGGCAATGCAAGTTTCTGTCTTCCCTTTGCTTTCCTCTCACTGCTTCCCAAACTTATTTCCCCTAAAATATCTTTTTTTAAAATATGTTTTTACAAAATAGATCTAGAGATATAGAAGCATGGAACAGACTGATGAATCTCAGAGGGAAGGAAGGAAAGGGCAAGTGGGTGGGAAGAGATCAACCAAAGAACTTGAATGCAGATATGAGTAACCCATGGACACAGACAATAGGGTGGTTGAAGGCCTGGAGCAGGGGACAGGGGCGGCCTAGAAGGGGTAATAGGGGGAGGGGATATATGTAATACTTTCAACAATAAAGATTTTAAAAAATAAAATACATTTTTATTGATTTTAGAGAGAGAGGAAGGGAGAGGGAGAGAAACATTAATCAGCTGCCTCCTGCACGCCCCCTACTGGCACCCCAGGCTTGTGCCCTGACCCAGAATTGAACCAGCAACCTCTTGGTGCATGGAACAGTGCTCAACTAACTGAGCCACACAGGCCGGGACTCTCTTATTTTTTTAATTAGCTAAAAGGGTAGGAAATTATGGTGTCATTTTGGCAAATCTCTCCAGGCCAGGTGGCAAATGTCTGCTTCCAACACCTGGTTAAGATTTATTTCACTTCCAGCTGCATTTTTCCCATGGCTGGGTCATGACATAGAGAAAAAAGCACAGACTGTAGAGGCAGACGGACCTGAGTTGGAGTCCAAGCCCTGCCATTCACTTAGCCGTGTGACCTTGGCTGGGTTATTAACTTCTCTGAATTTTAGTATTCTCATTATTCATTTGATTTGAGGTTTAAATGAAATAGAACATATTAAATCGATAGCATATGTAGACATTCAGAAAGTGTTAATACTCATATGTCCATCTGCTGACTTAGAAGCTGAATCAAAATTAAGTTTCACTGGCCATTTTAATTCAGATGGGTTTATACCCAGATCACACAGACTGAGTGTGAGTATAGCAGATTCTCTGGGGTACATCTTTGGGGTATACCTCAGGCTAAGGGAGCAGGCAGAGATCAGTTGAATCCCAGACATTATCAGAGTAGTGTGGCAAGCCTGTGAGCCATGAGCTTTGGGATTGTGGATATTGGGGAGAGTTCAAAATCCTGGCCATTTCCCAAGTCATCCTGTTTGCAAAGAGGAGGGTGTACCAGTCAGGCCGCCTCCCCCAGTCCAGAATCTCCTGCTGAACTGCTCTCAGGACATCCACCTGAAATGCAGGGCATCACCAAAACTCACCTTCTCCTCTCAGAACCAGCCCTTTCATTGTGGTTCTCAGCCCCTGAAATGACAGGTAGTTCCCTCTCGGCCTCATCTTGTTTCCTCTTCATCTTTGCATCCTAAGGGACATCAGTCTTATGTGCCTTCCCATAAATGGGCGGCTTTCCACCCACTTGTCCACAGCCCTGTTTTGGAGGTCAGTACTGATCCCATGCTCTGATCCCAGCTGGCCTGCCATTGGGATGCCTTTCCCTCTTCGCTCCATCCTCCACACAGCTGAAGACCTTGTTTCCCAAGCACAGCCCTAGCCATGACACTTTCTGGTCTGAAACCTTTGATGGCTTCCCACTCCCTGTTGAATCAAGCACAGACCAGGGCCGCAGAATGGTTTCTGCCTCCTCTCCCTCTTTTTACCTGTATGCATCTTAGCCTCCTGCCTCCCTGCCCTCCCCAGCTCCCCGCACCAAGCTTGCCCTTGCTCCTCTGTGCCTTATGCTGCCCTTAGCCCTTCTCTGTGGACTGCTTTTACACCGCTCTGTCGGTGCTGGGTCGAGCTCTAGGTCCTTGGGGACAGAGGAGACAGACCTTTGTCCTGGAGCAGATGCTTCCAGCTCCAGGCCTGCTCTCTGACATCACTCCACGGTGTCTGACTTTTCCCACTATGGTAGTGTCAGCCTGGACTTCCCTTAATACATTCCTTTAAAAAGTATTTTTTAAGTTATTCTAATATTCAACATCACAATAGCAGAGACACACAATGAATTGACATATACTCATTGCCCAGATTCAACACTTATCAAGATTTTGCCATAATTGCTTCATCTAGCCTGGTTTTGCTCCTGTTTTTTTTCTTTGCTGTAGCATATAAAGCAAATCCTAGACATTACAGCAGTTTACCTTTACACACTGCAGGATATAGCTCTAAATATCACATGAAGTATTTTAACATGTATTATAACTAATACATATTATACTTGTCTGTGTTATTACATGTAAACACTATAACTCCAATGCCTATTATCATATGAAATACTAACAGTAATTTCTTGGTATTAACTGATACCTAGCTTATAAGTAGATTTTCTGGATTGTCTCAACCCTATCTTTTTAGGGTTTTATTAGGTTTGTATTAGGATCTAGGTGAGATCCAAATTTGGTTGCCTGTTCTTGTTTTCAGTGTCACGGGCTTAACAGAAATCATGCCTCATTTTCTGTTTCTCCTAACGCTTACCAGCATGTCCTGCTCATGCATTTCCTCCCACACGGAAAAGGGAGCGCATCTCAGGGACCTGCCCAGTGCCACCCAGCTGAAGACAGAGGCTGGACCTCCATCTTCTAATGCCAGGCCTCTTTCCATAAAGCCAAGATATTGAGAGTCACCCAGTGCTTCCATTTTCAATGTCATCTTTATTAGAGTGCGTGGAAAGCAGTAGAGTCCTAGAGGGACCAGGCAGGAAAAATGTCAAAGTCTGCTAATTTGACAACATCGTGTGCAAAATTCCAAGGGAACTAGAAAATGGTAGTTGAATGCTGTTGCCTTTCAGATCCCTCTATGTAGAAAGAGCATGGAGCAAACATAGAAACCAGACCCTCCTCTGGAGGAATACAGAAGTCAAACAATCTGACAACTTCAGAGCAAATAGAGCAAAGGGGTTTGTGAACGCTGTGACTGCCTCCACACAGCTCAGAAAGGAGATAACATACAGAGAAAGGTGATCTCTAGCCAGAATCACCTTCATGGGGACTGGTGTGGTCTATAAAAGAAATTTATTGAATGTGTTTCATCGTGAGTAGGGAAGAACCGTGGGCAAGGCCCAATGCCAGCAAATATCTTAGGAAAACAATTGGAGCGTCCACAATACTTCCAAGGAAAACCTCTAGCCTTGCTGCCAAGGGCTCAGAACAGAGGAGGAAATGCATTGGTGGACAAAGGGAGTAAATGATCCAAGAAATTACAGAAAGGCTGACTGGTTACCAAAGGGTGGTTTCTGGTGACTGCATCCTGGGCGCCAGGAGAGGGTGAGGAAAATAAACTGTTAAGAAAGCAAAACGCCTAATTAGCATTTAGTTAATGCTTAAGCTGCCTTTGTCAACTAAAAATAATCGATTCTCTTTTATTTTATGGTTGTTAAATCCCAGGGCCTTTGTCATCATTGTTGTTGTTATAGGCTAGTGTTTAGTCATTTAAACTTTTATAAATACCGTGTTATTTGTTGTGACGTAATATAAGAATGTCTTGTGCACCTTCAAGTGGTGCTGCTGATGGTACTAGGAATCTGCCCAGGAGCTTAGCCACTGCCCAGTGTTGTATAAAAGGATTATAGCATCTTTATCAAATGTCTGGAGAGGAATTGGGAGAAACAGCACTTCCTTGTGAGAGGGGGAGGGGAGCTGGTGCGCTGTTACTCAACGCTGCACTGATAGCACATCCTCAGACTGTATTTTAGGATGACTTGAAGAAATTTATTTTTGGATTAAAACCTAAGTTAATGTCCGCTTTCTCTATTTGCCAATAAGACCCCTTTTCAAAAATCATTTTTACTCATGAAGTTAATGTAGTACTGATGGTTCATTATGTTCCTTTTAAAGTAATATGAAATATTACTTTTTTAAAATTTCTTTATTGATTAAGGTATTACACATGTGTCATTATTCCCCCATTACCCCCCACCTCCCATTCATGCTCCCACCCCCCTGTTGTCTGTGTCCATTGATTAGGCTTATATGCATGCATATAAGTCTTTTGGTTGATCTCTCTCCCTTACCCCCACCCTCCCCTACCTTCCCTGAGGTTTGACGTTCTGATTGATGTTTCTCTGTCTCTGGATCTATTTTTGTTCATCAGTTTATGTTGTTCATTATATTCCACAAATGAGTGAGATCATGTGATATTTATCTTTCTCTGCCTGGCTTATTTCACTTAGCATAATGCTCTCCATCTCCATCCATGTTGTTGCAAATGGTAAGAACTCCTTCTTTTTTACTGCAGTGTAGTATTCCATTGTGTAGATGTACCACAGTTTTTTAATCCACTCATCTGCTGATGGGCACTTAGGCTGTTTCCAAATCTTAGCTATGGTGAATTGTGCTGATCTGAACATAGAGGTGCATATATCCTTTCTGATTCGTGTTTCTAGTTTCTTGGGATATATTCCTAGAAGTGGGATCATTGGGTCAAATAGAAGTTCCATTTTTATTTTTTTGAGGAAACTCCATACTGTACTCCACAGAGGCTGCACCACTCTGCAATCCCACCAGCAGTGCACGAGGGTTCCTTTTTCTCGGCATCCTCACCAGCACTTGTCATTTGTTGATTTGTTGATAATAGCCATTCTGACAGGTGTGAGATGGTACCACATTATTGTTTTGATTTGCATCTCTCTGATGATTAGTGACTTTGAGCAGGTTTTCATATGTCTCTTGGCCTTTCTTCTGTCTTCTTTCGTAAAGTGTCTATTTAGATCAGCTGCCCATTTTTTTATTGGGTTTTTTATCTTCTTTTTGTTAAGCTGCATGAGTTCCCTGTAAATGTTGGAGATTAAACCCTTATCGTTGATATCATTGGCAAATATGTTCTCCCATGCAGTGGGCTTTCTTGTTGTTTTATTGATGGTCTCCTTTGCTGTGCAAAAGCTTTTTATTTTGATGCAGTCCCATTTGTTTATTTTCTCTTTAGTTTCCATTGCCCTAGGGGTAGTATCAGTGAAGAAGTTGCTTCGGCATATGTCTCAGATTTCTCTGCCTGTGGATTCCTCTAGTATTTTTATGGTTTCTCATCTTATGTTTAAGTCCTTGCTCCATTTTGAGTTTATTTTTGTGAATGGTGTAAGCTGGTGGTCTAGTTTCATTTTTTTGCATGTGTCTGTCCAATTTTCCCAACACCATTTTTGAAGAGACTGTCTTGACTCCATTGTATGTTCATGCCTCCTTTGTCAAATATTAGTTGAACGTAGTGATTTGGGTTGATTTCTGGGTTCTCTATTCTATTCCATTGATCTCTATGTCTGTTCTTGTGCCAGTACCAGGCAGTTTTGAGAACAGTGGCTTTGTAATACAGCTTGAAATCTGGTATTGAGATCCCACCTACTTTGTTCTTCTTTCTCAGGGTTGCTGTGGCTATTCAGGGTCTTTTTTTATTCCAGATGAATTTTGGAGAGTTCTTTCTAGGTCTGTGAAATATGCCATTGGTATTTTAATGGGGAGTGCATTGAATCTACAGATTGCTTTGGGTAGTATGGACATTTTAATAATGTTGATTCTCCCAATCCATGAACATGGTATGTTCTTCCATCTGTTTACGTCTTCCTCTATCTCTTTTTTCAGTGTCCTGTAGTTTTCCGTGGATAGGTCCTTTACCTCCTTAGTTAATTTTATTCCTAGGTATCTTAACTTTTATGGTGTGATGGTAAATGGAATTGCTTTTGTAGTCTCTCTTTCTGTAAGTTCACTATGGTGTATAGAAATGCCATAGATTTCTTGGCGTTAATTTTGTATCCTGCAACATTGCCAAATTCATTCATTAAATCTATTAGTTTTTTTATGGAGTCTTTCGGGTATTTTATGTACAATATCATGTCATCTGCAAATATGGACAACTTTACTTCTTCTTTTCCAATTTGGATGCCTTTTATTTCTTCTTCTTGTCTAATTGCAATGGCTAATACTTCCAGTACTATGTCGAACAGGAGTGGTGAGAGTGGGCATCCCTGTCTTGTGCCTGTTCTTAGGGGAAATGGTTTTAGTTTTTGCCCATTGAGTATGATGTTAGCTGTGGGTTTATCATATATAGCTTTTATTATGTTGAAGTGTGATCCTTCTATTCCCACCTTGTTGAGAGTTTTTATCAAGAGAGGGTATTGGATTTTGTCAAATGCTTTTTCTGCATCAATTGATATGACTATGTGATTTTAATCTCTCAATTTGTTTATGTGATGTATCATGGATATTGTACCATCCTTGCATTCCGGGGATAAATCCTACTTGGTTATGGTGTATGATCCTTCTGATGTAGTGCTGGATCCGATTTGCTAGAATTTTTTTTGAGGATTTTGGCATCTATGTTCATGAGGGATATTGGCCTGTAATTCTCTTTCATTGTGTTGTCTTTATATGATTTTGGTATTACGGTGATGCTGGCTTCATGGAAGGAGCTTGGAAGTGTTCCTTCCTCTTGAATTTTTTTGAATAGTCTGAGGAGGATATATTTTAGTTCTTCCTTGAATGTTTGGTAAAACTCCCTTGTGAAGCCATCTGGCCCCAGGCTTTAGTTTGCTGGAAGCTTTTTGATGACTGCTTCAATTTCTTCCATTGTTATTGGCCTATTGAGATGTTTAGATTCTTCCTGATTGTGTTTTGGAAGGTTATATTTTTCTAGGAATATGTCTATTTCTTCCAGGTTGTCCAGTTTGTTGGAATAGAGTTATTCATAGTATTTTTTAACAATCCTTTGTATTTTGGTGGGGTCAGTTGTTATTTTACCTCTTTCATTTCTGATTTCATTTATTTGGGTCCTATCTCTTTGCTTCTTGGTGAGCCTGGCTAAAGGTTCATCAATCTTGTTTATCCTTTTAAAGAACCAGCTCTTGGTTTTGTTGATCTTTTGTATTGTTTTTTTTTGGTTTCAATGTCGTTTATCTCCGCTCTGATCTTTATTATTTCCTTCCTTCTGCTTACACTGGGCTTTTCTTGTTGCTCTCTTTCTAACTCTTTGAGTTGTAGGGTTAGGTAATTTATTACCATTGTTTCTTGTTTTTTGCAGTAGGCTTGCAGAGCTATGAACTTCCCTCTCAAGACTGCTTTCGCTGCGTCCCATAGATTTTGTATTGTTGTGTTTTCATTGTCATTTGTTGCCAAGATGTTTTTTATTTCTTCCTTGATCTCTCTGGTAACCCAGTCATTGCTTAATAGCATGCTGTTTAGTCTCTAGGTGTTTGATTTTTTTTGGATTGATTTTATTGTAGTTGATTTCCAGTTTTATGCCACTGTGATCTGAGAAGATGATTGATATGATTTCTATCTTCTTGAATTTGAAGAGACTTTGCCTATGACCCAACATATGATCTATCTTTGAAAATGACCCATGTGCACTTGAGAAGAATGTATATTCTGTGGCTTTGGGGTGAAATGTTCTGAAGATGTCAATTAATTCCATCTGTTCTAGTGAGTCATTTAGGATTGATGTTTCTATGCTGATTTTTTGTTTAGAGGATTTGTCCAATGGTAATAGTGGGGTATTAAAGTCTCCTACTATGATTGTATTGCTGTCAATCTCTTCCTTGATATCCTCCAGGAGTTTTTTTATGTATTTGGGTGCTCCTGTATTGGGTGCATATATGTTTACCAGAGTTATTTCTTCTTGTTGGATTGCTCCCTTTAGTATTATAAAGGTTTCTCCTTATTTCTTGTTATGTCCTTCAGTTTGAGATCTAATTTGTGAGATATAAGTATTGCTACCCCAGCTTTTTTTTTTCATTTCCATTTGCCTGAAAAACCTTATTCCATCCCTTCACCCTTAGTCTGTGTGCGTCTTTTTTTCTGAGGTGGGTTTCTTGTAGGCAGCAGATATGTGGGTCGTGTTTTCTTATCCAATCCATTACCCGTTATCCTATGTCTTTTGATTGGGGCATTTAATCCATTTACATTTAAAGTTATTATTGAGCCAAAACTGGTTTGGCTCCGTGGATAGAGCATCAGCCTGTGGACTGAAAGGTCCCAGGTTCGATTCCAGTCAAGGGCATGTACCTGAGTTGCAGGCACATCCCCAGTAGGGGGCGTGCAGGAGGCAGCTGATCAATGTTTCTCTCTCATCGATGTTTCTAACTCTCTATCTCTCTCCCTTCCTCTCTGTAAAAAATCAATAAAATATATTTTTTAAAAAATATATAAAGTTATTATTGATAGGTACTTATTTGTCACCATTTTTATTCTTTACCCCTGTGTTCCTTCTTCACTACCTATTTCTTTTTTTTTTTTTACAGCAGACCTTTTAGCATTTCTTGCATTGCTGGTTTGGTGGTAATAAATTCCCTTAGTCCTTTTTTGTCTGTGAAGCTCCTGATTTCACCTCCAATTTTGATTGATAGCCTTGCTGGATACAGTATTCTTGGATTCAGACCCTTCCTTTGCATGACTTTGTATATTTCATTCCATTCCCTTCTGGCCTGATGCGTTTCTGTTAAGAAATCAGTTGCTAGTCTGATGGCAGTTCCTTTGTAGGTAACTTTCTGTCTCTCTCTGCTTTAAAGATTCTTATTTTGTCATTGGTGTTTGCCAATTTAATTACAATGTTCCTTGGCATCGGTCTTTTGGGGTTCATTTTGCTTGGGACTCTGTGAGTTTCTTGGATTTGTGTGGGTTTTTTCTTCCCTATGTCAGGGAAGTTTTCTGTCATTATTTCTTCAAACAAGTTTTCTAGTCCTTGATCAGTTTCCTCTCCTTCTGTAACCCCTATTATAAGGATGTTGTTTTGTTTCATGTTGTCCCAAAGTTACCTTAAGTTCTCCTCCTGCTTTTTAATTTTTTTTTCTAGAAGCTGCGCTACTTGGGTATTTTTTCCAACCTTGTCTTCTAGCTCACTGATGTGGTCCTCTGCTTCTTCTAGGCTACTCTTGATGCTTTCTATTGAGTTCTTTACAGCAGCGATGTCATTTTTCATTTCTTCTTGGTTCTTCATTTCCTCTTGGTTCTTACTCATATTGTCGAATTTTTCTTCCATTCTTTTCAGCCACCTTATGACCATTTCTCTGAATTCTTTCTCTGGCAGGTTGCTTGCCTCCATTTCGTTTACTTGCTTTTCTGGTGATGCCTGCTTTTCTTTCATATGCGGGCTGTTTCTTTGTCTCCCCATGGTCTCTCTTCTCCGGGTGTCTGGTTATGTAGTTTTCTCTGTCCTGCATTGATTTAAAGGCACAAAATACAACACAACCAGTTACCACACACAAGGCACTGAACAGAAATGTATTCACAATATTAATAACCCCAAATAAAGGTGACCACCAGAGAAAGGCAAATTAAACGATAGGAGAGAAAGGAGAAACAATAAAAGAAAGAAAGGAGTGCCAAAATGAAATTGGGAAAAGGAAAAAAAAAGTAAGAGAGAAAAGAAAGAGACTAAGAAAGAAAAGGGGAACAAACTATATATATGGGGGGAAACTCCAATAGAACAGCCACTAATCACAGCAAATGCCAGCAACAAGTACCTGGAGATGAGTACAAACTACAAACAACAATTAATATCAAGCAAGGCGAGGAAAAACAGATGCAGAAAAAATAAACAAAAACAAAGCAAACAAAACAAAACAAAAAGAATAAGCAAAACAATCTCACAAACAATCATAAAAATTCATATAATCAACATTCAAGCAAACAACAACAAAAGGACAGAGAGAAAAACAATTTTTTGGATAGTGAAGACAGAGAAGAGAGAGGTGTGTATGAACCCAGAGTAGGGGACTGGAAATTAGATATATAAGTAGGGTGAAATTTTAACAGGGGGTAAAAAGAAAGAATAGGGAAAATCTAAAGTAGGAAAAGGGTAAGAGAAACAGGATAACAAAAGGGCAAAAGTTAGAAAGAGAATGATTCCATAAAGGTAGAGTTGAGATAGAGTAGAATGATGCTAAAGGAAAGATGAAAATAGAATGTAGAACACTAATGTCAAAGTCAAATAAAGAGAAAATAAAATGATACTTTTTAGAAAAAAAAGGTAAAATGGTAGTAGTAATAATACTGATTGAAAATAAAAATGTAATAATTAAAAAGGTAAAATCAAGTGAGGAAAAAAATTAGTTTCTTAAGTAAAAGATGAAAAAGAAAAAAAAATAATAAAAAAATAAAAGTAAAATATGCAGTAGTGAAGGTCATTCACTTCCTCTACTGTTCTGTTTGGCACTCCTGTTTCCCAGTCAGGACAGTATTGCAGTTCCCTGAGTTCCACTGCTCCTCAGTGTTGTAAGCCAGTCCTGATTTTTAAGCAGGCGGTGTGTCTTACTTTCTTGTATTCCTTAATTTGTGATTACACAAGAGTCAATTTCTGATTCAGCCCCCCTGGGTGGCAGTGTTTCTAGGTTGACTTCTAGGTCTGTAGGTCCTCTCTAGCCTGTGCTTAGATCCTGCTTTCCCTATGGCACTCAATACCAGTTCGTGGGAGTGGGCTGCCCCAGAGCTGGTTCTCTGATGGTCGCTCCCCGCTCTGATCCCCAGGTTCCAGAAAAACAACTTTCCCCTGCAGTCTCCTAGGGTGTCCCCAGTTGGGTGATCATATGTATTGGGCTTAGTAATCAGAAGCAAGGATTCAAAGAGGAGAAAGCATGAGTGTGCAAACTCCAGGTCTGTGAGCAAGCGTGTGCAATCCTCTTTTCTCCCTTGTGTCCAAGCAGCCAGCACACTCCCAAAATTTTTAAGCTGTCCTTCTGCGTCAGATCAAAATGGGTTGCTTTTTAGAGATCCCCTCTATTAGCAGCTCTGAGGACCTCCTTCCACATTCATGGATCATGCCAGCCCCAACAGCCACGGATTTTTCTAGCCCCGGTCCTCCAGCTCCCGCACTGCGTGCGTTTCTCTGTCCTGCTGGGACCAGAGACCTCACCTTATCCCAGGCGAAATCTGACCTTTCCGTGGTGGAGTGTAGAGCTCCTCTGAATCCGAGTGTTTATGCCAATTGGGGACTGGTGCTCTGGGGTTTGCAGCTCTTCCGTGGGTGCTGCAGTTGTAGATTTTCAGGTTTCCAGTAACATCCACTTTCCCCTTCAAGATGGCATGGTCTCTGCATCCAAGCCAGTGGCTCCAGGAGGGAACCCGGCAGCAGTGGGGCCTGCCCAGTCAGGGGTCCCCCGTACAGCAGTCCCCTACCTTCTCCTGGAGTATAGCTGTCCCTTAACTCACCAACAGACACTCCCCATGCAACCCTCAGCTGTTCTTTCTATCTGCTCCGGGACAAAGCTCAGGACACGTCTGCCCATTCCGCTGCCATTTTTCCACCTCTCAGTAATATGAAATATTTCAGTCCTTTTTCTGGAATATGTTTTTATTTAACCCATATGAGCAGTAATAGAAATAGTCAAAGGTAGATTTAAAAATTTTGTTTCTTGTATAGGTCCTATGACTTGAATACTGATATGCCACATGCCAAGCAGGGATTAGTTTTTCAAGTGATTCTTAGAGGATCTTGGTTAATCACTTTTCTACTTCATTATCAGTGACCTATTTGCTTTTCAGTTTGACTCCCCTTCTTCCCCTCCCTTTAAAGCAGCTGAAAACAGGTGACCAGGTATAGCCATTCTGAAATTGACTTACAGTTTATACCTAACCCAGGAATAACTAGATTCCACTGCTCATCTCTCAGTGGGCTAGGCCTAAATGCTTGAGGAAGCTGAAGAGCAAAGTGTAGACTTTCTGGCATCCTCAAAGCAAAGGTTCAAAGTTGTTTTTGTAGTTTGTTTAAGAGAATTATTGAATCTCTTGGATGTACTGGACTCAGAAGGAAAAGGAACCCAAGAATCAGTGCTAGCCACTTTTCATTTACAGTTGGTGTCTGCTTTTGCACCGACACTACTCTGAACATGTGGACCCCAGTCCCGGGCATGGTCATTGTTGTAAGGCACAGTGGTCCCCATCTCTGTGTCTGCCACTGGGAAAGCTAATTAAGGCCTGTTTGGTCACAGGTGAATATGATATCTTTGACCTTGTGGTTGAGATGAACATAAAGAATATGTAAAAGTTATAGGTAAGAGATGGTCATTGCAGTGGGAATCACTGTACTTAGCAATAATAGGTTTATTGGACTTTTGGAGAGATTTCCCTTTTAATAAAAGCAGAAGAAATTGGTGTGTTTCCAGTAGTGCACCTAGGATTAAATCCTTCTTGAGACCAGAACACAGGAATACTTACTATAAAGCCTGTTCTTTAGCCATTCAGTGAATACCAGTTAAGTCTGCCCTTTCTAACAGGCAGTGATAATACAGTTTGTCAGTGTTTTTTCTCCTTCTCTAGGAATTAGGATTGGCTCAAGGCACCTTAGGTGGTGGTAATTGGTAATTCACACTTACAGATGAGTAAACACGTTGGCTTCCTAGCAAATAGAATCAGTGGTTGACTTAATACGGGACAACTCATTTATTCATCCACACCACAGACATGTATTGAAAACTGAGGACATGCCAGTCCTGGGTGTGGCAGAGAATGAGACAGACAGGTTCCCACTTTGTTAGAGCTTATATTCTAGTGGGAGTAACAGACAATGAACAAACAAGTGAATACACGAGAGTCAGTGATGACTGCTAGGAGGAAAATGAAAGGGGTTTCTAATGGAGAATGGATGACAATGTTTAGAGGTCAGGAAAGTTTCTAACGGTGACACTTACACTGAGATCTAAATAGAAGACATTGCCCACTCATTAGAGATCTGGGGAAGAAGCACTGCAGGCAGAGGAAGAGCTGGTAGGAAGGCCCAAGGCGGGAACACACTTTATTTGACTGGTGCCTACAAAGTATGGGGCAAAATCATCTAGGAAACTGCAGGGGCAGACACTGGGGGATTTGTGGGCAGGACTGGAATCCAGATGTCAGACACCAGGAGCCATGGAAAGGGTTTAAGCAAGGGAAATGTATGACCTTATTTTCTAGAAGATGTGATTCCCATGCCATATTAAAGCCATGAATCCCATTCTCAAATTGAAAAGTTAAGTAAAGCCCAACCTGCATGGTTCAGTGGTTGAGCATCGACCTATGAACCAGGAGGTCACAGTTTGATTCCTGGTCAGGGTTCCGGTCATGGCACATGCCTGGGTTGTGGGCTCAATCCCCAGTGGGGGACATGCAAGAGGCAGCTGATCAATGATTCTCTCTCATCAATGACATTTCTATCACTCCCTCCCTCTCCCTTCCTCTCTGAAATTAATAAGAATATTTTTAAAAGTTAAGTAAAATCCCAACATATAAAACAGAAAGTATTTATTAGTATAAATTTATTATAAAAGATCAAATTAACACATTTATTTGTTTGAAAGCCAGTGGTAACAAATGATTTTCAGAATGTCAAAAAATTGAAATTAGTATTATGGAGGACAGATATTTTATATCATCTATATCTAATTTTTTTCTATTTTCTATTGGGTTGTATTGAGAAAAATCCTGATGTACCAAGATTAGTTGCCAGTTTTAACAGTTTCACAGCTCACTTTGTAATCTCAGAAAATTTCTTTTTTATTCTTGATTATATTTCATATGTAAAATAATATAACATGTAAATAATATTAAATAATTATCTTATAATTATTAATTAATATGTAAATATAAATAATACATAAATAATTTATAAATTTGCTTAAATTTCTTATCATAAATATGTGAGTCATATGAAGACATGATCAACATTCATGTAAGCATTAAAACTCCCTAAAATAGCATCATATAATAAGTGGATTATTCTCCTCTTACTCGACTGACATATTCAGATTGGAGCATAGGTCAAGCAGTGCATTGTCAGTATTATTTTATTTGAGTGAACACATAAAAATGCTTTCTTAAAAAAAGCAATATGTAATATAACCTTTCTAATAATCCTATTCCTAAAATCAAATATAGGATCCTTAATCTGAAATCTTTACTGAAACAAGTTAACTTTAAAATTCAGATTTAATCTGAATTATGTGAAATACTTATATATTCATATTTTAGTTAAATATTTTAAAAATATTTAATATATATAGAATGTGGTTTAAAAACTAGTGTTTGAAAGAATGTAAATAGTGCTGTAATCTTAAAAGCATATGTTATCCTTGTATTTCAATTTAGTCGCAAAGTTCAGTCACACACATTCTTCAAATGCTTTGAAGTCTTTGGAAAGAGTATACACCTTAGAGAGAGGAAATAGCACAATTATTTTAATATTACTTGTGCACCTAGTTGAGGAATATAAAATGAAGAATTTTGATATTTAAATTAAAAAGTATCATTTAGATAATACATATATAAACTCATTGAATTTACTGATAAGTATAACGTTTTATTACTAATGGAATAAAAAAAATTTAAAGCCATCAGTTTTAAAATACTGAACAGCCCTAGCCAATTTGGCTCTATGGTTAGAGCATCGGTCCATGGACTGAAGGGTCCTGGGTTTAATTCTAGTCAAGGGCATGAACCTTGGTGGCAGGCTCGATCCTGGCCCCGGTAGGGGTGCATGTAGGAGGCATTGAATCGATATGTCTCTCTCAGATTGATGTTTCTCTCTCTCTCCCCCTCCCTACACTCTCTCTAAAAACCAATGCAAAAAAAATATCCTCAGGTGAGGATTAACGACGACAACAAAAAATAAAATACTGAAGAAACTAAAGTCAAAAACTTTGAGGAGCCACACAAATGTGCTCTTCAGCCAGTTCATCAGAATCGGAAATAGTGAGGATTTCATCAGACTGCTGCAGGATTTGAATCTGCCCTGTTCTGGTGGCCCACTGTAAACAAGAATGTGGATTGGATTAATTATATTGACTATAACCAGCAAAGGATTGTTAACTATACTCAAGATGCAATTAAAGGTATAGCTGAAAAACTAGATACCACCAGCAGGATGATGTGGGAGAATGGGCTGGCCTTGGAAAGGATTCTGACAGAAAAAGGGGTAGTTGTGTAATGTTGGGGGGCCAGTGTTGTACATTGATCCCCGACAACACAGCCAGATGGACCATCACTAAGGCCCCATAGGGATTAACAACTCTGGCTAATGAGTCAGCTGAGAATCCTAGGATTGAGGATCCTTTCTCTAGTTCACTAGAGCAATGGTTAGGAAAGTGGAAGAGAATGGTGGGATCCATATTCACCCCTTTGATTAGGAGTTACATTAATGGGATTGTCATATCTATCATCCCGTGTATGAGAGATCTTATGCAAAGGTTAATTGAAACAACATTGACCAACAGCAAAATAATCTTCTCCTAGACACTGCAGAGCATGAAAGTAAAGGAATGTTAGCAGAGTTTGAAGAAAAGAGTTAAATAAAGGAAAGGGGGGAATTGTGAGAATAAACAAATAATCTTTCCTGTCAAAGAAGGAAGTTTAGGCAGCTGCCATTTTGGCTCATGTGACTTGCCATTTTGAAATGGCAAAGGTCAACCCCTTCCTTTAAATTAGCCAATCGCACAAGAGTGTGATCCTAACCAGGAGATCATATTTCGATTCCCATTCAGGGCACAGGCTCGATCCCCAGTGGGGATTGTTCCGATCAATGATTCTCTCTGATCATTAATGTTTCTATCTCTCTCTCCCTCTCTGAAATCAATAAAAATTTATTTTAAAAAGGAAGGAGGACAGAAACTTGCTGAAAGTACTTTTGTTACGCGGAACTTGGGCTCATTGGCCCATTGTTCAAGCTCTCATCTTTCTCCATCCTCATAAATCTATTGAAAAGTGAAGAACTGTTGCCACAGGCCAGAGACAGCACCCTTGGCATGCTCCTAGTTCATGCAGTCTCTCATGCGTGGCAGAGATGAAAGACACCACATCACTCAAAGGCAAAGAGGTGTCTGTGCGCTGTGGGCAAGCCTTGCTGCTGCCATGTTGCTGGACAAATCAATTGTATTCTTTGCCAAGACATATACAGATATTCTGTATATGGAGCATTTGAGACGTAATGCCTTTTCAAAGTAAAATCCAAGTGAACTTTTTCTTTGATAACCCAGAGAAATGTGGCAGCTACACGGTTCTGCTCCATTATGGCCTCTTCTTGTATCCATAATCATGCTGCCCCAAAGTTTTTGACTTTAGTTTCTTCAGTATTTGAAAATGAAAACATACTTTTATCCTTAAAAACAACTAATTTGTATCTGTGCTATTTTGTAAGGAATGTCCACAGGCAAAGTACTTTGTGTGATCCCAGAGAAGGAATTTTTCTGAAGACCTTCAGGAACTTCTCCCATCAGGCCCAGCAGACATCCTCATTTATGTACTTTAGATCCTAGCTTCTTATTGTTTCTTACAGGTGACTTTTTCTTCTTCCCTTTTATATAATATTCTCAAAGGACATAACCACATCATTCCATCAAGTTTACCTCATCGTTGTGTCACTGCTGTGTTCCTTGCATTGATTCCTTTCCTGAACACAGCAGCTTATACCATGCCTACGTTTCATTTTTTCTGACTTTTGTTCTTTTATAGCTCTGCTGGAGCACATGCAATGTATGACATCATTAGAAATGTTGTACAGGCTCAGATGCACCTTCTGTTTAGCCATTCTGATTTTCTGTGCTGCTGTTCATGTTAGTGTCAGCAGTAAATATTTTTACATTTCTAACAACTGAGATGTGTGTATGAGTGAGCAGCATTTCCCATCTAATTCTACCATTTACAAGAACAAAAGAAAATGAAGTAACAACAACAAAAGAAAAACCTGATCATAGAATTTACAGTGAAGTTTATAATCTGTTCTCTCAACATTTTGTCCACCCATTTGTAAGCAGCACAGGACACAGTATGCTTTTAATTTTTATGTTCTTCTATGAATCATTACCTATTTAGGTCTAAACTCTTACAAACTATTTTCACAAAAAAACACCCACCAAGCAAGTAGGATCATGATTTTTTTTTAAGGCCTGTGAGTGGGTAATATTCCGTTGTTGAAATTTTAAATAGGTTTCTCTGACAGAAACTTGGTGCATTTTTCTCCAAATCATCAGGGGTCAGCTCAGATAAAAGTAGATCTTTTGAGAATTTTCTACACATGGTTGTTCATATGTATTCGCTAACTCAAAGATGCCAGTGTTGTCATCCTTCATGGTGATGCTAATTCAGGCATGAGCATGTATTGAATCCTTGAATTTTCCAGAGATCATGCTAGAAAATAAAAAAAAAAAAATAGAAAAAGAATCAAGTAATGATGACAGATGCATAGGTAGAGCCAGGAATACAGTGTGAAAAGTGTTTTGATAGAGTAATGGAGAAACTACCACCAGAGCCCAGAGTAAAATAGAATTTATCAGGGAGTCCAGCAGGGGAAGGGAACTGGGCTGCAGGGGATGACTGGGCAGATGTAAAGAGTTTTCCAGGCACAATGAAAAGCTCAGTCTGATAGGACAAGAGTTCAGAATGGTGAGAAGTTAGGTTGGATAAGTAGGTAAGAGCAAAATCATATGGTCTGTGATGAGTTTGGGGCTTTATTCTGAAAGCCACCAGGAGCTATCAAAAATCTCACATAAGAAATAACTTTAGAATGAGATCTTTGAATAGAAAATATGAAAAAAGAGCCACTTGACCTGTCTTCACCAAGGTCTCTACAGTTTGTCCTTGCAACTGCAAGGTTTATATGTCCCAGGACTCCTCTCCCACATGCAGGTTTGTATTGGGATGCGCATACTTCACCTGAAAGTGTTTGGAAGTTACCTCTCACCTCTACTCTAAAACAACTTAACGTTGAGGAAAAGTTTTCTTATAGTGGCCTCACACCCTTTTTGAAGATAAAAGGACATTATAGGGCCTGGCAGATAAGCACTAAGTAACCAAAAGTGCAAATTTAGAATGATGCCCCTTGGGCTGATCATAAACCCCTCTCCAGTGCCGGAGTTCATGACACTGCTAATATGTAGGATTCAGTTCCTCATGCAAGACCTACTCCTTCTATAGAAATAATGTGTGCTTGTTACAAGAAAAAAAGCTGATAAAATTCATATTATTGCTATGAATTACATCTAAAAAGTGTACTTTAAAAAATAACCACTAGGCATATCTCAAGGTCACAAGGCCAAGGTCACATTCTGTTTCTCTTCCACTCTGTATCTTTTCCATTCACTCTACTGCTCTCTGTCCTGAGCATACACTCTTGGTTCCTTAAAGTCTGTCCTTGGGCCAGTGCTTCTTCATTATTTTGGAAAAAGAATTCCTATATCCAGATAGAATGCTTTCAGTTGCAAATAGCAGAGGCCCTAATTCAAAATGTCCTTCAGGATGCAAGAAGTTGCTGGCTCATACTGCTGTAGGGCAGTCATGGCTGTGGTCCCTAGCCAGGAATGTCATCAAGGACCCAGTTTTTTTACCCATCTTTTCACTTTGCTCCAACAAGTTATAATCATTTTGCCCCACACCCCTGTTCTGATTACAGGGAGGTCACCCCATGTGCAACCTTGTTTGAAACCAATGGAGGGGAGTTTGCCCCTGACAAGCAGTTAACAAGTTCCTGTTTTCCTTGATGGGACCATCCTGAGCCAAACCTTAAGGGCAGGGAAATGACATAGTAGACTGGTTGAGACCTGGCTCACCAGAATCTATCACTGTTGGAAGTTTGGGTGTCACTGTGAGTGTTCCTCAGCAGGAAAGGGAAGAAATGCCTATTTCAGCCTTCTGATAACCTGATGAGAGCTATGCCCCACATCCCTCCATGTCAACTTTGATTTAATAAATCTTTACTGTTCAGATTATTACAATTATTCCTCTTTTTTCCCCCATAGCTCCCCTCCACCCGGTTCCCACCCTACCCTCTGCCCTTACCTCCCCCCCACTGTACGACCTTTGTCCAGTCTCTTCCCGCGCCCCCCACACCCCATTCCCCCTGAGAATTGTCAGTCCACTCCCTTTCTATGCCCCTGATTCTATTATATTCACCAGTTTATTCTGTTTATCAGATTTTTTTATTCACTTAATTTTTAGATTCACTTGTTGATAGATATGTATTTGTTGTTCATAATTTTTATCTTTATCTTTTTCTTCTTCTTCCTCTTCTTAAAGAATACCTTTCAGCATTTCATATAATACTGGTTTGGCAATGATGAACTCCTTTAGCTTTTTCTTATCTGTGAAGCTCTTTATCTGCCCTTCAATTCTGAATGATAGCTTTGCTAGATAGAGTACTCTTGGTTGTAGGTTCTTGCTGTTCATCACTTTGAATATTTCTTGCCACTCCCGTCTGGCCTGCATAGTTTCTGTTGAGAAATCAGGTGACAGTCGTATAGGTGCTCCCTTGTAGGTAATTAACTGTTTTTCCCTTGCTGCTTTTAATATTCTCTCTTTGTCTTTTGCTCTTGGCATTTTAATTATGATGTGTCTTGGTGTGGTCCCCTTTAGATTCCTTTTGTTTGGGGTTCTGTGTGCTTCCTGGACTTGTAAGTCTATTACTTTCACCAGGTGGGGAAAGTTTTTGGTCATTATTTCTTCAAACAGGTTTTCAGTATCCTACTCTCTCTCTTCTTCTGGAACCTCCATAATTCTGATGTTGGTACGCTTGAAGTTGTCCCAGAGGCTCCTTACACTATCTTCAAATTGTTGGATTCTTTTTTCTTTTTGCTTTTCCAGTTGGGTGTTTTTTGCTTCTTTGTATTTCAAATCTTTGACTTGATTCTTGTGTTCCTCTAGTCTGTTGTTGGGTCTCTGTATAATATTTTTTATTTCAGTCAGTGTATATTTAATTTCTAGTTGGTCCTTTTTCATATCCTTGAGGGTCTCACTAAATTTATAGGCCTTTTCTAGGAAATTCTTGAAAAACCTTATAACTGTGGTTTTGAACTCTATATCCAGTCATTTGTTTTCCTCCATTTCTTTCGTTTGTGATCTGTTTCTTTGTCTCCACATTTTCACTGCTTCCCTGAGTTGGTAGAGTGGCTTTGTGTGCTAGGTGTCCTATAGGGCCCAGTGGCTCAGCCTCCCCAGTTACCTGAGGTGAACACTGTTGATGCACCCCTTTGTGGGCCGTGTGCACAGTCTTGTTGTAGTTAAGCCTTGATTGTTGTTGGTATCACTGGGAGGAATTGACCTCCAGGCCAATTGGCTGTGAGGATCAACTGTGTCTACACTGGGAGAACTTCTGTGCTGGAGACACCTTTATGAGACAAGACTTGCAAAAGCCTCTGTGCTCAGCTTGGATGGGGCGGAGTCTCAGGGCTGAGCAGACAGCCTTGGTTTCCCGTCAGCCCTGCCCTATGAGGCCCCTGGGTCTCAGTGTCCCTCGGTAATCACTGCAAGAACCTCTGAGAGAAAGCTGCCCTCAAGTTTCACCTGCTGCCAGACAGTCCAGTCTCTCCCCCAATGAATCTGGATTCCCAGATTCTCACCCGGAACTAGAGTTCAGCTTCCATCTTCCTCCTGCTAGAGAAAGCCAGCAGCACACTCAGCAGTCAGTTCTCTGCCTTTCGCGGCTCCCCTGAGTTTCCATGTGCTCCTCTCTTTTTAGGACCCCAGGGTCTCGCCCAAAACTGGGGTTCAGTGCAGTCGGAACTGGAGTTCAGCACAGTCGGGAGCTTCTGCCTTCCTCCTGCTAGAGAAAGCCAGCAGCACACTCAGTAGTCAGTCCTCTCTGTGCGCACTTGTGCACGTGCCTCCAGACCTCTGCCTTTCATGGCTCTCCTGAGTTTCTGTGCGCTCCTCTCTTTTCCCAACAGTCCAGACAACCCCCATATGAGTCTGGGACCCCAGGGTCTTGCCTGGAACTGGGGTTCAGTGCAGTAGTAACTGGGGTTCAGTGCAGTAGGGAGCTTCCGTCTCTCTCCTGCTAGAGAAAGCTAGCCAGGCACTCAGCTGCCCATCCTCTCTGCATGCGTGTCTCTGTACCTCAGCCTTTTGCAGCTCCTCTGAGTCTCTGTGTGACCCTCTCTTTCCTTCTAGTTGTAGAATTTCCAGTCAGCCAGCTTTCCTGTGGTTCTGGATGATGTCCATTCTGTCTTTTAGTGGTAGTTTTGAAATTGTTGTGCGAGGCAGCAGTATAGGTGTTCACCTATGCTGCCGTCTTGGTTTCTCCCATGTCAACTTTGCATTAGATTTTTAAAGGATCCGCCAACCCCGACAACTGTCATTCTTTACCTTAGAAAAAGAACACTCTTCTTGGAGCAGAAATGCATCTTTCTCTTAGATTTCAGCATTTTCCTGTACTGTATACTTCTTCAGGAAGAACAGTGGTCAAACACTAGGGATAAATTGTGACTTTCAGTTACTATTTCATAATTTTTATGGATGACCCAAGGAGAGGCCAAGTAATAATATATAAATAACTTCAAACATTCAATTCTTTTTTTTTATTGTAATACAAAAGTTTTTTTCCCCCCATTGGGAAAGTTAAGCAGGGGGAGGTTTCCCCCTCCTGTGCCTTGTGTGTTTTTATTTTTTACCATGTCTTTCACAACACTATCCCCACATCAGTTGCAATGAATCTTTCCTCAGGCTGCTAGGTAACAAGTGTAAAGTAATCTAGCCAGACCTGTCAGGACAGCCTTACATTGTGGAATCCAGGTTAGTCTTTTCAATGAGGGCTCTTCTTCAAACTGGAAAACATGAGCAAGCAATGATGTGGACAATCATCTTATTTTGCAATTTTAAAATAAATGGTTTGCCAGAAATACTGGGCAAGTTTAACAGCTATTCTACCTGGAAGAAGACATAGGCCTGACCTCTAAAGAGCTTAGCTCTTGGCTATCCATGTGCTTATCAGTTTTCTCTAAACTCTGCTTTAAAAAAAATGAGAGAAGGCCTTGGAGAAGTCTTGGCATCACCTCACTCCCCATCTCCACCTGGACAGCACTGCCTTCATGGTGGGGACCTGAGAGGATCTGAGGTGTTGCCAAGACCACCATGGCCACCAGCCAAGTGGAGTCAGGGGTTACATTTCTTAGCCCCCTGCAATCCAGGCTATCAGTCTGGGTCTCCATCTGATCAGCCCTCAAATGGCACCAGAAAGTTAATTTTCCCTTTTCATTTACCTTAACGCTCAAAAATCAGCATAAAAAAGGCATCTGTGGTATGGTTCTTGCTTATTCCACATTGAACTTTACCGCAGGTGTGGCCTCAATTTAAAATTACTCCACACTTGCTCTCTTTGCATTGCTGATTTGAAAACGCACTGTTTATAGTCATCTTCTGCTGAAGAGTATGGGTTAATTTTTTAACTCAGGGACATTTTCAGATATTTAGCGAAGCTGCTTGGCCACAGGAAACAAAGTTGTGTGTGTATCTATATAGGATTTTGGATGAAAAATGAAATTTTAACTCCAACTCCAAAGCAACTCAGCTAGTTAATGGAGACCTGTCACAGGTTAGTAACTGAGGAGGGTCCAGCTCAAGCACCTAGGTGTCCAGCCAGTCCTGGCTCACTACGTGTGGGCATCAGCTCAGCTGGACGTGTTCACAGCCTTCCTTGTAGCATCACACACTCAGATGCCTTCTCTGATCTGAGAGTGAAGATGCTGGGCCCCAGCACCTGCATGTGAAGCCCAGGAGAAGCCTTGACTCACATGTGATGAGAGTGGCAGCCGCACACTTTTTACTCATTCAGCTCAGCCACCAATCTATAGTTACTGTAGTAACTGTAGGAATATCCCGGCCCCATGCCACATCCTACTTACAACACATTCACCAGAAAAGGGAGGGAAGCTCAAGTGCACACAAATTACTTGCTCCTATGGCCTTTTCTGAGTCCGCCTAGGACTCATTGCTAATATCACATCCCTCCACGTGGGAGGAGGTGGAGAAGGATGAGAGAAAAACACTTCCAAATGCTGGTGGTGGCATGGCTAGATTCCAGAGTACTTGGGATCGTGAGTTCATTAAGCCCTTTATAATGTCTTATTTACACACACACCTGGTTCTAGAACAGGCTTAAGCAACTAAAAAACATGACTGAAGTCTATAGTTTAAAAAACAATTTCTTGAAGTCCTCTAGCTTCCTCCATGAGCTGGGCTGAACTTTGAGTGACTCACTCATGATCTGAAGTCCTATAAACAAATACGCTAGGCTGAGATCTGCAAGAATTCCTCTATGTCATTCTTATCAAGAGCGTTTATTGTAGTCTCTCAATTGAGCCGTGCACTTTCCCAGGAAGACAGCATGAAGCAAGCACCTGCATCCACTTTATCCCTTTCCTCATTGCATCTTACATGGGCCACCAGCCCACATATGAACTCAAAGAACGCAGAGGTAGGGCTGTACCAGGCACCTTGATCCCTCATTATCTTTAATTAGTTTTTAGGAGGTTAATTGGTAATGAAGTTCATCTTTCTTTAATTACTTCAACAATTGAGTCAGGGGGGGCTTGTGGCCAGCTTTGAATTATTCAGTTTGTTTGGATGCCTATTTGAACTTGTAAAGTCAGATGTTTATTATCCAGACCCTGTGTATTAGAGAACTGTAAGAAAAAGAAGAGAAATGGTACCAGGAAAGTTACTTTTATTGTACTTAATTTGCAGAATGGGCCTACCAGAAAGTTTGTTATTTGAAAAGAAAATAACAGTCATGAGAAATAACAATGGTTTCAAACTTGATCCAAATTTTCTTATGCTCTACTAGGCAAATTTGTTTTATTTTTTATATATAAGGGCAACTTCATATTAATGGAATTTAATTGATTAAAAAATAAAATTCAGTCATTATCTGTGTATCCTTACCATCATATATTAGATGCTTTTCCCACATTTAATTTTCAGTACTTTACATGATAAAGCTGTCAGCTAATGTTGGAAAATTATATTCCAGCCCAGTATGCTTCACTGTTCAAAACTGTTCTTAATACCTGGATTAAATTTCCCTTTGCTTCTTTTGAGCACCTTGTGCCATTTCTGTCCTCCAGTTATTATCTGTGACCATCAAATACTTTAAATATCACCATAGCCTTTTTATAAGTGACCTTTCCACTCTTCTGAGTTTTTTCATCACTCCTTCATGATATTCACACACTTGTCCCTTGTTAGAAGATAAACTGAGGCATATTCAAATTTTAAGAGCTTATGTGAGCAAAAATCAATTGGAACCAGGCAGCACGAAACCGGAAGTGGGCACTCCCAGGACAGGAGCTCAGGAAGGACTTTTACAGAGAAAAGGGAGAAACACAGTAAGGAAATTATTGTGTGTGTGTGCGTGTGTGTGTGTGTGTGTGTGTGTGTGTGTGTGTGTGTGTGTCTTAAAGCCCAATTGGCTATCTGTGATTGGTTGTCCATAGGTTTCAAATTTGTAAAGTTGAGGCATTTTGCAGGCTTACATTTTGGAGTGCTTATGTAAGTTGCTGCAGACTTATAGCTACCTCAGTCTAAAGGGCCTTGTTTATTAATTTAACACGCTTAAATGAGGCTGTTGTGCTTAAGCTTCACATGATGGTGAGCTTTGGACCTGGGCTGAAGTGTACATTTCCCGTGCCTGGTATTAGAAAGTCACTCTTAGCCAGACTGCATCTGTCTGACAAGTGTCAACTCTTTTTTTGGCAAAATTAGAATATAGACTTGGCAGTCCTGTGGCCCTGTGAATTCTGCTTTTTAAAAAGAAGCTCCTTTTAGACGTAAACAGATGGAAGAACATACCATGTTTATGGATTGGGAGAATCAACATCATTAAAATGTCCATACTACCCAAAGCAATCTATAGATTCAATGCACTCCCCATTAAAATACCAATGGCATATTTCACAGACCTAGAAAGAACTCTCCAAAAATTCATCTGGAATTAAAAAAGACCCCGAATAGCCACAGCAATCCTGAGAAAGAAGAACAAAGTAGGTGGGATCTCAATACCAGATTTCAAGCTGTATTACAAAGCCACTGGTACTGGCACAATAACAGACATATAGACCAATGCAATAGAATAGAGAATCCAGATATCGACCCAAACCACTATGCTCAATTAATATTTGACAAAGGAGGCATGAACATACAATGGAGTCAAGACAGTCTCTTCAAAAATGGTGTTGGGAAAATTGGACAGATACATGCAAAAAAATGAAACTAGATCACCAACTTACACCATACACAAAAATTAACTCAAAATGGATACAGGACTTAAACATAAGACGGGAAACCATAAAAATACTAGAGGAATCCACAGGCAGAGAAATCTGAGACATATGCTGAAGCATGTTCTTCACCAATACCGCTCCTAGGGCAATGGAAGCTAAAGAGAAAATAAACAAATGGGACTACATCAAAATAAAAAGCTTTTGCACAGCAAAAGAAACCATCAACAAAACAACAAGAAAGCCCACTGTATGGGAGAACATATTTGCAAATGTTAGCACTGATAAAGGTTTAATCTCCAACATCTACAGGGAACTTATACAACTTAATAAAAGGAAGATAAATGATCCAATAAAAAAATGGGCAATGGACCTAAATAGAATCTTTTCAAACGAAGACAGAAGGAAGGCCAAGAAACATATGAAAACATCCTCAGTCACTAATTATCCAAGAGATGCAAATCAAAACAACAATGCAGTACCATCTCACACCTGTCAGAATGGCAACCATCAGCAAATCAACAAATGACAAGTGCTGGCAAGGATGCAGAGAAAAAGGAACCCTCGTGCACTGCTGGTGGGAATGCAGACTGGTACAGCCACTGTGGAGAACAGTATGGAGTTTCCTCAAAAAACTAAAAATGGAGCTCCCATTTGACCCAGTAATCCCACTTCTAGGAATATATCCCAAGAAATTAGAAACACCAATCAGAAAGGATATATGCACCCCTATGTTCATAGCAGCACAATTCACCATAGCTAAGATTTGGAAATAGCCTAAATGCCCATCAGCAGATGAGTGGATTAGAAAACTATGGTACATCTACACAATGGAATAAATACTATGCTGCTATAAAAAAAGAAGGAATTCTTACCATTTGCAGCAGTATGGATGGACCTGGAGAGCATTATGTTAAGTGAAATAAGCTAGGCAATGAAAGAAAAATACCACATGATCTCACTCATCTATGGAAAATAAAGAACATTATAACCTGATGAATAAAAAGATAGATACAGAGGCAATAAAGTACCAAACAGACTGTCAAATTACAGCGGGAAGGCTGGGGAGTGTTGGGGAGGGAGGGAAATAGATCAACCAAAGGACTTGTATGCATGCATATAAGCACACCAATGGACACAAGACACTGTGGGGGGTGGGATGAGGGCATGCGACAGGGGGTAGGGGAGGTTGGGGGAAGGTCAATGGGGAGAAAAAGGAGATATATTTTTTATTGTTTAAAATATATGTAATATTTTAAACAATAAAAAGTATATTTTAAAAAAAGAAGCTCCTTTTGACAAGATCTTGGGAGATAAGGCTAGCTCCTCCTCTCTCTCAGCCAGAGGGGGTGCTCACAGAGGCCTCTGGAAAAAGAAAGAGAAGAGCCCTGTGGCCTTGTCATTTCCATCTTTGTCTTTGCTTTTGAACTTTAGCTCCACCTGCACTTATTATTCATCTCTTCATTTCTTCAATCCTTCAATAAATAGTTCTTGAGCATCTACTGTGTATTAGGCACCAATTTTTGGTTCTGCATATATAACTGTGAACAAAAAACAAAATTCTGGCTCTCATAGAACTTAGTGGGGAACACAGACAGTAAACTCTGGTAGTGACGAGTGGGATTTAAAAAAAAGAAGAAGAAGCAAGGTACGGGGATAGACAGTGAGGAGAAGAGGTTATATGGTAAGCTGGGCAGAGGAAGCTGCTTTGAGTGAACTCAGGGAGAGAGCCCCGTGGGAAGAACATCTCAGGCAGAGAGCTAGCAAGTGCAAAGGTGGGAAACTAGAGTATTCTCAGAATGGCAAGGAAAGCCATGTGTCTGGGGCAGAGGGAGGGAGGGGAGCACCGTGGTACCTGGGTTTGAGAGGGTCTTGCAATAAGCATATGATTTTGAGCACAGTCCAATGGGTGGAAACACTTTAATAGACCTCTCTGTTTGCTAAGCTGCATCTCCCTGGTTAGCGTGGTGCATCACCACTGTAGTGTTGTTTTGTCTTGTCCTTTCCCAAATGCCCCTATCAGGAAATGCCAGAGCCTTTACTAGTCCTCCATTGCACCTGGGGCTTCTCAGCCCCACACAGCACTGCACAGAGGCCTCTCTGGGTCAGCCAGGTGCCCTGCTAATTTATTTGTTCCTAACAGCCCCGTGACTCTGACCTGACCTTTTGTAGGCTCACGCACTGGACCAGAGAGCTCAGCCTGTTTAAGAGGAATCTCACCACCTCATTGTAAAGTCATGGAATAGGGTAATGGTTTCCATATGTGCTGAGGCTGTCATTCAATTTTGACTTTGCCTGCTTGGCTAATGAGGTCAGACGGCTCTGCCTGTGGTGGACAGCATCTCCCTCGGGTAGGGTACCTGCAGGAGATGGATGAGGTCTCCCGCCCCCTGTTAAACGCAACTCAGTGATGTAGCATTTCTTCACACTGCTTAAAAAGGATGACTTCAAAGAAACATGAAATAGAGGGAATGCATAAAAACTGCGAGGGATCTTTTTTATTTAAACGTTATATTTTGTGATAATTGCAAGTTCACAGGCGTTGAAAGAAATAATAGAGAGATTCCATGTGCCCTTTACTGAGTTTCCCCCAATAGTAACATCTTGCAAAACTACAATACAGTATTAAAACCCCAACATTGACATTAAGGCAGTCAAAATACAAAACATGTCCAGCATCACAAGGATCCCTCGTGTCTTTTTATAGCCATAGTGACTTTCGGCCTTCTCCTCAACCCCTGGCAACTGTTAATTTGTCCTCTATTTCTATAATTTTGACATTTCAAGAATGTTACATGAATGAATCCTACCATATGAAAACTTTGGGTAGTGACCTTTTTTCACTTGGCAAAATTCTCTGGAGATCCATACAGGTTGTTGTATACATCAATAGTTTCTCATACAAACTAGAGGCCGGCACATGAAATTCATGCACAAGTAGGGTCCCTAGGCCTGGCCTGCAATCAGGGTCGATCTTCCCCGGATGCAGGCAGCCAGCAGCTGGCCCCAGGCTCCCCCTCCGCCACTGCCCACATCCACATCCACCGCCACTCACCCATGGCTCCCCATTCCCCATCGGACAATCGGAGCCTGCCGGCGGTGGGGAGGGACCAAGAGGTTGGCTCCTGCATTGAGCATCTGACCTCTGGTGGTCAGTGCGCATCATAGCGACCAGTCATTCTGCCGTTTGATCAATTTGCATATTACGCTTTTCTATCCTATCTAATAAAAGCGTAATATGCAAATTGACCATCATACCAAGACACAAGATGGCTGCCCCCATGTGGCCAAAGATGGCTGCCCCCATGTGGACACAAGATGGCCACCAAAAGATGGCCACCACAAGATGGCCACCACAAGATGGCCTGCAGGAGAGGGCAGAGGAGGAAGTTAGGGGTGATCAGGCCAGCAGAGGAGGGCAGGGGCTAACCAGACCAGCAGAGGACGGAAATTGGGGGGAACCCAGGCCTGCAGGGGAAGGCAGTTGGGGGGAACCAGGCCTGCAGGGGAGGGCAGTTGGGAGCCATCAGTCCTGGATTGTGAGAGGGATGTCCAACCTCCCATTTACGCCCGTTTAGGGATCGGGCCTAAACGGGCGGTCGGACATCCCTCAAGGGGCCCGAGATTGGAGAGGGTGCAGGCTGGGCTGAGGGACAGCCCCCACCCCCCACCCCGTGCATGAATTTCGTGCACTGGGCCTCTAGTATATAGATATTTCAGAAAGGAAGGAAGAAGGCGAGAGAGATAGAAACATCAGTGATGAGAAAGAATCATTGATCAGCTGCCTCCTGCACATCCCCTACTGGGGATCAAGCCCACAACACAGGCGTGTGCCCTGACCAGGAATCAAACTGTGACTTGCTTCATAGATTGAAGTTCAACCACTGAGCCATGCCTGCTGGGCTCTTCCTCTTTCTTGCTGAGTAGTATTTCATGGTACAGATAGACCACATTATGTTAAACCATTCACCTGTTGAAGGATATCTGGGTTTCTAGTTTGGGGCTATTATGAACAAAGCTCTTATAAATATTTGTATATAGGTTTCTATATGAACATAGTCTTCATTTCCCTAGGGCAAATGTCTAGGAGTAGAACTGCTGGGTTTGTGGTAGTTGCATATTTAGGTGTGAAGTTTTTCCTTTAAAAAGAATAACCATTTATTTAGCTTACAATTCTATGGGTTGGCTACACATTAATCCAGGTTTATCTGATTTTTTTTTTTTGAGATTCAAATAATTTTCACCTTTTCAAAGTATATAATTCATATACTTTGTTAATATAGCCACATGGTTGTGGTATTTGTTTTTTTAAGGGATTGCCCAACTATTTTGTAGAGTGTCCATGCATGCCATTTTACATTGCCACCAGCAATGTATAAGTGATCTAGTTTTTCCATACCCTTGCCAGCATTTGGTGGTGTCACTTTTTTTGTTGTTAGTGTTTGTGATAGGTATGTGGCAATAGCTCGTTGTGGTTTTAATTTGCATTTACCTACTTGCTAATAATGTTGAATATCTTTCCATGTGCTTATGGCCATCTGTACATCCTTTCTAGTAAAACATCTCCATATCTGTTGCCCATTTTTAATTGGATTCTATGGGGGTTTTTTTCTGTAGAGTTTCAAGTTCTTTATATATTCTAGACATTAGTCCTTTGTCAGATATGTGGTTGACAAATATTTTCTCCCACTCTGTAGCTTGTTCTTTCAGCCTCTTTCTCAGAAGCCAAAATTAATCAGCTTTTCTTTATGGACTCTGCTTTTCATGTAAAGTCTAAGAACTCTTTGCATAATCCTAGATCCCAATGATATTTTTCTGTTTTTTTTTTCTAGTGGTTGTATAGTTTATGTTTTACTTTTAAGTCTGTGAATTACTATTTGTATCAGTATAAGGTGTGACACTGAGATAGAGGTTTGTTTTGAGGTTTTTCATTTACATTTGTTGTAAAGAGAACGTTTCTTTCATTTTACCGGTGTCAAAAATTAGATGGGTTTGCTTTCATGAATTTATTTCTGGGTTCTCTCTTCTGTTCTGGGTATTTGTCTGTCTATTCCTCAACCAATGTCATACTGTCTTGATTAGTATATCATAAGTCTTAAAATCAGCTAGAATGATTTCTTCCATTTTATTCTTTTTCAAAATTCTAACTATTCTAGTTCCTTTGACTTTCTATATAGTTTTTAGAATAATGTTGCCTATATGTACAAAAAAATCTTGTTGACATTTTGATAGAAATTGCATTAAACCTATGTATAATTTGGGGGAGAATTAATATCTTTACTATAGAGTCTTCCAATCCATGAACATGGTATGTTTCTCTATTTACTCAGGCCCTTTTAGGTTTCTTTCATCAGCATTGTGTTATTTTTAGCATACAAATCCTGTACATGTTTTGCTAGATTTACATCTAAGTATTTCATTTTTTGAGTATTCATAAATTGTACTGTATTTTTAATTTCAGGATCCATGTGCTAATACTTAGAAATGTAGCAGATTGCTGTATGTATGTCTTACATCATGCAACCTTGCTGAACTCATTTATTCATTCTAGGAGTTTTGCATTTATATGTGTGATTGTTTCCAAATTTATATATTTATATTTCTTGTTATTTTCCAGACAATCATTTTATCTAAAAATAGGAGTGCTTTTATTCCTCTCTGATCCATGTGTCTTTTATTTCCTTTTCTTGCCTGTTGCACTGGCTAGAAATTCCAGCACTCTGTTGAATAAGACAATGGACATTTTTGCCTTGATTCTAATATTGGAGGGAAAGCATTCAGTCTTTCATCATAAAGTATGGTGTTAGCTGAATGTTTTTTGTAGATGTTCTTTGGCAAGTTGAGGAAGTTCCTCTCTATTCCCATTTTACTACTGGACTTTATGAAAGCCTTCCTCCTGACAGTATGAGATAATTTAGATTCCCTAGTTGGCCTCCACTGATGCCTGCTGGGTAAGAATGTGACATCTGTGCTAGTACAAATCTTTCTTCCTTCCAGTTCCTAATTTTGATGGTCAGAGGAGATATTGAGACCAGGAAGAACTAGAGGAATCTATATTATTTTGGAATGGAGTTTATATTAAGTTAGGTAACCTTGAATCCTATTCTTTTCTCAACCAGGCTATTCTCCAATTGTTCTATGTAATCTGAATTCTTAACAAAATACAATGTCCTATCTTTGTAAAGGATGAAAAGTGGAGACTGCATAGAGACTGGTAGGAAGTACAGAGGTGCAAAAGGGCTGGCCAGGCTCGCACAGACAGCAGCTGAAGTTCAAGAGAGATATATCAGCTGTGGGGAGTTCCCACTAAGATATCTGGGCTCCCCAGTCCAGAGCACCAGAACTAAGCAAGGTGCCCACAGAACATCTGGCTATGAAAAGAAGAAAGGTTGTTTCCAGAGAGACTGCTGTAAATGCAGGCACTTTCTTAAAGAGCCAATGCACAAAATTTCATGTGCAGCCACTCACCTTGGGCTCCAGAAGAGGGAGTGCAGAGTGGAATGGTGCTATGTGAGCAGAAGCCAGGATTGGGGCTCTGAGGTTAGAGTTCAGAGGGCAGCTACCCAGCTTTCCTGTTCTAAGTCATTTCCTCAAGCTGCAGAGGGCATCTTTCTCTGGTGAACCATCACTATCCAGGTGGTTTTAGTCTGGAGGGAAGGCAGTTGCCCCATCCTGTTGGAAGACCTCTCCCCTTACCCTGTGGTCAATAGCCTGAAGCTAATCAAGACTGAGTGACAATTGGACTGAAGGTAGAGGAGGATCTCTGGAAGCTTGGAGTCTATGCCTGATCTACTTCTGGTCTAGGAAAAGTGCATCCTGGTGCACATCTTGTTCCTTTTCAAAGGCACCCAGCCCCAGAAGAGGGAGCTATAAGCTGTGAATTGCTGATACCTCCAAGCAGGGTACTCAAGACCAGTCACAAACAGTGTCTGACCTTGTCCTGCACTAAAGATTATGAGTCATAGCAGACCTACTTAATACACTGACACCAACCCAAACAGGCAGACACAATGGGGAGATAAAAAAACAAGCCCCAAATGAAAGAACAATAAAATTTACCTAAAGAAGAGCTAAATTAAATGGAGATAAGAGATTTATCAGACATAGAGTTCAGAATAATGATAGCAAAGATGCTCAACATCATGAGGGAAGATAAAGTAACTATGAAGGAGGACATAGCACTAAGAAATAACACAGTGGAAGGAATACACAGCAAATCAGGGGAAGATAAGGATCTGATCAGTGAATTAGAAAACAGGGTAGAATAAAAATCCTCGGTCACAGAACCAAAAAGAAAGAAAAAGAAAAACAGGAGGACAGTTTAAGGGAGCAGTGGGACAACATGAAATGTAACAATATTCAATTCTTAGGAGTGCCAGAAGGGGAAGAAAGTGAACAAGGGATAGAGAGAGTGTTTGAAGAAATAATGGCAGAAAAATTCCCTAACCTGGTGAAGGGAAAAGTCACACAAGGTCAGGAGACACAGAGAGTCCCAAACAAGAAGACCCCAAACAGGACCACACCCAGACACATAATAATTAAAATGCCAAAAATTAAAGACAAAGAGAGAATCTTAAAGGCAGCAAAAGAAAAGCATTTTGTTATCTACAAAGTAGCTCTCATAAGGTTGTCAGCTAATTTTTTATCAGAAACTATACATGCCAGAAGGGAATGGCATGAAGTATTCAAGGTAATGAAAAGCAAGAATCTGAAACCAAGAATTCTATATACAGCAAGGCTATCATTCAAAATAGAGGGTGGAATAAAGAGCTTTCCAGACAAAGAAAGGCTAAAAGAGTTTATCACTGAAACCAGCACTGAAAGAAATGCTAAAGGGAATGCTTTAATGAGAAGAGAGAGAGAGAGAGAGAGAGAGAGAAAGAGAAAGAGAGAGATAAACTTAGGTGTAAATAATTTAAATGCCAATAAATAAGTACCTATCTACACTAATAAAAGAGAAACATGCAAATTAACCATCACTCTGCTATGCCAAGCCATGCCCACCAGCCAATTAGGAGCGAGTATGTAAATTAACCCAACCAAGATGGCAGCCAGCCACAGAGCTGGAGCAAGCAGGAGGCTTGGGTTGTCCCAGCAATGGAGGAAGCCAAAATTCCCGCCCGCCCTGGCCAGCCCTGGCCTCCACTCAAGGCTAAAAAGTTTCAGTTATAGAAGATAAATAAATCCCAACAAAAATGGCGGTGGCCATGGAGCTGGAGCAAGCAGGAGGCTTTGGTTGCCCCTGGTGATGGAGGAAGCCAAGCTTCCCGCCTGCCCTGGCCAGCCCTAGCCTCCACTCAAGGCTACAAAGTTTTAATTACAGAAGATAAATAAATCCTAGATACTTGCTTCCAGCCAGCCCTGGCCTCTACTCAAGGAGGTGCTGAAAAAAAAAGAAAAGAAAAAGAAAAAAAGGAGGGGCTGGGACCTTGAGTCACTGGAAGGTGATCAGGCCAGGATGGGACAGCAGGGGCCATTGGGGGTAAGCAGACCAGCAAGGCGGGGGGGAGGGGGGGGGCGCAGTTGGGGATGAGCAGGCCGTCAGTGGGGGTCAGTTGGAAGTGATCAGGACAGTGGGGGGGGGGGTACTTTGGAGTGAGCAGGCCAGCAGGGGGGCAGTTGGGGGTGATCAGGCCAGTGGGGAGGGAAGGTGAGGGTGAGCAGGCCAGCAGGGGGGGCATTTGGAGGTGAGCAGGCTGCGGGGGGCCATTTGGGGGTGAGCAGGCCGGCAGGCAGAGTGGTTAGATGCAGTCAGGCAGGCAGGCAGGTGAGTGGCAGGAGCCAGCAGTCCCGGATTGTGAGAGGGATGTCCAACTCCCAGTTTAGGCCCGATCCCTGTAAACCAGCAGTAGGACATCCTTTGAGAGATCCCAGATTGGAGAGGGTGCAGGCCGGGCTGAGAAACACAACCCGCCCCCCTGCACAAATTTCGTGAACCTGGACACTAGTCAATAATAACCTTAAATGTAAATAAATTAAATATTCTAATCAAAATACATAGGGTAGCTGATTGGACCCACCTCAGAACAAAAGACTCATACAGGATGAGAGTGAAGGAATGGGAAAAAAAAAAACCTCCCATGCAAATGGAAACAAAAAAATCTGGGATAACAATATGCATATCTAACAAAATAGACTTCAAAATGAAGCCCATCACAAGAGACAATAAAGGTCACTACATAATATTAAAGGAATCAATCCAACAAGAGGATATAACCCTGGCAAATATATATGCACCCAATATAGGAGCACCTAAATATACACACACACACACACACACACACACACACACACACACACACACACTTCTGAAGGACTTTAAGGGAGAGATGAACAGCAATATAGTCATGGTAGGGAACTTTAACAGCCCGCTGACTTCACTGGATAGATCTTCCAGACAAAAACTTAACAAGGAAACATTGACTTTAAATGACATAGTGGATCAGATGGATTTAATAGACATTTATAGAACATTTCACCCAAAGCTGCAGAATATACATTATTCTCAAGTGCACATGGGTCATTCTCAAATATAGACCACATGTTAGGATGCAAAACAAGTCTCTACAAGTTCAAGAAGATTGAAATCATATCAAGCATCTTCTCAGATAACAGTGGAATTAAATTGGAAATCAACTACAGTAAAAACACTCAATAACATTCAAGCACATGGAGGCTAAATAGCATGTTATTAAATAATGGGTGTGTTACAAATGAGATTAAAAAAGAAATCAAAAACTTCCTGGAAACAAATGAAAATCAACACAAAACAACTCAAAATCTATGGGATACAGCAAAAGCACTCATGAAAGGGAAGTTTTACCAGGCCTACATCAAAAAAATACAAGAAAAATTAGTAACAAACTATTTAACCCTGCAACTTAAATAATTAGAGAAGAATATGAAAATCCCAGCGTAAGTAGAAGGAATGAAATAATAAAGATTACAACAGAAATAAATGACAGACATTTAAAAAAAAAACAATAAGAAAATCAATAAAACCAAGAGCTGCTTCTTTGAAAAGGTAAACAAGATTGATGACCCTTTAGCCAGGTTCATCAAGAAACAAAGAGCAAGGACCCAAATAAATAAAATCAGAAACGAAAGTGGTGAGGAAACAACTGTCACCACAGAAATACAAAGAACTCTAAGAAAATAATATATGCCAACAAGCTGGACAATGTAGATGAAATGGACAAATTTCTAGAAAAATACAGTCTCCCCAAACTGAATCAGGAAGAATCAGAAAACCTGAATAGGCTAATAACAACTGATGAAATAGAAGCAGTAACCAAAAAACTCCCAGCAAACAAAAGCCCTGGTCCAGACAGCTTCACAGGAGAGTTGTACCAAACAGTCAAACAACTAACACCTGTCCTCATCAAACTATTCCAAAAAATGTGAGAGGAAGGAACACTTCCAACCTCTTTATGATTCCAGCATTATCCTAATTCCAAAACCAGATAAAGACTCTACAAAGAAAGAGAATTACAGGCCAATATCCCTGATGAACATGGATGCTAAAATCCTCAACAAAATATTAGCAAACCAGATCCAACAATATATTAAAAAGATCATACACTATGACCAAGTGGGATTTATTCCAGGGATGCAAGGCTAGTACAATATTCCCAAATCAATAAATGTGATACATGACATAAACAAATTGAAAGACAAAAATCACATGATCATATCAATAGCCGCAGAAAAAGCATTTGACAAAATCCCACACCCATCTATATATATAAAAGCCTAAGTGACCATTATGACCAAATGACCAGAACAACCAGTCAACCAGTTGCTATGATATGCACTGACCACCAATGGGCAGGAGCTCAATGCAGGAGCTGCACCCTGGTGGTCAGTGCGCTCCCACAGTCAACCTCCCATGGCTGGCCAACCTCCCAAGGCCCCTTGCCCCAGCCAGCTGGCCCCCCCCAATAGGCCTCGATCAGGGGGCTGGCCGGCCAACCTCGTGGGGTCCCTCCACCCAGATGGCTGGCCCCCCAATAGACCTCGATCACCAGCCAGGCCAAGGGACCCCAGCCACGCATGAATTCATGCACCAGGCCTCTAGTTTTTTATAAATCTCTCGGCAAATTGGGAATAGAGGGATCATATCTCAACATAATATAGACCATATATGACAAACCTACACCAAACATCATACTCAAGGGGCAAAAATTAAAACCATTTCCCTAAGAATAGGAACAAGACAGGGATTCCCACTTTTACCACTCTTGTTCAACATAGTACTGGAAGCCCTAGCCACAGTGATAGATAAGAAAAAAAACATAAAAGGCATCCAAATTGGAAAGGAGGAAATAAAATTCTCATTATTTGCAGATGAGATTATGTTGTAATAGAAAACCCTAAAGATTCCACCAAAAAACTACTACATTTAATAAATGAGTTTAGCAATGTAGCATGATACAAAGTTGATATCCCGAAATCAATGGCAGTTTTATACCCAACAATGAACTCTCAGAAAGAGAAACTAAACAAACGACCCCATTTACCATTGCAACAATAAAATTAAGATACCTAGGAATAAACTTAACCAAGGAGGTAAAAGACTTGTATCCAGACAACTATAGGACATTGGAAAAAAAGAGATAGAGAAAGATATAAACAAGTAGAAGAATATACTGTGTTCATGGATTGGTAGAATTAACATCATTAAAATGTCCATACTACCCAAAGCAATCTACAGATGTAATGCAGTCCCTACTAAATTACCAATGGCATCTTTCACAGATCTAGAACAAATACTCCAAAAATTTATATAGAACCAGAAAAGGCCCCAAATAACCACAGCAATCTTGAGAAAGAAGAACAAAGTCAGAGGAATAAAGACCAGGTATCAAATAATACTACAAAGCCTCTGTTATCAAAACAGCCTGGTACTGACATATGCATAGGCTGAGATCAATTGAATAGAACAGAGATCCCAGAAATCGACCCAAGCCATAACACTCAATTTATTTGACAAAAGAGGCAAGAGTCCACAATGGAATCAAGACTGTCTTTTCAATAAATGGTGTTGAGAAAAATTAGACAGATACATGCAAAAAAAATGATATTAGAGCACAACTTACACCATACACAAGAATAAACTCAAAATGGATAAAAGACTTAAATGTAAGTCACAAAACCATAAAAATCCTAGAAGAAACCATAGGCAGCAAAATCTCAGACATCTCTCATAGCAATATGTTTGCAGATACTCCTAGGGCAAAAGAAACTAAGGAGAAAATAAACAAATGGGACCACATCCAAATAAAAAGCTTCTGCACAACAAACGAAACCACAAACAAAATTAAAAGAGAACACACTGTATGGGAGAACATATTTGGCAATGATACATCTGATAAAGGTTTAGTATCTAAAATATATAAAGAATTCATACAACTTAACAAAAGGAAGATAAACAATCCAATTTAAAACTGTATCTAAATAGACACTTCTCTTAAGGGGACATACAGATGGCCAAGAAACATGTGAAAAATGCCCATGTCACTAATCATCAGAGAAATGCAAAATAAAACGACAATGAGGTATCACCTCACACCTGTCAGAATGGCTACCATCAACAAAGCAACAAAAGACAAGTGCTGATGAGATTGTGGAGAAAAGAGAACCCTAGTACACTGCTGGTAGGAATGCAGACTAGAGTTTCTTCAAAAATTAAATATGGAACTGCCATTTGACCCAGTGATCCCACTTCTGATAAACCCGAAACAGCAATCAGAAAGAATGTATGCACCCCTATGTTCATACCAGCACAATTTACAATTTGTGTAAGATCTGGAAACAGCCCAAGTTCCCATCAGTAGGTGAGTGGATAAGAAAGCTGTGGTACATTTATACCATGGAATACTATGCAGCAGTAAAAAAGAAGATCTCTTAACCTTTGAGACAGCATGGAGGGAGCTGGAGAGTATTATGCTAAGTGAAATAAGTCAGTCAGAGAAAGATAAGTATCACATGATCTCACTCAGATGTGGAATTTAAAGAACAAAATAAACTCTTGAACAAAATAGATCCAGAGACATAGAAGCATGAAACAGACTGTGGAATCTTAGAGGGAAAGAGAAGGAGGGAGGGCAAGAGATCAACCAAAGAACTTGTATGCGTATATACATAAACCATGGACATAGACAATAGGGTGGTGAAGTCCTGGGGCAGGGGTGGAGGCAGGTTAGAGGAGGTCAATGGGGGGAAAAGGGGATATAGGTAATACTTTCAACAATAAAGATTTTTTTTTAAAAAAGTACAAAGGACATAGTAGGGAAATTCGAACCCCAAAAAGCACCCCCACCAAAAATAAAAATAAAAAAATAAATATAAAAATGGGCTGGGTATGAATTGGCAGGAAAAAAAAGGAAAATAATGTACTACCATATAATAAAAGAGAATTAATGATGGGCTCCTAGTCCAGGGTGTAACTCCTATCTTATTGGAATGTTTGTGTGAAAAACCTATTTTATTTAGTTTTATTCTTGTTATTTTCCCTCATTACCAGATGGGGCAAAAGTAGGTTTACAGTTGTTCATGTGGAAAATAATACAATAATTAATTAATAATACAATAATTAATAAGCAATAATACGAGAATTGCCTGGCCAGCATGGCTCAGTGGTTGAGCGTTGCCCTATGAACCAGGAGGTCACGATAAGATTTCTGCTCAGGGCATATGCCTGAGTTGTGGGCTCGATGTGAAACCATAAAAATCGACCCCCAGTGTGGGACCTGCAGGAGGCAACCCATCAATGATTCTCTCTCATCATTGATGTTTCTATCTCTCTCTCCCTTTCCCTTCCTCTCTGAAATCAATAAAAATATATACTTTAAAAATAATACAAGAATAAACTCTGTTCCACATACTCACAACTGTACACGTACTTTTAACCCACCCTGTACATAAGTGTACTGAACAAAGTGATCCTACAAAGGCCTACGTAGGTCTGGAATACACACGAGCCCAAAAGGTCCTCATTTCCTAATGTTTAGATTATAATTAGTAAAATAAGTTACTGATTGAGGCTGTGAAATCTCATTTTCTAGGGATCCTTAAAAATAGGTTAGAATTTCCACACTCTGATCAGTTGGTAGATGTTTGGCCTTGCCTCAAGGAAAAGGAATTTTGGACAAGCTTTTTTCTTGAGGAACCTATTAAATTTATGTTTTGAAGGCAGTTCAGCATTAATTTAAAAATACTGGTAGGTTTCTAGAAATACCTATTTGTTTTTAGATTTGTGGAGGTGTCAGCTGCAATTCCTACCAGCTATCACTACTGAAAAGATTTAAAAACAAATGTGCAGTTATTTGTTATATTCTCCATGCTCCTGAGCTTTGGTAGTTAGGCGTGCACCGCTTTTGCAGGAATAGCCTCCTGACAGAACTGTGGACAAAAGAGGTTATTATTTCCCAACACTGGCTTCTCAGCTCTCCGCACCTTCTTAACACTGCTCAGTTTTTGAGACAGAAGCACACCACCTCCTCATGTCAGCTTCTAAACAGAGCCTGGTGGCCGGACTTGTGTGAGACTGAGTTTCATCACTGTTATTTGGGAGGCACGAAGAGTGCATATACTTCTGGTGAATTTTTGTTTACATGCACATTTCCTATCTGCACATCCCAGTCAGCATACCTGCTAAGCTAGGATAGAAAAAAACCAAAGAAAGCACCTTCTCACTCCACCACTGGAGAAATAAACCAACAGTGCAGGCGATGGGAGGGAATATACCTTAATTCAGGGCCCTTTCCCCTCCTTTTTGCTTTTTTAATTGATCTTTTTTAAATACAGTGATACAATTCACATAACATAAAATTCACCATTTTAAAGTGTACAATTCAGTGGCATTTAGTATAGTCACAATGTTGTGGAATCATCGCCACTGTCTAAGCCTAGAACATAGTTCATCTCCCCAAAAGGAAATTTTGTTTGCTTTAAGCACTCACTCCCACTCCCCTCCCCCACACTCCCAACTTACAGTCCTGACAACTACTACTCTTCTTTTTGTCTCTACATATTTGCCTATTCTGGAGATTTCCTATAAATGGAATCATGCAATATATGGCCTTTTTGGTTTGTATCCTTTCACTTACCATAATGTTTTCTAGGTTTATGCCTGTGTAGCATATATCAGTACTTCATTTCTTTTCATGGCTGCATAATGTAACACTGTGGATATACAATGTTTTTATCAGTTAATCGATATCTAATTTGTTTCCATTTTGGAACTGTTGTAAATAATACTGTTTCAGATATTGGTGTACAAGTATTTATTTGATTCTGATTATAATTCTTTTGGGTGTATATCTAGGAGTGGACTTTCTGGCTAATACAGTAACTCCATGCTGAACTTATTGAAGAACAATGGCCACACCATTTTACAGTACCACCAGTAATGTGCTAGGGTTCCAATTACTCCACATTCCCTCCAATATTCGTTATATTCTGCTTTTTGTTTGTTTTTTATTATAGCCATCCTAATAGATGTTAAGTGCTATCTATTTGATTTAAATTTTCCAAATGACTAATGAGCAGAATATGAAACAAATCTACACCTAGTCATACTAAGTGTTGTTATGAAGCTGTACAACACCACAAACAAAGAAAATTATAAAAGTGTCCAGAAGAGCCCAGCCGCTGTGGCTCAGTGGTTGAGTGTCGACCCATGAACCAGGAGGTCCCAGGTCAATTCCCTGTCAGGGCACATGCCTGGGGTTGCGGTCTCTATCCCCAGTGTGGGGTGTGCAGGAGACAGCTAACCTATGATTCTCTCTCATCATTGATGTTCGAATCTCTCTCCCGCTCCCTTCCTCTTTGAAATCAATAAAAAAAAAAATTTTAAGTTTCCAGAAGGAAAAGAGATTAACTTGTCCTCTGCATGAGTAGATAATTCAAAGATGATAAGAAAGGAGAAAAGAAGGAGCAAAGCAAAAATAGGATAAACTAGAAGTATAAAATAAATAATTCCATTCAGACATATTTTAAAACAAAATTATATATTAATGTGAATGCATATATAGAGAACAAAGTATAAAATATGAACAAAATATTATTTCTAACTTTATAATAGTAGAAGGAAGAATAACAGAATCAGAGAAGAGTATAAGGAGACTATATTTGAGATTTTATTATTTGGTTAAAAACTGAAGTAGTTCTCACAACCAGGTCCACTCCTGACATTTGTAGGATTTGGTGCACGAGTGCGATGGAAAGTACATAGCTTGTCTAGGTATGTGAAAGTAATAAATCAACGTAACAGATAGCTATGTATCTTGATGAAAAACGTTTGTACCTCAGTGAATACCTTCATGAATATGGCAGTGCTTGGTGATTCCCAGATTCTTTGCAGGTCTGAGCCAGAGAGTGGTAGCACAGGGAAGAGTTAGCTGACTTGGGTATTTCACCTTCACTTGCCAACCGTGGCTCAGTCCTGCACTGGGAAGGGACCTGTGCACACATGTGGGGGCATCACAGTCCATACATCCCATGAAGGAAACCACTCCTTGGCCACTCCCTCAGGCCAGGGAGTGTGCACACTAGCTATATGGCCTACTTTTAGAGGAATGGAGTTAGCAAGGAGGTCAGGCTAGCCTGGGTGCCAGCTTAGGGGTCACGGAGGAGAGACTTGTGGGGTCTTAAATATTTAGATGGGAGACAGGCATAGGCTCTGGGTAGACCTGTCTCCTTGACTCCATGGACCCCTCACCATGTGGGAAGAAGAGCTACAGAATGGAGTGGGTCCCTCTGAAGCATGAGGTCTAAGGGTGGTGCTACCATTTGCTAAAACCACTGTATTGGCTTCTGACTATCTCTGTGTGTTTGGAATATTTCATTATAAAAAGGGGGGGTGGGGTGGGCAAGAAAAGCATACATCATTTCACGAGGGAATTGGGAACGCCTATCTAGCACAGAGGCAAGGACAAAAGCACTGCCAGCAAAGTGCCTGTGACTTTTTTATTTGTCACGGCTGAGTCTCTGTGTGATTTCAAAAGCCCTTCCCACATATATGGTTCTTCCTGAAATGTTAAAGGGATCAGGGATGACCAGGGCAGAGGATGGGCCTGGTGGCAGAGCATCTCCCCCTAGGTTTCTGGAGAGAGAATGCTTGTCAACCAGGAAGGCTGGGAAGGACACCCCAGGGACTCCAGTGCAGCCTTCAGGGAGCACTTCTACACACAGTACCTTCCAAGGTCAGACTTGGTCACATTCCCAAAGTCCTGCAACCAGCCAGCACAGGGAGCTGCAGATGGCCAGGCGGCAGTGGCCACACAGGGCCTTCGTACTCACAGGCTCCCTCATTCATCTGCTCAGCCCTGTGGTCCAGGGCAATTGCTCAGCAGGCTCGGGGAGATCAATTTAGCCTCTGGGAGAGAAAGATACGAGAGGGAAGGGAAAGCCAGTGTGAAGGGATAAAAAAAGTGTATTTTCTCATAAACTATCAGACACTGCCAAGTTTAGCAAGCGCAGGCTCACCCTTAATTGGTGATGAGTCAGACATTGTCCTTTCAACCAAGAGAATCAGAAAATGCTCTCTTCTGGAAATCCAAGTGCAAAATGAACTTCAGCTTATAGAACTACTAAGAACACCCAGGGCCCTGCTCCTCTTTCGAAGGCCCGTGGGGGGGTGGTGACATGGACTCTGGTCAGGAGAAGGTCCTCCTCAGGCTTGGGGCTCATGGGCAGGGCCAGGGGAGGTGCTTTCGATCACAAGCAACTGCAGCTCCTTAACCCTCAAGTCCCCACAGACACCAGCTTGGGGGTGTATTTGCTGCCATAGTAAAATACCAGACTGGGGGCTTAAACAAAGGAAAGTTATTGTCTCACAGTTCTGGGGCTGCAAGTCCAAGATCAGGTGTGGCCAGGCTTCGTTTCTCCTGAGATCTCTCCCCTCAGCTTGTAGAAGTCCGTCTTCTTCCTTTGTCTTCACGTGGTCTTTCCTCTGCGTGTGTCCTAGTCTCCTCTCCTCATGAGGACCCCAGTGGTACTGGATTAAGGCCCCACTCTAATGACCTCATTTTAACACAATCACCTCTTAAAGACCCCATCTTCCAATGCAGTCACATTCTGAGGTGCTGGAGGTTAGGAATTGAGCCCATGAATGTGGGGGGGACACAATTCACCTCTATTATGGGGCGAAGAGGGCACTGGCAAATTGCTGTGCACCAGAAATCTCTTTGAGAGCAAGCAGAGTGATAGTAAGGAATCAGAGCACGCTGGCCACCTGGACAGTTCTCAAGCACCCAGTCGGCTGATAGGAACGAAGACAGCCGTCCTCCGGGATAGCTCATGTCTGTTCACAGCTGTGGCCACCTTAGAGGGAATAATTTCTGGAAAGGCAGGGAAAGCTCCCAATCCTTATGTTTTCAGAGAAAGCTCACCTTGATTTTTATTGTGTTTCATAATAAGCATCAGGTTCTGTGGAAAGAAGCCTGTCTCCGGCGGGGGTCCTGGGCACCTGGGAGAGGCTCTGGCCCTGGTACCATTTACTGGCTCAAGGAAAGGAGGCTGTAGGTGGGATTGAGGCTTTTAAGACATTTACCATAGAAACAGATCACTCCTTCCAAAGTGTTCCGGGAAGCCAGGGTTTGCCCGGTATGAAAGGGCACTTGTAGTGCACTTCAGTTAAGAGGGAGGCAGAGTGCTGAGGCGCTGTGTACAGGACGGCTGAACACAGAGCGCCTTTTAGAAGAGAGAGCTGTGCACTCCAAGTGTCGAGATAGCATCTACCGTCAACAGTGGGCGGCGTGCAAAGCTGGACATTCATCTTGACGTGGGGAAGGAAGCTTCCCCCCTGTTTGTTTTATTTTACAACCGGAAGTCATTCAACCAGAACCTTTGAGATGTATCCAGGTGAATTAGAGACTGACATGTTTGATTTACCTGCAGGATGAATGAGCGAGACCACTTGTTAAAGAGGCTCAGCAGGAAGACCCCCCCAACTCTCTTCCGAGGAGGTTCCCTCCAGCAGAGTGTCCCACGTAAGTAGGCACCACAGCCCACGCAGGCCAGCGAGACCTAGCCCACGCAGGAAGGTGGGAAGCTTAATGAAGGCCTGGGCATTGTTAATAGGGAAGGAGACAGCTGCCAAGCTGGAGCATCGCGTTTAGAAGTGAAATTCGTGTGTTTGGCCTGAGGCAAGTACAGCTTGCATATAGGTAGTTCCCTGGGACCCAATCAAATGCCTGAATGACAAAATTCTTAAATTTAAAATCCTGATATGGTTAAGATCCTCTGTCAGCCTCCCAGTAGCATTTTTTCTAAGGTTGAAGTGATGTTACTTTTAAATTGGTTTCCCCAAAGATAGCAATATGCAGGGTTTTATTTAATACTAGAGGCCCGGTGTGTGAAATTCGTGCACTGAGGGGGTGGAGGGTCCCTCAGCCTGACCTGCACCCTCTCGCAGTCTGGGACCCCTCGCTCCTTACCACCCGCCTGCCATGGAGGTGGGGGAGGCTCCCGCCACCACTGCTGCGCTAGTCAGCTGTGAGCTCAGCTTCTGGCTGAGCAGCGCTCCCCGGTGGCAGCGCACTGACCATCAGGGGGCAGCTCCTGCATTGAGCGTCTGCCCCCTGGTGGACAGTGCGCATCATAGCAACTGGTCGTTCTGTGGTCATTCCACCATTTGGTAGATTTGCATATTAGGCTCTTATTATATAGGATTAGTATATTAATTAAAACAATGCCAATCACTGGAAAAAAGTCTCTGTGCTTTATCCAGGAAGACCACCCCATGTCTAGCACTGGTGTCCCCACTCTGACCACTAAAGCCCTGGTCTGGTTTCTGCTGAAGGCACCTGTTCTGAACAGGATCTCTGGGGTTGCACTGGAGCCCAAAGGAGCAGGAAGGGAGGCCATGAAAGCAGATGGGGTCCCTGCCAGAGTTCATGGGGAAGCTGTGGGCTTATTTTAGCGATCCAGCCATTGGGCTCCCAGTTGAGGGGTGACATTAGAGTGCAGAGGCCTGTAGGCCTGTGGGCCCCTACATCTCTGAACCCGCCAATCTCTCCCGCCTCACTTGGTCCAGGCCGTTTGTTTTACAGGAACGTAAACCTAGGAGGCCCAGAAAGCCTAAAGAGACCACAGTCCTGTGACCAAGCTACTGCCAGGCAGGGATGAGAACCAGTCCCCTTGCCCCCAATGCCTCAGTCCCAGGTCCGGATCTATGGTGAAAGCAGAGCAGATTGGGAAAGCCATCTGCAGGGCAGAGAACGCAATAGCCCAACCTGCCCCAGGCAGGTTCACAAAGAGCACTCCCAAGGCCTTCCCACTACTTGGGACCAGTCATTTCTGTCGGGGTGAGAAGCATCCACCTGGGGCGCACAGAGCCCTGGCAGGACTACCGTCCTGGCACCACATTGGATCCAAAGACAGCTGCTGTGGGCCCCCTCCCGGAAACATCATGTGTTTACTAGAAACATTGCCTTTCAAAGACTGCAGAAGGAAGTGTCCCAGTGGACCATAGGACACAGTCTTGTCACAGGAGGAGACAGTGGTATTTGTTAGATTTTTCTTTGAAAATCCCTAGGAAAGATGTCTCTTCTAGGACTGCAATGAAGATGCTGCACAAAGAGCACTTGTCCTGGGACAGGCTGGCAGCCCAGCATCAGGAGGAAGAGGAAGGGAGGAAGGAAGGAAGGAAGGAGGGAGGGAGTGGGGAGGGAGGGAGGGGTCAGGAGAAGAGCCCGAACAAGCCAGCAGCCCCTCTCCAGGCTTGCTTCCGTGTTTCTGCTCCAGACACGTGACATGCCTGCTCAGTACCCAGCTAGGTGTTGTTCACACTGGCCTAGGTGGTGGCTGCTTCCTCTGGCAACCACACAGAGTGGGCTTTTTGGGTTTGTGGGTTTGATTTTGTTAGAGATGGAGGTAAGCGAGTAGACAAGAGCCCCTGTGGAAGACTGCTCTCTGTTCTGGGTCAGGCTTGCTTGCTTGTTCTGCTTTCACACCCAGCCGCTCCCTGCTGCCCCGCCATGACCTCAGAAGGCCCCAAGCCCACCTCTGGAGACCAGCCCTGGCCTCCCAGGGTGGCCCCCTGCCCTTGGGCTTTCTCAGGTGGTGCTCAAAGGCAGGCTGTCCAGAAGAACTGGGAAGCCAACCCAGGGACAGAGCTCTGAATCTGTGGGTATATACAAAGTAGGAAGTCACCTGAGAATCTTTTGAAGTCTCTTCTTCTCCATCCCCTCAAAGACTCTCTTACACATTGTTATTGTATGTCTTTATACTCCAGAAACTCCCCTTTTTAAGCCAGATGTCTGAGCAGAATAATTATAATCCAGGAGAATTTCTGATTTCTTTTTCTCCTTTAAAGACTATGATGGTTAACTAACAGCTCTATTGATCAGTCATAAATAGGTGTGGGTGGGAGTCACCTTTGTTAGGTTTTTTACTGTGTTGTCTTGGTCAGAAAGTCTCATCCAGCTGTGGGACTTTCCTGCACCACTGAGCCAGAAGGGTTAGCCAACAGAGAAGGAGTCTTATAAATGTCCCATCTATGGGCAGAACCAATTAAGAAGGAAAGCCCACTATTGCTAAACCTTTTAAAGAATTGATGATGCAGGAAAGTGTGGGGCCTGCAGAAACACTGCCTGGGTCTGGTTCCAAACTGCCACTCACTAGGTCTGTATCTTGGGCAGATCGTGAAATCACTCCATGCCTCAGTTTTCCCATCTGTGAAATGGGAAGAATAGCATCTATCTCATAGGACTGTTGGGGAGAATAGATGAGTCATTTGTGCACAGTACATAAGACAGTGCCTGGTACACACAGTGTTTAATAATTGTTGGCTGCTGCTGCTATTATTACTATTACTAGAGGCCCAGTGCATGAAAATTTGTGCACTTGGGGCGGGGGGGGCGGCCCTCAGCCCAGCCTGCACCCCTTTGCAGACCAGGAGCCCTCGAGGGACATTCGTCTGAGGGCTTAGGCCCGCTCCCTGTGGGTCTAAGCTGCAGTCTGGCTCCCTCTGGAGGAGGCAACCAGAAGGGTGATCAGGGGATAGTGCTGGCCAGTGAGCGGCCGGCCCCTCCCCTTCACGCCTCCCCCCCCCCAATTGCCCCTCTGCCACTGCCAGTCGCCGCCGCCCCCTGATCGCTGTCCCCTCCCTCTGCCCGCTGGCACCCGCCTTGGCTGGCCTGGTGCCACCCGCTCACTGGCCCCACCCCACCCTGACCGACTGGTCATTCCACCTGTCGGTCAATTTGTTTATTAGGCTTTTATTATATAGGATAATTATTATTATTTCTATTATTGTTACTGGAGCTGATTGTAATTACTGGAGCTGATTATTATTACTGGAGTCTTGCTGTGGCCACAGGGCCAATCTCTAAATTCCTCTTGCCTTTATCTTGTGATCTTTTTCTTTACACAAAAATAAGATGTGTTACCCGCTGTAATTTCTTATTACCAGCGCAAATCAGCCCAATTTAGAAACAGGACTGCTCCGAGCGTGCCCTTTACCAGCTTTCACTGTGAGCTGGTGCATGTTTTCCCCGGCATGTTACAGCTTCATAAATTACCCGGCCGGCCCGCAGCTTCAGGCGCACTGGGACATTTCCGGAGCAGAACAACTTGATTGGTGGTGGGAAAGTGCAGACATGGACCAGTGACCCACTGTTTACGCTTCCCAGGCTGAGCTCAGCTGCAGCTCCTAAATGGGATGCCACGCCTCAGAGCCATTCCCATCTCAGCATCAGCAGCCAGAACCCTTCAACCCAGCCCACCAGGCTGCATCCTGCCACCACACACCCACACTGCCCACACTCCCTTCTGGGTCACAGGCTCCCTGTCTCAGGCTCCCACTGTCCCAAGGCTGATGAGGCCCATGTGTGGAAGCTCAGCTGTAGTCTCCTCAAAAGCAGCTTCTTCCAAACCTCGTGTGCTCCCCCAGTGCTGCCCGTACCCACTTCCTCCTGTGCGCTTCTTTCAGATGGGTACGCCTTCTCTCAAGAAGAGCATGGAGCTGTTTCTCAGGAAGAAGTTGTTCGTGCTTATGACACCACCAAAAAGAAATCGAGGCGGAAATAAGACTGGAAAGTGAGGAAGAACTCCGAGTCCCGTTTTCCTGATTGATCCTGGGGAAGAGATGCAGTTTGTTGCACCCAGTGTTAACACATCTTTGTCAGGAGAGACTTGTGTCAGCAGCCAAAATATGAGAAAACACATTTCTGTGGCCTTAGCCAACCGGTTTGTTAGTTATGTGTTCCTGTGCAAACCTGGAGTATATGCCACAGGGGAAGCCATTCTTTCCTCCCAATTTGTCTGCAGTGCTTGGCCTAACTTTTGTTTACGTTGTTATGAAGCATTCAGCTGTACTCTGTGAGGTGTGAAATTAAAAACGTTATGTTTCACCTATATTTAAACATCAGTACTGGATGTTCTGGGAGCGAAGATGAAAGAGTTTTATGTTGCGTGAGAAGCCCGTCCCATGGCAGGGAGCCGGGCACACTTGCTTCCTGTCCTTTTACCTCGCAGATCAAGTCCACAGATAGCATGGAGACTTCACTTTAGGCAGGTGGCTGTCTTGCTTTGATTCCTATTATGTTTGTATGAAGTTGGCATAAATTTCTTGATTACAATGAAATCACAAATATTATGGTTTCTCACACACACACACACACACACACACACACACACACACACACACACATATACAGACACACATATATATCTGGGTGGGAAACCTGAGAATGTTGATGTGAACCTCCTAGCCACATTCCCAGTGGGGCAAACTATCTGTGTTCCAACACCATCTTCTGCACCCTTCCCAAGGGGTCGGCCCAGGCCTCCCAGTGCCACCCAGGTCTCTCATCCTCACACCTTCTGCATGGCTGGCCGCTGTGCTCAGTGCATGGCCACTGGTGGGCAACAACCCGAGTCCGCATCCGTCCTTTCTCTACCGCAGATACAGATACAGATGCAAGAAGTCCCTTCTTCCACCGCCCTTTTCCTTCTATAACTAAAGGGAAAAAACAACTCTTCTGCAGATGTTCTAAAGTTTACCTGCCTCTTTGTGGTGACAGGGAAGCCTGCAGGTCAGGACGGTTGTGGGCACCCTGCTAGCCAGGCTCCCAACACGCACTTCCCAGCCTTCAGACCACTGGACTTTCAGCATCCTCTTAACTTAGAACTCACACTTGTCTTCTTAGGAGTTGAGAGCACATTTTGGATTTTCATTGTTGGAAAATTAATGAATTTCGAGCATTGTCTCCCCAGTGAAGGAACACACTTGTCACTCTGTCGCTCTGGAACCATAGAGAATGTGCAAGCCCAGCTGAGAGAGAGGGCCCCTGAGTGTGGGAAAGAGGATGACCATGGAAGGAGAAAGCAAAAAGCAAGGACACAGACACAGGGAGGAGGGCATAAAGGACACTTCCCACTAAGTCAGAGTAGAAACTCTGAAATCAAGCCCTGAAGCCCAGACAAATGTCCTGATCAGCCTAATATGTTCAGGAAGTAAAACAAGATGTTGACAGGCAGTTTTAATTGAAAAAAATTCCAAACATTTCAAAGGCCTTTTTTAGATCGACAAGGTTTCCTTCCTTATTCAGTCAGTGTTAGATACAGGCACTGCTCACAGTAGGAAGTACCCTGAGTCTAAGATGAGGAAGGGAAGTCATTGACTTTCCAAACTGCAGAGTCCCTTGTTCTAAATTTGGACAGAACCTGGATGCCTTCAGGCAGTCATGTGAGCACCTGGAGCCCTTAATAAACGACCAGCCTGGAGGCACGTTCTCTCCTCTCTGCTTTGGTTGCCAAACCAGATTTTTGGATAGCTTAACATAAATACTTGTGGGCAGCTGTTACTGGCTGCAATGACACAGTTCCTCTGGGAATGGCTGTGCTAAATTAGGAAATAAAACAATAGTGCACTTTGCTTCCGAACCCTTTATTTTTAGAACATCTACATCTTACTGGTCATTGAAATAATTATGATTTGCATCAACTAAGAAAGTTAATCCCTCACTTAAGAGGTGACCAGGGTCCAAGGCTTGAGGGGAAGCAAGGCAGTGCAATTAACAGGTGAGGCTCAGAAAATTGCCACTTCTTCCTGCCCAAGGTGATGAAACATTTAAATACTATAGCATCCAGCAAAGTGAATCATTGAGGGACTACCATTACAGGAAGCAGGGGAGTCTAATAATTAACACAAACCGAGGTGCATGTCTTTGTTGCACACCCATAAAGATGATGGTCTCATCACAGAGGAAAAATGAAAATGAGAATTGAATGTGCATTAGGCATCCTGGCTATTTGGTTTCATTTAGAACTAAGTCTGTTTGGAAAGAGGCAACTCAAACTCAATTTTTTGTCAAACACTTAGCTCTCTCTTGAACTGAAAACCTTCTGAATCAGATTTGTGAATTAGAATGTGTGTATGTGGTGTTTGGGGTTTTTTGTTTTTTACTTTATTTTCCACATTAAATACAGTTCAAATTTTCTGAGATTTAAGTATATTTTCTAATTTTTTTAGAAGTAGACTAAAGAGTCTTTGCAACAATGAAATACGCACGCAGAATACAGTAGATGTGATGCCTTTCTATTTATTCTCTTATGCAATTAAGCTATCTTGTAGCCAGATGACTAAATTGGGTTTCTAGGAGGAGCAGCTGTCACTATGTGTGATGTAGAATATTTAGACAGGGCGGCTCAGGGGCTGTGTCATTTGTCCTATCTTTAAATTGAGGTCAAAGTGTCACACACAACCCCTCCCTAGGGAGCAGGGTGGACTGGACTAAGTTGCATACACTGGCTGTCAGCTCAGTGGAAATGCCACATGGGACTTGTCACTCTGCAACACGGTAAGTGACACACAGGCTGGCAGGTCACACTCGGTCAGCACATGGGGCCTGTCTCTGGATTGGGCTAAAGGGGCAGAACCCACGCAGGCTCAGCCTTAGTCTAGAGTTGTATAGACAGACTGCCGACTCTCGTTTGAGCCCTTGTCCCATTCTGCTGACACTGCAGAGGGAGACCAGTGGTTCGGAGTACTAGGTTCTGAATTCAGCTCTACTCCGGCATGGGCAGGCAAGGGTGACTGTGGAAACTACACATTGAAAAGAGAGGAGGAGCGAGCAGAATAAACCAACCATTTCTACTTGGTTGTTAGGATTAGTACTTCATTACTGATCAGAATGGACTTTGTAATAATTGGGAGATGTAGCTGATGTGTCTATCCTGTCTCTAGGCAGAATATTCCAGGCTTCTTGACTAGTGGTACCTTCTCTCATCTCCCACACAGGTACACATGTGTGTGGCCCTTTTCTGGATCAGTACAGCATACAGGACCTGTGTTTGGATAAAGGGGGTGCTGCTTCTTTAACACTCGTGGAGTAATATCCTAAAACAGGAGCCTGGGTTTCAGCAAAGCAAGACTGAGAACTCTGTTGACATTTCCTTTTCCTTGACAAGGCTTCAGGTCTTGCTGTAGGGAGCTGGCAGTGAAAATCAGTAATAACTTGTCAGGAAGCAGGGAATAATGGGAAAAAAAAGTGAGTGTAGGTAGCTAACATCTGAAAATGCATATGGATGTATATATTACCAACTTTAAGGTTGCATTTTTTTTAAATAAAGCTTTAGTCTATAATCTCCATTTGTTGTAACAGTGACCCTTTACCTTATTTATTTATTTATTTATTTATTTATTTATTTATTTATTTTGAAGCATAGGAAAATAACTTTCTATCAGATCCTTGTCCTGGGGATTTATGTCTTAGACCATAAGTTGAATAGAATGTTTGCAATAGAACGTTGTCTTTGGTTTTGAACATGTGAAAAAACTGCACACATTTCAGCCAGGGTTTGAATTACTGCCCAGGGTCATTGTCGCAGCGTAATTCAAGGAGTGATTTAGCCTCAGCATTTGAAATGTAGCTCTCATCTCCTGGGAACCATAAAAAAATGTGAATAGGGAAACTGTGGGTATGGTTAAGCAGAACCTGAAGTAATAATTTGCAAAGAAATATGTTTATCGGGTCAAGTCAAAAGGTGGCATCCCCCATCCTATTCACTAAATACTTTCTCTATGCAAATGATTAAATTGGCAAATACAATAGTGATGGAGATAGTGAAAATAAAGCCACCACCCACCCCCCCACCCCCACCCCCCAACACACACACACACACAAGGAGGAAGCAACATCACTTGGCTTTGTCGCTGAGGGCTATGTTTGTCTCAGGGTAGCCTTGGGGGAGAATACTGAGCCTCATTCCAGCCATTTGTCCATCTTGAAGGGCAAGAAGAACCATTAGAAGGGTTTCCATGGGTCGTAGACCCCTCATAATGATATGTTAGTAAGTATTTTCAAAAGGAATAGACTTATAATACTCGACCTGGTGTTTGTGCTCTTCATGTATTCTTTTCTCAGCATCCCAAATTATCCCACAGTACACATTTCCATTCTCCATCACAGCAGCTACATCTAATGCCAAAGCTCATACTGGTACTCTTGTTCGAAACTCTCTCTTCATATTTTGGGTATGGGTGACTTGTGAATCAGGGTGCAGTGTTCAGCGGGAAGGAAAGGCTGCTGAACCAACATAAATTGAAGTGGCCAGAAGCTACAAAAGAAATGGAAGCAGAAAGGAGGGGCAAGTTCACCCATTACCTTAACCCAGCCTGTTGCATAGCTGCTAAGTCTGACAAACACTTCTGCTCCCCTGACTTAGGGGACACAAAGGAATGATTCTTTTTACACCCAGGCTGGCTCATTTTCCAATGACAATCTCTTGCCCTGGTTGCCTTAGAGATATCTACTCTACTTTCTCCCAGGCATCAGACCAAGAAAAACACACAAGATTAGTCCATCGGCATTTCTTCTGTCCTGGCTAAAGAAAGAAAGGAGTCCTGTTCGTTTTAAAAGTCGGGAACAAAGTGTCAGGTAGCTTTGATTTATGACAGAAATAGGAAGAAGAAAGTTGAAGTAATAGCACTACCCAAATAGTGCTGCCCAGGAAACTCAGGGGTCAAGAGAGCTTATCAAGAGCCTTTTATGGGCAAGCTCTCCAGTGTGGAAGAAAGAGAGCCAGAAAGGAGAGAGCCCAAAGATCAGGATATGAACCCACTCCCGCCAGGATTGGATTCAGTTAGGTTCCTTAAGGTAGCTTGGTGTGCAGGTGGATCAATAAACTTCAATACAAAAACTGCAAAGGAAAGTCTGCCCTGTCATAGAGCCTTCCTCATTCCAAATAGATTGCCGGGCAAGGAAATACAGTTCTGATTTTTCATTAATAAACTCAGTGCAAGGGTTGACACTCTCCCATGCTGCCAGTGATTGCTGAACTCGGGGGTGTGCGGTGCTGCCTACCTTTAAACTTCCCTCTGAAGGGCAATGCCAGCAGCTGCAACCAGGCCAGCTGCAGGGGTGGCACCCACAGGGCCGGCCTTAGGCAGCCAGGTCTGCGGCCAGCTTCTGTGGATCACCTTTCCTGCAGGTCACTGGATTCCTGTTTGAAGGCAATATCTTTGTGGTATTTTCTCATGCAAGTGAAGCCATGTGCTCTACTGTCTGCTGTCACATCTGTGCTTAGATTGCTTAAATATTATTTGTGACGGGGAGGTTTTAATCTGGTTATGCAGAGAGGAGCGGAGCTGTGGGGGCACGTCTAATTGGCTCCCAGCAGAGCGGGGAGCTCTTCTGTTGAGCGTGGGGGTTTTGTTCCCTCCCTCTAGAAGTGTTACCATTTTCACATCCTATTAATGTTCTCTGGTTGTTAAATTATAGCAGCACATTATAGCGGAGCTGGGTTCCCTCCTGGAGTGAATACAAATGAAGGGTATTTACTTGTATTTTTAGAGGTTTTGGAAAATGTAGTGATTTGTGGCTTTGATCAATCCTGTTGACTGGTGTATGTCTGCACAAACCTGTTTCAAATAAATCTTTTGTTAAGGTAAATGATTGGACCGTGTTTTATTTTGGATTTCCCCCCCACTAATAAGCAGTTTTGGTGCCATAGGGACTTCGGACTCTAACACATAGGTTTTGTCAGCAGGTACAGACTACATATATATGCTCTGGAGGAAGTGTTGGTAAGTGGCAGGAGTGCGGGGAAATCTGAATTGCAGATTAACATGAGCTCCGTGTACTCCCAGAGGACTGTCTCTGTTGTGAGAAGAGGGTCCACGGGGCCACGCTGAGTCTGGATTGATCATTTAAAGGAAAAAATGTGCCTAGAAGGTCTCTTCCCACAATTACTTTACTGCCTTTAGTACATCTCAGTTTCCTTGCAATCTGAAGTGTGGGGAGATTAAATTCTGTCGTCAATGCATGAAATCAGGACACTGTTATTGAAGGGGTTCAGAGCATGCTCACCCAAACATTCCACTTTGGCATATTGACTATTTCGAGCTAAGGCCCTTGAGAGTCACCGGATGCAGGAGAAGTTCTCTGCTCTCCTGCTTCTACCTAAAAGCAGATCCGTACATTTCCCCTGACAAAGGGGCCCTCCCTGCATCAGGAAGACAAGAATATTCTTATCACTAGAGATGGGGAGTGGGGCCAACGCTGACATGGACATGTACAAACAAACCTACCAAAATGGCCCTGGCTTTCCATTAGTGTGCCCCCCTCCATGTATTCCCTAGTCCCTGCCCCACAATTTATTGCCGCTAGCCCAAGAGCCTTTGTCTGGTTACATACCCACAATTTCCCTTATAAGCTATGGAGCCTAACGGCTTCTGAGCAGTCTTCATTGTCCTTCTGAAGATTCCCATGTACATGTAAAAATATGACATTTGTATACTTTTCTCCCATTAATCTGCCTTATTTCAGTTAAATTCTTAGACCAGCCACAGAACCTAGGAGGCTAGAAGGAAGTTTTCCTCCTCTGTGTTATTTTTAAAAGTGTAAGGAGACCTTGACCCATTCCCTGTAGGAACAGTACATGGCATTCAGGCAGAGTCCACTGCATTGGGGAGCAGCATTGGGCCTGGGGCGCGCCCCTCACACTGCAGAGGCCATGCTGCCCCGGGGCGAGTGGGAGCTGGAGGGCCTGCTGATGTCGATGCTGATGGCGGCCATGGGAACACAGGCAGAGTCTTCCTCACTAGAACGTGGCGTTGGGCTCTGGCCTAGGCCTGCCTGGCTTTGTTTGGGCAGCTTCACCCTTCACCCACAGGGCTGAGGACAGAACCTGAGGGTAGAGGACTTCCCTGTGAGAGACAGTGGCCTGTAGAGGCTTGAGTCTGGAAGCCAAAATAACTCTTAATTGCCCACCTCAATGTTACAGCTTCCCTTAGCTGAGTGATTCCTCCCAGGTGGTCTGTGTCCCATTAGAACAGGGTGTGCCAGCAGTTCCAGCCTTGGCAGCCCAGGCCAGGTAGGGCAGCAGGGCAGCAGGGCAGCCTTACCTCTGGCAGAGCCCTGCCGCTCCGAGGACAGCAGGAAGTGACTTTCTTCTACTCTACACAGGCCTGGACTTCTTTATAATCATGTAAAACTGGAAATTACAGCATTTCACACTATCAGTGGTAAAGTATTCTATTCCAACCTTCGTCATTTCTTGGTGGTGTCTCCAAAATCTGCCTGGGCTGCCACAGTGGTATTTTTGAAATGTCATCCTTCACTTGTGATGACCAGAGTAAACTTGAGCCTTTGAAGACCCTTCGAAGAACCTATGTTTCTGCCTAAAGCAATGTTCTTTAGAATAGTTTTCTCTCAGGAGGAAAAAAAAAAAACCACACCTCAGAATACTTTGAAAAATCATTCAGATTCTGCTATTTGCTCACAAATTGTTTATGTGAGGTACATATATAATGGGAGGGATTGAAATGTATATCAGAGCAACAGGGCATGTGCCAAGCCTGCTCCAGCCCCTCATGCCGTCTGACTACATCCTGTTCCACATATGAATCTTTCAAGGGAACTTTCCCATAATCGTTGAAAGTCAAGCAGTTGTAACTGGGACAGCACATGGTGCTCTGACCTAAAGGAGTACAAAATGCAATCATCGACCAAAAGCTACGAGTCCCAACACACAGAGTCCAGCTCCCAAATATTAAGCTTTCATTTATTTAAAGTAGGTTACACACATAAATAAAATTATTCCAAATTCTTCAGGGTTGGCCTCAAAGATCCATCTTCAGCTGTTTGTCTCTTTTTGCGATGAACTGTCTTTGGGTTTGGATTCCAGAGTGACGAATGCTTCCAGAAAGGGTGCAGAGGCCATCCTTAGAGAACAGCCTTGCCTGAGCCTTGAATTGGAAGGGTCTGTCCCAGAAGTCTATATCATTGTTATTAGAGTTGTTTACATGGTTTAGTGCTACCATACTCTCCCCCATACTCTCAAGATATGTGTTTTCATTTGAAATATTTAAAATTAATTGCCAAGAGGATGTGGGAAAAAAGGAACCCTCGTGCACTGCTGGTGGGAATGCAGACTGGTGCAGCCACTGTAGAGAACAGTATGGAGTTTCCTCAAAAAACTAAAAATGGAACTCCTATTTGACCCAGTAATCCCACTTCTAGGACTATATCCCAAGAAACTAGAAACACGAATCAGAAAGGATATGTGTACCCCTATGTTCATAGCAGCACAATTCACCATAGCTAAGATTTGGAAACAGCCTAAGTGCCCATCAGCAGATGAGTGGATTAAAAAACTGTGGCACACCTACACAATGGAATACTACGCTGCGGTAAAAAAGGAGTTCTTACCATTTGCAACAACATGGATGGAGATGGAGAGCATTATGCTAAGTGAAATAAGCCAGGCAGAGAAAGATAAATATCACATGATCTCATTCATTTGTGGAATATAATGAACAATATAAACTGATGAACAAAAATAGATCCAGAGACAGAGAAACATCAATCAGAACGTCAAACCTCAGGGAAGATAGGGCAGGGTGGGGGTAAGGGGGAGAGATCAACCAAAGGACTTATATGCATGCATATAAGCCTAATCAATGGACACAGACAACGGGGGGTGGGGGGGGCATGAATGGGAGGTGAGGGGTAATGGGGGAATAAGGACACATATGTAATACCTTAATCAATAAAGAAATTTTTTTAAATAAAAAAATAAAATTAATTGCCAAGAAATGCTTCCTGATTTCCCCCCCAACTTTCAAAATGGAAGTTGTGCATACACTGAGTGTGTTTGATTTAAACACACTGTGGGGGGCAGGCGGTTGTCATGGTTGCTTTCCAAAGGGCCTGCATGAGGGTCTGAGAAGCTGCCCTGAGCTGAAATAGGACAGCCCTTTAGCCATGAAAAAAGCTGTTAGTCACTTTTGTCCCTTCCCAGTGTCCTTAAGAGAAGCTGCCTGCAAATTATTTACAAAGATGGCCCAAGAAAAGCCTTCAAATTTGTTTCAATGTTACATTTTAAATGGGATGAGAATGGGGAGAGTGTGTGTGTGGGGGGAGGGGGGCGGAAACCCCTTACTCATTCATATCAGAAACCACCTCTGAGCAAGTTTATTTAATAGTTGAACTAGAAACATTTCCATGGAACCCATGTTCTAATTTCTTTGATGAAAAGCTCCAATCGGCCTGCTGATGGTAGACACCGTGGAGCAGGAAGATGAGGGGAGCCTTTTGAAACCACCTGTCCTTGTGCGAGAGGGAGCCGCATTCAGATGTTCAGGGTGCTTTTCAAACTGTGCTCATAAGCACATACACACACAATGGTTCTGTGGGAGAGAATAAAGTAGACACAAATGTACATGAATACAAAAAAAATATTCCTTTTAACCTTGAGAATTTGGCAAAGCAACTCCGACGATGCCATAGAAGGTAAATAAGGCTTAACTCGCTTCTTATTTGGGGAAACAGGAGAAAACCCACTTCTGGCAACTGAGCGTGCTAAAGGGAAATGCATCGGGGCCCTTTGGGTGCTGGCTGACCAGACAGCCAGATGTTTGTCTGAGAACCTGGGCCTTTCTGCTAAAGCTGCTGAGGCCCCTGCTCCCAGCGACAGCAGGCAGAGGTGGAGAGCACGGGGTCTTGCAGTTCAAGTGTGCTCCTGTGCTGATGCCAAGCCAGCCCGTCTGGGATCTTGACTCCACCCATAGCAGGGAGCCTGCGCTGGGAGGGTGTTCCAAGGACACCCTTCCTCACTGCCCTTTGAAATACGAAGTGTCTCCCAGACACTGGAGATGCAGCCATGAACTAAGCCAAGTCCCCAGCCTCCTGGAGCTTATATTCTAGTGGGAGAGACAGGCAATAAACAACAGGCTATATAATCTGATACCAGGCCGTGCAGCATACATGGTGTCTGAGTCAACGTGGACTGCTATAACAAAAATACATGGACAAAGTGGCTAGTAAATAACAAACATGTATTTCTCCCAGTTCTGGAGATTAGGAGTTCAAGATGCAGGTTCTTTTTCAGGTGAAGGCCTGCTTCCTGACTCATAGACAGCTGTCATCTCCCTGTGCCTCACATGGCAGCAGGGGCCAGGGAATCTCTCTGAGGTCTCTTTATAAGGGCACTCAATACTAGCCACGAGGATTCCACCTTCATGACCAATCACCTTTCAAAAGGCCCACCTCCTAATACCATTGTATTTTGGGGTTAGGATTCCAACACCTGACTTTGGGGGGCGACACAAACACTCAGTTTATAGCAGGTGGTAACTGCCCCTTGATGCAGGCTCCACGGCCTGACACCAGGGCTAGATATGTGGCTCCCCAGTGGATGGTTAAGTTTTACTCAACAAATGTCCTGTCTCTCTCTTGCCAATCTCTTAAAACTTCTGTGTCCTGACTTCACCCTGCTGACCATACAGATAAGTGACCAGAGGAGGAAGACAACAAGGGTCTTCTTTCCTTCCCCCCTAATGGCAGCCTCTCTGCTCACCAAAGAGGGCCTCTACCTCAGCCAGACCCGGTTCCATCCACACCCAGTCTTACCTCCCCATCCCATCTCTCTGCTCACTCTCCCTTCTTCTCCCTTCTTGGCCTTGGAGGCTTGATTATAGTCAACCCTCTAGGAGCCCTTCTCAGACGATGGTGCTCCCGTCTCTACACCAGGCAGCATCTGGCACTCTAGGCCTGCACTTCTCTATAGTACGCATTTTTCACACATAAGCCTATCTGTCCAAGAAGGTTATAACCTTCCTCACAATCAGGCCACATGTGCAGCTTGTGTTATAGGATGAACATGAAGTTAGAATCAAAGCACCTGCCTTCAAAAATTTTGCCAGTTATTGGCCTCATGACCTTACGGAAGTCACTTAACTCCTCTGCACAATTTCTTCACCTATGGAACTGGAAATAAAGCTTCCCTACCTCCTCCCGAGCAATGGTGATGACAGGGCTGATGTGTAGCATCCACCCTCTGCTTGTTAAAATATTGAAATACTTCCATATCAGTTGATAAATAGCCAGTTCCCTATTAGTAAAGGGACAGACCAGTATCCATCATCACCATCTCTGAAATTTCCACAATCCAGCAACTAAGTGGTGATGCCTGCCAGGCAAGATTCCTGACCCTACAATGTACTTGTCGATTATGTCTGATCAGCAACTACTGCCATTTAGATTGATAAATATTTTAAGATCACATCTGATTGTAAGAGTCTCCATTCACTCATTTCAGAATTATGTTCCAGGCATGCTGCTTTGTGCTAATAATACAGAAGAATGAAGCTCCCAAAGAACTCAGCCCAGTAAGAGAGACAGACGTGTAAATAAACAGAATATCATCTATTATTATGTAACAAACCACTTCAACATATAGTGGCTTAAAATGACAATAGGGTTCCTCAATAAAAGTTAAACAGATTTATAATACGATCCAGCAATTTCGCTTCTGGGTATAAAGAATTGAAAGCTGGAACTCAACTGATATTTACACACCCATGTTCATAGCAGCATTATTCACAATAACCAAAAGGTGGAAACAACACAAATGTTCATCAACAGATAAGTAAAATGTGATCGGTAGGTACAATGGAATATTATTCAGCCTTAAAAAAGAAGGAAATTCTGCCCTAGCTGGTTTGGCTCAGTGAATAGAGCATCAGCCTGCGGACTGAAGTGTCCCACGTTCAATTCTGGTCAAGGGTACATGACTGGGTTGCGGGCTCAATCCCCAGAGCGGGGGCGTGCCGGAGGCAGCCAATCAATGATTCTCTCTCATCACTGATGTTTCTATCTCTCTCCCTCTCCATTCCTCTCTGAAATCAATAAAAATATATTGAAAATAAAATTAAGAAATGAGTTTGCTGCTGCTTCCCAAACGATAAGATGCAATAAAATATACACCTGACTATCACCCTAATTAAATTTATTAAAGGGCTCTGGGCTACCTACCTCGCAGTGCATGTAACAGGCTCGCTATATAAAAAGATATGCATGCATTTCAGGAATCAAGCACCTTGTAGATGGTGTCCAGATGGGGTGCCTCTGCAGCAAACCAAGGCCACCAGCATATGCAATGTAGTCCGAGGCACATTGTAGTCAAGAGGTTCTAATTCTACCAATGGCAGAGATGAATATGAGCTAAAATACCATTTGTCAAGCAAGGTTTTTTTCTTGGTTATATATATATATATATATATTTTATTATTATTATTGATTTCAGAGAGGAAGGGAGAGGGAGAGAGAGATAGAAACATCAATGATGAGAGAGAATCATTGATCAGCTGCCTTCTGCACGCCCCACACTGGGGATTGAGCCCGCAACCCAGGCATGTGCCCTGACGGGGAGTTGAACCATGACCTTTTGGTTCAAAGGTTGACACTCAGCCACTGAGTCACATTGGCCAGGCCACAGTTTTTTTCTTATAACCACATTGTGAAATAGAGAAGTCACTGAATCAAATAAGATTCTGATACTTCTCAGTTAATGATTGCTGAATGAATATTGAACTTTCTGTTCCAATACACCTTTCATTAGATTTAAAATTTCTTAAAACTAAAATTAATATAGAAATGCAGTACTGGTTTAAAAAATGAAAATATTAATAATAAAAGCTAGGGAAAAAATCCACTTCAGATCGCTTTTAGCCTTCCAATTTCTTATTATTATTAAGAAATATTGTTTTAAGATGGCTCTAATCATTTCAAACTTTTGCCATTCCCACTTACTTCTGTGGGACCAAATATTTGGAGTCATTCTGTGATTAAAATCTAGACAGAAGCAGCAAATATCATTCTCACAAAGATCACAAAAATAAAGCAAATAAGGCCAAAGTTCCAGTCCTAACTCAGGCATTGTTAACTGAATGGCTACTTAAAAAATGTTGTGGCCTGGCCCATGTGACTCAGGGGTTGAGCATCGCCCAGTGCACTGAGAGGTCTCCCGTCCGATTCGTGCCCAGGTTGCAGGCTCAGTCCCCAGGAGGGGGTGTGCAGGAGGCAGCCAACCAATGTCTCTCTCGCGCGCTCTCCCTTCATCTCTCTCTGAAACTAATAAAAACATTTTATTTAGTTGTTGTAATCAAAGAAAAACTCATGTGCTAGTCTACATAATGCCTAGTTATATTGGATCCTACATTTAAATACATGTAGTATTGCCTTGGCCTAAGGACACTTCTTATTAAATTCATTTTGAAAAACTTAAAATCTTGACTTCCAAATATTTTTATTCCTAGGCAAATATTAACACCTGCATAGGTGCTGAGGAGCCACTTAGCTCTGACAGAGTCTTGGTTTCTATCCTCAAGCAACTCGACATATAAGGGGCATGGACACAGTTAAATAGAGTACTAGGTAGTGTGACACAAGGTTACAAGCAAGTGCTATAGGAACAAAAAACAAAGAGAAAACACACCAAGTGTTTGTGAAAGGAGCAGAGAGCAACACTGTCCCCACCCCAATGTCCACTGCTTCCAGTTCCTGGAGCCTGATTGCTAAGGCTTTTTGGATAACATAAAAGCAGGGGAACAACAAAAGGATCCCGGGAGAATGTGGCCAGGTAATGTTTTAAAGATGATTTAAACTGTAACCAAAAATCCTCCCACTTACATAAAACCAGAAAGTCGCCTACAGAAGCAACACCCTGTTAGAAGAAGGCTTTGGTGGCAGGCAGCGCCCTGTTGTGTCACTTCATCCACCCCACTGCCCTGTGAGGAGTTGTGATCGAGAGTCCTAACCCAACAAAGTTCAGAAAGGTCTCCGGAATTGTCACACAGTTGTCAGGGATGGAAGAGGGACTTGAATCCAACTCTCACTTCCTCCCAAGTCTGTGCTTTACCTCAAAGAATGTGCAAAAGCAGCCTCTAAAAGATGACTGCAAAGTCCCCACCAAGGCGACTGCCCAGGGAATCCTGTTGAACTCCACTTTGATGGAGCACTGAGTTTCTATTTTTTGTATGGAAGTGGGATGTATGAACTGTGTTAGTTCAATCCCTGACTTTATGTACAGGTGGAGTTAAGTAGACTAATACATTTGCAGCATACACATCACAGAGACAAGGAAAACCATCAGAGCCACTTGAGTCACAAGGCAGGGTCCCATCCTGAAGGGTGCCAGTTATTGACTTCCAAAGTCCTAGGCTTCCCCCTGGCAGCAGTTGCTACCAGTTTCCAGGTTAAAAAAAAAATGTTTGGCCCCGGCCAGTGTGTCTCAATAGTAGAGCATCGGCCTGCAAGCCAAAGAGTCAAGGGTTCAATTCCCAGTTAAGGGCATGTACCTGGATTTCAGGTTCAGTCCCAGGCCCTAGCAACCAATCCCTGTGTGTGTGTGTGTGTTTCTCATGTCGATGTCTCTTCCCCTCTCCCCTCCACTCTCTCTAAAAATCAATGGAAAAAAATATCCTCGGGTGAGGATTAACAACAACAACAAAATGTTTGGCATTCCCAGAATCAGCCTCATTGTGTCTCCCGGGGGCACCCGTTAGCAGGCGCCCCCTCTGTGAACATGTCAAGACCATTTCAAAATTCTAGATTCTAATACACCCACACACACTTCCTTCTGTTCCTTTGGCCCTGGGGGAGTAACTGTTACAGGCAGTTACTATATCTGTGTTGCCTCAGTGTGCCCTTTTGCTGTTTCAGTTCCCGCCTAACACCTTTTTAACCAATTCCTTACACAAATTCTCTCTGCTAAAATTAACTGGTGTGCCCTGCCAGATGGCTCAGCTGGTTGGAGCGTTATCAATGACAATGTCCATATCTACTGAGGCAAATACACATATACCCTATGACATAGCATTTCACTCCCGGAAATCCACCCAAGAGAACTGAGTGTTTATGTTCACCAAACACATGTTTAATAATGGTCCTAGCAGCCCCACACCAAACTGAAAATAACCCAAATGTCCATCAACAGGAGAATGGGTAAATAGGTATGATACATTCATATGATGGAATACTACACAGCAGTTAAAAGCAACAAACTCCTGCTTCATTTAACATTAGTCGTAACACTGAATGAAAGAAGCCAGACACAAAAGAGTATACTAGTATACTATGTGATTCCATTGATAAGAAGTTCAAACCAGGCAAAGCTTGTCGATGATAACAGAGATCAGAAGAGCACTTACCTTTGAAGAAAGCTATCAACAGGATTCTTTCTTTCTCTTCATCTGGGTCACAGTGTATCTAGCTGTTCATTTAAGATTTCTGTGCTTTACTAAAGTCAATAGAAAATTAAAATAAAGTAACTCCGTCTGTGTTCCTTGCTGGACTCCAGTTGGTTCAGCGAGGTGCCAAGCGGCAGACTAGGAAGGCTCAGTAGGAATAGCCAAACCTAGTAGAGATACAGGGAGGAGAGACATCCTGTGATTTTACAAAGCAACAATACCAAAAAACAAGACAGGCTACCTAGGGAATTACAAAGAGTGGTATTGATTCAAGGGTCAGAGAAGGCCAGTTCTGTTCATGTCTCTTAAGCAAACCTAACACATAAGAAATTCAGGCCAACCCAGGTAAAACTGATAAGTTATTGAAATAAAAATAAGAAAACGCTCCAAAGCTAGTTCTGCCATAAAGAGCTATATATGTTTGACATATTTTGTCAATATAAATTATGCATTTCTCTATATTGGGCAGGTTAAAAATATCTGAAAAGTTAAGTCATATGTGTCTTATAAAACCCCATTAGTTGCCATTAGTACTGTGCTATGCATATCCTTTGTCCCTACACTAACCCTTTTGACAGAGAGTATACTAGTCAGAGACATGAAAGCACAGTGAAGGCCACACCCTAAGTGGGAGAAATGGGTTCTAAACTGAGTCCATCCAACATCAGAGGAAGTCCTATAGAACCAATTACAAGGAAAGTGGAGCACTGCAAACAAACTACAATTTTAAAAAAAACAGTGAAGAATTGAGAGCAGAGTCTTGGATGAGATAGCCTCATATAATAAGTTTTTTCCTGTTTCAATTTTTCCTGTGATCATTCTGCACACATATGTATTCACACATGTAGTAACTTTATATACATGTTGCAGATGGCATTCAGTCTTCCACAGCTGTTACGTCTACCGAGTAAATCCTGTCTGTGTAACTCATGATTTTTCTAAATGAAAAGACCTACACTTCAAGATGGTTGAAATTAAGATACATGTTTTATGTTTAAAATCAATCTTAAGGCTGCCATCATAAACTTTTTACTCCTTTTATTGTCTCTCATTTAAAAGTTGTTTTAAAAGCATTAATTTTAAATTTCTTGTTCTTGATTTGAGTCAAGGTCCTTCAACTTTGAGTATGTTGAAGGCATTCTGAAAACTTAAATGTGAAAACCAAAATGACCCTTTCAGCCAACTCTCTCCATAAAGCTTTGTATTTTATCTCAAAGCCATTCTGTCACGGTGCAATGGGGTTATAATTAATATTCAAAAATACCAACAGGAGTAACTGTCCCAGGTTTTACTTTTCCATTTGTCACTGATAAATCAGTCTATCTAGAAGAAAAGCAAGTGTAAATCAATGCACTAAAACATATTTATCTAGTGTATTGCTGCTATAATTTGGGGGAGGGGAGATTAATAATTTCTCACTTTTGTCATCTTTTATTTACTCAGTCCCTTAAAGGCACTTGGATCACAATTCATGCTTTACATTTAAAAAAATTTAGAAGTCAAAGAAAATTTTTATAAGTGTTTTGGAATAAATAGGCTGAATGAAAATGGCTGATTTCTGGCTCTTAAGATAAGAAAAAGAGAGACAGTGCAGGATGGAAATGTCCTTGAGACTACCATTTAGGCCAGGAGAAGAAAAGGAGGATTAAGGTTGAGTGATGAGAAATGACCTTCTCATTTATATGCATGATTTATTCCTCCTTGTAACATTTAGGCTGCTCCTTGGAAAAATGAATAGGGCTCTGGAAGAGGATCACAAAGGGTGAGCCTTCCCCAGTGGCCAGGTCCGGACCCACTTCTGGGTTCCCAGGACTTCCCTGGGTTTTTAAACCACTCTGTGTTGAGTTTCCTCCACTCAAGATTACACAGCTTCCTCAGACACTTCGATTTTTCTCCTGCTCAAGAGTCAAAGGAAATAAGCAAACTTGGGGAAGTAATCACATCTTTTTGAAGTCCTAGAAAGTTCACTTAGCCATTAGTGCTGCTACATATTTACTTAGCAGGAACTTAACAAGTCCAGTCCGGCCCACAGATGCCTAAGCTACTGGTGTTCCATCCTAATGACTGCAGGGTCAGTCTGCCCAGCCCAGACAGACGCTGACCAGCTCCTCATGCACATCTCGTGGGTGCAGGTGTGCATGGACAGGGTAGTAAATACGCATTACACATTTTAATTTCACATTCTGACTGACTGGAGGAAGACCAGGCTATATTAATGAGAAGCCTCCATTCTAAAGTCCATGAAAAAGAAACCAGCTTATTCTTTTTAAGCATTTAGGAAGCTTAAGCAACTAGAAACAAGTGTGTTCATTAATTTAAACCACTTTAATGAACAATGGAGTATTGTGTATGGGAGGGAGACAGAAACTATAAGCAAAAGACAACTGTGAATTTGCAGGAAACAAAGACAAAGTCTCTGAGAGAAAAGGGATAAATGTGAGTTCTATTACCAAGTAGGGGCCAAACTGAGAAGAGAACGAATTAATCCAAACTTTTTCAGATCCCAGCTTTTAGCACCATTTAAACGCCTCTCCCATGTCCGGTCCGTTTGTGAACAGCTGCCCTGTCCTTACCAACTTCATTCAAACCTTCCTGGTTTCCCCAGGAAATGCTTCTGAAGGAAGCTTACTTAAATCCTAATTGGCAATAAAACAATGAGAAAATATTAATCATTGAATTTGTGAAAAAAAATTGTGCGATTTTTAAAAATTAGCTCAAGGTAAATTTAATAGATGAAATATGTTGTTCATCAAGCAACTAGGAAAGTGGAAGGTGAGTTTTGCAAAGCAAATATGCTAAACTCAAATGCATGTGCCTAATGGTCTTCTCATCACTTTAGGTGTTGATGTTATTGTTAAATTTTAGCTTTTCCGGCTGCAGCAGGAATTACAGGAGATGCGTGTTTCCGGGCTCTTAAACAGATGCAAAGTGCCAGTTCATTTCTTCTTCCTCGAAATCAAAATGTTTATCTCTCCTACACACAGGGATATGGAATTCCCCTGGAATCATCATGAACCAATGAGAAAGGTTTAGATACAGAAGAAAATGTGCAGCAGAAAACTATTTTCCCAACTGTAGTTGCTCCCTTTTTGTCCCCCAAGACTGAAATATTTGTACTGAGTGTAAATTACACCTTATAGATTCTGATTTCTTGACAATAAGGAAGGTATACTTAAACAAGGTATTTTAAATTTTTTACTTTGGCAGCTAAATTACTCCAATTTTTACCAAAATCGAAAAGGTCTGAGTGTGCATCCAACGATGTACTAATGGCCTGGTGCACGAAATTTGTGCATGGGGGGGGGGGGTTCTCTCAGCCCAGCCTTCAACCTCTCCAATTGGGGACCCCTTGGGGGATGTTCCTATATCTGGACTGATAGCCAGCCATATGCACTATGCTGCCAAACCGGTCATTAAAAAATTGAACCGCTTTCTTACACCTTAAACCAAACAGCTGTTGCCCTTAAAACCCCTCCTCAGCCCCCACCTTAGGCTCTGCCTTCGCAGTTTACCCAGATTAGGTTCTGATTGGTCAGTTTCTATGCCAGTCAGCATCAAAAGCTCCACCTCCTAGGCAGCCATTGGCTTCTCGCACTTCACCCAGATTTAGTTCTGATTGGTTGGTTTCTATGCCAGTCAGCGTCTCCAAGCCTATCTCCAGGCCTGATCAGAGAGGTGGGGCTGATAAGCAGCCCTGAGGAGGCCCACAGAGAAAGAGAGGTGTGGCTGCTGGCCAGGCCCAGAGAGAAAGAGAGAATCAAGGGATGATCAACAGCTGCCACAGAGGCTATAGATCAGACCCTGCTTCTCTGTCCAGGCCTCTCTCTGGACCTGATTCACAGCCCCCTCAGCAGTCAGTGCTGGGTAGCCATGCCTGCAGCGGCAGCAGTCAGTGCTGGGTTGCTGTGACAACCCAGCACTGACTACAGGACTGACTTCTAGTCAGTCGAGCCTTTGGTCATTACTGACCCTGGGTTTTTATATATTAGGATAGTATTTTGGAAAGTAGAACCAAGTGAAAAACTCATGTCATTTATTAAAGTGTGCTTTTGTTTTTATTGTGATATTTAATTACCACATAGAAAAGGAAAAGTTGAACAGTTTTCTATAAGAGAAGCAAGCATTCTCTTACATAAGCACCCTCAACTCTGTATTTTGAAATAGGCTGTGGGATGCTTGCACTGGGGAAGAATAGATTAGACCAGGGATTAGTGAACTATGGCTGGATAACAAATCAGGCCTACTGCCTGATTTTTTAGAGCCCTGGAGTTTAGAATGATTTTTACATTTTGAAATGGAAAAAAAATTAGAAATAGAATACTTTGTGATGTGAAAATGCTATAGAATTCAAATTTCAGTGTCCAACAATAAGGTTTTACTGAACCCCAGCCATGCTTATTGGATTATGGCTGTTTTTGAACTGCAGTGGCTGAGCTCTGTAGTTGCTCGAGAACTGCAAATCCTAAAATAGTTATTCTCTGGTTCTTTACTGAAAAAATTTTGCCAATCCCTAACCTGGTGATCTCTAAGGTCCCTTTCACCTCCAATCTTCTAGGAATTTTACTTCCTTAGGTAGTCAGAATCCACCATCAAAGACAAGGTAACTTGATAATATGATCTCAAAAGAACTATCTCTTTTGTGTTGTCAACATTTACCATAATATATGTAAAATAATGTCACTGACTCATAGAATTTACATATAAACTTCTCAGATATTGATTACTTTTAAAGGTAGTCTCTTGGTTCTAGAAAGCAATACTTATAATTTTGAGCAATTTTATTCTATTAACAGATTTAATAGACCATCTAAAATTAGCAAGTAGAATGAAAATGAAAAAAAACAACTCCCCTAGGAATTCATACCAAAAAATATTTATTAATAAGTAAAATTATTTTCCCCTGCCTTTGGTTATTAAAAATGTTTGATTGAGTATCTTTGCAGATATCAATTGCCAACAGTGGTTTTACATTATTCAGTCATGAGATAGATGTTAGATTGTTAGATAGATAGAAAGATAGGTAGGTAGATAGATAGTAGATGATAAATAGGGTAGATGAAAGATAACAGATATTGGCATAAATGTGTCAAAGACCAACCTTATGCATTTGTTTAATTACAAATCTTGTTTTTGCTAGCAGTTGGAAATTTACTTGCACATACTTAAACTTATTTCTTATAAGTAAACAATACACAAACTCACTTGAATCTCATAATTCAGAACACTGGTAATGAATATAGTGCTTGCTGAGGACTAGGAGAGAAAAACAAGAACTTTGTGGGGAAAGGCAATATCTCTTTGAAAAGCTTTTCTCCTGATTTAATAGTCCCTATTGCCTGAAAAATAAGCCATTTTGATAACAAGAGTATAAAAAGCCTTATGATTTCCAAAGTAAATTATATTTGTGGTTTAAATTTCATCCAAAATCTTGGATTATGGCTGAGAAGCTATACTCAACCTTTATAAAGCATTTCTTTGATATTTATAGGGGAAATAAGAAACGTTTTATCATTTCTAAGCAGAAATGCTGATCTTCATTTATAAGACAGTAATTACCTGCACTCGGTCCTATACAGACATGGGGATCTAAAAACCAAATAGAAAGAAAAGCCAAGCCATACGCAATTTGTAGAAGTAGCAGGTATTAGATTATAATTTCAACGTAAAAAAATCTAGTTACTTCTCAGATGTCACTGTGAAGTTGGAAAATTAGAGGATACAATCAAGAAGGGGATGAAAGGCTTTATTACTACTCCACCCACCACTTCAAGATTAAAACCCCAGGATTCTGAAATGTCATTAGTTAAGTAACTATACAATTTCTTTCAGTCTCTTTTTAATGTAGAAAATCACTTTGTAATAAGATCTCTACACAAGGTAAAAAAGCACAAAATAGACAAAAAAAAGCACAAAAATAGACAATTTATATATCTTTTTACAATGAAAGAAAGAATACCTATGAAATACTGAGATGAATGACTAATCTCATGGAGTTCAAATTGGATTTCCTTGTATAATAATTGTGTTCTTAATATCTTCCCCTAAACCTTGGATGCTTATAAAAGACTTACCCAGGTAAGAGGCAAGGAACAGGTATTCTGACTGGGTACAGTAAAAAAAACAAAAGAAATAATAATAATAATAACAATATAATAAACACCCTTAATCATCTGTTTACAAAAATCTTTTGACAGCCATACCTCAAGGGCACTTAAGGGCTCAAGCATTTGTCATACAACCATCAGTAACAACACAGGCATCTCCAGGTGATGTCCTTTTCCATCATAAATCAATCATGCACTGGGATAAAACATCCACGAAAGCTAATTCAGAGATAGATGTTTTCACACAGTTTGGGGGCAAATGAAACTATCCAAATGAATTGTGCCATGAACATCCCCAGCATGCATACACTGCCACTTTGAGAATCCTTGCCAACTCCACAGCTTCCCTGTTTTCCTCGGTCTCGTAATGGAACCCAGTTGGCACCTTGAGTCACACAGTCACAGCTGGGTACATCTTCTGTTCACTGTTAGTATGAGGGAAGGGGGCCTGAATCTGCCTGTAGCCTGTCTGTAGGCCATCCATGAAAGGCGGCACAGGAGTCATGGGCACCGAGTCGTGCTGCACCGTGTATCCCACATATGGGGGATGCAGATACTGCCCTTGATGGGGCACAATTTGGGTGGCCTGCTGACAGTTCAGCACGGAGAAGTTCGTGGGCATGTTGACATAGACGTTGTTCATGGTCCCCTCGGGCAAGCAACAGTTGGTCTGTGACCTTGTTGGGGGCGCCCGGGCCCCGGAGTTGGCACTGGAGCTAGAGCTGGCAGCTGTACTGGACTGACGGGAGGACGACCCCCGGGAAGTGCTGGCACTGGGGATCATGGGGATGGTCTCCATCAAGCGGTTCCCCCCAGGGGCCCGGCTCTGCTGGGGCTCCTGCTTAGGACGGAGACATCTGCAGCAACAGGCAGCCACGAGTGACCCCAAGATGATGAAGGCGACAAACACAGACCCAACGATGAGGAATGGCACGTAGATGGGGACTGGAGGGCAAAAACATAACATTATGATTCACTATAAATATGCAGTAAAAATCAGTGTGCTTGGTAGTGGAGATCAGAAAGGAGTGGCAGGGACACTGAACTGAAGGACCCAGGGTGGGCCGGTTTGTATGCCCATCATATGCACTGTCCTTTATTCAGTCTCAGGAAAGGTGGGAAGGCTGAACAGGCATGGCAGGTCACCCCTCTAAAGCAAACTTTTTAATATTTACAGCTAGATTCACCAACTGCACTGACTGAGGCAAATCAATTTACTGAAAACATGTGTTTCATGTTTTAAGGCTGTTCTAAAATCCCTACAATAACTGAACTGTCCATACTTGTCAGATAGTTGTAAGATCTGTATAGAAAAGAGTTGAAATTATTTAAAAAGCTTTCTTCCCCCAGCAAGTTATTTGTATTCCTTGCAAACTCCATTTACCATATTTTATTTAGCAAGTTTTATTTCCAGAGGCAAATAAATAAAAAATTTAGGTCAGACTCTAGCCATGACCATTTCCAAAAGGAGTCTGTAAAGCACAGAAGTCAAAGAAGGGTAAGAAAAACTGTACATGCTTATCTAGCTGAGGCTGGAGGAGGTTAGAGGGGACCTAGCATGGGTCACTGGATGGTGGAAAGGGGAAGTGACTTGTGTGCACGGTAGTTATTTCAGGCAGCATGGAACAAGGTACCGAGGAGAACAAATGTTGGGGGCAACAAGATATTTGTTCCAGGAAGGAGAGCTGCTCACAGTGACCTAGGAAGCACCCAGGCAGGCCCAGAAGGGCTGAGGTGGAAGAGTCACCCTGGAATTCCAACACTGGATTCTGTGTGAGGAACTACAGGGAAAGCCTGCAGAGCATAAAGCAATGGGCACCATATTTAGCAAGTCAGGTTTATTCTGAAAAATAAAACCATAAAAGATAAAAAAAATAGTAACTTCAGTGAAATTGGTAGCAAGCTGTACTTTTCTATTATTTTACTTTAAAAACTCTTGTGGGAGTCAGGGGATAGCAGCATGGGGCTCCCAGAAGCTGGATAAGATACACCCACTGAGGGGGCAGAGAATCAGGAGGCAAGAGCCGCCAGAATGCCTGGGAGCCACTTCCGTAGAATTCCACCTGAGGTTACTAAGAAGCTACTTTTTTGTGTGTTCCTGCCATGTCCTTAATTATTTGGTTGGAAAACACAGGAGGACAGAGACTAGGTCTTGCTGGTCTTGGCAAAGCAGTGCCAGCTCAGTGGTACAGGCAGAACCTCAGGAGGGAGCCCAGTTCTCCCACACCTCTGAGGTACCCTTTGACTGTCCCCTGGAGTCAGTGTTTTTAGAATATAGTAGCACATGAAGTCATGAAGAAATAATGCCTTACAAGCAAAACATACTTTGTAAGTATTTAACCAAAGCTGACATTTGATTTCCTTAATCATCCACTCTGAACAGAATAAATACTATATTTATACATAGTGTTCCTTTAGCAGGTAGAAATATTTGCTACAGTTTACAGCACAGCTGGCTTTCTGACTGTTCTAATCACAGTCACTTCAAGCACACTAGAGCAGGGGATGGGGGCTTCTCCATTCGCATGCTATAAATATTTCATTCTCTAAACTAAGATACTAGTCCTAAATGTGTCAAGAAGTAAAGAAATAATAAAAAGAGCTCTAGCTCGTTTGGCTCAGTGGGTAGAGTGTCAACCTGCAGTCCGAAGAATCCCGGGTTTGATTCCAATCTAGGGCACGTATCTCGGTTGCAGGCTCCTCCCCAGCCTGGGCCCTGGTCAGGGTGCAGGCAAGAGGCAACCAATCGATGTGTTTCTCTCACATAGATGTTTCTCTCTGTCTTTCCCTCTCTCTTCCACTCTCCCAAAAATCAATGGAAAATATCCTTGGGTGAGGATTTAAAAAAAAAAAAAAGAATAGTAAGAAAAACCCCAAACAGTATAGCAAAAATAGCTGAAAGCAACCTACGTCCACATAATGAATTTGGGGGAGAAATAACTGTTCTCTTTCCAGAATTTTTAATGGGAAGTGTAATTAACTATGCAAGGATAAAGAATGCTGTGCCCCTCTAATCCCTCAGCGCTGCTTAATTAGGCCTGTTGTCCTTCTCGACTGCAGAAGAGAAGCAAGAGGAGCAGAATTTTCAGGAAAAAGGGACTTAAAAGTGGGGTGAAGAAGGCACTCATGCACATTACAGGGTGTCATGAGAAGTCTGCTGCCTACTGATCTGTCCAAAGCTAACCTAACTTTTTAGAGACCATTAATAAGCCCAACTTAGCTGACACACGGAAGTAGCAGTTCCGTCTTTGGCTCATTTCTCAAGGCTTTATTCCAGGGCCACACACCTGGCAAGGCTGAGCTTGTGCTTTAAGATGGCACCTTTTCTGGAATTACCCTCAGTTCTCCTCTCTTCAGAGTCAATGAAGCAGAACAACAGGAGTGGCTTGCTAATAAAATGCTTGACTGCAAAGGGACCAGCAATGAAAAAGAGCTGCCTCTTAGCAGGGGGAGACAGCTCTGTCCACACAGATGCCACTAGCACCAAGCTCAAGTAACTCAAAGCCCAGCCCTTGTGCTGGTGAACAGTCCTGTCCAGCTGCAGAGAAAAGAGACACCCTCTTGGTGACATGCTTGCCATGTGACCTCTATCCCTACACCAACCTACATCCTCCCTCTCAAACACACATATTTGATATGGACCCTGGAGGGAGGGCATCTGGGAGGTTTGTGAAGAGGAAGTGGAACCTATCAAATTCTTACACGGACTTGTTTATTTTTCCAACTCTAGCTTTGGCAATTTGAAAAAATACATCATTTTTTTAAATCAAAGTCACAAAGATTGGGTCCGGCTCTAATGTCACACCTCGCAAGTCCAACATGGTGACAACTGTCAAGAAACCAGAGGCCTGGGCCTGACAGGGGAGAGATGCCACAGCATGTTAGAGAGGATTAGAGTCTCCAGGATCTGGTAAAGGATGTCACCCACGGGAAGCCCTGAGGAGCTGCCTTCCTCCTGAGGAGTCTTCACAGAAGTGCCCCCGCCAGCCCTCCCAGCTTCCTCTGGGACTCCCAATATATTAACCCTTCCTAGAAGTTAGACCTCTGGGGATAGGCGGCATAGGAGGGGACCAGAGGCCCTTCCTTGGACTGGAGGATCATGGAGCTGTCTTTGGCCCACCCTGCCTTAGATGTGTGGTTTTCCTGGGGAAATCCAACCCAAATCACTTTTTAGCTAACAAATGGGGAAACTGAGTCCCAGGACGGTGAATTGGTGCCCCATTTCTCACACAAGAATGGCTGGCCCAGAATGCTGGCACCACCTCCTGGTCCAAGACCCTTTTCTGAAATCTCAGTGCTCCTAATTCCGTTCCCCTCTCGAGGTCCCAGGTCCATGCAGTCCAGGCGAAGCCAACCTTCCTCCCACTCAAGCACGGTCCGCCCCTCCCCCCCTACCTGCAGAGCCGTCTGAGCCGTCTTTGTCCGAACGGCCAGGCTCGCCGGCGCCCTGCTGGCGGTCGTTGTCGCAACCACCCTGGTCAAGGCGCGCCTCGGTGCTGGAGCAGCAGTAGCGCAACGCGCAGCTGCCGCAGCAGATGGTGGCGTCGCCGCCGTCGAAGCGCTCAGGGCACTGAAAGCCGATGTGCCAGACGCCCTGAGCGTCCAGCCAGCCGTGGCAGTACTCGCCGCTGGCCCGCACCCCCGCCGCCAGCAGCGCGGCCAGCAGCAGCTGCAGGAGTGAAGCGGGGATCCGGGAGGAGGCGGCGGACGGGCGGCGTCCACCCCACATGGCACCCTGGCCTCGGGCCGCGCGTCTCCAGAGAGCGCAGCGCGGTCTTCAGTAAGTCGTGGCCCCCGAGACCCAGTTCCAGTGGTGCTCAGGCCGGGACCTCGTCACTCTTCTCCGTGAGTGCCCACTGCCCTCTGCCGCGACGTCCCGGGAGCCAACGACGCCGGGCTGCTGACCCAGGAGGCTCCTAAGCCATGCCCTCCTCCTGCCGGGTGGCCCGGTCCCTAAGGGGCAGCCTTGAGAGTGGATCTGCGCTGATGGAACGCTTCGGGTGCAGACTCAGAAGGCCCCCAGAGCTGTCATCCCGCATCCCCTGGAGACTTCGCCCGCGAGAGGAGCCTCCCCGGGCATCCCCGAGGGGACGATCCCTTCAGTCCGATTACCGCTGGGAAAGCCGCTGCGGACCCCGAGCCAGGACGCTGCCGCAAGGTTTGAACCTCGGGATACCGCTCAGGAGTCGGGAGCGTCTCCCTTCCTTTATTCCCCTCTCGGGCGGCAAGAAGGGGCTAAGAAGGCGGGCAGTGCGCCCAGGACTGCGGTCAGCAAGTGCACTGACCGGCCGCGCTCAGTTTGCTCAGCTCCGAACTCGGTCCGCATGGCCCCGGCCGCGTAGCCCCGGTAGCCCTCGGGATGCACAACGGTCCCCGCCGAGGGACATGCGGTCAATCTTCCCAGCTCACGCAGCCGTCCAGGACGCGGGCGAGGGGCCGGCGCGCCCCCGCCGCAGTCCCGGGAGCCTGCCGGCCGGCGGCGACAACGGCAGCGGCTGCGCGTGAGTCCTGGCGGGCAGCTCGCGCTAGCTCCCCTCCTCGCCTCTCCAGCGGCAGCTCGCTCCCACCGGCGCTGGGCGGGTCTGCCTCTCCCTCTCTCCCTGGCCGCTGCGCTCTCGGGAGGTGAGCACCGGTGGGCGCCTCCCACAAAAGTTTCAGTCCTCAGGGCTACAGAAGAACCGGAGCACGGCAGCCGCCCGCAAAGTCGCCGCGCCCGACACCAAGCCCGCCCCGACTCGGCTCGCCGCGCCCGGCCGCTGAGCTGCGCTCTTATGAGGGGCCGCGGCAGCTCGGCGCGCATGCGTGCTGCGCGGCTCTCCCTCCCCTGAACGTCCCGGGGCGCCGGAGCCCTGCGCCTTCGGACTATAGGGTGGAAGACAAGCGGGTGGCCAGCGACGGTGGGCTGCAGGCTAGAACAGGCCCGGGAGAAAACGTAACTTATGCAACCTAAGCCTTGCTAACGAAATAATGATAAGTAAAGCGAACTAAACTTGTTTATTGAAGATCTCTGGCATTCAAAATTCGGTTTGATTCTCAGAACTTCCCCAAGATGGATTATAATTACATTTTTCAGACAATGAAGTCGCTACTCAGATTAACTGTCTCTCTCAGCTTCCAGCAGCTGATTTCCTGATCGCGGCTGGTCACAGGCCCAGCGAGGAAGAACTTGGATGTTGGTGGCAGAGTTCGCACGCCTAGGTCTTCGTCTGGTGGGCTCCAGGCTTCTACAAGATGGAATGAAGAGAGTTCGAGAAAGACATCACAGATTGGCCACTGTCTGCATGATTTGTGATCCTTTTTTTTTTTTTTTTTTTTGGTCTGTATTTGGGCGTGGCGATTTAATGGATTCAAGCAGAGAGGTGCCTGGCCTTACTGGTGTCGACAGCTGCAGTTAGAAGAAAACAAAGGTCAGACAGACCAGAAATTCGGCTTTGATGGAGGAGAAATTAATAGCTTCTCTCTTTCGGAAGCTGAAACAACAGGTGCTGATGCTATTAAAGCAGCAGTGATTATTTTTAAAGGAACTAGTGACCCTTCCAACTGGGTCTGGAAATCAGCTGACCTGACATCTAGGCTCAGCCCTAACAGTAAAGAATCATTGCATTTTGCTGCTCTCAGTTTCTACATTTTTAAAGTGAAACATAGGATGTGACGACTACAATGGTCCCTTCCAAGTCTTTGAACACAAGGCAATTTTATTCACAGCAAAGACACTGATGTTCAAACAACCATTTGGGCACTTGAGTATTCCTGGTAAATGCACAGACTCACACATGGTTGACATCCTTCCACCACTTCAACCAAATCAAATCAAAAGGAAAAACTACCCTACACCCACCCACCACCCACCCCCAAACACCTTATTCTTCTCACTAAATCTCTCTCCAAGCATTGCACTTTATTTCCTTGCAGGTTTTTTGGTCATTTTGGCTACATAAAATTATGTATTTTAAATGCACCAGCCACCAATTTATCTTAATCTAATAAGTAAAAATTTCAAAATGAAATTATTCATTCAACAAATACATGCTAAAGACTTACAGTATGCTCTGCTCTGTATTGGGTATTGGGGATTCACCAAGAAGTTAGACATCATGGCTATTTCCAGGAGCAAACAGACCTTAAAGTCTCTGGAGTAAAACAGATATTAAACAGAATGGCAAAGAATTGAATAAGCAAATATAATACAAAGATGATAAAAGCTATGACAGGTGATATACAGTGTCAATTTAAGCACAAAACCTGGGGGTGGAGAAGGGAGGGAAGGCAGAAAAATTATCAGAGAGAGTGGCACTTAAAAGTAGACCAGAAGCTGAGGGAAGACACAGTTTTTCAGCTTGTCTTTTTCTTAGAAGATACTATTAGCTAGCTAGTGTTCATTGGGGGCTTACTCTGTGCCAGCCACTGGGGTGAGTCTTACATGCATAGTCTCACTTAATCCTCATAACCCTATGAAGAAGACAGAATTGCTATCCTCAATAACTTGCCCAATTGATACAGATAAAAAGTGTCAGTAAGCCTGGAGAGCACCCAATTTTAGCCGACTTTAAAGCCAGCCCACCATGCTGCTAGTCTACACAGTCTCCATTACAGTAAGCCAAGGAGTAACTGTGAACTCTATACCAATCACCAGATAACTGGATATCATTATTTTCCTATGGCACCATAAATTGATATGAATGGTATTCAGAGGGTTAATACTTCACCCTTTTTTCTCTTGAAAAAAAAATAATGCAAGAGAATTGTACATTTCTTCAGACAATACCTATACCATACCTTCCACTATTCATTTATCATGTTCTCCGACACACCCACAATTTATGTTTATTTATGAAGGTAGAAATGTTGAATATTTTCACATTGGAATTGATTTAGTGACCTGGCAGTGCCACCATTTATACCCAAAGAGTTCTTCTCAAATAGTTCACGATTTAATCCACAACTGGTAAACTTGGAAATATAAAGCTTTGAATAAATTCAACCTCTTTTTAATTGCTATGCTCCTTTATTCCTTAAAGGTTAAGGAAAGGCTTGTTCCTTTGTGTGGTGATGGATTGTGCTGCAGATCCCTTATATCACTCTGTTCTTCCTTCTGACTGTTTTTATCTTTTCTTTGTGTATCTAGTATGTTGTATTGAAATTTTATAAAATAACTTATCAAATACTTATTGAGCTTCTCTGTGGGGGAATATTAAGATGGTCTTGTTCCTTCCTTAAGAAATAAAAACAGCCTGGCAGGTGTGACTCTGTGGTTGAGCATCATCCTATGAACCAGAAGGTTCAATTCCTGGTCAGGGTACATGCCCTAGTTGCAGGCTCGATCCCAGCCAGAAGGAGGTGTGCAAGAGGCAGCCAGTCAATGATTCTCATCATTGATATTTCTGTCTCTCTCCCTCTCCCTTACTCTCTGAAATCAATAAAAATATAGTTATTTTTAAAAATTAAAAAGAAACTCCATCACTGTCCTTTACAGAAACCTAAACTATTTTACTAGTCTCTTCTGAGAAACTGTAACTAGTAGTCATAACATATAGGTAGTGTAATAATTTATTATAATCAAAACTAAATGTCAAGTAGTCTGCCAAAATATATTTAAACATATGTGAAAAAAATCTACAAAAAAAGCTACTTAAAAAGTTGAATTCTAGAGACATTAAGTTCAAGAGTATATTTTCAGGTTATTTTGCCTTTCAGTCTGTGCCTATATATGAATAAAATACAATTGATATAAAAACAAACTTTTGACATATCTTCAACAGTACAAGGAGAAAGTCATATAAGTAAAGAAATGATTACTTGTAACTTTGCTAACTGAAGTTGATACAAATCATATGGAGGTTATCACATGTCATTTGTCTCGCAGTTCTAAAAGCGGCAAGATCTACAATGCTTTTTCTGCAAGTTTTATCAAGAGCAGAAGGTTCTTAGCATCTGTACACCAGTCAGCAATCTGTTTAGGAAGAATGGCTTTCACTAGTTCATTCATTTTTTTCCTTCCTCTTTTATATATATAAATAGTATTGGAAATTCACATTTGGTTTACCAGAGTTCTTTTAGATAAAAGTATTTGTGAAATAAGACTTCAAGTCCAACAAATATGTTAATTTACATTTCTTTCAATTTTATCTTGTAGTTAGCTAACATCATTTGAAAATAAAAAATGGTTATAAAATTTTGAAAAAAGTCTTTCTTGCTGCTTTTAAAAGTTTCATCTTTCATCCTCCTATTTTTTCTTTGTAATTAATATACTGACTTTCAGAAGAGTAATTTTCATATTTTAAATGCTTTCCTTCTCTTCTACAATTAACTTTAAACATTAGGCAGACTTTGCTCTCTCACCCATCTTCACTCCTAAGTTTACTGAACCATTTTCATGTTGATGTTGATGTTTACTATTGTTATATTTTCTTTTTGGAGATACGGACTTCTTCCAGGACTTCTTCCAATAATGCCAGAATATACAAAAGACCGGCATAAACAAAATCAACATGGCAGCAAATACTTGCAAATCATGTTATCTGATAAGCCTAGTATCCAGAGTATGTATTCAATTCTACAACAAAAAGACAAAGCAACCCAATTAAAAATCAGGGAAAGGAAGTGAATAGATATTTACCCAAAAAAGATGCAACAACCAATAGCACATGAAAAGATACTCAACATCATTAGTCATTAGGGAAATGCAAATCAAAATCACAATGAGATACCACTTCACACCCACTAGAATGGTAATAAAAATAATAATCAGAGAATAACACATGTTGGAGAAGAGGTAGAGAAACTGGAAACCTTGCAGATTGCTAGTGGGACTATAAAATGATTCAAACATTCTGCAAAACAATTTGACAGTTCCTTTAAAAATTAGACACAGAATTACTGTATGTCCCTGCAATTCCACTCCTAGGTATATATGCCCAAAAGAGTTGAAAGCTGTACGCAAATATTCATAGCAACACTATTTATAAAAACATAGAAACAACTCAGTGTCTATCAACTGATGAACAGATAAACAAAATTTGGCCTATTCATACAATGGAATATTATTTGGCCATAAAAAGGAATAAAGTACTGATATATGCTATAACATGAATGTACCTTGAAAGCACTGTGCTAAGTGAAAGAAGCCAGACACAACAGGTACACGTTGTATGATTCCATTTATATGAACTAACCAGAATAGGCAAATCCATAAAGAAAGTAGATTAGTAAATTGCCCAGGACTGAGGGAGGACAGAAGGGAAAGTGACTGCTTGATAGGTATGAGTTTTCTTTGGGGTTGAAAATGTTCTAGAACTAGATAACATTGTGAATATAGTAAATGTCACATGGTAAATTTTACATTATTTGTATCCTACCACAATAAAAAGGAATCTAGACCTAAAAAATAAAAGTTAAAAAACAAAAAGGCTGCAGCTGTGAAACTAGTTACCACTTTCAAGGCTCTGTTCTCTTACTAATCAATGATACTGATAGGTAGCTAATGAATGTAATTGTGCCACCCCAAATTCATAGGTTGAAGCCCTAATTCCCAATGTGACTGTACTTGGACATAAGGCCTCTAGGGAGAAAATTAAGATTAAATGGAGTCACTGGGTAACTTCAATAGCAAGAGGAAGGAACAGCAGGGAGCACGTGCTCAGAGAAAAGTCCATGTGAGGACACAATGAGAAGATGGCTCTCTGCAAGCAGAGAGAGGCCTCAGGAGACATAAACCTGCTAGCTCCTCCATGTAAACTTCCAGACTCCAGAACTGTGAAAAACAAATTTCTGTTTTTTCGCCTCAGAGGCTGTGACACTTTATTATGATCTGAGCTGAGTGATCTACCCTCCCTCTCTCTATTCCCTCTAATCCACCAACATCAGGAATAACGCTGTAGGACAACTGTAAGGTTCTCCTAAAATTTGAGGCAGGTTGGGTCGTAGCTCTACCTATGGACCATAAGGGAACGGCTTGAAGTGACAGGAGCAGGTGCTAGAAACAGTTTGAGAAAATTAGATATCCATCTGCAATAAGATACAGTAAATGTGTGCTGATCCAAACTGGATGGAGAAGGGAGTGTAGCCAACTGGCTGCTAAGACCTGAGTATCACATATATCCAGGTTCAATTCCCCCCCCCCCCAAGAACATTTTATTCATATCTATATTGATAAAACCTGGATTATGATTCCTTTTGTCTTCCCTTCTAGAAGGTAACTCCTTGAAGGTGGAAACCTAATCTTGCTCATCTTAGAGTCCTCACTCAAAGTCTAAGTTGGAGTAGGCTCAGTTTACTCTGTGAATAAACATTTGTTGAGCATGTACTATATGCCAGGCACAAAGACACGCAATGTTGAAGTAAATTTTCAAGGAATTTGAAATCAATAAAACTTCACTAAATATTAAAGCTGTTCTAAGTGCAGCCGCTTGGATATAAAATATCTGGTAAAGACTAGGGTGAAAAAAAACCTGGGAAGAAATCCTTGGATAGTGGGTTCAAAGGGAAAGGAAGACCTGTATTTGAGGCTTAAGGTAAGAGAGGCTTGCAATGAAAGATGATGCAAGAAAAAACAAGCTGTGTCCTAGATGTTACCACATGGAATTGAAATGTAAGCTAACCACACACTTGGTGCCCCAGCTTTCATCAGTGGCAGGAGAAGCTCTTTGTGATGACACTGGTAGTCTTGACTTTGCCTAGGGATGTTGGTCCAGCAATGCCCTCTGTCAAGTTCTCAGCCAATGAGATGGCACTGCTCAGAGCTAGATCTGCACGAGGAAACATTGCCAGCCTTTTGGTCACCAGAGGATGAGCTTCAGAAGCACGGGGACATACACTCTGCGGGGAGTCCCATAATGAGAGGAACTCCTGGGAGGGGCGGACTGGTCTGCGCAGAACAAGAGAAGATGGAGAAACGTCTAATATTATGCAGTATGGAATTACGTTGTTTTATATCCAGACTAAGAAACTAATTTCCTGGAATATAATTTCATATTTTTAATTAAAGTAATTCAGAAACATTTTGGATTATAGGTTCATTGGGATGTCTCATTACTAAGATCATTGTTTTTGTATGACCGGGTCATGTTTTTAAAATCTCATTTATCCTGAGTGTTTAGATTTGGTATAAATAGGAATTTCCCTCATCAAAGCTGCCTCACCAGTCTCCTGGTAAAAAACACAAAAAGATAAAAGAACCATTGTGCTGCTTATTTTAGCAGAAGCAGAATGGTGGAATTCACAGTGCAGCCTCATAGTCATCGTAATTATCCCTGTCCAAATACTTTAACTTTTCTAAACCAAGCCCTCCCCAATTTTATGGTTTCAACTTTTCTTTTTCTTTCTTTCTTTTCTTTTTTTGATAACTTTTGCGTTAGTAAGAGATTATCTTTGGCTTTTGCAAAAAATCAGTCTCTCGGGAAACAATTGAATTAAACTTCGTATTTGTTTAAAAGTCCTTGGATAGCACCTCACATCTGCATTTTCTCAAAATGTCTCCATTGCAAGGATAAAGGAGTATGTTCTGCATTGTGTAGTATTCAAATGAGCAGGAAAAGGTTTAAGGAGTCCCATATCCTAAAAATGTTAGCATCCCAATAATACCTTAAACTTAAGTATTTCAGACCATTTCCCTGCTTTACAGTATTCTGGACACTTCTTACTTGATATTGTAAGTTCTTATGTAATAATGTAACAGTTCTTTGGAAAGTCTCCAACTTACTAGCCTTCATTACCTAATTAGAAGAAAAGTTTTAAAAAATGTTTTTATATTAGAAAATATATCTGGATAGTTATACAACTGAAGCTCAATCACCTAATAACTACTATTTATTGAGCATCTGGTGTGTGTCAGGTGTTGGACTAAATTCTTTGATAGCATTATAGTGTCTCTTCTAATAAGTATGTCATTAAATAAGCTTTAAAAAAAAGATTTAAATTCATCCACTTTTCTAAAATTTCAGAATAATTTCAAAAGAAGTTTCCAGCCTGTGCAGAATGTCAGCCAGTTCATTTTAATACAAGTATTGTCAGATTTCCTTTGTCAGCTCTTTACTTCAATGACCTGGTTTCTAATGTTACACAAATGAGATGAAATGTCTTAGAGAAAATACACAAATTACTGGCATTCTTAATTTCTATTACCCATTTCATTTTGATTTTATAAGGTGCACATATTTTTAGTTGTTTTATTCCTGAAAGTGGCTCGGTTTACTTGGGAGATACAAGATCCAGAAGAAACTATTAGAACAATGAAAAGCAGAAAAGTAGAGGAAGGTTTAAGGTGATGAGATACGCCTAAAGAAAATAAGGTCAGGGAGGTTATTGCAAAACTACTTTTAACAATGTGAGGAATTATTTTAGGATGCTCTTTGTCTTGCAGTACAGATAAAATTGACCAGAAAAAGTGGAGTTAAACTACAGAAAGTGATATTTAAAGAACACTCTCTAACCAGTGTAGATGAAGAAGCAGTAATGCAGATGACTGAAGAGGCAAGGAAACCTCCCAACCCCCATGTTCCTTAAGAACTTGTTAAATAAACTCTAACCTGTGGAGGAGGGGAATGTTAGGATAATTGTGCCAATAGGACCAGGATTAGTTAAATTCTTGAGATTCCTTACTAGTATTCCGTGAATCTTACTTTGCAATGTAATAATAAAGAAAACAGCAAACCTGGTTCATATTTGCTCTTTTGACATTGATCAAACTTGCTCACTTTCTCAAGCAAATAAACTATTTTAAAATAAGACAAAATTGCTTCTATTAATGTGTCTGTTCTCTCGTTCCAATATTTTAATTAAAGTTTTGGAATAATGTGCATTTTAGTACTTTTGTGGCTTGGAGGTGACCTTGAGACCTGGTTTGGGCTGTATTAGTTGTACAATTCCTAATCCTGCTCACTCAAAAGCCATCCAGTGTAAGTTTCAGATGTAGGCAATATACATTTATAGACTGGGTCAAGCAAATTGGACAGTTTAAGTGAGCACTGAATGAATGGGAACATAAATATGTTGGGCTCAATAAATGGTCATATTTATAGAGTGCAGAAAACCCATATCTCTCACTTCACTTGAGGAAATCTTGCCAACTGGATTGAATGCAGTGGTCGTGCTATTGAGTGCTGAAACCACAGGAGAGGCCAACTCAGCTCTTTCAACTGAACTTCCAACTCCTGTAGTACTATTTCACCTGTACTTTTGAACGCCATATTTAATCTCCTCTTGGTAGAGAATAGGTAATAGGTACTAAGACACAAAACAAAACAAAAACACAACCAAACAAACAAGCAAAAAACCTCACTTCTCTTTGAACTCATTCATACATTTCTAGAATCTGTATGGGGCTGCAAAAGAGCCTAATTTCTGAGAAAATATAATCCATATGTTGCTTGATAGGAAGAGAAGGATTAAGCCAGACTCCATGTAATAATAATAAAAAAAGGATAACTGACTTCAAGGCCCAGCACTCACCACTGTTTTCTTCATTATGGTGGGTCCTGTTTTGGTAGTCTTGGCGGTGAAGCAAAAGATCAGGGCTTGGTTTATGTTAAAGTCTGAGTGTTTGAATAGACTTAGCTTCCCAAATACAGGAAGCACAGCCCTCCAGTTGTTGAATCCTGGTCCCAGAACAGAGTGCTCTGACATGGGCTGGTATCATAGTGGCTGAGTCATGAATAGGCAGCAAGCTCAATAAATCAGAAGATTCTTTCTAAAAGACAAACTGAAAAGTCCAAGAATAGCCTCCTGTTTCCACATGACACAGAAAGTGAACACTGCCTCTCTTGGAGGTATTTTGACACTATTTGCATGTCTCCAACTCACTGGATATTCCAAGATTCCTGGGATAATGAAAACTTGGGATCCTAATAATTGACATGTATCAAATCTTTCAACTCCTTAACTGACACTCAATGTGTTTAATTTCATAATTGGCTATAGATTTCAGCAAACTACAGTAATCAACTCTTTTTTCCCCTAAAAAGTAGGTTAAGGTAAATATATAGTACTCTTGTTTTTTGTTTTTGTTTTTAAAATATGTTTATTGACTTTGGAGAGTGAGGAAGAGAGAGGGAGAGAGAAAGAGAGAAACATCGATCAAAGAGAGAAACATGAATCGGCTGCCTCCTCCATGCCTCCTACCGGGGATCAAGCCCACAACCCTGTCATGTTCTCTGACCAGGAATAGAATAGGCAACCAACCTCTTGGTACATGGGACAATGCTCAACCCACTGAGGCACACCAGCCAGGGCAAGTGCTCTTGTTTTTAATCTGATTGACTAAATAAACTAGGAAATCGGGGGGGGGGGGGGGAGGGGACATGTTTTTTGGTTTTTTTTTTACTTTTTACTTGCAGATAATTTCAAACTTAGAGAAAGAGAGGTAAGAATAAGAATACCACAAAGAACTCCTATATATTCCTCCACTATAATCACCAGTTGTTAACATTCTGGCAATCTGTTTTATATCCAAAGAATGATATGGACATGTAGGAAAAAAGCACCAACATGCCTAATTGTGCACTGCTTGTCAGGCCTGGACCAAAACTCATTGCATTATGCTGATCATTGATTTATGCTTTTTACCTGTTGTCAACGAATTACAAAATCTAAGTTATATGCTTATTAAAAAACATTATTTGGGTAGCTCACTCCTAAGAGCTTGGCTAACTTTATACATATTATCATATTGAACTTCAGGGTCTACGTGCTAAATTGAAGAATATAATTATAGGCCTTTTGATACAGAGGAAACTATGTGAAAGTCGTAAACAGCCCAAGATTTCCTGTCTTTGGCTCTTGCACTCCATCTTCTGGCTAAAAGTTGGACTTGAGATGGTTAAGTTGAACATGCCTATTGTTATAATTAATTACATAACATAGAGTCACCTAAGCACTAGATTTAAAGGAGAGAGGCATTGACATTTTATCAGTGAAATGGACTAAGTCCACAGGAAAACAGCAATCTATAAGATCAGAAAAAAGATAGCTACTAGGCTGAAACCACACTCTCTGTGTACCTGGAATGTCAATCTGAGAAGCCTGGTTTTATTGCCTGCTGAGTGATGGAGATAGAGAGGTGGAGGTAAGGATTGTGGGGCCAGGCAAGGGAGCAACCAGTTGGTCATTGTGATTTTACTTTAAATTATCAATAATCTTTTTCCAAGTCACCAATCCTAAATCTAGGCTCCTGAATTGTAGTGTTTCTTATTGAATGAGTAACGTAAGAATGAGAAACTCATTTATTTGCATCATAGACATGCTGTTAAAGATTTAACCCAAAATACAACTATTAAAGTAATAAATTACTGTAGCACACAACAGCAGAATATCTAGGAACTAAATAGCTTTTCATAGCAAGAATTGTGCACATCTCTCTATATAGTCACATTTTCAATTTGGTCCTGAAATCCAACCTTTTTGTGAAATAAATTACCCACTTAGAATCCTAATATTCCAGATTTGGAATGGACTGCCATAAGCATATTTACATCCAAAATCAATAGTTATCCATTTGGTTCTGAAACATCACCATAAATAATTCTACACATTCCATCTATAAATTCCATATAATTGGGAGCCTGTTCTGGGCTTAATCATATTTGCAACATATCATTAAAACAGGTGAAATAATTGTCATGGTGCTGTGGTACTGAGAGTCACAGCAAAGTGAAACACAGAAATTTTGGTTAACTGAGGTAACAAGGCATGGAGATAGGCTCCTATACATTAAATTTAAATCTCCAAGGGACCATATCCTTTTTACACAGACATTGCCCATTCTTCACTTGGCGTTTGTTTTGACTCAAGGAGCTTTGCTGATAAGTTTCACTAGGAGTCAAAATACAAAATAATATAACAGATTCTGACTAGAAGCAAAAATAGTGAAAAACATTATCTGTCAGTCATTGAAGACGTGTGCTATAACTTGTCTACATACATTGCCTCATTTAATCTTTAAAACCTCTTTAGCAGCATAGTCACATTTAGAGCTCAGCTTTGGCCTCCAGGTTCAACTGAAACTTCCTATTTGCCTTTGGTTTCAATGACAGTTCTGGCATCCCTGAAATTGTGTAATCTGTGGCTATCTTCTTACATAGATTACCATTGTACCTAATTATTTTGCCAACATCAGAAATACAAACATGGTGTGACATTGGGATTTGTTGTTAATGTTTAATTACAGTATTTACTTTCAAATATAGGTAAGCAATTCTACATGAAACTTGGAGTGAAAATCTTGGAGTGGAATTCTATGAGTTGGTTGAAGTATCAATCTTATTATTGCAAGACTATGATGAGTGTGAAAGCTGTAAAGATTATTTTAAAAAGAATGCATGTTAGCTTCAGGAAACATTCTTTTTTGAATCAATAAATGTTCATGCAAATTTAATAAGTAGCAAAATGATATAGATTAATAGATTATATAATAATTCTAAACTTCATAGAATTGTTTTGGTATAGTAGCATTCTTTTTAAATAAAGTGACATTTAAGAACTACGTTTATTTTCTGTTAGATTTTTATGTTGTTTTGTTTTTTGTTTTTTTACCTATCAATTTTTTATTTTTATTTATTATTATTATCTTATTTAAATTATTTAAAGTATTACATATGTCTCCTTTTTCCCAGATTAACTTCTCCCACTCCCCAGCAATACCCTCACCCCCTTACTATCTGTGTTCAATGGTTATGCTTATATGCATGCATACAAGTCCTTTGGTTGATCTCTTACTGCACGCCCCCCCTTCCCTGCCTTCCCTCCGAGATTTGACAGTCTGTTCGATGCTTCTGTGTCTCTGGATCTATTTTTGTTCATCAATTTATGTTGTTCATTATATTCCACAAATGAGTGAGACCATGTGATATTTATCTTTCTCTGACTGGCATATTTCTCTTAGCATAATGCTCTCCAGGTCCATCCATGCTGTTTCGAATGGTGAGAGTTCTTTCTTTTTTATAGCAGCATAGTATTCCATTGTGTAGATGTATCACAGTTTTTTAATCCATGCATCTGCTGATGGGCACTTAGGCTGTTTCCAAATCTTAGCTATTGTAAATTGTGCTACTATGAACATAGGGGTGCATATATCCTTTCTAATTGGTGTTTCTGGTTTCTTGGGATATAGACCTAGAAGTGGGATTACTGGGTCAAATGGGAGTTCCATTTTTAATTTTTTGAGGAAACTCCATACTGTTCTCCACAGTGGCTGCACCAGTATGCATTCCCACCAACAGTGTATGAGAGTTCCTTTTTCTCGCCTGCACTTGTCGTTTGTTGATTTGTTGATGATAGCCATTCTGACAGGTGTGAGGTGGTACCTCATTGTTGTTTTGATTTGCATCTCTCTGATGATTAGTGACTTTGATCATGTTTTCATATGTCTCTAGGCCTTCCTTATGTCCTCTTTTGAAAAGTGTCTATTTAGGTCCTTTGCCCATTTTTTGATTGGATTGTTTATCCTCCTTTTGTTAAGTTGTGTGAGTTCTCTGTAAATTTTGGAGATTAAACCCTTATCTGAAATAGCATTGGCAAATATGTTCTCCCATGCAGTGGGCTTTCTTGTTGTTTTGTTGATGGTTTATTTTGCTGTGCAGAAACTTTTTATTTTGATGTAGTCCCATCTGTTTATTTTCTCCTTAGTCTCCATTGCCCTAGGAGCTGTATCAGTAAAGATATTGCTACGACACATGTCTGATATTTTGCTGCCTATTAATTCTTCTAGGATTTTTATGGTTTCCCATCTTATGTTTAAGTCCTTTATCCATTTTGAGTTTATTTTTGTGTATGGTGTAATTTGGTGTCTATTTTCTTTCTTCCTTCCTTCCTTTCTTTCTCTTTTTGCATGTATCTGTCCAATTTTCCCAACACCATTTATTGAAGAGACTATCTTGACTCCATTGTATGCTCTTGCCTCCTTTGTCAAATATTAATTGAGCATAATGGCTTTTTTTTTTTATTCTATGTAAGCCACGATCCTTTAAAGTGAAAATACCATTTGGAAATTATTTGATTGGGGGTGGATGCCTTAAAATCAGCATGTTAACCTTGACACTAAAAATTTCACAAGCAAAAACTCCCAAATTACTCCACAGCAGTGCCCATAACAAATCCTCTCTGTTCCAGACATGATAAAGATTGAAAGAACAAAAGTAGTATGTTTATTTATTACAGAAATACCTCGCCCTTTTTTCCACTCACAGTTAAAAGTGGATTCTGTCCAGTGTCATACATATGCAGGGGACTGCCAAAGGAGAAATCTAGCCACTGACTGTGAAGAGATTATTGTTTCTTCTCCATAATTTTAAATTTATAACAGTTGACCAGTAAAAACTTTAGTAATAAAAGTATGTTAAAGTAGTAGATTTACTGAATCAGATGACGCTAATTCTCTGCTGCTCTATAACCTTCACAATGTGACTTAGAAGCCCGTCCCTTCTAGAGGTGGGGTCTATTTCCAACTCTGAATCTGGGCAGCGTTGTGGTTTACTGTGGCCAACAGAATGCAGCCAGAATGCATTCTGAGCCTGATCTCCAGAGGCCTTGCATGCTTACAAGCTTCTGCTCTCACTCCTTAATGCTTTCTTGCTCTGAGAACAAGCTGGAGGATGAGAGACCACATGGAGCAGAGATCAGTTGTCCAGGCTGATGACAGCCTAGACCAGCCTCCCTGCCCCCATCCCCCACTGATTATCCAGGTGTCTGCAGCCATGTGAGTGAGCACACATGAACCCAGCTAAGATCCTCTGGGTCTGACCAAGATCAGCACAACCATCCACCTGGCCAATAGAATGGTGAAAACTAAATGTTTCTTACTGTATGCACTAAAGTTTTGCAGTTATTGTATGCCACTGAAGTTTGTGTTACACAGCATATTGTGGCCATAGATAACTGATGGAGTTCAGATGACTTTTTAAGAACAATATCAGACTTACTCTTTTATTCCTGAAATCCATAGCATGTATTTAATGCATCTCTATGAGGTAAGAATTATTATCTACTAGAGGCCAATTTAGTGCACTGGGGGGGGGGGGGGGTGTCCCTCAGCCCAGCCTGCACCCTCTCTAATCTGGAACCCCTGGCTTCCAACCACTTGCCTGCCTGCCTGATTGCCCCTAACCACTTCTGCCTGCCAGCCTGATCACTCCCTAAACACTTCCCTGCCAGCCTGATTGACGCCTAACTGCTCCCCTGCCAGCCCGATTGCCCCTAACTGTCCTCCCCTGCAAGCCTGGTCACCCCTAACTGCCCTCCCCTGCTAGCCATCTTGTGGCAGCCATCTTTGACCACATGGGGGTGGCCATCTTGTGCGACGGCATGAGGGTCATTTTGCATATTACCTCTTTATTATATAGGATAATTTATAATTTAAAACACACACACAGCAGAAGTTCCTGAGGGTCTGGACATTTCTAAGGTCCAAGTCAGGTCTCTCTGACTCCAGAACTGTGTTTTTAACCACAGAGTTACATTCTTGATCTCCTACAGGCTCAGGTGTGAGCTCCAGCAAGAACAGAGAGGTTCACTTTATAAGAAGTAACCCTATGGCCTGATGAACGATTTATCCTGGTGCGGAAATGAAGAAGGCTGTTTCCATTTGAAAACTGATATCTCTGTATTAAAACTACCGTAACTTGATTTTCTGAGGGAAAATAGTCTGGACAGCAGGCAGTGTTAAAATCCCACCCCATACTGGTACAGATGTTTAATAACAGTGTACTCAGCTAATGAAACTCATATATCAATGAAATATGTTTAGCAGCTTAAAGAAAGGAGAGCTGTTAAAATTATGATTTTATAATACAGTCCTTTCTGTTACTCTCCTGACACATTCACTCTAAAAGTAGGCAAGAGCAGCTCAGCTGGATGGCTCAGTTGGTTGGAGCACAGTCTCATACACCAAAGAGGTTGCCGGTTTAATCCCAGTAAGGGCACATACTTAGGTTGTGGGTTCAATCCCTGGTCAGGTTACATAGGGGAAGCAACTGAGTGATATTTCTTTCTCACATCTATGTTTCTCTCTCTGTCTCCCTTCCTCTCTCTCTCTCAAATCAATAAAACATATCCTCAGGTGAGGATTACAATTTAAAAAATAAGTAAAAATAATAAATAAAAATTAGGCAAGAGCAATTATTTGACCAGATGCTTCTTAGTCTAACACCATCCTCCAATTAGAGTAAACTGATATTTGAAGGGAAGGTGTTGGTAAGTGAAGCAGTATGTTTCAGTGAGATGCAATGGAAATAAATCATCTTGTGAGTAAATATTCCATCCAAAGAAAGTAATTAGGTAGAAAAGAGCAATGGTTCTTAAGGTGGTTTCAGGAATGTGTTAGAAATGCAGACTCTCGGGCCTTACCCCATATCTACAATATCAGAACTCAGGATTGAGTTTCAATAACCCCTTTATGTAATGTTTTTATTGTTGACATTATTATAGATGTCCTCCATTTTCTCCCATTTTGCCCCCCTCCACCTAGAACCCATCTTCCCCTTCCTCTGGCCCTCAGCACACTGCTGTTTGTGTCCATGGGCTATGCATTGTATGTTCTTTAGCTACTCCCTTTACCTCCTTTCATCCTCTCCATCCCACCCACCCTAGGACATCTATCAGTTCTGTACTGTATCCATATCTTTGGTTCTATTTTGTTAGTTAGTTTATTTTGTTCATTGGATTTCATGTATAAGTGAGATCACATGGTATTTGTCTTTTTCTGACTGGCTTATTTCTCTTAGCATAATAATCTCCAGGTCTGTGATTTCAATACCTGTTGAAGGTGAGGAGCCACAGGGTAAGGGAAGGCTGTTATTCAAAGGAGGACTTTTCCTCTTTACACTTTAAGTTTGGGCTTTGAGCTCCATTCAGAGAGGTGGAACCAGGCAATGTTGCTCAGCCCGCGGGTGGCCCCTCACTTTGCTGCAGTTCTCCCTCCTCCTTAAGCTGAACCCTCAGGCTGCCCTGAGGAGGTCACAGCACCTTGTATGTCATGCAAAAAATATTTCCCAGCCAAGTGCTTTGCCTCCAGCTGTGAAATTGATTAGTGGCCTTAAAGTCCCCAAAGAGTCTCTACTGCCAGCTATAGTTGCTATTTTAAAACTGCAGCAGAAAAGAGTGTGTGAGAAAGAAAGGCATTGTGTATTACATAACAGAAAAAAAGAAATTTTCTTTTCTCGAAGTTAGAGAATGACACACTCAGGAGAAGAAATGTGACATGTTTTTACTTCTTATGTTAGAATTTTTTTTTTGTTGGAATAGCCTAACTTTTAGTTAATTGTTACAAAGCTACTTCTGAAATCAGTATCAAGAAATTTAACTTGTAAGGATTCAAGATTGACTGTGTAATTAGAAACTGAAAATGAGCCAGTGCCAATTCTGGGGAAGGTGTGCTCCTAGTGGAACTCTTCGCCAGAGTGAACTGTCCACACCTATCCTGGGACACTGGGAGAGAAATCTGAAGTGCTTTCCATAGTAGACATGACAGGTTCAAGTGATTACTCAGATCTGGATTTCCCCCTCCTAGTTCATTGCTTTCCATAAGAATAAATTATAAAGGTCCAGTTAAAACCTGTGAGTTATTCATTGCCAGAGGATATGAGAACACTAAACCTACAGAAAAAAATGCAGCCAGATATGAACTACTCTATTCTATTGATCTAGCCATAACTTTACCCAGCAAGTATTTATTGAGCATCTACTATATGGAAGACGTGTTAAGCTCTGGAAAAATGAGTAAACAGGTACTTAGTCTATAGGATAGAAACAAGATGTGGTGAGTGCTAAAACAAGTCTAGTTCAACCGGAACACTGAGGGGAAAACTGATGAAGAGATTGGAGAGACTTCTATGCTGGGTGAAGAGAGAGAAGGCATTTCAGGCAGCAGGGGGAGCCTCTGCAGACAAGCCAGTCTAAAAACTGGACCTGAGGGGTCTTGGACAGGCAGAAGAACTTGCAGAGGTGCTGGAGAGTGGACGGGGAGAGAGGTCAGGCGGGGAGAGAGGTCAGGCGGGAAGAGAGGTCAGGCGGGATGGATTCTGCAGGCACTGAGGCAGGTGGGGCCGGGTTGTTCTAGCATAGTTTGCCAAGGTCATGTAGTTGGATGATAACTCTACCAGGAGCCTGAACATGGCCTGTACAGGTGAGATAAAGGGGGCAGGGAGTTTGATATGAGATGACTAGAGAAGCAAAGTGAACATTTGTCTCCCCTTAGTTATGTGATATGTCCTAATTGCTTCCATAACCAAAGCTGAGACTTTTCCAACCAAAGCAAGCAGACACTTCAGAGTCTCTGATGGGTGCAGGCATAAAATTCATTGTTATAAGGTCACAGACTATTTGGAAAATGAAACAAACAATTCACTTCTTTTGAAATTTCCCCATATTATTCAAGAAAGGACAGAAAAATTATTTTTAATCATTGGGTATATGGGGTTAAAAACATTGAATACTGCAGTTCCTAAAGCACCTTTTACAAATTCATCCACATAACTAACATTTATTGAGCACAATATAATGACTACCACTTTCACTTTGTTTTGGTTTACTGGTGGGATTGTTTTTCCCATTAGTGTTTTCTAGAAAATACTTCCTACTCTGTGCACAATGGTACCACATATTTTTTCTAAAGCACCTTTTAAACGCGTCCTAATATTCTGAAGTGTAAGGATGCTGCTTGACTCAGGAGGAAATGCCAGCCAGGCCCCAGCTACTGCTTTGGGAATAAGTTATATGAAACAAATAGTAATCTATTGGCCCAGAAGTTTTATTTTTAGTTAATACAAAACCAATTAGATTTTTACACAGTGTGTGTTGGCGGGGGGAAGGGGGGAGGACATCAAGATTCATAACAGGAAAATATATTGACTACGACAAAATGAAGTGAAGGGCCACCACAGGCTGAGCAACATTGCCTGGTTCCACCTCTCTGAATGGAGCTCAAAGCCCATAGGTGGAAAAGCTACAAACATAACATTGGAGGTAAATGTGTTCTTTATTCATACTAGTAAACTTGGCAACAAGGCAGCTCAGAGGAAAAAACATCTCTCGTGCACCCTGCTGTCTTTTGGTCTGACTTGCACTATTTTAAATTTTTTTAAATCATTATTTCAGTAGAAAAGATTCCTATAGATTTTTCCCTAACTCAGAACAATTCACACCACAACAAATGAATTTTAATTCCCCATCCTTACTTATGAGATACTTTATTATTATTATTATTACTAGAGGCCCGGTGCCCAAAATTCATGCATGGAGGGGAGGGTTGTCCTTCAGCCCAGCATGCACCTTCTCCAATCTGGGATCCCTCTCACAATCCAGGACTGCTGGCTCCCAACCGCTCACCTGCCTGCCTGCCTGATTGCCCCTAACCACTTCTGCTTGCCAGCCTGATCACCCCCTAACCACTCCCCTGCCAACCTGATCGATGCCTAACTGCTCCCCTGCCAACCCAATTGCCCCTAACTGCCCTCCCCTGCCAGCCTGGTCACCCCTAACTGCTCTCCCCTGCAGGCCTGGTCTCCTCCAACTGCCCTTTCCTGCAGGCCTGGTTCCCCCCAACTGCCCTCCCCTGCAGTCTGGGTCCCCCCATAACTGTCCTCCCCTGCAGGCCTTATCGCCCCCAACTGCCCTCCCTTTCAGGCCTGGTCCCTCCCCTGCTGGCCATCTTGTGGTGGCCATCTTATGTCCACATGGGGGCAGCCATCTTTGACCACATAGGGGCAGCCATCTTGTGTGTTGGAAGATGGTCAATTTGCATATTACTTCTTTATTAGATAGGATTATTATTTTTATTATTTAAATACCTATTTAAATATGAGCAACAAGGAGGCCTGGTCTTGCTGATGGCTGTGTTGCTGAGTTTACTCCAGCTGTAAAAGGAGGCTAACCAAGGATGCTAAGAGGAGCTTGGGGTCATGACCAGATGGCTACCATCAGTGAATAGGTGTGAGGAGAACTTCCCAAATAATTACAAGGAGAGACAGGGACAGGGACTGAATGCCTATGGAAAGCAGTAGAGTTTGGTGAGCAAAGAGACCACAGACAAAGAGAAAATCCAGAGTACCAGAAGAACCAGGGTGGGAATTTTGTGGTGAGCACAAATGTTGACTAGACCATGGGAAGAAGAAAAACTAAATGGCTTGAGAATTTTGAATGTCACTCTAATCTAGTTTAAATCTACAATAGATAATCAAATAGCATCTATCAAAACCAAAAAAAAAAAAAAAGCCATTAAGGAAAGAAAAGAAATCCCATATCAGACAAATATACAAAATTATGTAAACAAGTGAAAAGAGTGCTTTGTATATATATTTGCTCTTACCAGTTGTACTAGAAGCTTCAGAAATTTTATGTTTAAAATCTTTAAATATCTAAAATACATAATTGAAATTAAAAGCCAGACAATGGACTTTGGGGAAGTATTTTTCATGCATGTGATTTGTGGTGGGAGAAGGAAATAGAACATATGGCTCAAAGAATCTATTTACTCACCTGTTGCCTGGAGAGCCAAATCTTCACCTTCTTTTGTTAATTTTAATTGTTAAAAAAATGTTTTATGAAAGAGAGAGGGGCAGGGAGAGAGAGATTTCCCTTTTTTTTTTTATTGTTTGAAGTATTACAAATAGTAGTACATATGTCTCCTTTTTTTTCCCCCTATTGACCTCCCCCCGGCCTCCCCTACCACCCAGTACACTGTGGGGAGGGGGCAGGTGAAGAAGGCATCAGAGAGAGATTTCTTATTCCACTTATTTATGCATTCATTGGTTGATTCTTGTATGTGCCCTGACTTGGGATTGAACCCACAACCTTGGCATATTGATAGAAGCACTAACAAACTGAGCTACCCGGCCAGGGCCCAAATCTTCAAATCTTAAGTGTGAGGCCTGAGCCCCCACACAGTGCCTAGTGAACATTGGATCCCAGGAAAGGTTTGCTTTGGCACAATTTGAACTGACCAAGGCAAAATGACACAAGTACCAAAGATGTCTCATAGATACAAAATATTGATCACTCAGTTGTATCACTAAATACTCAATAAGTCATTTAACAGCAGGTTGGATATTTTTGAGAAGCCCACAACTTCTCACGTGTTGGAGTAGGTTGTGCTGATATTTACCCTCCCTATGATATTTCTACAAGAGCCCCTTATTGTCAGTCTCCATCTTCTCTCTCCTCCCCACAATATAAGACATTTCCAACAGGTAGTCATCTGTTCACTCTTTCAAACACCCAATTGTTAGTCACAAAGGCACTGCTTTTCAGAGAATAATTTGTGTGGCTGCTCAAAAACTTCAACAAATTTATCTGCTAACAAACCTTGTCTTCATGAAAAGACAATGCAATTGTTTTCCAAAAGAACCTATTGAAAGGAAGAAGACAGTAAGAGTTTCCCTGTAGAGAATAATGCCCTGGTTTGACTTAGAACTGGGCGGATTGAAAACAGAAGTTCACAGCTTTTAGTGTTTGGTGTTTTCCTAGTCCAGTGAGACTATTTTCACAACACAAATTGCCTCCTTGATATTGGGCAGGTGAAAACAATAGTCATGCCTCATTTTTTACCAAGAATTAAACGAATGTGAACAAGAATGCCTAGTAAAATAATATTCAACTATGCACTTTAAATGAACCAAGGCATATAGTTGTAGGAATTGGAGGCAACTTATTTCAATTGTATCGTCAGTGGAGGGCAGCACGCACCCCACTTGTTAATCTATATAAACATGCTTCCATTTGCGTTTCCTGACGAAAGTCCCTGAAGCCTTACTCTGACCCCCAAAGCCCAGGCATGCAAGCGTTCATGCTGGCCAGTGGCCACCAAGTGGCTTCCGGAAAGCAATGCTGACTCCGCGTACAGACCGCCCTGGACAGTGTAATTCAAAACATAGAGAGCTATTTACGCACAGAGATCAGCACGATGTGACTTCCGAGCAGCTGGGAAACTCTGGCTAGCGAAGCACCGGGGTGTGAGCCTGTGTAGGAGTGCTGGGTGTACCGAGTGCAGCTCCTCCCGCAGGCGCTGGTTCGCACTCCTATCCCTCATCCGACTCTCCTGGAGAAGTAGTAATAAGTGCAGATCCCGTGGGGGAGAGTCAACCGCCAGAGATTTGATTCGGTAGTTGCGGGGGAGGAGGAGGAGAACTCACGTTTCTAACCAGTTCCCGGGAAACGCCGACACCCGCGGCTGTGGGATCTGGGGCCCCTGAGGCGCAGTTGGATGGGTGAGGAGGGAGAAGGCTGGGTGTCTGGAGGACGTGGCCCGTGGTGCTTCATCTTCCTTTGTGCTCGGCAGCAACCTCAGGCACACGACTGACCCATCCCCAGTCCGGGACAAACTGTGGCCAGAGGAGTTCTCCTCGGGGAACGCGCGCAGCCCCGCCCTTCCACACCCTTCCCGCCTCTACGGATCCCCGCCCGACCCCAGCACCTCTTCAGCCCCATCTGAACCCCGCGCACGGTCCACCTTGTGCCCCGCGCCTCCAGGGCCCGGTCCTGCGAGTTCCTAGCCGCTGCTCCACCGGACCCCTCTGGGCTGATCTGCAGCACTCCCCGGAGGGGAGTTAAGAAGTTAGTAAAACATGAACTGGGAACCACGAACTTGGGTGGCCTGGCAGGGCTTGAGCAGGGTATAGCTGGCACGGGCGTTACTTTGCGGGGGGCTTCAGGGGGTTTGCTTTTCTCCCTCTAGATGTGGTATTCAGCTTCTCTGGTCGCTGGACATTTAGCCCAAGTGGAGGAATTCGGGTGAGCGTGAAGGAAGCTTCAGCACAGAGGAAACAGCCGAGCCCAATACTAAGCTGGTACCCACCTTCCTCTTCCCTGGGCCCAACCTCCACATACACCCGGGCAGAGCCGCGCCAGCTCTTGGTTGTAGCCTGTATTCCCGCAGGTGTACAAGTGCACGGTGCCTCTAGATCACCCACCTACCTGCCTAGAAAGGAGGATTCCTGGATGTCAAAATTTCAGGAGACCCTTGGGATGGCCTTCTTGTTTTGTAGGGGGGCGGGTAGGGGGGAGGAATTCTCTAGAAGTGACTTGTCCACGGTTATATTAATGAATTTTTGTTTTTTAGTTTTCAAATTATTCAATGTGGCTGGTCAGTCTGGGCATAAATGTGAAGACTAAGATAACTAGACAAAATGCTGATTTGGATTAAAAACACCTAATTCAGGGAAAACCTGATCTTGTAGTTCGTGTGTGATCATATATTTACAGGGGAAGATTGTATTTCATTCTAGCTAGGTAGTGGACCAAGTGCTTAAGTCAGCAAGTGGATAACACCCAAGGCTACATGTGGCTATGGCTGGCCTGCTTTGAGAAGAAATGGACAGACCACGGGTTCCATCTAGTGTTCTATAGCTGAAGAAACCTACTAACCAGTAACAGCCGTCAGAAGTCTGAGCAAGCAGCTTGGAGAAGTGCAGGCTGGCAATAGACCACAGATGTCTTTAACTTTAATCAGTTCCTTTCCACAGGGGATGCCTCCCAAAAAGGCTTCCTGAGAGAAATAAGACTTTAACAGGGAGCTTCCGAACAAAGTGATTTACATATGGTAGTTTGTAGTTGGGTTAGTTTGTGTGTTAGGAAATATTTTTTCCCCAGAACCTCAATAACTGGGGAAAGGATATTTTTCAGAGAATAGTCAAGACTCTGTCAAAGCAAATTACTTACTTAATAAATTTTTCCCTAACTAGATCATAACCTGCATGATGTCGGGAAAGATTTCCTTATTTCCTGATGTCACCCTAGGATCTGGCAAAGTGTGTGACTGCATAATACAATCTTTACTACAAATGAATTCAAAAGCATTGATGAGTCACAGAATGAGGCTGACATTCCTGAAAACCACCCGTGTAACCCACATGTCAGCCAAGGGCACCTTATTTGCTGGTATTTAGTTGCCATTGCCACATCCCCTCCCAGGCTCCCACCCCCACATCTTGCTGGGAGCATACCAGATGCTCCGTTGCTACCACATCTCTGCCTGAGGTTTCAGTGATTTGCTTAGTGACTTTGAAAAGTTCCCTTTTCATTTAAAGTCATTCTGTGTGTGCTGATCCCAAAATAGAATCCAAACATTTTCACCTGATTCCCTAAAACACTATTGAGGTAGTAATGTGTTTCAGACATATACCCAAGATTTGGGGGTTAAAGTTGGGGTTATATTATTATATAGATAGCAAGTAATTTAAGCCCCTGAGCTTCTTCTTTTCTCACTCTCAACTGTCGCCTCATCCAACTACCTCTAGACCAATGACCAGATTTCCATCTCTATCTGAACTCCACCTGTATGTTCAGCTGCTGCCTTTATATCTCCTTTTGGATGTTGTAAAAGGCTCCTCATGCTCCTATGATCACTGTAGCAATTCCAGGCATCATATCCGGATAAGAAACTTCCAGAAGCAGAAAGAGGCCATCTCCTCTGGTCTTCTTAATAGAAAAACAATCTTTCCCCAAAGCATCTTAGCACAGCTCCACTTATATCTCATTGGCCAGAATTCAGTCACATGACCATCTCTAAGCCAATCATAGATTCAGGAATAGAATCACCACAATTGACTTAAACCAAAAAGGAACTTACCTCTGAACTTAATAATGTAAAGAAAGGATGGATATCTGAACAAAACCAGGCTTCTGTTGGCAAGCAAGTAGAGGAAAATGAATGCTGAGTAGTCAACCAACAATGTTTGCTACAGTAATGTAGTTAAAAGAAATGCACATTACCATGTATTCTATGAAATAAGCATGACAACACTGATAGAAAATATTAAGTTTTATAAATCCCCATTTTATTGGATTAATAATTTCCTAAGCTTCAAGTTTGGGTGCTTTGAAATTTAATGTTAACTGGCCAAGAACATATCAGTGAAAGACTGTTTAGTTACATTTTTAGTTAAAGATTATCAATATTAAATTTAACCATTTTATTCATATTTTATTTTTCACTATAATTATTGACTAATGCTTTTCCTTTTTGAAGGTAAAAATGTTCATTTACAAAGAATTTTAATTACATAAATTAAATCATTTCAAACATTTATAATCAAGGAGGTGAAAATCAATTTTTATCACTAAGATATTTCAATTAAGGAATACACAAGTACACACTTAAAGGATGTTCAAAGATGATGAATGGTTTAGCTATAAACAACCTGAGTGTCCTAGACAGAGAGTTAGATAAGTAAATTGTGATATAGTCATACGATGAAATAGTATGTGTTGCCTTTTCCACTGAATATGTTGCAGCCACATATTTATAGTTTTCATTTATATAATTTGAAAAGGCACATGGAGATCACCACTTTATTTTATTTTTTAATTACACTTTATATATTTATTTATTTATTCATTTATTTTTAAATCCTCGCCCAAGGATATTTTTCCATTGATTTTTTAGAGAGAAAAAGACAGAGAGAAGCATCAATGTGAGAGAAACACATTGATTGGTTGCCTCCTGCACAAGCCCTGAATAGGACCTGGGCCAAGGAGGAGTCTACAACCAAGGTACGTGCCCTTGACCAGAATCGAACCCGGGACCCTTTGGTCCACAGGCCGAGCTCTATCTACTGAGCCAAACAGGCTAGGGCTGGAGATCACCACTTTAAACTGCTTACATTCAGTTCAATGTAACAACAAACATGAGACTACCTAGAAATGTGAGGTGGAGTCAGTTTGTGAAAGACCTTGAATGCCATTGTAAAGAGCTTGAAGAGAGAATGATGTAATACATCTACCAACAGAGTTACCTTAGGAAATTCAGGAGGATAGGAAAAAAATAAAACGGTAGTATATAATATCTTGATAAAACAACTTGAAAAGTGAGGCCTTAATGGTTTAGATGGAAAGAGATAATAAAAAGGGGGATTGTAATACTAGTCTATATAACAAATGAATAGGGTTTTTGAGTGTGAATTGAGTGAGTAGAAAAGATAAAGATGGAAGTAGAGAGAAAGGAAGGAGGGCTGGAACATGTCACTGTGATTGGAAACCTGTGAAGGGTTTTGTATTTAATTCTAAATGCAATAGGAAGTCCTTAAAGATTTTAAGCAGAGAATTTTCCCAAAATGGTAGTGGGGGAGAAAGTGGATGTTATACTGATACACTCCCAGGACCAAACTGGAATTACAACTAAAATACAGAAAAACCATCCTGAATAATCAACTGAAGACTAGGTGGAGTGAACCCTGATAACCACGGATGGAAAGTGGAGACCACATAGAGACTGGTAGGAAATACGGAGGTGTGAAAGGGTTGCCCAGGCTCCCACAGACAGCAGCTGAAGGTCCGGAAAGATATCTCAGCTGTGGGGGATTGCCACTGAGAACTCTTGGGTCTAAACCCCAACCTGGGCGCCCCAGTCCAGAGCACCAGAAATGAGAAAGGTACCCACAGAACATCTGGCTGTGTAAAGCAGCATCATTGCTACCTGTCAGGGAGAGACAGCTGGAAATGCAGGCACCCTCTTAAAGGGCCAACACACAAAATTTCATGTGTAGTCACTCACCTTGGGCTCTGGCAGAGGGAGGGCAGAGTGGATTGGAGCTGTATGAGAAGAAGCCAGGATTGGGGGTTCTGGGATTAGAACTCAGAAGGCAGACACGCTGTGGAGGACATCTTTCTCCAGCTGACCTTTGCTATCCAGGTGATTTTTGCCTGGGTGGAAGGCAGTTGCCCTATCCAACTGGAAAACACCTTGCCCTACCCTGTAGGGTTTCTGAGGCCCCTTAAGAGACTAACAATCAGCCTTCAGGCAGAAGCAATTGCCCCACCCTCTTGGAAAACCTCTTGCCCCAACCTACCGTCAATAGCCTGAAGCTAATCAAGACTGAATATGATCAGACAGACACAGAGGTGGGTCTCTGAAGGCTTTGAACTTTTGCCTGATCTAAATTGGGGCCCAGGGCTAAGAAAAGCAGACCTTGGTGCACATCTTGGTCCTTTCCAAAGGCACCCAGCCCCAGCAGAGGGATCTACAAGCTGTGGATTGCTGGTAGCTCCCAACAGGGTCCTCAGAGCCAGTTACAAACAGTGTCTGACACTGGTCTGCACTAGAGATTTGGAGGCATAGTGGATCTATCTAATACATAGTCACAAAACCAAACAGGCAGCCAAAATTGGGAGACAAAAATCAAGCCCCAAATGGAAGAACAAGAGAATCTGCCAGAAGAAGAGCTAAATGAAATGGAGATAAGAAATTTATCAGAGATAGAGTTCAGAAAACTAATGGCAAAGATGCTCAACAGCATGAGGAAAGATATAGTAACTATGAAGGATGACAGAGCACTAACAAAGAACACAGTGGAAGGAATACACAGCATATTGGGGGAAGCTGAGGATCAGATCAGTGAATTAGAAGACAGGGTAGAAAAAAAATCAATCAGAGAACCAAAAAGAAAAACAATTAGAAAACAGGACCGCTTAAGAAAACAGTGGGGCCCTAACCAGTTTGGCTCAGTGGATAGAGTGTCGGCCTGCAGATTGAAAGGTCCCAGGTTCGATTCCGGTCAAGGGCATGTACCTTTGTTGTGGGCACATCCCCATTGGGGTTGTGCAGGAGGCAGCTGATTGATGTTTCTCTCTCATCGATGTTTCTGACTCTCTGTCCCTCTCCCCTCCTCTCTGTAAAAAATCAATAAAATATATTTTTTAAAAAAGAAAGAAAGCAGTGGGACAACATGAAACAACAATACTTAGAGTTCCAGAAGGGGAAGAAAGTGAGCAAGGGATTGAGAATATGCTTGAAGAAATAATGGCAGAAAAATTCCCTAATCTGGTGAAGGAAAAAATCACACAAGTTCAGGAAGCAAAGAGAGTCCCAAGCATGTGCCCTAACCAGGAATCCAATTGGCAACCTTTCGTAAACAGGACAATACTCAACCAACTGAGCCACACTGGCCAGGGCAGGTTATACATTGTTTATAGTAACAAAAATTAAAATAATTATTCTAAAAATCATGTAAATAATAAGCACCCATGTGATGAAATATTATACTGTCATTACATGAGGTATACAAAAGATATGGAAAAATATTAAACATCTATTAAGTGGAAAAAAGCAAGTTATGAAATACTAGATACATTAAAATCCTATTTTTGTGAAAAATAATTAGCATACGTAGAACAAGATTTAAAGAATAGAAGCCAAAATGGCAATATCATTGACTTTGAAAAAAATGAACAATATATGTTTTCTTCTTTTTCTGTATTTGCTAAATTTTCGTTTATAATTCTGTACTTGGGTAATAATAGTGAATTAAGGGGTCAATTAATGTCATGATAAATTTAATCTATTTCAAATGTAAGGCAGAAAATGAATATTCTAAAGGTATTAGATGGCTAATATGTCTTCATCCAGTTTAAATCATCACTTGAACATAAAAACAAAAGAATGTAAAATACAGAGATCAATAAAAATGCTTATTACTTTCCAAAGCTTAAAAAGTAAATCAGCATGAAAACAATTATATTGGATTAAGGGTATATTCTAAAGAATACTCACTTTAGCCCTAGCTGGTTTGGCTCAATGGATAGAGCTTCGGCCTGCGGATCGAAGGGTCCAGGGTTCGATTCTTATCAAGGGCACATACCTCGGTTGCAGGCTCCTCCCTGGCCCAGGCCCTATTCAGGGCTCCTGCAGGGAGCAACCAATCAATGTGTCTCTCTCACATTGATGTTTCTCTTTGTCTTTCCCTCTCTCTTCCACTCTCTCTAAAAAAATCAATGGAAAAATAGCATTGGGTGAGGATTAAAAAAAAAAAAAAAAATGCTCACTTTATTCCCAGAAAATGTCTCCAAATCAGCTTTTAGACAAACAGTGACAACTACATACTGAGAGAGAAAGGGAAAACACATTGGAAAAATGTATTAAAATTTTCCGTTAGAATCCACATATCCCTACTCCCTTCCTGGCCCTCTCCCTGCAGTTTTCCTCCATATTGGGTGACTCTGGTGATTAGGTTACTAAGCATTTCACTAGGTTATAGCTTAGTGGAGAGAATGGAGTGCTTTTCAATAAACGTTCCATGTTTAGAAACCATTTAACATACGATGAAAATCCATGCTTATGTTGGGCTCCTATATTTGCATTCTATATAAAGAGCAAGGAAGATTTGACTCTGATTAGATATATAAGTGCTATTGATTTAAAAAAAAAAAAACACAGTTGAACAGGATAGATAGATTTAGATATATATTAGAAATAGCTCATCAAGCATCTGGAGCTTTTGATGGGATTACAATAAATTTGAGAGCTGACTTTCTTATAGTACTGAGTCCTCCTATCAAAGAACATGGTATATGTCTCCATGTATATGTTTTTAATGTCTAATAAAGTTTTATACTTTTCCTCAGAGGTTTTGAGTATTATTTGTTAGATTTATTCATGTTTTCCAAATGTTTGTTACCATTGTAAAATGATATTTTAATATTTTTAAAATATTTGTTGCTATTATATTAAATTAGTGGCCCTGTGCATGAAATTCCTTCCCTGGGGTGGGGGGGGTGGATCCCTCAGCACGGCCTGCACCCTCTCCAATCTGGGACTCCTCAGGGGATGTCCAGCTGCCGGTTTAGGCCTGATCCTGTAGGACATCCCTCACACAATCCGGAGCGCCAGCGGGTCTTTCTTTATTTTTATTTATTTTTTTTTTTTAGGGCAAAAGTCTATGATTTTTAATTAAAACTGAAAAACTGTCAGGGACAGGAATGACAGAGGACCCATCCTAGGTGGATGGGATCCTGGGGGTGGGGAGTGGGGAACATTGTTGACATAGTTGTCAGAATTCAAATGGAGTCTGTGGATTGAACCTTAATACCATTTGAATGGAGATTTCCTCACGTGGTTGGGTGGAGAATTGTTATGTAGGAGTGTCTGCTTTTGGGAAATACAGAGGGGAGTATCTGGGCATCCTGTCATGTGTAGAGCATGCTCTCAAACAGCTCAGAAAAAGACTGGGAGAAATGGGCATATATGTGTATAAATGCACACACTCACAGCCTAACCTTGCTATTTTCAACTCCACCTTTTGTGCACCTGCCTACTTACTAAGATCTGTAACTCCGGAATCAAGGCTTGCTTCCTCGGCCATTGGGCCACGGCCAGGGTGCAGGAACCCTGCAGGCAGACCCGCGGGCACAATCCCAGCTGAGGTCCAACAGGTGCCACTGTTTTCTTGTTTCCGCTCCAGTATGTGAACTGGGATCTCGCGACGGGTCCCATTAGGGCTTTGGCATTTCTGTGCTTCCTGGTGGCGTCTGGCTGTGTGGGTTGGCCAAGCTGGCGCTCCAGTGGCTGCCGGTTCCCTGCGCGGTATACGGAGAAGAGATGGCGTCGTAAGTAAGTTCAGGCTGCCCCGTTTCAACCTTAAGGAATCAACAGCACCCATCACATACAGTGTTCTTTCAACGGCAACACAGAGCGCGCTGCCCTGAGCACGCACCGTGCCGGCTCACCGGGGCCCGCAGACCAGCAGCCATGGCCACTTGCTGGTGACATCGCGAAGTCGTGACGCTGAGGCGACGCCGGGGTGAGTCCGGCTGCCAAGGCCACATCCTGGCCCACGTCCGGGCCTGCGCCCCACAGCGAAGCCTGCGGTCCGGCACCCACAGCAGCTCAGGGAACTGACATAGCCATGCCCGTACGGCCGCTGCTTCTCTATGCACGTTTAAACCACCTGCATTCTTCTGGAAAGAAGGGCTTTTTCTCGCACTCTGGACGGCCACCCTCCCCCAGCGGCGCCAGAGGTCTTGGGGCCTACCTGGCACCCCAGCCTTGCTGACCGCGCGGGCCACTGCCCTAACAGCTCCGTGCCTCTGCAGCCCTCCGGCACCATCCAGCGTTTGGTCTGTCCAGCGCGGGCCATCCATCTGCACGCCCCCGAGGCCGCCCGGCCAGATGTGTTCGGCCCCGCACCTGGCGGTGGGCCCAGGGCGCCTGAGCGGAGCTCCCGCCCGGGCCGGTCGTCTGGTTGTAACAGCCCTAGTCTATTATTAGTATAGATATGCAATTGATTTTAAAATATTGATCAGTGCCCAGCAAACTGCCAACCTCTTTTCATTACTTGTATTTTATCTGTAGAATTTTTGTATTTTCTATACACACACGTCATCTATGATTTAACTCAGATTTTCTCCTTTCCAAAGCTTATGCTTATTTCATCTTTTTATTGTATTGATTAGTAACTCTACCACAATATTGAAGAGAGGTGGTAATATTAAACATCTTTGTTTTATTCTCAGTCTCAAAGAAAAGACTTTCAGTGTTTCATTGAGTATATTTCATTGCAGAGTTCTTATGCAACAACAGGTTGAGTGTTTTAAATTCTGCTTTTGAAGTAGTCTTTGATTATGTCTACTTCTCTATCTCCAATATCAGCATTCTAGCAAGCCTCATCTAAGCTATTCCCAAACCTTACATTTTCCAAGGTACTGCCCCCATCTACCACCCCAAACTTTGCCATTACCTTAAACTTCCTGGCCCAACACATAGTTTGCACAGCTCTCTAGTTCCACTGGCCTTTTTAATTCCCTGAAAGCCCCAGCGTTGACTTCACTTTACCAGAGTTGACTCCCTTCCTTCAGGAGCTCCATTTTCCTCCAACTCACTAATATTGGAAATAGCATGTAGGAAAGTTGGGTTAATGATCTCACCATGCTGTGCCTGCCAACGCTTCTCATATTTCTCGTTTGGCATCCCACTTTGAGGTTTTTAGTATTGGTTTAGTCCCCTTTCCTTCTTTAGTTGCTATGGTGAATTATTTTGCTGTAATTTTTTGTTGATGGTTTCGCTATTTTGGCTATTATTATTTTGGCCTTGGGATTGCATGAGATCAATTTACTCTGGCATCTTGAGCTGTGGCCAAAGCACTCCAATCTCTGCCCCATTCTTATATGGCCTCCTTCTCTTTTTTTCTGTGTCTAATTTCCCTTCCCTTCCCCCTTATTTAAGGACACTACACATGTGATTGTATTATGGCCCACCCACATAATCCAAGATGACCTCACCATCACAAGATCCTTAATTAAATCACAACTGCAAAGACTTTTTTTCAAAATAAGGTAACTTTCGCAGGTTTGAGGCAATCGGGTATGGATATCTTTTGGGGGGGGGGGTTACTTTTCAGCCTATCACTATGGACCCACGCTTCCTAAAACATAAACACTTGGCACTCCATCAGTCTTGTTTCTAATATGTAAACAAATGCATTTAACAAGAAATGCATTTAACAAGAAATATTAAGAGTCTAATATTTTCAACCATGGTTCTTCAAGCAACAATGCCTGCTGTTTGGTGAGTTGTTCTCTGGCCAACCATCTAACATTTCCCTGAAGAGTCTTCTCACATCTACACCATTGATTACCTTCATTTCCTCTAGCACAGCAATTAATGAAAACAATTCACTGTAGGAAGTATAGAAGCTTAAAAAGAAATGTTTTTGAAATGTGTAGTTTGAAAGAACAGAACAAATCTCAGAGCGAAACATCAATCAGCAGCCTCCGGCATGCTCCCTACTGGGATTGAGCCCACAACTCGGCATATGTCCTGACCAGGAATAGAACCAGCAACCCTTCCTTGCATGGAACCATGCCCAGCCTACTGAGCCACACCTGCCAGGGCCCAAAGTTGACTTTTGAAGACTGTGGTTCAGTGCCTATGTGAAAGGTGCCCAGAGAGCTCTCGTGACAGGAAGCAACACTGTCCCCAACACAGCCTTGCGCAAGCTGACCCTTCAACAGGGGAGGTGAAGCAGGCGCACGAGTGCAATGACACAAGCTGCCACAGGAATGCAGGACAACTTTCCCTAGCTGCAGGTGATGCCCAAAGGCACCTTCTGTCTCTAGCCCTTCCTGCGCTTTTTTCATCGAACTGTTTTCTTCAGGAGCTCTTGCCATTTGGCAGTCACATTATCTCCTTGCCCCCACGAAGCAGGCCTCAACAAATGAGGAAAATAAATTACTGGTAAGTTACAGCCCTGGATCAGGTCACGTGACGAGTAAAGACGGAGACAGACTAGAACCCAATGCTATTCTTTCCAGAGTCTGTGCGGGTATGCACTGCCTCCTCCGTGTGCCTCCCGCCCCGTGCCTCCCGCCCTTGTTCTCTGTTCTGGGTCTCTATTGTCCCTGCTCTTGTGGCCTCCACAGGCTTTGAGACGGAAGAGGATCAGGCAGAGTTGGAGGAGAATCGGGCACTCATAGCTCTGGGGGAGGCTGTGCATTGTCCACAGCCAGGCGTCCCTGGTCTGCAACACACCACCTCTGCAGTTCCCTCTAGTGGTACGGTGTCCCCGCTGCCCTGCAAAGTCGGAGCCTCTCAGGGGTCCTCAAACCTTTTAAAAAGGGGGCCAGTTCACTGTCCCACAGACCATTAGAGGGCCGGACTATAGTTTAAAAAAACAAACTATGAACAAATTCCTACGCGCACTGTGGGCCCGGGACGAGTTGGCTGCTAAGTAGGACAGGCAGCGGCACCCGGTGGGATGGATAAATGTCCTCGGCAGGCCGCATGTGGCCCGCGGGCCATAGTTTGAGGACCCCTGCCAGGCTATCAGGGAGCTTTCAGGGCCGACTAGGGTGCCAAATGATCCTATTACAGCCACAATCACTAAGCACCGACGACTATAGGCCAGACAGTGTCCTAAGTGGTCACTTTGGTGGTTAATTCATTCCGCCCTGGCCACAGCCTTGTGGGGGAAGCGCTGTCACTGTGTCCTGCTTACCGTGGAAGTGAGGCCCAGACAGGCCAAGTCCTTAGCCAGTCACAAGGCTTGAAGTGGCCTGGCCAGAGCTCAAAGCCTGCTGCTCTGTCCTCAGAGCACCTGGCTCTTAAATAGAACAAGGTCTGGGCCATTCTTAGAAAATACTATTCTTACTAAATGTTAAAATGTAGCACAGTATTTTGCAGACCAGTTGTAAACAAGACGAGCTTGAACTGGAGGCAATGGGATAAATGTAGCCTACTATAAAGAAATCAATGTGTTTGACCAGATAATAAAGGCTGAGCCTCCCTTGGGGAGGCAGAGCTTTGGATATGAATCCCTCTTTCCTTTACTTGCTGCAAGTAAATAAAATACCTTGTGGCAACCACTCTGGATCTTAAATAGAACATCCCAAATCTTGAACCACTTGAGCTGGGTAACATGGCCACTAGCCACCACCTGTCCCTATGATTGGCCCGAGTTCGAAAGCTGTGATAGGGCCCACAGGTAGCCCCTGTGCTTTGAGAGCTTGAGGTAAAGGGGGACAAGGGACCCTGCTCTGAAGGAGATGGGGTGGTGGACAGGAACAGCAGGGGGCAGCCACCAGCTCTGACCTGTGGAGAAACCATCTGGGCAAGGGAGCTCCGGAAGAGACCAGATTTCTGCTCCTCAAGTGCCTGGGCTTGGACATTAATGTTTATTTCAGAGGGAAATAAATGACCCCTTTGTTCTTTCTGGACACCAGGAGACCACCAAGATTTGAAAGAGCCCCTCTTCAGGTTTGGCTCTCACCTGGCAAGTGTCCTCTCCTATATATTCTGTGGCCTTTGTCCTGTTTCTGTGTTTGGTGTGCTTCATGGTTTTGAAAACAACAACAAACAACTCTAAATAGTGGGAGCATTTATTCATAGCCTTTTTAGTGGTGGTTAGCATTCATTCTGTTGCACTTTTACAAGCCCAAATGGGTGTAAATGGTATCTTCTATCTACTGTGGTAATTACTATGGCTTATTTTTAGTAGGCATAAAAATTAAAGAAGCAATGGGAGAAACCCAGCTCTGAAAGCTCCATACCTTTATCTTTCAGTAGTTGAAAGCATTTTAGAGAATAATTATCACTTCCATTACTTTCATAAGATGGTTTGGATAAAACACTCATCATTAATGTAAATTCAATTTATAATTAAACAAGAGAAGCCATCAATTCAGGTTATTTTCAACTACTTACAAAATAAAAGTGTGTTGGATCTTTGGCTGAGTTGCTTTACAGAAGGTGATAATCTTTAGATGAACACCCTCCTTCTATGACCAGTGTGCTCTATGGAGACATGTATGTACATAAATACTCCTGAATGATGAGAATACAGTGATATTTAAATACTGCAATAGAAACTCTAATCCTATATAATAAAAGCTTAATATGCAAATCGACCAACCAGCGGAACGAACGGTCACCATGATGCGCACTGACCACCAGGGAGCAGATGCTCAACGCAGGAGCTGCCCCCAGCCCACAGGCCCCAGGCCAGCCAAGGCAAGTGCCAGTGGGGGCCTCCCAATCACCCCACAGGTTGCCCCACAGATGGGCCCTGATCGCGGGCCAGGCATAGGGACCCTATCCGTGCATGAATTTTGTGCATTGGGCATCTAGTATTCTATAAAAGACTTGGGTTTTTATTTTAAAGGTAGAGAAAACAATAACATAATATTACTATTAAGAGGGACAAACATTAAAAGAGAAATTTTAAGCCCAGCCAGTATGGCTCAGTGGTTGAGGGTTGACCTATGAACCAGGAGATCATGGTTCAATTCCAGTCAGGGTACATACCCAGATTGTGGGCTCAGTCCCCAGTGAGGGGTGTGCAGGAGGCAGTCAATCAATGATTCTCTCTCATCATTGATGTTTCTATCTCTCTCTCTCTCTCTCCCTTCCTCTCTGAAATCAATAAAAAAAAAATTTTTTTAAAAGAAAAATATGTGAATGTTCCAATTCTATTGCTTGCAGGGAATTGAGAGATCAGTGAAGGCCCTTCCCAGGAAGTGACATTTGTGGACACTGAGAAAGAAGATTCCTACCAAGAAGGGTTCTTGGTGACTAACAAGGTTCAGATTTTTAAAACAACAGGTGTCATTGCTACACAGGGTCCACTCACATCAATTACACTTCAGGGTAAAGCCTTCACTGAACTACCTGCCTCTGCACTAAACTCCCTGCCTGTGCTGTGTTTCTGCCATCTGAGCCAGCCCCTATAAAGGAGTTCCCGGGCCCTAGCTGGTTTGGCTCAGCGGATAGAGCATCAGTCCTTGGACTGAAGGGTCCCAGGCTCGATTCTAGTCAAGGGCATGTACCTCAGTTGCAGGCTGGATCCCCAGCCCTGGTCCAGGCAGGTGTGGGAGGCAACCAATTGAAGTATCTCTCCACATCAATGTTTTTCTCTCTCTGTGTGTCTCTCCCCCTCCCTTCCACTATCTCTAAAAGTCAATGGAGACCATCAATAGATGGTTTGGCTCAGAGGATAGAGCATCATTTGTGGACCAAAGGGTCCTCGGATTGATTCTGGCCAAGGGCATGTACCTCGGTTGCAGTCTCCTCCTTGGTCCAGGCCCTGAGGCTCGTGCAGGAGGCAACCAATCGATGTTTCTCTCACATCCATGTTTCTCTCTGTCTTTCCCTCTTTCTTCCACCCTCTCTAAAAATCAATGGGAAACTCCCTGGGTGAAGATTAAAATAAATAAATAAAGGCATTCCTGGAATCCTATTTTAATCAATAAGACTGAGGCTTTCCCCATACAATTGGAGCTGTGCAGCTCCAATCAATTGGAGTGGCTCTATTCTAACTAATCAGGACAGTTTCTTATGGACCAATCAAACTGAGAGGATTTGGAGTTCTTATTTGCATGAGGATGGACCAATCAGGAACCAGGGGCAGGAACTTCTATCTATACTAGAGGCCTGCTGCACAAATTTGTGCATGGGTGGGGTCCCTCAGGGTGGCCTACGGGGATCAGGCCCCAGCTCACACCCCCAGGCTCACAGCCCCAGCTCACACTTCCAGCCCCACAGCCCCACAGCCCCACCTGGCACCCCGCCTTGGCCAGCGCTGCCCCCTCTCCTGCTCCACCATCCCACATGCATGGTGATCAATTGGGACCTTACCCCCCATTGCCACCTCTGATCGCTGTCTGCAGGGCAATCAGCAGGGTGATAGGGCCCCCACCCGCACCCGCACCTGCCTTGGCCTGGCTCCGCCCACTCACCCGCTCACCTGCTCCACCATTTCAACGCAGTCCCACTCTCATCAGGGTCCATAAGGGCCAGCAGCACCTCCACTACTGCCAGCTGCCAGCATCGCATAGCCGATGCCCACCATGTTCTGCGCCACCCCCTGGTGGTCAACACATGTCATAGCGAGTGGTCGAACTCCAAGTCCACCAACCACCCAAGGGGACAATTTGCATATTAGGCTTTTATTATACAAGAATAAGTCAGCTCCCCTGGGTAAGCACACATCCTTTCCACTGAAGGCTGCTTTTCCTGATTAAAGCTGAAACACTGGAAGGTGGCTTGAAGGAGCAGAGTGACCAGACCAGAGCTGAGCTGCCTAGTTGAAGAGGAGCCTGGCTGGCCTCATAGCTGCCTCACAGTGATGCTCCCTGCTATATCACCATTGAGCTGGTTTGCACTGAATAATTTCCTTCTTTATCACACCCCAAATTGGGAATTTCTGTTGGCATTAAAGTGGTGCTAATGACCATCCATATTGGTTGACATTCCACATTTAAATTGAAATCTAAAAGATGAGAATGAGGTAAGCAGTGAGGAGGAAGTCTCTTTCAGTAGAGGAAACAGTACAAAAGTCTTAGCCCAAGCAGGAAAAACTTGTCTCAAAGAACTGTAAAAGGACCATGTGACTAGACCTTATGGGGAGGGAGAAAGTGAGGATGGGTGGGTTTAGGCACCGCCGAGGGGGAGGGAGTAGCGGGGGGCAGATCATACAGAGGCTGGAAACCATGTAAGATTATAGATTTTATCTAAAACAATGGGCGAACCAGTCACATGTTTTATTTGGGGGTAAAACTTCAAGTCGTGGACTTAAGCTCCCATTTCACTTTTTCTTTGCCCTGGGTTGCCTTAAACGTGTCAGAGTCATTACAGACACCCTGCAGTGGAAGACTTCAAAAAAGAGTGAAAAAAACAACAACAAAGAAATAAAGCAAGCAATACATTTATGAAAATCTGACAGATCTGGAGCGCTCAGTTTGAAACACAAATCCAGACGGTGAGCTGCCTGCGTGCCTCGGTGTTCCTCTGCATGGAGGTCGCGGCTGACCTGTGGTGTGCTAGTTTGGGTCAGAGCTAGAGAGCCGGTGTCCCACCCCCCACGCCCCGCCCCGCAGCCAAGCGTCTCATTGCACTCCGACACCCCCCTCTTCCTACCCACCCCTGCCCCCACCCCCGGCCCCGCCCCCACCCCCGACGCTGCGCAATTCGTCCGCAGTTGCGCGCATCCCCCGCTTCTGTGCAGCCCCTGATGGGCGGAACCGGGCGCTGGGGCCTCTGGCGTCGCCGCCGCTGGGCTCCGCGGAGCCGGAGGCCCGAAGACAGCTGCTCCTGCCACCGTGGGCGCCTCTGGCCCCGGTTGCAACGTGAGGGACCCCAGAACCTCAGTGTGGGAATCTGCCAGGAGACGAATAGGAAGGGAAAAGGCCTGGAAACTTAAGCCGGTCCAAGGAGGGGTGAATGTTTGATGGTCAGGCACGGCTTATAGTCCCGGGGAGTGTAGTTCTCGGGTGGATGGTGTAGCTGGTAAAAATGTCTGCCTGCGAGCTCTGGTGTGCAAGAAATATCACGCCTCTTAATTTTCTGGATCTTAGTTGATTTCTGACTCCTTTGAGCCACACACAGCCCACCGTTCCCTGCCTGCATATGATGGGCTTGTTAAAATATAAAGATCGCCCAGATCTTCTTTGGGTCCCCTTCTTTGGCAAATTAGGGATTAGGCCAGATTCTGAAAATTTGTTTAGTGACCTAATAGTTCAGTAACCTACCCAAGGTCACATTGCCAATAAATGGCACTCAGGATTTAAACCCAGGCATTTTGGAGTCCAAAGGCTGTACTCCCAAAGATGCTAGATCTGTCTCTGAAATATTTAGCCTCAGCCCTATCTGTAGCCAGCTTGGACCAGTGTCCTGGAGTATAAAGCACACTGGACTAGGAGTCAAAAATAGGACTAGAAATCAGGAGATGACCTAAAACAAGACTCTAAGTCTCTGAGCTTCAGTTTACTCTGGACGAAATGGGGTTAATGTGCAAGGTCTAGGGATTCTAGGGACTGTAACTGGTCATTTGCAGGCCACTATTTAGCCTATCCTAATGATGTCTCCTGGGTGACAGACTTTTAAGTCTAGAGGCAGCAGTTCCAAGGTGAAGTGGCCTCCTCATCCCAAATACGAAACTAGACTCTACAAGAGAACACTGGTTGGTTCACAATAACAGAAGAGAAATGCAAGGGAGACAACAATGACATTAGCTACCTTTAATCCACTCCCTCTCCACCTCCCTTCAGACATTGACAAGAACTTAACTGTGTCAAGTATTAGAGGCCTGGTGCATGAATTCGTGCATGGGTGGGGTCTGGCCAGCCTGGCCAGGGGGAGGGGACATGGGTGGTTGGCCGGCCTGCCTGCTGGTTGAATGCCTGGTCGAGGGGACAATTTGCATATTAGCCTTTTATTATATAGGATATACACTGAGTGGCTAGATTATTATGTGTTCAGAGATCATAATAATCTGACCACTCAGTTATATGTAATCAAAATGATTTCTATTGTAACAGACCCACGAATGGAAATACGAAGCCTTTCTCAATCATTCAGAATTAAACAACAGACTCAGTTTAGGCATGCTATCAATGACTATGTTGTTTAAGTAAATGATCTGTGAAATTTCATGTCATGCCAAATAGGAAAAAGGCTTTAAATTGCTTCAATTTAGACATTTTTACCTAAAACCCAAAAGCATTCAGAAGGAAATTTGTTTTTATTTAAAAGCAATTTGAATAAATAAATAATAGATACATACAGAAGGAAAATTGTTTTCATTTAAAGGCAATTTGAATGAATGAATGAATGAGTGAGTGAATAGATAAATAAATAAATAAAAATGCAATTTGCCCACTCTTATAGACCCTGCCTCTTTCGCTTCTGGGTTCCTTTATTATTATTTTAATTTTTTAAAATATATTTTTGTATTGATTTCAGAAAGGAAGAGAGAGAGAAACATCAGTAATGAGAGAGAATTATTGATCAGCTGCCCCCTTTTAGGGATTGAGCCTGCAACATGGGCATGTTCCCTGACCTGCCCTGACCAGGAATCAAACAAACCGTGACCTCCTGGTTCATAGGTAAACGCTCATTCACTGAGCAAACCAGCTGGGCCTGGGCTCCTTTTATAGACTCCAAGGAGTAATACTTCATCTAGACAGGTCACATTCATCCATTCCCATATTTAATCTCCTTGGAGATAGGGGTTTCACAATCTACTTGATAACCCACCTCGGTGTTCAATAACCCTCACCTTTGGATTTGTTTTCCTAATCCAATCCTTCCTCCAACAATGTAGCATCATGGAATCTTAGGTCTGGCAAATAATCGTAAAGGTCATTGAATTAGTTTTTTTTTTTTAACACAATTGATGGATTAAAACAAACTTATTATCTTTACAGTTCTGTGCATTAGAATTCTAACACAAGTCCAAATTTTGACAGACAAAAAGTGATGGCAAGGCTATTTTCCTTTCTGCATGCAATTGGGGGGAACTTTTCTTGCCTTTTCTTTTAGAGACAAATCATACTCCTTGGTTTCTGGGCCCCTTCTTCTTCAAAGGTGCATCTCCGACTCCTCTTCACATCATTATTTGATTCTGACCAGTTGGGAAAGGTCTTCAATTTTAAGGATGTGTGATTAGACTGCCTATCCACCCACCTCCATTAACTCAAGATAATCTCCCCATTTTAAGGTTCTTACTGTAATCACATCTACAAAGTTCCTTTCATGTTTAGGTAATATTCACAGGTTCTAGGGATTAGGACATAGACATCTTTGAAAGGGGTGGGGCAGGCATTATTCTGCCTACCATAGTTCTCTCTTCCAATTCCTTTAATAAGAAGGAAACCCCTGACATGCTCCTCTAACTCTGAGTACTTCCATGGATGGAGCAGTCATTATTTCAAAGGCTGACAAGGGTGGGTAATGTTGAACAACTACATGTCAGGAAAGACTTAGGTTTAGTCTCAATAATTCTCATACATAGCCCTTGTCTTAAGAAGCACAGGATAGCTCTGGCTGGTGTGGTTAATGTTGGCCCCTGCACTGAAGAGCCTCGGGTTTGATTCCTGGTCAAGGGCAGGACACACAATAGATATGTCTCATTCCTACCAATGGTTTTCTCTCTCCCCCGCCCTCCCTCCCTTCCACTCTCTCTGAAAATCATTGGAAAAAGTACCCTCGAGTGAGGATTAACAACAATGACAAAAAAAGCACAGGAGGATACCAACTTGGTATCCCTTCTTATAAACCCTCTACATAAAGTTCTCAAAATATTTGAAGATATCTAGAAGATTCCACTTTTATTCATTAGTTGAACAAATTGAGCGCCTATTATATGTGGGTGCTAGTCTAGGCTTCAGAGATACCATGATTAATAGCCAAAGTCCCTAATCTCAATGCATTTCTTCCAGTGAAGGACAAGGTGGATGAACCAACACACAGTTTTAGCATCATCTTGAGTACCTCATATCAGGGGCATCAAAATCATTTTTGAAAGAATTTAATATTTTTAAAAAATTTAAATAGCAATTATTTGGGGTGGGGGTAAGCTGGTTAGACCTTTTATACGTATATTTTATATTTTAGAATTGCTTTTATTTTGAATTATAATGGAGGAGCACCAAAACCTTCCAGAGCCACAGTCCTCTGAAGATCTTATTCTAGGTAGATAGAATTGTGAGAGACAACAGCTTCTTTTGGAATAAGCAAAAATGTCTTCCTGAAAAAAGTAGACTTTCAAGATGAGTAGATTTTTTGTTTGTTTGTTTTGTTAATCCTTGTCTGAGGATACTTTTTCTATTGACTTTTACAGAGAGTGGAAAGGAGGGAGGGAGGGGGGGAGAGAGAGAAAACATTGATGGGAGAGAGACACATCTACTGGTTGCCCTCCCACACTTGCCTCAGTGTGTGCCCTTGACTGGGAATCAAACCCATGACCCTTCAGTGCAAAGGCTGATGTTCTAACCACTGAGTACCACTGGCCAAGGCTCAAGATGAGCAGATTTAGATAAATAAAGGCTAGAGGAAGGACAGTCTATAAATTTCTACTGACACCATAGTAGCCGAATGAGAAGGAGAACTGAGCTGATAAGCCCTTTAGTTTGAGTGTATGGCTATAGGTAGGGAGTAATCTGGGTATTTTGTTCCAATTGTTAGAAGTTTTCTGAAAGGCAGAGAAGACTCAAAATTCAGTGGCAATGGATTAGCACACTGTCTGCAAAGATCCTGAAAATCAAGAAAGAACTAAAACAGAGACATAGAAGATGAACTAGGCACTTGGAAAGTTGAAGTCCCCAGTCCAAGGCTGGTTCCTCACATGAACGGCAGCACAATAACTAGGAACTGGGGAAGTCTGACCCTGTAGAGCTAAAAAAGATGGCCTCTTCAGAATTAATATAAAGATGTTTGGTGCACAAGAGCTACTTCATTCAGTGTCCATCTTTACCGGTTACAAAATCCAGACCTAACCCTGCTTCTCTTGCTGTGACTGAGTTTACCAGAGCTCCAGGCAGGAGCAACCTATATAAGTAAAACCTGGCAGATGCTTTAATGGGTGAAGGTCATCAAGTCATTTGTTCTTATCAAATGACTTGATAATATCTAATAAAAGAGCAATATGCAAATCGACTGTACCTCCGCTATACCCACAAGCCATGCCCACCAGCCAATCAGGAGCAAGTATGCAAATTAACCCAACCAAGATGGCTGTGGCCACAGAGAGAGCAGGAGGCTTGGGTTTCCCCGGCAATGGAGGAAGCCAAGCTTTCCGCCTACCCTGGCCAGCCCAAGCCTCCGCTCAAGGCTACAAAGTTTCAATTATAGAAGATAAATAAATCCCAGATCCCAGGGCCTCCGCTTGGGTCGCCGGGGGATGTGGCCAGCCTGCAAACCACCACAGACCCCTCGCCCAGGCTGCCCCATGCCCCAAGGGAACCCCCACCCTGATCTGGGACACCCTTCAGGGCAAACCAGCTGGCCACCACCCATGCACCAGACCTCTATCCTATCTAATAAAAGAGTAATATGCAAATTGACCATCACTCCCACACACAATATGGCTGCCCCCATGTGGCCAAAGATGGCTGCCCCCATGTGGACACAAGATGGCCACCACAAGATGGCCAGCAGGGGAGGGGAGTTGGGAAAGACCAGGCCTGCAAGGGAGGACAGTTGCGGGTGATCAAGCCTGCAGGGGAGGCCAGTTTGGGGTGACCAGGCCAGCAGAGGAGGGAAGTTGGGGGCGACCGGGCCTGCAGGGAAGGGCAGTTTGGGGGGGACCCAGGCCACAGGGGAGAGCAGTTGGGAGAGACCAGGCCTGCAGGAGAGGGCAGTTAGGGGCAATCAGGCTGGCAGGGGAGCAGTTAGGCATCAATCAGGCTGGCAGGGGAGTGGTTAGGGGGTGATCAGGCTGGCAGGCAGAAGTGGTTAGGGGCAATCAGGAAGGCAGGCAGGTGCGCAGTTGGGAGCCAGTAGTCCTGAATTGTGAGAGGGATGTCCTACTGCCTGTTTAGGCCTGATCCGATCGGACATCCCTCGAGGCAGTCGGACATCCCTTGAGGGGTCCCAGATTGGAGAGGGTGCAGGTTGGGTTGAGGGACACACCCTCCCCATGCATGAATTTCATGCACCGGACCTCTAGTTATTTAACTAAGGTCTTACCTTTTCTCTTGGTCTAAATTCAGCTTCTCCACATGCATTCTTAGGTGCTGGTAATATGAAAGTGTAATTTTCATATTCTGTGCTGCTATTTCTGAAATATAGCTGTAACTGAAATACTGTAAATAAACCTAATCAATTTTCATTCAAATTTCCTGACATAGAAAATGAAAAAAAACAAAAAAGCTGTTTATTTCTATTTCAGATTTCCTAAAGGTCTGCTGCTTACACTATAATGTTAAAAGTTCATTAGTGGACTGAATTACCTGAAGGCACAACCTCTGGAAAAGTGATACATTTTGTAATTAACATTTGAGGTCCCTTCTTTGATTCACCTTTTTTAAGAGAATGCTTGGCTGCAAAATGATCCTTTCAATTTGTGTATTTATTTTAGGCATGTCTGCCTTTAAGACTTAGAAGATTTCTGACTTTTATTTAGCTACAGATCAACTTTAGTCATATTTTCGAAGACCTTATTAATGATTGCTGGAAGTGTTTCTGGCATTGTTTTGGTTGGGACCAAATTTGTACCTGTGATGATAATCTCATTGTCAGTAATTCTGATTTTTAAATTTTGTTGAGCCCCTACGGGGGTATGCTGAATTGAAACTTGAAATTCCCAATATACGTGGGCAAGGTCCAAGATGAGACCAAAAAGATAGTGCAATGCTGGTATGTCTAGTAAATAGTGGTATAACATTGATATCCTCTTTCAGTTCTCTGTAAGGTTCTGGAGAACTCTGCCCCCTTCTTTTACTACCTATATCAGTGCAAGGAATTTTGGCATAAGTAGTACCAGAGATCAGTGGTTTCCATTCCCGTAGGGCAAAATATAATCTCGCTGGGGTAGGTGACTACCACTTGGTTTCTTTCCTTACTTTTACCTAGGTTTGGATGTTTAAATATGTAATATGATTGAGACAATTTGAGCAAACCAAACCCTGCCACTTAATGTCCACAAATACCATGGAAAAGAACCCAATCCTCACTGTCTACTTGTACAGGAAGTTTGTTTTGGGGACAGCTCCAGAGTTGATAGATCTAAGATATGACCACTACAATATCAGATTCTTACTGACACTGTAGCCTCAGAATGTGGTGTGAGCTTTGAGGACTTGTTTGCAAGCATGTGAGACACTACCAGGAAGACTTGGAGAGGAGCTGGAGATCATGCATTAGCTGCTGAAAGAGGGCCATAAAAAATGGTTTACTACTGTTAATTTTACCTGATTTGTCTTTGTTCACCGCTCTCTTATCAAAGGATGTCATGGCTGCTAGATTCATGGGCTTCTCATCATCACCAACATCTTTTTTTTTTTTTTTTTTTGAGAGAGAGAAACATCAATTTGTTGATCCACTTATTTATACATTCATTGATTGCTCCTTATGTGTGCCCTGACCAAAGATCAAATCTGTGACCTTGGCATATCCGGATGACGCTCTAACCAACTGAGCTAGGCCCCCCCCCCTTTTTTTTTGTTTTTAACATTCTGATCCTTTGTTCATTTAGTATGAAACAAAAATTCCAGAAATCCAGAGGGGGGATGAGTCATATGAAATGGCAGAGAACTAGAGTGAAGTTCCACAAATTCCTTCTGAAAATAAAGAACCATTATATCTACTCCAGTGTTCATCCAAGCCTCACTAAAGGATGCTATAAAATTAGAATATTTAAAAACTGGTAAAGAAATAGATAATGTTCTATGAAACAGACCCTCTATTTAAACTCTCTATTTCAAGTTGGGGGGTGGGGCTGATGTGTTGAATCGATTATTAAATACAATGTATTGGAATAATTGCCTATCTGTTTAGGTATGACCGTCTTGGAAAACAATTTTGCAATTTCTTGTATAGTCAGCTGGGTACTTACCTCATGACCTGTGTAAGCTAATTTGGTCACATTTGCACGTGAAAGAGATCATGTGATTGGCAGCCCTACCAGGACAACATGATTGGAAGAGGAATAATTCCCCAGATGAATGGAGAAAGGGTTGCTGAGCATGCAAAAATAACCAAGGCAGAAGATGAATGAAGAGAGGGGGTAGGAGGTAAGAAAGGTAAGAATATTCTATTACAGGTGGCAGAGCTGAAAATTAAGATTGCTGACAATCTCAGTAAAGCGCTTGATTGAAGTCAAATACTTTAAGACACTAACTAGAAAAATGGCTTGTTTCTGCAAAGAATTGCTCGTAAATCATACCTGAGGCAACTAACTGTGGGTTAAATATACTCCCTAGGAGTATAGCGTTATTAATGATTTTGCTTAGGAGTAGTATAACTAAAACGCAGACTTGGGCCCAGATTCTTAAAATAATAATATGTAGCTAATACGAGGCTCATTAAGTGCCTGAGATTTTATGTTCCTACACAAAAGTTTGGTTTTATTACTTGAAAGTCAGTTGGCTGGCACACAGTGTCCCAGCTTTGGACCTGTCTGGAAGCTTCAGGGACCAATTATTCACTACGGGGAACACAAAGAGATGCTGCCTATGTAGATATGTAGTCCTCGGCCTCAGTATTGCAGAAGAAAGATGGCATTCTACCCTTATTGTAACAGCCATGTCCAACAGTTTGACCAAACTGAAGAGTCTCCAGTTGTAAATTAGGAGAACCAAGGTCTGTTTTTAGCAATGTCATTGGTCTTTTGGTTGACTTGAGCAAATTATTCACTTCTGCATACTTCTGTTTCTTCCACAGAAAAAGTATAAGTAATTCTTACCAAACCTACTCTAGAGACAATATTAAATCTACTCAATATCAAATCCTATATAATAAAAGCCTAATATGCTAAGTGTCTGGCTGTCCAGTCATTGGTTCAACCAATCAAAGTGTAATATGCTAATGATTTGCTAAGGCCGCTCAACTGCTTGCTATGACATGCACTGACCACCAAGGGCAGGCAGTAGACCAGTCAATCAGTCACTATGACATGCACTGACTACCAGGGGGCAGACGCTCCAACTGGTAGGTTAGCTTGCTACTGGGGTCTGGCCCATAGGGACTGAGTGAGATGGGCCAGATATGCCCTGGAGACCTCCTACGGTCCATCCCCACCTGTCCAACTTCCTGCATCCCTCCCCAGCCCTGATCATGCACCTGTGGTGTCCCTTGACCTGGCCTGCACCCTCTAGGAATCTGGAACACCTTGGGGATGTCAGAGAGCTGGTTTCAACCCTATCCCACAGGCCAGGCCAAGAGACTCCACTGGTGCATGAATTTGTGCACTGCGCCTCTAGTGAGACAATAAACTTGAATTCTCTTTGGACAAATGAAATGTCAGAAAATAAAGATGATGTGCTGGTTATCATTGTTAGCATTCCAGAGTGGGGTTGGCACCCTCCTTTACCCTTCCAGCTTATTGGCAATGGGAGAGGATCAAATTAGGATCAAGATGAGATTGGGGGAATTGCCTTTCAAAATACTGCTGTTCATGAAATAGATCCAAGAGTTTTGTGGCTATGCCAGCTTCCTGAAAACCTAGGAATCATTATGAATCCAGAAGAGGTATTAGTTGTTATATCAGAGATGAAATATTTAATATTTTAACAGTGATACCGGTCAGCTTCTTATATCTTGCCTCACAGCATAAAAAGAAAGAAGGGAGAGAGGGAAGGAGAGAGAGAGACAGGGAGGGAAGGACCTTTAACTTCTCAGAAGCACAGTTTTGCAGGAAAGCTGCAGAAGAGAGTGTTAGCAAGCAAGAATGAAAATAGTATGATACTTTTAGAAAGGAAGAACAGAGACAATAGTATCACACTGGCACATTACTTACTGAGAACAAATAATGAGCAAAAGTACCTCAGTGGTACTCAGCCAAATGGATCACAAATTGGATATAAGTTAGCAATAAAGTTGCTGGATATCATGTTAATACAATTTTATGCAGATGTTTATGAAGCACTATGTGCCAGGTACTTTTAATGTATATAAGCATTATCTCATTTAATCCCACTATGTAGATGTGACTGTTATTCATATTTCATAAATGAGGAAAAATAATAACTAGAAAGTTAAAGTCCTCCTAGCCATTATATGGCAAATTTGGGACTTGAGCTGATATTGTAAATTGACTCTCAGAGAGCATCCCATTCATGTAGAACACAGGTTGCAGTACTGAGCTTTAGCAAAGGGGCTGGGCAAACCTTAAGAGGATTCAAGGGATAGCAGTGAAAGGAGGAAGATTACTTAACCTGGAGAAAAAAGAGCTGAGATATGATCCATAGTAATGTTAATTTATCTGATGGCAACTGGGATCAAGGTGCAGCTGTTTTGGGGAGGAGTCCACTTAAACAAGCATTGAATTTTGATTGTTTCTAGAAGTGAAGGATGCTAGAAATTTGTGGTGGTCATGGAGGTGCACCACTTAAAGGTACCTGCTCTGGGGAGCACAATGGAATGACAGCCTCCACACTCAGGCTCAGGTCATGCTTCCCCTAGGTGCCTCTAGCCAGTGACAGCTGAGGGGGTACAAGAGCTGGGCCATTCCTGCCCATTGGGAGATTCCCCACCTGAGATTTTCTTAGAACTTCACTGCAGTCTGAAGTTTCTCCTAGTGCAGTCTCCTCCTTCCCCCCTCCTTTCTTAGGTATCAGACTTGGAGGTTCTCCTCCCTCCTCTTTTATCCTTAACAGACATTTCCCCAGTATATCTCCTGTCTTCGTGTGTACTTCTCAGGGACCCAAATTGACATAACATTGAGTGTGTAGTGAAAGGGAAATTACACTCTTTGTCTTTAAAGGCAGGCTTGTTAATTAACCAAGTGAGAAATTTTAAGAGCAAGCTCTTGGGGCCCAGAGAGAATGTGCTTAGAAGATCATCCATCTTCTAGACCTGAAATACTATGAGTCTATATTTGGAGCTTAAATATAAAAGGTTGAATGTTCTCAGTTTCTTTTTAAGGTATTCACTATAATAAGAGAGTAAAAAAATATGACCTTAAGGTATTTATCTGAAAGATAATGAGAAATGCCTGACAGGACATCTTCACTGTACCTGTCACCATCTCTGGTCTGAACTTGGCACTGATGCTATTAAAATTACTACAAAAGTGAATACAGACCAATACTCATTAGCAACAGAAAGCTGCAGATTGAGACCTGCGCCGCCACCCTCCAAACCAGTTTTGGAACTGTACTGAGTCCCTGAAGCAATGTGATGAATCAGCTCAAAATTCCCCAAAGTCCAAAAGAATCAAATTGCCCATGGCTCAGACATTTGAACTGAGTAGGTTAGAAGAGTTCTTTCCCTATATTGAACTTGATTCATTAGCCTTATAAGACCAATGGTTAGATGTATTTTGACAATGAGCTCATAGGGTCAGAGCATTGAAAATTTTTTGTCATTAGTAGAGTAAGACATTTAAAGAATTACAAGGCTATTTTTCCTTGCTCCTAACTAGCCATGTGACCTTGGGGAAGTATTTAAGCTCACCAAAAAAAAAAAAAAAAAAAAAAAAAAAAAACTGGATGAATTTGGTCTAATCACTGTGCTGTACTCCTGAAACCGATACAAGATAATACTGAAAGTAAACTGTAATTGAATAACATTTTAAAAGGTACAAACTTCCAGTTATAAAATAAATAAGTCCTGGGAATGTAATGTACAGTGTGGTGACTATCTATAATAATAAAAGCATAATATGCTAATTAGACTGGACAGCAGAACGACCTTCCAGACATTCTTTCAGATGACCTTCCGGATGAAGCTAAGATGGCAGGGGCTGAGGCAGAGGTGGTTAGGAGTGATCAGGCAGGCAGGTGAGTGGTTAGGGGCTATCTGGCAGGCAGGTGAGCAGTTAGGGGAGATCAGACAGGCAGGCAAGTGGTTAGGGGTGATCAGGCAGGATGCAAAGTGGTTAGGGGAGATCAGGCAGGCAAGCAAGTGGTTATGGAAGATCAAGCAGGCAGGCGAGTGGTTAGGGGAGATCAGGCAGGCAGGCGATTGGTTAGGGGAGATCAGGCAGGCAGGTGAGTGGTTAGGGGTGATCAGGAAGGCAGACCAGTGGTTAGGGGTGATCAGGCAGGCAGAGTGGTTAGGGTGATCAGGAAGGCAAGTGGTTGGGGGCAATCAGGCAGGTAGGCAAGCAGTTAGGAGCCAGCGGTCCCGGATTGCGAGAGGGATGTCCAACTGCCGGTTTAGGCCAGGTTGGGCCTAAACCAGCAGTTGGACATCTCCTGAGGGGTTCCAAATTGTGAAAGGGTGCAGGCCGGGCTGAGGGATACCCCTCCCATGCATGAATTTTGTGCACCACGCCTCTAGTAGTTAATAATTCTGTATTGTATATTTGAAAGCTGCTAAAAGAATAGATCATAAAAGTTCTGATCACAAGAAAAATTGTAAGTATGTATGGTGGTGGATGTTAACTAGACTTATTGTGGTGATCAGTTTACAATATACACAAATAACAAGTCATTATGTTGTACACCTAAAACTAATATAATTTATGTCAATTGTATATCAATAAAAAATCTAGTGGGAAAAATATATAAAATAAAAAATAACATAATTGAAGTTGTAATTCTAAAGCTGTGTTAATGAGTCAAGGTTATTCTTTGTTTCTCATGAGGATTAGACTATTTCAGAAAATTCCTTTGCATAGGGATAGAGTATAATTTTCCCAGGTGGATGTGGTATTTGCCCCCTCTGTTTACTCAGTCAATATAGTTAAACCCCCTTTCTCACCTAAACAACCTGTTAATGTGATGTTATCCTATGTAATAAAGAGCTAATATGCAAATGGCCATCATGCCCTCACACCGTCATGCCATAATGGCTTACACACTCAACACTGGGGAGAGAGGAATGGGGACCAGCCAGGCACAAATGAGCTCGCGAGAGAGGAATGGGCACCAGACTGCAGCCTTGGAGAGGGACAAGCTGCCCACCCTATGGTCCCAGGCGCCTGCAGCTACGGCCCAAGCAAAGCTGCCCGCCCACGGTCCCCTGAGACTGTGGCCAGCCCAGGTGAAACCAGCCTGGGTCCTGGGTGCCTGTGGCCGGCCAGAGAGAGAGAAGCCCTGGTCCCGGGTGCCTGTGACTAGTCTGAGGAGGGAATCTTGGGTCCCAGGTGTGGGGCAAGGCAGAGGTGGTTAGGGGCAATCAGGCCATCAGGGGGGCAGTTAGAGGCAATCAGACCAGTAGGGGAGCAGTTAGGAGTGATCAGGCAGGCAGGCAGAGGTGGTTAGGGGTGATCAGGCAGGCAGATGGGTTAGGGGCAATCAGGCAGGGAGGCAGGCGAGTACTTAGGAGCCAGTGGTCCTGGATTGCGAGAGGCAGTTGGACATTCCTTGAGAGACTGTGGATTAGAGAGGGTGCAGGCTAGGCTGGGGGACACCCCCACCCTGTGCACAAATTTCGTGCACCAGGCCCCTAGTATTGAATAAAGAAGTGTTTAACTAACATCAGATCCCAAGATGCAAACAATTCTATCATCAAACAATCACACAAAATAGACACTCTTTTTTAAAAATATATTTTTTTATTGATTTCAGAGAGGGAGAGAGAGAAAGGATGATGAGAGAGAATCATTGATTGGCTGCTTCCTGCACGCCCCCTTACTGGAATTGGGCCCACAACCTGGGCATGTGCCCCTGACTGGAATTGAACCTGGGACCCTTCAGCCCACAGTTCGATGCTCTATCCACTGAGCCAAACCAGCTAGGGCAGAATAGACACTCTTTAAGATTAAACCTAAGTAAGTTTTCTTTATAAAAAAAAAATCTGAGTACAGTTAATGGTGAGATACATTCAGAATTAAGCTGTGAAAGGGTTAACCTGCTCTGCTAAGGCCCACAGAAACTGTCAGCTTCTCTCCCACTTGGCTGTGTGGTTCTCCCCACATCAGAATAGCCAGCCTGTCTGCCTGCTTAGGGCAGGGTGGCCCTTTTCCCTTCCCTGGTGGTGGGGTGGCAGTCAGCAGAGAGAGTAGACAGAAGCAGTGAGAGGCAAGGAAAGCACAGCACACACAACCAGCGCCACCATTTGCTAAGCAGGGTGGCATGAGGCAGAGATTGGGCAGGTGTAGGCATTGTAGTAAAGAAATACACACAATGTCTGACTGGTGAGGAGGAAAGGACAACCTGAAATTTGAGAAAGGCAGTCTTCATAGAGATACCTTTTAAAGAATATTTCTCCAACTTTATTCCTGTTTTGTTTCATGAAATTTCAGTGGTATTGATTTTTTCTGCTTTTGACTGCACTTAAAAAAGTATTTCAGAAACATTCTATATATCACTTCTTGGCCTTAAGCTAAGACCAAATTCAGAAACATTCTGTGTAATGTAAATTTTTGTGGGCTAGTCTGGGAGTCTTTCCCCGCTTGCCTCAAACCACAAACATATGACATTATTTCTATGGTAAATACATTCTGACTTTTTAAAAAATCTTACAAACACGCTTTTAATGTATAAGCTATTTAGAGCCAGGGTGTATGTGTATATAGGGTCTATGTATATGGGCATTTGCTTATTAAATGTATAGAGTGACCTATGTACTGGGCATCATAAAGAATAAAGAGCTCACAGTTCTTTGGAGAAGACAGAGGATAGCTGAAGTGCATAAGTGGAGAGATGAGCCAGGCCACATTTGATTTTCATGGGTTCTCGGCACTTTTGCCTTGTTAGGCCCCTTCCTCCATACATGTATAAATTATACTTTACAGCCATGTTGGTGGTATAAAGAGAAACATAATACAGATGGATTATATAAATTATATTCTCTCTCTGTTGATAATTTTAAAAGAAATTAAACATTTTTATGGACCCCTACAAGAATTGTGGATCCTAGGCATTATGCCTGCTTAATGGAGAATTCAGCCCTAGAGGGGCTCGAGGGCAAGGTGAGGATTTGCAGAATCCTCACTTGAGGTGAGACAATGGCAGGAATCTATGTGAAAAATGATAACAGCTCTCACGATGAGAATGAAAATGAGGAGGATTCCAAAGGACACCGATTGGTCAACAGGATATGAGGAAAGAGGCAGAAGTCTGGGTTCTTATTTGTTCCCTTCTCAGGCCTTTAATTGGTGCTTGACTACCAAGCAAACATGGACCAAAGCAAACCAACCAACCAACCCAGCTATGAAAAACAGCCACTGTCTGTGATATTTTCCCTGATCATTCTGCTGTTGGTCTGATTGGACTAATTTTGACTCATCTCCAATTTCTGCTGTGCTGACACCCTATTTAAACTTAGTTCTCTACCTCTGAGACTGATCAGAGTATTATTGGTCTTGAGTACCAAGTACTCCTGCTGTCCATTCTGACCCCTTGGACCGACTCATTCTAGACACACCTATCCTACCTGACCTCCACACAGGGAAAAGGGATCAGACTTTGCTGCCTTGGTGGAACTGGCAAGTGGGAGAGGCATTAACAATTTAGAAAAAGAGAGTGAAGAAGAGTTTTGGGGGAAATGATTACCTCAGTTCTGGATGTTAGCTCTGAGGTTCCAAAGGAATAGCCTAGCAGATGTTAACCAAGGCAATCTCAAATGTGGCCCTAGAATTTTGGATCATGTGCTGAGCTGGAACTGGAAATATGAGTATATGCAGAAAAGAATTCACATAGTAGGCTTCAGCCTATCCTCAGAAAGGCCTTCATGCAAGGTTGACCCTTGGCTGGCACCTGGGAACTTGATTTGGGGAGTTTTTCCACCATTCCCTAACTGATATGGATGGGCTGCTGTGCCTAAATGTTTTGTGTATAGAATATGGATAATGCTGAACACCTGCTTTTCTCTGGGAATCTGGAACTTTGGTACGTGCTGGCTGAGGGTGCCTATGTAATGAGGCCCCAGTAAAAACTTTGGGCATCAAGTCTGCAATGAGCTTCCATGGTAGACAAAATTTCTCCCAGCTTGTCACATTTGATGCTGGAGGAATTGAGTGTGTATTGTGTGACTCTACTGGGACAGAACTCTTAGAAGCTTTTCTGGCTTCCTCCAGACTTCATCCCATGTGCCTCTTCTCTCATAGATTGGGCTTTGCCTCCTGACCCTGTGACAAATATTAGCTTGGGCACAACCATATGCTGAGTCCTGTGAATCCTAGCCAACCCACTACTTTGTGGGTGATTTTGGGGAGCTGCAACACAGGGAGTTACCAGGAACATCAGGTAATTCAATGCTGGGAATAATAATGTAAATGAATCTCTCTCAATCTAAATGGTTACAGGGGACTGGTTACGTGACCTGACTCTTATTGGTCAGAGTAGGAAGGTCATTCTGCTTCAACCTGCAGACACAAATGAGGATGCCTCTTTCCTATTTTAAAGTACAGTTGTCTGAAATATAGCAGAAGGACAAGGGTGACACTCAGGGGATGATTTAAAAGGGTTCCCAACTATTCCACAGGCAAAATCTATTTAGCTAAGAATTAGAGCAATAGAAAGATCCTTCTACCAAAATGTTAAAATCAAAACAAAAACACTAAAGGAATTGTAAGGGCCATAACTATTCTTTGTAGCAAATCAATAATAATAATTTAGCCCTGGCCAATTTGCATCATGGTTAGAGCATACATCCTTGAATGGAAAGGTCTCAGGTTTGATTTCTAGTCAAGGGCCCATACCTTGGTTGCAGGTTCCCCAGACATGTTTGGGGTACATGCAGAAGGCAACAAATCAATGTCTCTTTCCCACATTGATGTTTCTCTCTCTCTCTCTCTCTCTCTCTCTCTCTCTCTCTCTCTCTCTCTCTCTCTCTCTCTCTCCCCCCTGTCTCTCTCTCCCTTTTCTCCCTCCCTTCCACTTTCTAATCAATAGAAAAAAATATTCTCGGGGAGGATTAAAAAAAAAAAAAGAATGATACAAGATCTCTGGTGATGGATACAAGATCCCAAAATAGATTGTTAAGAAACTAATTAAAGTTTTCAGGAAGTGGTATTGTAAAAAAAAAAAAAAAAAAAGGTCCTAGCCTGTTATACAGAAACCTATGATTGTTCAACATCATGGCAGCCTCGGAACCAAGAACTCACATAAAAGTGCCAAAATCACAAGTGCCCCTCAAACCTTCCCACTCCCACCCCTAGCCCCACCCACCACCACCAACACCACCACCACTTTTCTGAAGGTGTCCCTAACTTATGATCTGGACCAAGTTGGCTGGCCAAACAACTTATCTTACATCTAGATAAGTGAGTCAACAAAGAGATACTTAGGAGACTCATTGTTCCGATCATTGCTCTTACCAAGCTTACTCAGCAAGATGTGGTGTGTATTCTATACCTAGTAATCTATGTCATCAATGACACTTCTTTTCCCCTTTTTAATTTGATCTTTAGTCCATTTTACCTTGTCAGGTAGATAGAAGCCTCATTTATCATTTATCCCATAAGCTAAATAGTGAGGAGTCGCAATTAAGCCTGATCAAATCCAAGTTAATGGAGGAATAGACACTATCCAGAGAACCTGACCTCAGAAGAGTGACTAAATTGTGCCACTTCACAATACAGAAACTATAACTTTGGATCATCTTCATTGGGGAGAATGTGAAATTGTTTGGAAGTGCTCAGAAGACAGCTGGACCATGGTTAAGGATCATTTTTGGAATTAAATGTGTAAGAAGGGTGAATATGTTGTGGGACATGAAGGGGTAACTCTGTCTTCAAATAAGGCATTAATACAGTAAATGAAAAAAATACATCTGAAAGCAGTGGTGGTTTTTATTGATTTTGGAGAGAGGAAGAGAGAGGAACATCCATATAAGAGAGAAATATCAATCAGTTGTCTCCCACACACACCCTGATCTGGGATGAAACCTGCAACCCACTTATGTGACCTGATGGGGAATTGAACCTGCCACTCTCTGATGTACGAAACAACGCTCCAACCAAATGAGCCACACAAGCCAGGGCTGAAAGTGTTTTGTTTTGTTTTTATTATCTAGAAGAAATGTGATTATTTTTTAAAAAAGAGGAAAAATATAGGGGCTAGTTTGGTGTCTTCAGAGATTTAATGCTTAAAAACAAAACAAACTTGCATAACTGTAATTATGGATCCCCAGTTATCATGAGGCCAGATATATTCAGGGCCTAATACACACATAATTTAATGGAGGGAAAAACACCTCATAATCTGTCCTAGAGATTGAAGAAACAATCACCACCACCACTCATAATCAATTCCTTTGGAACACAGAACATTTGGCCTCCTCTATCAGTAGATGGGTCTGGCTGCCTGGGAAATCACCTCCTACATATGTGTTAACAGATTTCCCAGCTCTCTGACTTCTGATATTACACAAAATTGAAGGAGAGACCACAAATGGGACTACTGCCAATGCCAAGGGAATTCTAACTACCCCCTTCACATGGAGTGCTATTTCTACACAGTTCTTCCTCTGAGGAAGATTAGAAGTTCATTATAACTTCTTGTCTGGGAATAATATTCATGAAATGCCCCAGAGTTAGCTTATTAACTCCAGTCCTTAGCACAGCATCATCAGAGGCCTTGCTTCAGATGCCTCACTCACCTCTTCTGGATTCCTACATATAAAACAGGTTGTTTTATCGTTCAGGAGCAGTCCTCCTCTCTTCGTTCATGATACAGAAAAGATGTATTTGAATATGGAAATTAGGGTAATCACAAAGACATGCCATAAACAAATTATAAAATTAGGAAAAAAAATATCTTTAGAAGAAGTAAGTAGCCTGAAAACTTTCCAGGGCACTTCTGCTTCTTCAGATGCAGTGTAGTGGGAAGAGCAGAAGCTTTGGAGGCAAATGGTCCTGTGATTGACCCTCTCAACTCTGCCACTTACTATGTTAAGTAGCAATAATACTTCAAGGAGATCTTGAGAGGTTTAAATTATGAATTCACAATAAACATCAAAATAACCTCATATGAGTGAATAAAAGATAATCAAGTATGTGACATAACAATGCTAGCTGAAACTATAAAACCTGGGAAACAGGTAAAAGGGTATATAATACTTGGGAAACAATTGGCAAGTTGACACGGTTTAGAAATAGAAGTTTGTGAGACAGTTGCAATATAAACAAAAGTTCTAAGCACATGACATGAACACAATATTCAAATGAAAAATGTTAAACTATTTGTTCCTTTCTGAATTGAAACCACAAATGGCACAGTTGTTGCAAAATAGAAGCTATAAATAGATAAAGAGCTTTTGTATTTGTCATCAGCCTTGTTTACTGGGAAATGAATGAAAATATTAAAGAAAGCACTTCTTTGTTCCCAACTAGAATGCCAATTTACAAAATCCATTAAACTTTCCTGCTGCTTTCAGGGAATTTTCCAAATAGTACACATCTGCTTCTATTTCAAATGCATATTTGGGATCTCTTCACATGCTGGTCCTACCATGTCTTGCAAAGAATTACTATTAAGTAAAGAATTACTAGTAAGTCAAACAAATAATCAATGTGTGTGTGTGTGTGTGTGTGTGTGTGTGTGTGTGTGTTTTAATTCCTATTTTTTTCATTTCCCCTTTTTTACACTTTCCTCTCAATTCTCTTAACTAATCAGGCCAGGGGAAGTAGGATTTCCTGAGGAATATTCCATATGAGCAATAAATGCTGAATTTAGTATCTTGTCAAATGGTTAACACTGAAATAAGTGAGATATATTACTAAGGTGTGTGTGTGTGTCTGTGTGTGTGTGTGTGTGTGTGTATATATATAAAATATGCAAATTAGGCCAGAACGCCATAACTGGTCACGACCAGACAGGAGGAGGTTGTGCATGCAGGTGAGTCCTGGAGCAGAGACCAAGACAAGGGGGCCAGCGAGCCACCGCGCCCTGGCTTGGGCCGGTTCCCAGAGCCAGAGTGAACACAGATAGGGACAGGGGGGCTAGCCTGCAGCCTCCACGGCCGAGCACAGGCCCAAAGAGGAGATGGCGGGACCACCTCCCACAGAATTGGCACAGCTCCCTCCCAGCTCCCGTGGAAGCGGTGTGGGTCCCTCCCGGCTCCCGTGGAAGTGATGGGCAGCCTACTGTGCACGATATTGTGCAATGGGCTATTAGTGTTTAAAATAAGTGTCTAAACCAACATAGCTTGCACTCTCCTTCACTCAGACAATTCTCCATCTGTGAGTACATGACTCTCCCACATTTTCATATTGAACTAGAAACCAAATGTCTTTCCCTGCCAATATTTTTACATCTTTCTCTCTTTCCAGTTTTACTGTCATCACTCTAGGTTAGATAACAAATGATGATGATGTTAACTAATAATATCATAATAGTTCCTTTATTGTTGTTGTTGCTTCCCATCTCTCGCCAGCCCACTGTGTTCTGAACACTGTACCACACCAGTCTTCCTGAAACATGAAAAATGATCTTACCACTCAAAACTAAAATTCATCAAGAGACATCTATAGTCTGTAAGGTAAAGTAAAAATTCCTTAGTCTGGTATTTAAAGTTTTCAAATCAAACTTCACAGTCCTATGTTCAATAACTGATCTACATAAACCATTTACATCAAAGAAAGTCATGATCTTTACTAAAACCTTTTACTCCAGGTATCAAATGTACTCCCTAACAATTCCTGGGCACGCATCTGTTGAATTGAATACAGGGATGGGCAAAAGTAGGTTTACATTTGTTATAAATAAATAATACAATAAATAAATAATAAAAGAATTCTATGTTTCACATACTAACAATTGTAAACCTACTTTTGCTCCCTCTGTACAATCACTGATCATAAAGAAAAACTAAATCTTGAGATATAGCAAAATCTTACAGAATTTAGTCTTGAGGTATGTGTTCTTGTGATTTTGCCCAAGCAGTAGTTCACCACAGGAAAACAATCCTATATAATAAAATGGTAATATGCAAACCAACCGAACAGTGGAATGACCAGTTGCTAGGCTGCTCACTGACCTCCAGGGGGCAGATGCTCGACGCAGGAGCATCTGCCCCCTGGAGGTCAGTGTGCTCCCACAAGGGGAGCACCGCTCAGCCAGAAGCCAGGCTCTTGGCTGGCAAGCGCAGTGGCAGTGGCAGGAGCCTCTCCCGCCTCCATGGCAGCAATAAGGATGTCCAACTACTGGCTTAGGTCCACTTCCTCTGGGCCTAAGCCATCAGTCAGACATCTCCCAAGGGCTCTCAGACTGTGAGAGGGCGCAGGCAGGGCTGAGGAACCCCCCACCAAGTGCACAAATTTCATGCACTGAGCCTCTAGTATCATATACAAACATGAAAATTAAAACAGTAATTCATTGTCAACTGATTTTCAATTTCTAAGAGCAAATATGTCTTTCCCGTAAAAATGGGGACTTTGTCTTTTAATCCTCTGCTGAATTCTCAATACCTTAACATTGCCTGGCACCTAGTAGATACAAAATAAATATTTTTTGAGTGAATAGACTACAGTGGAACAATAGGACAGTTCACACATAGCTTTGTTTTAATATTTATTGGTAGAAATAGATCTTCAAGGCATACTTTGTGTTTATATAAATTCTACATTCTCTTTAGGTATTTTGTTTTACTTGGAGTTTTTGACTTCCAAGTGAACTTAACATATTATCTATGCATTTGATTCTTTATAGACATTCTTTAGACTCTAAAATAAAATCTGAGAATCCATGCATATTGTATACCTTATTATAATCAAAGAATTTTTGCACTTTCCAAAAAGTCACAAAAAGGCTGAACTCAAGTTAAATAACCTATATGTTCTAAAATGTCCATGTTCTAATAAAAAAAAAAACTTGTTCAGTATTATATATTGCTTGCTGTCTAAGAAGTCAGATTGTCAAAGACGCTTCATTAAATTATCTCTATTTTTAAATATCTTAATCCACTCTCTCCCAGAGATGATCTTGTAAATACTAAACATTGTGACATAAGCAGTAATAGCTGAAAAGCTTAAATAACAACCACATTGGTATCATTTAGACTGAATATTTTAACTTTAAAATTATATAGCTATATATACACAGATGGTATGCTGCATATTAAATTTAACATTTCAAGTAACTTAAATACATTTAGCAAACATTCAGCCAAACATTTTTTCATGAGAAGATATTGTCCTTAGAATAAAAAGGTAATGAAAGGCTTAGACACCAATGACTGGACATAGTACTAAGACTATGGAATTTGAAGTTTCAAGTAAAATCTAATGTACTATTAAGAAAAAGATTGATTTTTAACACACTGAACTGTGCAGTGTATACAAAAGTGCTTAGCATGACAAAATCACCAAAATAAAATCATTGTAAAGGTTATTTGGTTCTAGCAATATTAACTATTCTGTACTTTCGGATAATTTAACATTTACATTTTAAATTTTATATAAATGTTCTCTTTTTAACAAGTTAAAAAAGCACACAAAAAATAGTTTAACTATAATAATGTTACTTTTCATCCTGGTTAGTTCATCACAAATAACAAAAGAATGCTTGAATACTCAGCTCCACTGAAATGCAGTCTTTTAATAAAACCATCACTTCATCCATTGTATGCTATACTGGACCCTAAGACGGGATGCCGACATACAGGACAAGTGCAATTCTCTGAGAGCCATCGGTCAATACAATGGATGTGAAATTCATGCAAGCAAGGTAATTGCCTGAGTTTGTTTCCAGTTACATAGTCACTGATACAAACACTACAGATTTTACCTAGTTCATTGTCAATACTGTTATGCTCATAGTTCCGGGTAGAAAGATTGTCAATCTGCTCTTTGGTTAAGCCATGTATGCGATCATCATCATCACTTTCATTTAGTAAAAAGAAGTGAGCAAGGCGAAGAATAGGTAGTGTTCCAGTTTCCACTAAGTTATTTGAATTCCGCAACTGCCTACCACTTCTACTATTACTGTTTTGGATATGAGACTGAGTGGTCTCATCTTCACCACTCATTTCAGTGTTGTCTTCTTGGGCCCATCTGTCTTGAGAGGAATCTTCATGGTGCTGGCTGATGTCACTCACTAGGTTACTAAGTTCTGAATCCATCTCTGGTAAATGCTGACCATTTCTCTGAATCTCTGACTCAGATTCAGCCTCCATTAGAGAACTCAGTTCTCCAAATCCAGTCATTATCTGCCTTAAAATTGACCGAAGAGCCAATGAGGATGGTTCAACAAGCTCATTCTCAGATATCCTACGAAGAGGAACTGTTATGGTACTAACATAGGTTCGAATACCTGACCGCTCTAAACGAGAAATAGTTCGGCGAAAGCCCCCGCTATTGCTTTCAATAGTGACTGTATTTTCTGCTAGCCCTACTCGAGATCGAGTTCTACTTGCAATACTATCCCGATCTCTGTTCTCTCCAGGACGAATCCTTCTCACTTGAAGGTCCAGTGTGATTGTTGGATGTCGTGCAGCACTTGAGGATCTGTTAGATTCTTCTCCTTCTTCTACTGTTATTCTTGACACGAGTCTTGAGTTAGAGAATGGGGTATATTCTGTTCCTCTGTGTGCTCTATCTTGTTCTAAAAAGACACGAGTTATACCTCTCCTCCTAACAGACCTTCTAATGGTTTGTTGTAAAGATCTACCTTCTCTTTGTGAATTATGATAAACAGTGTCACTTTGTCTCTGAATTGGTGAACGGCTTCGACTACTGAAAGTAGAACGTAATCTTATTGGCTCTAATCTTTGGTTTGTATTCCTCACTGTCACATTAGTTCTAGCCCCATTTTCCCAAACATGTGCTGCTCCAAATCGTTGCCCCTCCCTTTGTCTGAGTTCACTACCACCTGACTGGTTTGTGTGACCACTGAAATTAGTACGTGAGGCACTAGTTCTAGGAATGCCAACTGCTCTCCTAGTTCCATTTCTTAAACTTTCTGAGGTTGAAAAAAATCTTTCTACTGAATTCTGCCCTCTTGAGTCAAGCCTAGTCCTTGGAATGTTGGTACTACCACCACTGAAATTCACTGAGGTTTGGCTTCTTGTTCGCCTAGCCACCGGACTAGTTGATCTTTGCTGTCTACTTGCAGTATGATCATTCCTAATATCTGAAAGTGGAATGCCTATATTATCTTCATCATGAGTTTCAAATCCTCTATTCTCATGATTGATGTGGATTTCCAGACTAAACCGAAACTCTCCACTATTCGGATTTGTTTGACTCACAGCTCTCCAAGTTTGGTTCCCATTTTGTCCACTTCGAATTGCATTGCCTGTGTGACGAAAGGTATTTAACCATTCTAGTAGAAAATCTTCATCTGAACTTTCTCTAGGGACTGCTGAGTCTGGAAAGCAAGCCAAATCAATTTAAGATCAATTCTTAAAATCTATCCTTAGATTTTTTTTGAAAGCTCGTAAGATAAAGTTTTCAATAAATTAAATTATATTGAAGAATATTTGTGCATTTTAATAAAAATTGGCAAAAAAAACTTTGCAAAAGATATTCCCATATAATAAAGAATATGCAAAGTGACCGTCACTCCAACACACAAGATGGCCGCCCCCACGTGGTCAAAGATGGCCACCCCCATGTGTATATAAGATGGCCACCACAAGACGGCCAGCAGGGGAGAGCAGTTGGGAGGGACCAGGCCTGCAAGGCAGGGCAGTTGGGGGCAATCAGACTTGCAGGGAAGGGCAGTTGGGGTAACCAGGATGGCAGTTGTGGGCAACCAGGCCGGCAGGGTAGGGTAGTTGGGGGGGACTGGGCCTACAGGGGACAGCAGTTGGGGGGGACCAGGCCTGCAGGGGGAGGCAGTAGCAGGGGACCAGGCCTACAGGGTAGGGCAGTTGCGGGTGACCGGGCTGGCAGGGAAGGGCAGTTGGTGGTGACCAGGCCGGCAGGGGAGAGCAGTTGGGGGCGACCAGGCCGGCAGGGGAGGGCAGTTAGGGGCGACTGGGCCAGCAGGGAAGGGAATTTGGGGGCAATCGGGCCAGCAGGGGAGCAGTTAGGCGTCGATCAGGCTGGCAGGGAAGTGGTTAGGTGGTGATCAGGCTGGCAGGCAGGTAAGCGGTTGGGAGCCAGCAATCCTGGATTGTGAGATGATGTCCGACTGCTGGTTTAGGCCCGATCCCACAAGGGTCTCACTGGGATACCTGAGCGGTCCGAGATTGGAGAGGGTGCAGGCTGGGCTGAGGGACCACCCCCTCTGGCGCCACCCCCCTCCCCCCCCAGGCCTAGTGCACTGGGCCTCTAGTACACTATAAGCATATTAAAATATATTTATATAAAATACTATTTAAGCAAAGCTGTGAGGAAATCCTCACCCTTGCTTCCTATATGCCTGTTATTGGCAAAATATTAAGGCAAATGAGAAATATGTCTATACCAAAATTATACAGTTGGACTGCTTTATTCATATAGCAATATCACTATATACTGTGGAAAATGTATATATAATTCATCCTAAATTTGTGGAATCCTTCTGGTAAGGGTAACTCAATTGACATTTTTGCAACTAGGTATTTTTGTAACCTTGGGAATTTTTTTCCTATTTCTCAGGAATTGCCAGAAATGTACAGCTAAAGAAATCTGGCTTTCTGAATACAATGTTAGAACTATACTATGGAAAACTTTAGGATGTTAAGTTATCTATAGCTGTATCATTATCTGTACATTAGAGGTAGCAGTATAAATGTCACAGTAGATAAAATAAGCTAGTGTATATAAAATGAATAGTCAATACTTGGCACTCACAAAGCATTTAATAAATGTTAGCCATTATACATGATCCTAGAGGTCTGGTGCACGAAATTCGTGCACAGGGGTCGTCTCCCTCAGCCCAGCCTGCACCCTCTCCAATCTGGGACCCCTCTCACAATCCAGGACTGCTGGCTCCCAACTGCTCGTCTGCCTGCCTTCCTGATTGCCCCTAACCACTTCTGCCTGCCAGCCTGATCACCCCCTAACGACTCCCCTGCCAGCCTGATTGATGCCTAACTGCTACCCTGCCAGCCCGATTGCCCCTAACTGCCCTCCCCTTCCAGCCTGGTCACCCCTAACTGCCCTCCCTGCCAGTGTGGTCGCCACCAACTGCCCTTCCCTGCAGGCCTGGCCCCCCCAACTGCCCTCCCCTGCCAACCCGGTCACCCCTAACTGCCCTCCCCTGCCAGCCTCATTACCCCTAACTGCTCTCCCCTGCTGGTCTGCCCCCCCACCAAAAGTCCTCCCCTACAGGCCAGGTTGACCCCAACTGCCCTCCCCTGCAGGCCTGGTCCTCTCCAACTGCCCTCCTCTGTAGGTCTGGGTCCCCCACAACTGCCCTTCCCTGCAGGCCTGGTTGCCCCCAACTTCCCTCCTTTGTCAACCTGTTCACCCCTAACTGCCCTCCCTGCAGGCTTCATCGCCCCCAACTGCCCTCCCTTGCAGGCCTGATCGCCCCCAACTGCCCTCCCCTGTAGGCCTGGTCACCCCTAACTACCCTCCCCTGCAGGCCTGGTCTCCCCCAACTGCTCTCCCCTGCAGGCCTAGGTCCCCCACAACTGTCCTTCCCTGCAGGCCTGGTCGCCCCCAACTTCCCTCCTCTGCTGGCCTGGTCACCCCTAACTGCCCTCCCCTGCTGGCCATCTGTGGCAGCCATCTTGTGTCCACATGGGGGCAGCCATCTTTGACCACATAAGGGCAGCCATCTTGTGTGTTGGAGTGACAGTCAATTTGCATATTACTCTTATATTAGATAGGATAACAAAATACATTTTCTGTTCATTTAGAACATAAGCCCCATGAAGACGAAGGGCTTTATTTTATTCACTGGTAAATTTCCAAACTCTATAACAGTATCTAATGCAAATCAGATTAAAAATTCATTTTATTGAAAGAATCAATTTTAGAAATTAATGTGTTCCTGATAGTCTTCTTTGATCTGATACTACTACTGTGGTAATAGCTTCAGTTTTCCTTATTTAACTAGTAGATTACACAAAGTGCAAAACTGAATGAAAGGCACATTAACTACATAGATTTTATTCTACTCAAAAACAGCTATTAAATGAGATTGCTTTGGTTTTGTTTTATTACTGCAATCTCTCATAAAAAGCTTTTTTTAAAAAATATATTTTTGTTGATTTCAAAGAGACTAAGGGAGAGGAAGGGAGAGATAGAAACATCAATGATGAGAGAGAACTGATCAGCTGCCTCCTGCACACTCCTTATGGTGGATTGAGTCCAAACCCTGGGCATGTGCCCTGACCAGTAATCAGTCAGTCACCTCCTAGTTCATGGGTCGATGTTCAATCACTGAGGCATACTGGCTGGGCAAAACCTTTCTTAAATGTTGACTTAAAGTTGTTAATCAGCTGCTGGTATCATAAAATAAACACCAACTTTAGCCATATTTTAAAGATATAAACTATTTTGTACATGGTAAGTACATTTTTAATTAAAACAAAGGACCAATATTACCAGTTGTACCAATATGGTAGTATAATTTACATATCTAAATATAAAGTAGAAAAGGGGTTAATATCCAATTTCCATTTTAATTTGGAAAAAGACATAGTAAAATGCAAATAAACATTACCTAAGTGGTACTTCCTTCTTTAATTACTAGAATGTAGTGATAAGGGTGTGTGTCCAAGAATTCACTATTTACCTAACAAAATCTCTCCTACCTTTCTTCCATTGTAAATGCAGCATAATGGTCACGTTGGACTGCCTGGCAGTTAGGTGTGGCTATATGACTAAGTTCTCATCAACGGGATGGGAGTGGAAGTGATATATCTCACTTTCAGGCTGGTACCTGCATCTCCATGCCAGCTGGAACCTGGATATGATTGTGATTTAGCTTGATCATGCAAACAGTATCCTGGAGAAGCTGTGTCCAATAAAACTTTGTGTCATAGTGGAGAGGTCCTATATCTATCCTATCCAATGCAGACGCCACTAGGCACATGTGACTATTAAGCACTTGAATGTGGCTAACATGACTGTGGCACCGCATTTTTTATTTCATTTGAACTTAGTCACATGTGGACAGCACAGTTGTAGAAACTGCTGATTGGATGGGTCCCGGGAGGATTTATGGAGCAAAGTTTGCCTATCTTCCCTGTCCTATTAACATGAAAGAGAAATAAATTTCTATTTTATTGAGCCATTACATTTTTTGGTTATTAATAATCTTTGCCCTAAATAATATAATGCGCTTACATTACATATAAAACTACTAGTAATAAATACCTCTGGGGAAGGAAGTAGACCTGGTAAGAGGAACATTAAATTGGCTTTACTTTTAAACTTTATATACTTCTTATTTAGTTTGAGTTCTTTTCACAAGAACTTTGTTTTTTATTACCACTTCTTATATTATGACTTAGTATTTGCTCAATAAAATGACAAAGCAAACACAAAAACAACAAAACAAGTAAAACAGGTTTCCTAATGCAGTCTTTCTATATTGCCCTACATAAACTTTTAGAAGCTAGGTTTAGTTATATTATTTTAAACAAAGTAGTGTGTACATTCTAAGATTAAAAAGAACTATGCTGGTAATTAACTTAATTGCATACCATTTCATATATGTGAGCTCCCTGAAGGTAATCTTTGTGTGTAAGACATTTCTGTATTTATATTGCCTGTCCATATTACCTAATTACACATCCCTGTCCTATATTGCCTAATTATACTGCTTTGCATATAATATATAAATGCTATCTGAGTAGTACATCAAAACTGGAAAACATTAAAAAAATATTGTACAAGATCTAGTAAGTTTATTTCTGCAATTGCTCTAATCAGACATGTTCCTTACGGAAAGGAGTCCACAGTACCTCTGGTATTTGTCCCATTTCTAAAGTCAGGCTGAGATGCCAGTTGTTCCTTGACTCCATCTAACCGCTGTTGTAGTTCTTCTGATGTTATTTCTCCTAAAACAATGAAAAATTGTTCACTGAAATGAAAAACTTTAAATTACAAAGTTTTATTATAACTGATGAAGGGTAAGACTAATCTTTAGCTGTAGAAGACATTTTATTGTTTTCATGTTCTATACATTGAAGACAATTAAAAATATTTAAATGGTGTAAATACACATCATTTTGGTTGTGTTTCATTAATTAATATTTTATTAAAATTAAGGTTTTATTTTAATAATTAATAAAGTACCCTCCGTTGATACACTTAAGCTATAATTCCATGAATTTTTGTCAAAGTTAAAAAGAAATTAAGAAGGGAGTATTTATAGAGAAAATTTCAAATCTTTACTTGAACGTCACCTCAATAGTTCATTACATGGGTCATCAATATACAATATGCAAATGTGCACTATATAAATATATAATATACAAGCATACAAATTTCAATGAGTTCATTTGTAAAATAAATTTGTAAAAAATTTATAGAGCACATTGGACTTTTTGGTAGTTATTAACTCAGTTAAATTAATTATAATACTTCAAATAAGTTACAATTTTGTTTTAACTACAGGAGTCCCCTTTATCCATAGGGGATAAGTTCTAAGACCCCCAGTGGATGTCTGAAACTATGTATAATATCAAACCCTATGTATACTATGTTTTTTCCTATACATACATACCTATGATGAAGTTTAATTTATAAACTAGGCACACCAAAATACCAACAACTATCATAATACAATTATAAAAATATACTATAATTAAGTTATGTGAATGGCTTTGGGCCATTATTAAGTAAAATAATGGTTACTTGAACATAAATACCACAATATCACCACAGTTGACCTAATAACAGAGACAACGTCTAAGCGAGTAATGGATGGGTAATGTATGCAGGGTGATATGATAGACAAAGGGATGGTTTACATCCAGGGCAGGACAGCACAAGATTTCATAATGGTACTCAGAATGGCATGAAATTTATTTCTTACCTTGGAATAACTGAAACCTCGGAAAGAGAAACCATGGATAAGCAGAGGGGAGAGGGGACGGACACACAACTACAATAATTTTATTTGTACAAATATTACTTAAGAGAAATAGGACCACCTATGTAAATATTTGACACTATTATGTACATTAACCTGTTAGTTTGGCATTTGTATAACAGTGCTCTATGTATAATATTCTTACCTATTTACAAAATACACAAGCAAGCCTATGATTTTCTATTTTGTTATATTAAAAAGTTCTTGCCCTGGCCAGTGTAGCTCAATTGTTTGGAGTGTCCTCCTATATACAGAAAGATTGTGGGTTCGATTCCTGGTCAAGGCACATACCCAGTCGGGCACATACAGAAGGCAACCAATTGGTGTTCTCTCTCACATCAATGTTTCTCTCTCTCTCTCCCCCCCCCTCCCTCTGTCTCTCTCCCTCCCTTTTCCTCTCTCTAAAATCAATAAGCATATCCTTGAGTGAGGATTACAAAAAAAGTACAGGATATTTTGGGAGGAGGAAGAAGGGGGGAAAAAACTCTCCTTATTTTGAAATTCTTCCTTGATGATGAAAAAGTGTTTCCTCTTTTACCATCTCTTACCCGGGGTGCCTAAAAGATTATGGTCTCTCATTAGTCGGTAATCTTCATCACTGAGTTCACTAATAAACTGATAATAAGCTTCCTCTCTGTGGAGTCGCTCTTGTTGCCATCTTCTCTCATTTTCATGGTCTTGAAATGAGGTTTCTTCACCACCAACATTTGATGTAGATCTAGACTGATTCATACTGAGATTCCTGGCTTTCTGTTCAAACAATATATATAAAATTCAAGGTATTAGTCACAGACTACACATGGCTTCATGTTTTTAACTTAGTTTTTTTTAACTCATTTAAAAATTTTGTCCCCTACTCAAAGATTTCATGGGCCAAATCTTACAGTTAAGAACTTCCATATAAAATCAAAATCAGCTTCTAAGAGCTAGAACACAATTGGACCTACTTCTCTGCCTAAAGCTATCATTTAAGTCAGACTGGCTTTGGTTTCACCACACATTTTTCATATCTGAATACCAAAGTGATTATCTCATTTTTTACCCTTTGACTCTGCAGTACAGTTGGTCTAAAAGTCTTCAATAATGTTTCAAATATCTGGGTTCTTCATGTTAGCAAATTTTAAGCTTGGATCATACACATCCTTTATTTAATAAGCAAATGGCTATTGGGAATGTATTATTTACATTCATTTTGAGCAAGGGTATTCTTCCCAAAATAAGGCTCATAAATATAATATTAGATCCCCCACCCCAACCCAATTATACTTTTGTTGAGGTAAAAATAATTTAGCTGACTGTATCTATTGAATAGACTTAGAGTTGATGTCTCTTTAAATATAACAGGAAAAAATACCGAAGGCATGGCTCTGAGGTTTGTTAAAGTGTGTCAGAGCATTTTGTGTCTCCCTATCCCAAACCTCATCCCTAAACCTGGAATGGTCTAGTCCCAGAGGTTCCTGAGTGCCTTTGAAACATCCTGATACTCCCTAGGCAAACACTATCTTTGGGATTATATTTTAAATGTCATTCCTGAGCAGCTTAATTTTAAACTATTAAAATATCAAGGGGAAGAAATTATTTGTTTCATAAATATTTTAGAATTTCTTAAATACATCTTTTTTTAAAATAAATTTTTATTGATTTTTATAGAGAGAGGAGGGGAGAGGGAGAGAGAGAAACATCAATGATGAGAGAGAATCATTGATTGATTGGCTGCCTCCTGCACAACCCTCACTGGGGATCAAGCCCACAACCTGGGCCAGTGCCCTGACTGGGAATCAAACCAGTGACCTCTTGGTTCATGGGTCGACCACTGAGCAACTAAACACGAGCTGGGCTAAACAAATCTATTTAGTAAATCATTAAAGCAACAGTTATCAACTAGGAGTACACATCAAACTCACATGAGAAAATTTTAAGAAACACAGATGCCCAGATCTTATCCCTAATCCTTGGTCAAAATTTTCCAGGGTAGGGCAAGTCAATCTTTAAGAGCTAACTTGGGTGTTTCTGTGGATGAAATAAATCATTCCTTAACCATTTCTGGTATGTGATATAACACATGACTTAATAAGAGGCTGGATGATTAAATGACTACGTTGCCAGTGAAGCAACAGTTGTGACTCACAGTGTTTAATAAACCAACTAGTTTATTTATTTATTTATTTATATTTAATCCTCACCCGAGGACATTTTTCCATTTATTTTTAGAGAGAGTAGAAGAGAGAGGGAAAAACAGAGAAACATTGATGTGAGAAACATCGATTGGTTGCCTCCTGCCCAAGTCCCTCCCAGGGCAGAGGCCGGGCCAGAATCAAACCTTGGACCCAGGACTTCAGTTCCAGACTGATGCTCTGTCCACTGAGCCAAAGCGTCTAGGGCGAAAACTACTTTAAATATAAAGTGGAACAGCCTACAGGTCTAAACTATTGTATGAGTAAACAACAATCCAATTCCATGCATATTCTAACATTAAATTACAATTCAGGGATTTTCTTAGCCATTATTACATCATTTTTAAGGAAAGATCTAGTAGCACTATCCAACCAAATGCAAATTAACATTACTAAAGACTCAAGATTTCTTTTTGTTTTCAGAATAACAGGACTAGATCATCATTAGTAAAGAGCATATTTGGTAGGTACAGCAATATGATTTTTGTATTAAACAATTTAAGAATTTGAATCCTATCATAAAATCTAGTTACCCTAATAGTATTCAAAACTTAAGAGCTTTTCCTCAAAGGTAATTTTTCTTGTATAATTAACTATAACTAAATCAAAATGAATACCTTATTTTCCTTTCAACATGCTTTTAATATATGCAATGTTATCCATCTTTCAATGGTTTTTGTGTTTTTGAAGCTGACCATCTGAAGCAATAAAAGATAGTTAAAGTATTTAATAAGTCGTCTCTTTGAAGGTTAGGAGCCGCTGGTAGTCCCCCACCCTGCTGCAAAATCAAAGCAAAATCTCCAGTGGATTTTGTTAGACGCTCACCTAGAAAATTAGATCCCCAAATAATTCGATCATGAAAAGCTCCCCCAAGGCCTCTTCTTTCATCACAGAAACTAGGCCTTGCCTCCTACACTGTCACTGCTCCTGGGATTACAACTCCCCTGTCAAAGGCCTGCCTTCCTAACGCGTTCCCATTCGGATGTTGCCAGGGTTAGGTGACTCCAACTTACTTCTAAACCTGCACTTTCTTGCCACCCCCGCCCTCCATACGGCTACGGTTCCTTTTCTGGCGGTTGCAACCGAGGCTCGCGCCGGGTACGGTCTCCACTACAATAAACAGACTGGGCTCGAGTCCAACCAACCTCTCCCCAGCCTCGAGTAACGCTTCCCTTAGCGACCTCGCTTCTCACAGGGAGGCAGGTGACAGACGGTGCATCTGATCCAATCACCAGTTAGGGGAGCCCCGTCAGAGAGAAGTTAACCAATCGGAGAAGAGATGAGGGCCGTCCAGGATGGCCGGCTTTCTCAGTGTTTCCCGGAAGTAGTGGTGGATCCCAGCGCGTTCACTCGAGCTCACCTCGCCAGCGGCTGGGGTATTCTGCCCCTGCCCGGAGAAAAATCCGTGGCGGGTGGTTTGCCTTTCAGGTCCCGGAGGCTGGGACCAGGAGGTGGTAGAGGCTTGCCCCGAGAGGCCGCTGCGCCCTCCAATCTCTACTGAGGCCGGTGCTGCAGCTTGGGATGGTTCTGGAAGGAGGATGTGGAGTGGGGATTGCAGGCCCCAGCCGTTCTTCCCACGGTCAGGTTAACCCCCTACGTGGAGAGGAGACGCTCGGGAGTGCTCCTGAGAACAGCGTCCGGCGGGATCGCAGAGGGCCGCCTGCCGCGTTCCGCCCTCCACGTCGCGCTTTCAGCACTCGCGTTTGGGTGTCACTGGGCCTCCTTACTGCAGTGCCAAGCACCCGGCCGCTCCGCGCTCATAGCTGCCGCATAGTCCCAGGAGCACCGCCTTCTTAGAAAATACCAGCACCTACTCTGAGCTTTGGTGTCGCTTGTTTGCCGTGCCTGGCTACAGAGTGCTATCCAACAGTCTGTTCCCATCTACCTAATGTCCAGGTATCCCATAGCTAACCAGCAAGGCTCTTCTTGCTCACTGAGATCTGGAAATGACAAATCCTAATCAATTCTGGAGTGCTTATATTTGTGTTTCTTCACTGTGCCGCTAGGAAGGCACTTTGAAACCCCTCACATTCACGTGTCTGGTATTATTTCTGAGAAGAGACACTTAAACTCACCATTAGTTAAGCCTTAACTAGGACTCTGTCTCGTTATAAACTACATTCCTGACATCCTACTATCCAACTACCCACAAGATTTAATCATTACACAATGCTCACCCTGCTGTTATTAATTTCATTCATTTATTCATTCAAGGAATGAGGAGCTACTCTATCTCCACCATGCTACTGAGCGCTTGGGTAACTGTCTTTAGCATCAATGAGCTACCAGTGTGGATGGACAAGTAAAAAAGAAGTCGGCGTATTCTTGTAGATATTAAAATGGAAATGAATATTGCAGTCTGCAAGGCCCTTCAGATATTTTTGCTGCATACCTCTACAGACTACCTTTTCTTGGCATCACAGGACAACCATCAGAGGAATTCCTAAGCAATGCCAAACCCTATATATAATTAACTTCCTTTATCTCCCAGGTTTCAGTTCAGAAGTCATTTTCAAGGATTTTTTTTTAAATGATACCTTTGAAGTGACACCCTCACCCACCCCCAACCAAATCTCCACTCATAAAACTAGGAAGATGTCCCTTTGGGGGCTCCCATAGCTCCCTGTGTATAACTATTTTAGCACATTCATTCACTTAAATACTTATTGAGTGCCCCTATGTATTAGATACTAGTGATAACAGCAGAGAATAAGACAAAAAGGCCCTTGCCCTCCTTTCCAATGGAAACAGCCGCTGAGGAAGTACTTAGAATGATTTTCTGTTAATTTATAAGTCTCCCCATCTAAGAGTCTAAATTCCTTAAGTTTTAGCAAATGATTCTATTCATTTTTATAGTCCCGGAACTTAGCACAGCACTTGGCACAACATCCTCCTCAGACTATTGCATGGATGAGCAGAGAAAAATGCAAACAAGACTAATGCATGTTAGTACAATGACCTCAAAAATTGTGAGTACAAGTCAGAGAAACCCTCTTATAAAGTATACCAAACCCAACCAGAAATAATTTTATATATCTATATGCGTTTTAAAGAGTGAAATATTCCATTGAGTGCAAAAGTATTTTAAATATTAAAATGATAAAACATATATATCCTAAGAGTCAAAATCCAACCAAATGATTTACCTGATGAGAAGCTTCAGATTTTTGTGAGTAGATAGGCAATATATGTAACTTGAATCCAATACCTTGCTTCAGTTTTTGTAGCCAAGACAAAGTGACTAGAAAAGGAGAGTAAAAGTGATAGCTGGGACAGAGAGATGAATCATTCTGGATATCTGTATTTCCAGGTATCAGGACCTGCCAAAATCTCTGCTATAATCTCCACTTACTGGGATGGTACCTGGCCTTTTTAGTGTGTATGCATCTTTTAACTCCAGGACTTTTTACAAGTAAGAATTTCAAAATGAGGTATTTTGTTATGGCAGCCCTAGCAAAGTAATACACTCCCTATAGCAATAGTTTAGAGTTTTATTCTACCAGAATTTCCTCCAGATAGAAGTGTGAGCCCAGGGAAATGGAGGATTCAACCTTCGAAATCTGTGTTCTAGAAATGTCCATCATTTCCTTTCAGAGTTGTTGCTTGTAAGGAGCAACTCTAACCATGTGACCTCATCTCTGACCACAGCTATTTAAAACAAGATACATATCCCAGATTTTCTGGCCATTTGGAATTATGTCATGGAAACGTTGGTAAACTGAGTAAAAGAACTGAAGGGTCATATAGACTAAAAGACTAAGACCTATCAGATGGAGGCTATAGGCAAGTAGGTAAGTAATTAGAAAAGAAACAAAGAGCATTCTATTCACCCAAGAGACTCAGCTATTTTGCCAATAAATGCATTTGTGAGATTCTCTTTTTAACTGGGTTCTTTTCTGGAGTTCTTGCAGCTAAAGAATCATCTTTGATCAGCCAGAGTACAAGGCAGGATACAAAAATCACTCTACCCTTTTAGATCAGAAAGGTATTTATTACAGGGAATTGGGCACCTACAAAATATTTGCAATGGATAAAGGAGTGGGCTCTAAGTTGAGCATCAGACTGACTCCCACATTCATATGGGGCCCAATCTGAAAGGAGAGGTACCATCTCTGATGTTGCCACTGGAAGTCTTAAGTCAAGAATGCACTGTCTCAGCTGCTACAATACAGTGATCTTGGAAGCCAACATCAGAAAACCTCTGCCATCAGAGCCATCCATTACCTCTTAACACTATCAGACCTGGTAACCCAGAGCTGAATCACTACTGCAGAAAATCTCACCTTCCCAAAACCATCAGAAAAATAGCCCTAAGTAGGTAAAATATGGCCTCTGCTTTGGTTCAGTTTTCCACATTTTGGTGAATACATTTAACTGGAAGAAATAATTTGCATCCAGAACTGTGGTTGCAAGAAAGTCTAGGTAACATCAATTTTAGTTTTGCAGACTTTATACAAGATGGCATACTAGAAGAAGGAGAGAATTGAGCTCGAGCAAGAAAATCCAAAGTGTTCAACACTATTCTCATCAATCTCACCTACCAAATTAGGCAAAGACTGTGTTGGGTCAAGTTCTCCAAAAATAGAGCCTGAGGCAAGGGTTCTTGATTTATTAGGAGAGTGCTTTCTGAATAAAGGGAGTGAAGGAAGCAGAACTGGCTAGGAAAACAAGGAAACAAGAATGAGACTCAGCTGATCCCACAAAATTCTCCAGCGGTGTTAACCAAAAAGGCAGTTTTTTGTACCCCTATGCTATTGGACCAGATCTTCAGGGGCAGGAAGGCAGCAGAGCCTCATCAGTGGAATGGCTCCTGTTTTGGCCAAGGACAATCCTCCTGTTTTGGAATTGCTATTTAACACTCATAGCAGCTAGACTAGAGATGCACTAGCTTTGAAAATGGGTTTGGGCAGGTCACAAACAGAATTCACTATAGTCTACCTTTTTTTTAGATCACTTACTTTTTACATTAAGTTACTCTATCCAAGCACAGTTTCTCCATAATTTGTCTTAGTCAAAATTTCTGGGAAATTTCATAAGAGGAGGGTAATGGGATGAATTACAGACCCTACAGCTACAGCTGGTCCAAGGCTATAACTGATATTCATTATCTCCCTCCTCCACCACTCTTTCTGGATCCCCCTCCACTAGAGATATCACTTCTGCTGTAGGTGGCTTGACTGATGGATTGCCCAGGCACTCATCACTGAGGGGCTTGAGTCCCTGATTATCACACTCTTATCAGTCTGTCGTTGTATTTGCCAGTTCTTAGTTATAATCAGGCATGGAAATACCAAGAAATGTCTATGGTGAATCTCCTGAGTGCCAAGCATATTCCTCTCTGCCTCCATTACGTTGCAGCCCCACCTCCTTCTGATACTTTGCTATTTTACTAAAAGAGACATCAGAACAGATATGGAAAATCCATATGAATGTCAATGTCAGTGGAAAGGAAGCAAATATTAATGAATACCCACCATGTTCCAGACAATATACCAACTGCTTCCCTAGCAGCCAGAGGGCACAGCATGCAGTAGGAACTCAGTAAATATTGTCATATAAATAACAGAGCAGCGATGGAGCAGAAGGCAGGTGGAAGGAAATAACTTCCGTGTAAGAAATATCTTGCTGAGCCCGGCCAGTACGGTTCAGTGGTTGAGCATTGACCTATGAACCAGGAGGTCACAGTTTGATTTCCAGTCAGGGCACATGCCCGGGTTGCAGGCTCAATCCCCAGTGTGGGGCATATAGGAGGCAATATCACTGATGTTTCTATCTCTCCGTCTCCCTTCCTCTCTGGTTTAGTTTCTAACTAGCCCACAGGGTTTAAGTAGTAATTTGGTTGAAATTAATTTATTTTTATTTTATTTGATCCCCTACTGTCCTTGCCCTGTATGTTTATCCTTTTCTTTTTTTCAGTTTCTTCTTTTGCTATCTGTGTGACCTGGAGCAAATTACTTAATCCGTATGTGCTTCATTTTCCTAACCTGTAAAATTAGTATATAACCGCAGTACTTACCTAATTTTGAGGATTAAATGAGTTAATACCTTGCACATAGAAAATATTCAGTAAATAATATTGATTATTGTTTTTCCTACTATCACATTATTATGTGTCTTAGGTTGGCTCTTTCCCACCCCCTCAAAGGCAGAACCTTAGACTAGAAGTCATGTGAAAATGATTTATTTAGGAAGTGCTCCCAGGAAAAACCAGTAAGGGAGTGAGAGGGAAGGAAAGAAGCCCAAGTAAGGGTACAAAATCCAATTTGACCTAAATTCAGAGGGGACATAGGAGACAGTGTAGGTCACTCCAGTGCTGCCCCAACCAAAAGCCGTAAGAGCAGGAGAATTGATACTTGTACCCACAGTCATTAAGTTAAGGTGGGGGTGGCTTAATTCCAGGTAGTACTTCAGCTTTGTATGTAAAAAGGGGTTCTGGTAGCTTAAGGGTAATAGTCCCACAAAGAGGTAATCTGCAGGGATAGGGGTCAGCGCACTGACTTGGCATCTGCTCGCTCCACCGTCATCATCATCACCATCACCAACATCATCTCCCATAAAACACACAATAATACATAGTGTGAAAGGTATTGTGTTAGGTTCTGAGGATAAAAGAGCCATAAAAAATAATGTTGAATGTACACTGGGAGTGGCCAGATTATTATGATCTCTGAACGCATAATAATCTGGCCACTCAGTGTGTGTGTATATATATATATATATATATTAGAGGCCTGGTGCATGAATTCATCCCTGGGTGGGAGTCAGCCTGGCCAGGGGGAGGGGACATGGGCAGTTGGCCGGCCTGCCTGCTGGTCAAACTCCTGGTTGAGGGAAAAATTTGCATATTAGCCTTTTATTATATAGGATATACACTGAGTGGCCAGATTATTATGTGTTCAGAGATCATAATAATCTGGCCACTCAGTGTAAACTGTAATTGAAAAGGAATTTTTTAATAAAATAAACCAGGTACATTGCAGTTCACCAAAGAGGGGTTGCTGGACAACACTGGGGTAAACTTAATGGACTGGTCAAATTTTTCAGAAAACTAGCTTAAGGATAATTAACTTTTTCAAATAAAAGCATTTTTAAAATATTTTTAAGCTGTAAAAAACAGTCTCTGTCCTTCTACACTTTAGAATCCTGTTGAAGAGATAGGATAAACACACAAAGGTAAAAGGAACATGCTAAGTGCCAAATGAGTGTAAACAAGTCATTACTATGGGAGTATATCTGCACCAAGTGATCAGGAAAGACCCCAGCGTACCCAAATTGGATGTCAAAGAGTGGATAAGATTTAGATAAGTAAAGAAGAAAAGGGAGTGCTGATGGGAAAATGAGCAGAATGATGAATGTTTTAGGGAGGATCAATAAACTTGCTCTAGTGTGATGGTTTTCTACCTTGATGCTCATTAGCATCACCAGGGAGCTTTAAAAATCTCAATGCCAGGCAGTAGCCCAGGTCAATTACATCAGAATTGCTGGAGTGAGTCCCAAATATTTCCAATGGGCACCCAAGGTTGAGAACCACTGTTTTATTGAATAGGAAGCAGCTTGTGAGAAACTGGTTAGGATATTAGAGATACAGAAGAACTCAGATTGTGGAAAAGTTAGCTATGCGGAGCTAGTTATTTTAATTTAATCCTAATTTTTCTATTGCAAGCTGCCTTAAAATAAGTCAGGGTAAAGTAAATATAGAGCCTGGAATATCAGATGAAGTAGTTTGAACTTTATGCTATAGGCAATGAAAGGTCACATAGGGTCCTTGAAGATTTTTGAGCAGAGGAATAATGTAAATAAAATAACATGTTAAAATTTAAACAGGATGTAGGGTTTCATAGCAGAAAGGACAATATCTAATGGAACTTGACCTTGGCTGGTAGGGGAAAGGGCTTCTAAGGGAGAAAAAAATCCCAGAGGTTCTGGGCATGGAGTTGCATGGAAACAAATAGCCTTGGGTATTAAGTGTCAGGTGGTTGTAGAAGTGACCTCACCATGTTTATGTGTGATAGAGAGCTATGTGGCCCACAGGAGATCCATGTTTGTACAGGAACCAGCCAGCAAAGACTTGGCTTTTCTGGTGATTGGGCCTGAGCAACAGATTCCAGCTAGCTGGAAGGTATAACATATTGAAATAAATCAGAGTAATATAGTAAGTCTTGAAAAAGTAAACACAAAACTAAACTGTGTTCATATAGATTACTTGCTACACTACTGTGTAGCAAAACATATTAAACTGAAAAAATAGAAAGTAATATGCTTATGCAAGAAAAAAGATATTCAATGATGGGAAAAAGGACAAGATTATATAGTACTGTGTATCAGTTTAAAAATACTTTAAATTCTTAATACTTATAGACCATGAGAGCAGAATTCATCAACTAGTGTGCGAGGTTTCCAGTTAGGGATGACCTTATCACTCATAGTAATGCAAATCTGTTAGCTAAGAAAAGGAGAAATCACTTTTAACCTGCTACTTATATTATTGTTCAGCTGTCTGTTTTACTTAGTATGTACTTGATGGAAAGGCCTTGCTACCACATACAAATATTAAGGAAGCAAGGAATTACACAGGTATTTATTTTATAAATAATCTTGCAAAAAATTTAAATTGAAAAAAATTCAAGCTCGTGTTATGTTATAAAAGGGAAATACCTTTCTTCCTTACCAGCTTAAATGTCATAATCTGTCATTTTAACTACTCTACTGCCAATAATCCTAACTCTTCCCTACCTCTCCTCGCCCCTTATTGTCATCATACCCACCTGGTGAGGTCCTAACCTTGGATGCATGTAATATCTGTCTTTGCCTTGGCTTCCACCTGGGCTATTTTGTGCTGGTGATGAAAATCTCACAGTAGGGCAGATGAATATTGCTATAAATGCAAGGCCACACCTACAAATGGGCCCTTGACATTGGCTACAAGTCCTACCATGAAATCCTACCAGTTCTCATTCCTATTCTGCCCAGAGATTGTTATAATGTGCAGTCTTTTCAGATATGCAATCATTGCTTTTTTTTACCTTCCATCTCATCTCTTCATTATAGCAGGAGAACTTTTCTTTTGCCTTCTAGAGAAAACCAAAGCCATCTGAAAAGGAACTACTTCAACTTTCACCAAATCTACAGATTCATATGTATCTATACTTAGGTAGATCAAAAAACATGATCACAATATTTTATACTTCCTACTATTAAGATAGATTCTACTTGCCCACTCTTTCAATCTGGGCTGCTCTTGTGTCTTGCTTTAACCAAGAGAAAGTGATATTGTGTTAGTTCCAGAGTCCAGGCCTCAAGAGACCTTAAGTTTTCACCTTTGCCCTCTCAGAGCACATTCACCTTTGCCCTCTCAGAGCACACCCACATGGTGTAAGTAAGTTTGAGCTTGACTGCTGAATAGGAAATACCATGTGGAGAGGCCCAGCCAAGAGCCAGGACCAAGGCTACAGACATAGACATAAGGTCATCTTAGACCCTCCAGCTCCTGTTTAGCAACTGCCTGCAGCCACATGAATAACTTCAGGTGAGATCAACAGAACCACTCAGTTAAGCCCAGCCAATCTATGGAATTGTAAGAAATAATAATTCATTGTTTTATGGCTTACCTTTTGGAGTTGTTTGTATGGCAGCAATAGATGTATACGTGATAATGATTCTTATCCTTTCCACCTTTTAACCACAAAGAGATGCTCAAGCATAGGCCTTCCACCTATACACTGACCCATTCTCTCTTGCTATTTTAGGAGTACAGAACTACATGTTATCCTAACCCTTGCAACTGGTTCCATCTACTCAGCAATGAAATATCTCCAGTCTCTTCTAACTAATAAAGTTTCCTTCAATCCTATGTTCACTTCCAGTGATAGGCCTGATGTCAGGCCCTATCCTTCATTTCTCCTTCACAGCTAACATCATAAATGAGAATAATAGCTACCAGTAACATGTACAGAACACTTACCATATGCTAGGCACAATTCTAAATACTTTATATATATTACTAAAGCCCTTAACCATCACAACAACCCCATGAGATAGTTACTCCTACTATTCCAATTTTATAGATGAGGAAAATGAGGCAGCAGAGAGTAAAGCAGCTTGCCCCGTTGCAGATTTGGGTACAGAAGCCAGACTGCATGGCTAGAGAGTCAGTTCTCTTAACCATTCTGCTATAAATGTATCTAACACTCATTGTTCCATTTAGTTAATTAACACTTACTCTTCAATCCAATGCAGACTGACTTCAACCCCTATCTCACCACCAAAACTACTTTTACGGTAGTGTCAGAAATGACTTGTATATCGATGAATCGTGTGTTCTCAATGGAGTGATATCACCCACAAGGGGTCAAAAATTGGTTCCGAAGGGGCTAAAAAATTCTTAGGTATTACAGTGGCTTGTGGCCCTCTAAAATGTCACAGTACATAAGCAAATATTCAGTATATCTGTGGTATTAATATTTCAGAGGGGTAGACAACTAGGGACAAAGGTCTGAAAATGATTCCTGATTTGGAGATCTTTCTCTAGACTTCCATATCTACCTGCCCACTAGTTATGCTCACTTATATATCTGAAACATCTCTTGCTTGACATGTCCAAAATGAAGCTCTTACTTTTTTCTCCTAAACTTGGTCCTCTCAAGTCTTCCCCATTTCAACATCCTTACAAGTCCTCTTGACTCCTTCCTTTTCTTTACTTCCTCTGTCTGTCTGTCTATCTATCTATCTATCTATCTATCTATCTATCTATCTATCTCAATCTTGCCTCATTCAATCCATTCTAAACATTGCAGTCGGGATATTCTTTTTAAACCTTCAATCATATCTGGTCAGTCCCCTCCTCACAACCTTTCAATAGCATTTTGTTGTTCTGAAACTAAAATTCAACCCTCTTACTATGATCTAACAGGCCCTATATAATCTGCTTCTGCCAGCCTCTTTGTCTTCATGACACACAACTTTTTCTCTTACTCATGTCACTCCTATCATAAAAGCCTTCTTTCTGCTGCTTGGTTCCCAGCTTAAGGCTTTTGCACTATAGTCCTTCTGGTCCACCTGGACCACTCTGCTCCTTTACCTTAGCCTGTTTTGCTCCTCATCATTCAGGCTCAATTTAAGCATCATCACCTCAGAGAGTCCTTGGCCACCCACCCAATCTAAAGTAATTCCCTTCCTGTCCCATTTTCCATCACATTGCCCTGTTTTCTCTCCTTCACAAGTACTCTCACTTCTCCTGCAAGTTCCCTACCTCCATCTTTCTCACCCCTCCAAATGAAGGTGCTCTCTCTGACCCCATGACATTGGGTTGGTCCAGGATGGACCCTTGACCTAGCTGGACCAGAGTCCTTCCTAGAATTTATAGAACTGGAATTGAGAAACAGAGTCAATTCTTCTTTAATGACAGGAATTATCTGATATCAAATTCAGCAACTGCTAGTGGCCATGTTTCTAGTCATGTGTAGGAAGTGACTATAAGAACAAATGACACTCACATGATGAAGGGGAGAAAGAAAAAGTTATTATTATTTTTTTTTGGTTCTGGTTGTTTCTAAGGTCTAAATTACATTCTGGATGCTTATAGAGTTAGTTGAGAAACTTTTTGCAACAATATTTTCTTTGAAAAGTTTAAAAGGCCTGAGTGTTGATTGATTTAATTTGTTGTTTTTTTATTGTATCTAACACTGCACTCAGATGTAGATACTTAATATGTGTTTTTGATGATAAAGATAATGAACATTACACCTTAGAATGGGAGGTTAGATACTTCACATTTAAAGCACACTTTGATGAGAAACCAAGATGGCGGTATAGGTAAACACCTGAAATTGCTGCCTCGCACAACCACTTCAAAACTACAACTAAAAGACACAACAGGAAGGCTGGCTGAGTGGAAATTCTACAACTAGAAGGAAAGAGAAAAGTACACTGAGACTCACAGGAGCTGTGGAAGTAAAGTGCAGATGTATAGAGGCGCGGAAAGGGCTGGCAATTGAGTACACGGCTGTCTTTCTCAATCAGGAGGGAGACACAGCTCCCGACTGCTCTGAACTCCAGTTTCAGGCGAGACTCTGGGGACCCAGACTCATACAGGGAGAAACTGGACTGTCTGGCATCTGGCGGAATTTGAGGGCAGCTTTCTCTCAGAATTGCTTGCAGCGATACCGGGGAACACTGAGACCTGAGGGCCTCTTAGGGCAGGGTTGAGGATCAGCCAATTGCTGTTTGCTCCACCCTGTGGATTCCCTGAGACCCCGCCCCACCCAAGCTGTGTGCAGAGGCTTTTGCATATGAATGGCTTGGCCCTTTGCAATCTAAAATTACCTAACAAACTACAGCTGGGTCAGAGAGACCCAGGACATCCAAAAGAAGGTTCAAGGCCCCAGAGCAGCTTGTATTGCTTCACACGTGGGCATCATCTGGGCACCTCCAAACCCCAAACAAACAAGAGGAATCTGCAGATCTCTCCGTAGCTCCTGCTGGGTGGCCTCAGGCAGAGGCTAAATTAGCACCTACTTAGAGATCCAAGAGCCAGTGTACTCAATGGTCAGAGTGGGACCATCCAGATTACAACTCCTCAGATCCATAAGGGACACACTCAGGGGGCAGACTCAGTGAGCACCAAAGCCCCACTGAAGCAAGTCTTGCCCCATAAGGGTGTCTCCAGCACAGAAGTTCTACCAGCGTAGACACAGCTGATTCTCACAGCCAATTGGCCTGGAGGCCAATTCCTCCCAGTGATACCAACAACAATCAAGACTTAGCTACAACAAGACTGTGCACACAGCCCACAAAGGGGTGCACCAAGAGAGTCCACCTCAGGTAACTGGGAGGCTGAGCCAGTGGGCCCTATAGGACACCTAGCACACAAAGCCACTCTATTAACTCAGGGAAGCAGCCAAAATGCAGAGACAAAGAAACAGGTCACAAATGACAGAAATGGAGGAAAGCAAACTACTGGATATAGAGTTCAAAACAATGGTTATAAGGTTTTTAAAGAATTTTCTAGAAACCGCTGGTAAATGTAGTGAGACCCTTGAGGATATGAAAAAGGACCAATTAGAAATTAAGCATACACTGACTAAAATAAAAAATAATATACCGAGATCCAACAGCAGACTAGAGGACCACAAGAATCAAGTCAAAGATTTGAAATACAAAGAAGAGAAAACACCCAACTGGAAAAGCAAAAAGAAAAAGAATCCAGAAATATGAAGATAGTGTAAGGAGTCTCTGGGATAACTTCAAACGTACCAACATCTGAATTATGGGGGTGCCAGAAGAAGAGAGAGCAAGATATTAAAAACCTATTTGAAGAAATAATGACAGAAAACTTCCCCTACCTGGTGAAAGAAATAGACTTATAAGTCCAGGAAGCGCAGGGAACCCAGAACAAAAGGAATCCAAAGAGGACCACACCAAGACACATCATAATTAAAATGCCAAGAGCAAAAGACAAAGAGAGAATATTAAAAGCAGCAAGAGAAAAACAGTTAGTTACCTACAAGGGAGCACCCATTGGACTGTCAGCAGATTTCTCAACAGAAACTATGCAGGCAGATGGGAGTGGCAAGAAATATTCAAAGTGATGAATAGCAAGAACCTACAACCAAGATTACTCTACCCAGCAAAGCTATCATTCAGAATTGAAGGTCAGATAAAGAGCTTCACAGATAAGAAAAAGCTAAAGGAGTTCATCACTGCCAAACCAGTATTATATGAAATGCTGAAAGGTATTCTTTAAGAAGAGGAAGAGGGAGAAAAAGGTAAAGATAAGAATTATGAACAACAAATACATATCTATCAACAAGGGAATCTAAAAATCAAGTGAATAAAAATCTGAGGAACAGAATAAACTGGTGAATATAATAGAATCAGGGGCATACAAAGCGAGTGGACTGACAATTCTTGGGGGGGAAGCGGTGTAGGGGTGCGGGAAGAGACTGGACAAAAATTGTACACCTATGGATGAGGACAGTGGGGGCAGTTTAAGGGCAGAGTGTGGGGTGGGAACCGGGTGGAGGGGAGCTATGGGAGAAAAATGAGGGACAACCATAATAATCTGAACAATAAAGATTTATTGAAAAAAATAAAAAAATAAAGCACACTTTGATACTGAGATCACTGAATTAAAAGTTGTAGAGACAGCCTGGCCAGTATGGCTCAGTGGTCAAGCATCCACCTATGAACCAGGAGGTCATGGTTTGATTCCCCAGTCAGGGCACATGCCCAGATTGCAGGCTCAATCCCCGGTAGTGGGTGTGCAGGAGGCAGCAGATCAATGATTTTCTCTCATCATTGATGTTTCTATTCCTCTCCCCCTCTTCCTTCCTTTCTGAAATCAATAAAAATTTAAATGTAAATATATCATATTTAATAAATATTTTGTAGAGACAAGATGTGATCAACTCTGAGAAGATTCACTTGGGTCTTCTATCGGGAAGCACTGAATCCTTCTGCATGCTACAAAAAGTACACATTCAGAGGCAAGATGTTAAATGTTATAAAATGACAGCTTCCCCTTTATTATTATGAAGGTCCATTTCAACTTTTATAGAAATTAACCTGGTTAAACACATTATAATTAAATATAATTAAGCAAACTATGTGTTGGGCACTGTAAGAGACACAGCGATGAGTAAGCCAGAGTCTCGGTCATTAAGGCTTTTACTAAAGGACTAGAGACCCTGTGCACAAATTTCATGCACGGGGTCGGGGGACTTCAGCCTGGCCTGCACCCTCTCGCAATCTGGGACCCCTCGGGGGATGTCTGACTGCTGGTTTATGCCCAATTCCAAATTGGCAGTCAGACATCCCTCTTGCAATCTGGGACTGCTGGCTCTTAACTACTCACCTGCCTGCCTGCCTGATTGCCCCTAACCACTCTGCCTGCCTACCTCATTGCCCTTAACTGCCTCTGCCTCAATCCCCGCTGTGGTGACTTCATTTGGAATGATTTCCAGACAGTTGTTCAGCTGTTGGGTCTAATTAGCATATTACGCTTTTATTATTATAGACTAGAGGCCTGGTCCACAAGATTCATGCACTGGGGGTAGGGGGCATGTCTCTCAGCCCGGCCTGCGCCTTTTACAGTCTGGAAGTCGTCAGTCGGACATCTTTAGCGTTGCTGTGGAGGCAGGAGAGGCTCCTGCCACTGCCACTGTGCTTGCCAGATGTGAGCCCAGCTTCTGGCTGAGCGGCGCTCCCCCTGTGGGAGTGCACTGACCACTAGGGGCAGCTCCTGCACTGAGCATCTGCCCCCTCATGGTCAGTGCACATCATAGCGACTGGTTGTTCCCCATTTGGTCGATTTGCATATTACCCTTTTATTATATAGGATAGTTTTCTTTAAGTGAATAAAATAAGTGACTAAAAATGGTAATGGGGATGTTTTTATGTAAGTTGCAAATAAAGTACAAGAGTGCCAGGGATGGGGTAGGAGGTCATGGTAAAGAAAGGTCATACTCAGTTTTATGAACCAAGAAAGGCTTCATAGTCAAGTTAGGCATTTGAGCTGCACCTTAGAGGTTGGGTAGGAATGCAAAGGTCAGAGATGGTATGTGGAAGCATCCAGCCCAGACAAAGGCATATTTGGCTATGTGAAGGACAATGAGCAGCTAATGAAGGCCTGAACTTGTAGGGTTAGCAGTGAAACAACAGAATGTCTGCTTACTGACATTGCTTTTCACAGAATTGTATAGCATGGTATGTTCAGTTTCAGAAATTTTCAATTTGACATGCAGTCAATTATCCCCTTAGTCTGACCAGGTGGCAGATGAAATGTGGGACTGGTGTTTGGGAGCATGTTACAACTGGAGATGTTAAATTTAGAAAGTAAATAAAGTCACATTCTATGAAAAGACACTTGAAAACTATTTGTGCATTGTTTGGAACATGGACCAATGAAGGTCATAGACTCTATAATGTCACTGGTGCTCATCATGGAGCAAAGAGATTTGTGATGTCAGTATGATATGAGGTTGAGAATTAAACTGAAATGTCCATGTCCTTGATATGTTCAATTCCAAATCATTCAAATAACAAGTCTCAGCCCTCATGCTTTGATCTATGGGAAGTCCATTCTTAAAACAGGTTACATTCCTCAAGTTTTTGGAATACTAACATGTTTCATGAGTCCTTCCTAGCTCATTGCTTTGGTTCCACTTCTTACCTTTCATTATTGAATCTCTGGCTTCTTCTCTTTGCTTTCACCATGGAAACATGGATACAGGCTCAACAAAAAAAGACTAGCTTGATGGCTTGGGGATAGCATAAGGAAATTACCACACAGAAAAGAAAAACCTAAAATGATGTTAGATATTACTGCTCTTACTCCATTAGCCAAGCTCCCTGGTAAGGGACGCCAGTGACTATCTCTTTCTTAGCTCTCCATCCTGATGCTGTGTGAAGGGGCCAGCTTACCTCATAATAACATGTGTCCCCAACCTGAAGTCCAGACCTCCAACTTTCACCCTAGCTTCAAAGCAGGCTTTTCTCTTTCTCGATTTAAAGCTGGCTTTCTTTCCTGCCCCAGGATTGCTGACAGTAAGAACATTGTTATTTTGACTATAGTAATCATTTCACTAGATAGATAGATAGATAGATAGATAGATAGATAGATAGCAAAACATCATGTTGTACAATTAACACTCAGAAATGAATGGCATTTTTATACAGCAATAATGAACTCTCAGAAAGAGCAACTAAAAAAAAATACCATTTATCACTGTAATGGAAGAATTAACCATGTTCATTAATATGAAAGAATTAACATCATTAAAATGTCCATACTACCCAAAGCAATCTATAGATTCAATGCAATCCCTATTAAAATACCAATGGCATATTTCAGATTTAGAACAAACAGTCCAGAAATTTATATGGAACCAAAAAAGACTCTGAATAGCCTTAGAAGTCTTGAGAGAGAAGAACAAAGTTAGATGGATATCAAACTATACTATACTATACTGCCATTATAACCAAAACAGCCTTGTACTAGCACAAGAACAGGCATATATATAAATGGAACAGAACAGAGAACCCAGAAATCAACCCATGCCATTATAGTCAATTGATATTTGACAAAGGAAGCAAGAGCATACAATGGAATAAAGACAGTCTCTTCAATAAATGGTGTTAGGAAATTTGGACAAGTCCATGGAAGAAAGGAAGGGAGGGAGGGAGGAAGGGAGGGAGGGAGAGAGGAAGGGAGGGAGGAAGGGAGGGAGGGAAGGAGGGAGGAAGGGAGGAAAGGGAGGAAGGGAGGAAGGGAGGAAGGGAGGAAGGGAGGGAAGGAAGAAAGGAAGGAAGGAAGAAAGAAAAGAAGCTAGCCCACCAACTTCTACCATACACAAGAATAAATTCAAAATGGATAAAGGACTTAAATGAAAGTTATGAAACCATAAAAACTCCTAGAAGAAAATATAGGCAGTAAAATCTCAGACATCTCACATAGCAGTATTTTCACTGATACATCTTCTAGGGCAGTGGTCGGCAAACTGTGGCTCATGAGCCACATGTGGCTCTTTGTCCCCTTGAGTGTGGCTCTTCCACAAAATACCACATGCGGGCGCGATTGAAACTTTGTGGCCCATTCGCAGAAGTCGGCTTTTGGCTCTCAAAAAAATTTCAATTGTTGTACTGTTGATATTTGGCTCTGTTGACTAATGAGTTTGCCGACCACTGTTCTAGGGCAAGGGAAACAAAGGAAAAACGTAAACAAATGGGACTATATCAAACTAAAAAAGCTTCTGTACAAAAAAATACACCACCAAATAAATGAAAAGGAAACCCATTATATGGGAGAATGTATTGGCCAATGATATGTATGATAAGGGGTTAATTTCCAAAATATATAAAGAACTTATACAACTAAACACCAGGAAGACAAACAATCCAATTTAAAAATGGCCAAAGGACCTGAATATATACTTCTCCAAAGTGGACATACAGATGGGTAATAGACATATGAAAAAATGTTCAATGTCACTAATCATCAGAGAGATGCAAATTAAAACTATAATGAGTTATCACCTCACCCCTGCAGGATTGGTTACTATCAATAAATCAACAAACAACAAGTGCTGGCAAGGATGTGGAGAAAAGGGAACCCTAGTATACTGCTGGTGGGAATGCAGACTGGTGCAGCCACTGTGGAAAACAGTATGGAATTTCTTTTAAAAAATTAAAAATGGAACTGCCATTTGACCCAGTGATCCCACTTCTGGGAATATATCCTAAGAATACTGAAACACCAATAAGAAAGAATACATGTACCCCTATGTTCATAGCAGCGTTATTTACAATAGCTAAGATATAGAAATAGCCCAAGTACCCATCAGTAGATGAGTGGATAAAAAAAAGCTGTGGTACATTCATACAATGGAATACTGTACAGCTGTAAAAACAAAGGAAGTTTTACCCTTTGTGACAGCATGGATAGATCTGGAGATTATTATGCTAAGTGAAACAAGCTAGTTAGAAAAAGACAAATATCACATGATCTCACTTATATGTGGAATCTAATGAACAAAATAAACTGATGAACAAAATAGGTCCAGAGGCATCGATACATGGAAAAGACAGACAGATCTCAGATGGGAGAGGTGTAAGGGGTACGGGAAGAGATTAACCAAAGAACACATATGCATATATGCATAGCCCATGATACAGACAATAATGTGGTGGAAGCCTGCAGTGGGGTAGGGGCTGGGTGGAAAGGGGCAAAGGAGGATGGTGGATCGGGGACATCTGTCATACTGTCAACAATAGAAAAACACACACACAAAAAAGAACCATCATGTTGTACATCTTAAATCTATACAATTTTTACTTAAAAAAAAAACAACTCAGTTTCTTCAGGGAGAATTCTTACCTTCATCCACAGAATGGATTGAGTCAAAACAGTAGTCAAAAGTACATTTAAGGAAATCTGGGCCCAGCCAGTGTGGCTCAGTGATTGAGCTTTGACCCAGGAACCAAGAGGTCACTGGTTCAGTTCTGGGTCAGGGCACATGCTTGGGTTTGATCCCCAGTAGAGATCATGCAGGAGGCTGATCAATGATGCTCCTCTCTCACTGATGTTTCTATCTCTCTATTCCTCTCTCTTCCTCTCTCTCCCTCTAAAAAAAAAACACAAACAATAAAAACATATTTTAAAAAAAGATGTTTGGGACCTTCAGGGTTTGCGAATATCACATGCAGATGATGCAGAAGATGGGTGATGGGGTGGGGGCACACAGTGCAGGGTCAAGCCCAGTTCTATGTGTCTTTACAACTTTTCCTCCAGTGTGGTGGCTTGCTTTCTCAAGATCTATGCGTAAGTCCCCTCCCTCCTCCTCTCCCAAGAAACTCAAAATATATTTTTCAGAAAGGGTCTATTCTAAATCCATATTTAAGAAAAATGTTATTCTTAATGCAAAGGAAACATTCCTGCTAGACAATTACCGAATTTATATCACTGAATAGAAACATATAAATCTCATTAATGTAAGCTTACTTTTTGTTGTGCACCTACTATAAGCTAGGGCCTTTTATATCTCCATTTTGCAAAGAAAGGAACTGAGGGTCACATTGCTAATAAATGGCAAAGCAGGGTTCACAATCAGGCCCACCTAACCAGTCAGTGTACTTAAACACTAAAGATTTCATGTACTAGGTAAAAACAACTTAATTGAAATCAGTGATGAACTCACTATTTTCTACAAGGAAATTTATGTGAGAAAAAAATTTATGAGAAGTTTTCATAAAATGGCATCATTGTCATCATCTGTACATGGATCTTTTTGAAATAAACACACTTACTCATTAATTCAACAATGTTTCCTGTGTACCACAATCCAGGCATTATAGGTATTATGGAAAATGCAAATATGACTTCTTATAGGAATTTATAATCTATTGAGAGAGAGGAAATAAAAGACAAACAGAATTTGATGAATACCACAGGAAAGGTGAAAAAAGTGTTAGGGGGTTTAAAAGTGGGAGAGATTACCCTAGCTGGCTTGGCTCAGTGGATAGAGCATCAGCCTGTAGACTGAAGGGTCCCGGGTTCAATTCCTACCAAGGGCACAAGCCTGGGTTGCCACTAGATCACCAGTAGGGGGTGCACAGGAGGCAGCCAATCAATGATTCTCTCTCATCATTGATGTTTCTATCTCTCTCTCCTTCTCCCTTCCTCTCTGAAATCAATAAAGAAATATATATATTTTTTAAATAATAAAAGTGGGAGAGATTATAAGTGCTGTGGGCAGTGGGGAGCATTATAGAAAACAATAGCAACTAAGAGAAATACAAATATAAGATGAATATAAAATAAAAAAATAGACATCTAATAAGAATGTTAAGACCAAATAAGGGACTCCTCCAGCTGACACCTTCCCTACCTTAAAATTAATAAATTAGTTCCTATGGATTTAGATCCACTGCTGTAATCATGGCTACAAATTGCTGTTTTTATAGGCAGATGTGCAGGTCATACTCAAAATAACATCCCCTCTGAGTGGATGGGAAGCATTTGGATGGTCACCTTTCATGAGTAACACTATTTAGGATTAGCGAGGACACTCGTCAGTGGTTCACTTTTACTGATGTTTGTAATGTGTATCAGTATGTTGATATCATTCTGCAGCCCTTATTAGATAGTGAACGACAAGAATACATCAAGTGATAGTCCACGAGCTGTTCACAAATATACCGACTTTTTTTTTTTTAAACAATGATAATGTCCTTTGAAATCTAGAGTTTAGAAGTGGCACAAAATGTGACTTTAATACAAACTAGCTTCCATCACACGTGACTTTCTTTGATTAAGTTTATGATTCAAAACAGACACTAACAATATCGCTATAAAAAAATGTTTTCCCCAAGGGATTGAAACTTATTTCACCTTGGACTACTTATCCCATCATGCAACGCTCCCCATATCCCCACTGTGTGGGGTGGAGTCGTAGGAGGGGTGGCAACAGCAGCGGCCCGTGCATTCTGGGTATTGTAGTCTAGGGCTCTGGCCACCGTCGGGACGTCCACGTGGTGCGTTTGGCTGCAGCTGTGGTCAGTAGCTACCTTGTTCCCTCCACTTGGTCCTCCGGTGCCAGCTCTGGAGGGGGCAGACAGCCGCGGCGGAGCGGGATGGAGGGAGGGTCGGAGGTAGCCCGAGCCTTCGCGACGTTTTTGCGACAGCCGCGGCCGTGTTCCGAGAGTCCCCTCCCTCCTCCTCTCTCTGAGGAGGCACCGGCTGTTGTGCGGAGCTGCCTTTCTGTTTGAGTGTATGGGAGAGTGAGTGAATGAGTGAGTGCGAGCGTGCGTGTGAGAGAGGGTGAGGCGTGAGTGCGCGTTTGAGAGAAGGAGCACCCGCAGTGGCCGCTCGGCGGCTCCCCGCAGCGGGAGCAGAACGCGCGGCCGGAGAGAGCCGGGGAACCGGCGCCGGGAGCCAGCGGGGACAAGGGCGAGAAACCCTCTCCCCACCCCCAGTCCTCTCTCTCGGCTCGCTCTCCTTCGTCCGGGGTAGCCTCCCCGTCCCACCCCACCCCCCGCTGGCCACTGTCCCGCCGCCCCCCTGGATGTCCCCAGCGCTCTCGCGGGGCCTCCTCCAGCTCTTGCCGCATCAGTCGGCCCGGTACTGCGGCCGCCGGGTGTAGAGCGGGAGGGTTCCCGGGGGCTGCGGCTGCCGGTGCTTCCCCGGTCCCCGCCCGTGTCCCCCGGTCCCCCGGTCCCCCGACCCCAGCTCCCCGGCCTCGGAGGCTGTGACAATGGACTATGACTTTAAAGTGAAGCTGAGCAGCGAGCGGGAGCGGGTCGAGGACCTGTTTGAATACGAGGGCTGCAAAGTTGGCCGAGGCACTTATGGTCACGTCTACAAAGCCAAGAGGAAAGATGGGTGAGTGTTTGTGTCTGTGCGGTGTCCGCGCTGAGTGGCGCTCACGCGGGCCCGGGCAGGTACCCGCGAGGGGGAGCGGGGCTCTGGAGTGCCGATCTCCCACTTCCTCGACACCCGCATCTGCCCTGCCAGCCAGGTTTGGGGAGGAAGTGGTATAAGGGATCCAAACCCACACTAAATCCTGAGTGCTGCCGCCTCTGTTCTACTTTGGTGGCTCATAGGGAAAAGGAGCCTCTATTCCATGGGCTGTGTACTTTTCAAGGTTTCGGTACTAGATTTTAAAAAAGAAATTCGTTATGAAACGTCAGCTTAAATCATTTTTTTGGGGGGGAGGGTGTCGATTTATTATGGTAAACTTCTGGGGATTTCCTCACCTGCTTCTGGAGTGACATCCACCAGTCTGGAAGGGAAGCTGTGATCCTTTCCTCTACCAGTTTGTGATTGATTTTTTGTCAAATTTGGATTTTATTTTGGGGAAAGAGAGTAGCAGGTACATCCAATCTGAAGAGTTCCTCGTAGTAATCATCTGAAATATAAATGTAGCAATTGCTGTTTAGATACCATTAGCGTGAGTTTGACATAGAACAATGGGGGTTTGGTGCAGGGTGGGTGGTGGGGAAAACGGCCGGCACAAATAGGGGTTATCTTGTTCCGGCGGGTTCCCCCAAAATTTAGCATCTAGCAATGAACTTTAAATATTCTCTTTGCTTTAAATATTCTTCCCTATTAATAACTTAATTAAGTCTATGACTGGTATTCCTCCCCGTTTAGTTTCTTAAACAGGCAAGTGAAGTGTTCGTTTTTCCTTTGTCAGTAGATGAATGTCTTGTAATATTGACAAAAGAGAAGGCAATTCTTAGTGGAGGAGAAAATGTATTTAATGCCTTGTTTTCCTCTTGTAAAAACGGATGTTGTCTCTGTTGCCTTTGATACTATAGACAATTGCTGGAAAGATAATGTCAAAGCTTATTATATAATCTTTAGATTTCATTATAAACAAAGTAGCTTTACTTGACCATCTCTGTTAGTTTGCTTAGCTGCTGTTTAACAATGAAAATAATTGCTTTTTCCCCCAATTTAGGTAAGGGGGTATGTTTAGAACTATATAAGTACTAAAATATGAAACATTTCATAAAGCTGAAGTCAGTTACCTGGGGGGTGTGGAAGGGAAGCCATATTTATAACTACTTTAGTATTCTGGATATTGAAAAAGGAAGTGTATATTCAACATTTTTTTTCTTAGATTTATTGAGATCTCTTTCTAAAAAACTTAAAATGTATTCTAAGAGTCATAGAGTAATTCTAATTTTGGGATGTGCATTTCAGTGTTTATATGCAACAGTAAAGCAGTACAGGTATCTGCAAAAGATAGGAATTTGAAAACTTGAGGCTCTGGGTACTGCATATATTGAAAAGTACTTTTTAGCAGAATGAACAGTCTGGTGACATTTGAGAAATCAGTGTCTGGAGAGAATGTTGACTGTTGAATTATATTTCTCATTGAAGTATTACTTTGTAATAACACATATATTTAAAAAATTATTCTTGTTAACTTCCCATACACTATTTTTCAAAAGCCTTTAACCATCTTGCCATCCCCCAATATAATACTTTTTTTAGCATATTCATAAAACCCCCAATCCCATGAGATTGAACGCTGTTGTACATTTGACCAGTCTGTCATTTGTTTTATAAAATTCTGGTGACTTTAACTTATTTTTAACCTCTCTGAGAGAAGCCAGTTCTGTTTTTATACGTTACCAATTTAAACTAATAAAATCTGCAAATTTAATTAACTTTGATTTTATGTGTTATTTAAAAACTATAATTATCAAAAGGTACTTTAAACCACATTTTATATCTTATGGTCAGGTTTTAATTTAGGCTGAAAATAATTTTAGAAGCATTGTACAATTTAAAAATAGCTGAATGTATAGTATATCAACATTTCTTAGTAATTTGTGATAGTCAAAAAGTAATTGCATTTTGGGAAAAGATAACTTTTTTATTTATAATTCTTTGGGGTTGTTTTCCAGCAAACTTTAATGATTTTGTTTATAGGATGAACTTTTTAAAAAATGGATCAAATGTCATCAGAGTTTTAAAATGACTTAAAACAGTGTTTGTTTTCTAGAGGGAATACTTTTTGGTTTAGCTTGTTTTTTATAACCTCAGTGGTAAAATACTGCATTGTATTTACGAGGTCCTTTTGATCTTATATGTCAGTGAAATGTAATTTAAGTCCTGGTAAAATAAAGTTTGTAGTTTGTAGTTGTTAAATCTTTTATAGAAAGTTGATGATCAAATAATTTTTCTAGTGTTGATTTACTTTCAAATTAAATTATATGTTCTGTAACTGAAATTTCAGGGTATTCTCAGAACCCAGACCTTCAAAAAGAGTCTTGAGATTTACAATAAAATGAAATGTTTTGTTTATTCAAATTTGGCTATTGAAATGAATATTTAAATTTTATTTCAGTTGTCTAGAGAGCATCATAGAACATGACTTACTGGAAAAAAATTAGAAAATACACACCCTGGAAGGTCATTTCTTTGAGTTAAAGAATTAGTAATACTATACTGCTAGTATACTGCACTTAGATAAACTCAGCATTTTAGGAATGTGGTGCAGGAAGAAATACTTTATTTGAAGCATGATTACGTAAATGCATGGAAAAGGGACTTTTTATAATTGTGTTGATTTCAAATTCTAATAGAGTTAAAAAGTAAATGCACCATAAATCTTGGAAATAATTTGCTCTTACTATCATTATGAATGAGATAGTGTCCTTTGTGTCTGAACGCCAAAAGGGTACTTTAGTGAGAAGCAGGGGGATTAATTTTCTGAGTCAATTGTACTTTTTCTTTGCAGTATTTAGGCAACTACACTTATTTTGTTCCAAAGAATGGAAAACTGAGAAGGCAAAAAACAATTTATGTTTTTAAATTCTGAACTCTGGACATTTTTAGAATATAAAAGTCAATTTGGAATAAGAGTTTGATTTCCAAAAAAGAAAAGCAAAAGGAGTTTTCTTCTTTGTCTTTTAATCCTCACCCAAGGATATATTTATTGATTTTGAGAGCAAGAGAAAGGGAGAGAGACAGAGAAACATCGATGTGAGAGAGTAACATCGATGGGTTGCCTCCTGTATGCATCCCAACCGGAATTCGAACACGCAACATGGGTATGTGCTATGACCAGGAATTGAACCCACACCTTTTTGGTGTACAAGAGGATGCTCCAACCAACTGAGCCATCTGGCCGGGGCAAAAGGAGTTTGGTTTTTCTTTTCTTTTTTTAAAATATATTTTTACTGATTTCTGAGAGGAAGGGAGAGGGAGAGAGAGGTAGAAACATCAGTGATGAGAGAGAATCATTGCTTGGCTACCTCCTGCATGCCCCACATTGGGGACCGGGCCTGCAACCCGGGAATTGTTCCCTGACCGGGAATTGAACCATGACCTCCTGGTTCATAGATTGAAGATCAACCATTGAGCCATGCTGGCCGGGCCAAAAGGAGTTTTCTTGAATAGAGTTCTTAGACTTCTTTAACCTATGTTCAAAAGAACAGGTAATATATAATTGGGTGCATGTGTGTGTGTGTGTGGGTGTGTTTGTTTTAAATATATAGAAAACTTTTATAGAAAACCAAGAGATTAGTAGGCAGTGATAATGATAATAATAGCTAAGTTATTGTGTAAGTATGAGGTCCTGGGCAGAGTCATTTAAGGTCATCCTCTATTTAATCTTCACAAGTACCTTATCAAGTCAGTTTTGTTTTTCTCTAACGGTTTTGCAGGTGAGGAAACTGAGGCTTAGGAAAGTTAAGCCAATTTGTCCAAAGTTACATGACTACTAAAGTTTCAGAGCCGGAATTAGAGGATTGATTACAAGCAGCTCTTTTACTGTAAAACCCATGCTTTTAACTATTATGCTTCATATAATTGATATTTTAAAATAAATATAAACATAGACATGAAGATTTGGTTTTTAGTGGGTCATTCTGAAAATATGAATGCTTTATCCCAGGACTAGTCTTTTCAGTTAACTGGTGTACTTGGTTTAGTAGATTTCTGAAAAGGCTGTGTTTTGTTTTGTTTTTAAAGTATGTATGTAGATATATGTGTGTGTATCATAGCACACACTTATATGTGTATGTCTACCAGACCCTTATAAAGCATGTTAAGATATGAAAGTTCTTCATCTAGTAAAAAGAACTCAAAATTGGAAAGACTGGAGACCTGAGTTTGAGTTTACACTCTGCCTCTTGTTACCAATATGACTGTGAGCAAGTCATTTGCTCCTGTAGACCTTGGTTTCTTGTAAGATTAGGGGGTTTCGGTTGATAATTTTTAGGATCTTTTCTAGTATTATGAATTAAGGAACTAAAAATTATGAATATGAAATGTAATACTTAAGCATGATTATGTGAAAACTACGAAAACAAAAATTTTACTTTGGATCATGGTTTACCTCCATATTTCCTAGCCTCATGTTTTAATGTGCGTTCTCATCAACTCCTAGAAAGAAGTTAGGAAGTTCACAAAGACTTAACAGCTACTTTATCTAACATGTCTTGTACTACCTTATCATTTCTTCATACTTATCTCTTAAGATGTTGGGAGTTATGGGCTAGCCCTGTCCCACTCTGTGAGCCATTCCTTTGGTGGCGAGCACAAGGACTCTTCGGATTCAGTTTGCATTGGAGCTTTTATTCAGTTTTATTTTAGTTCCTTAATTGTGCACTTGTTTGGAATCCTTTATTTCTCCCAAAGGAATTTAATAGTTTTTCTTTGAATACTGTTGACCCCTCTGTATAGATTCAGTTTAATTGAAATATTTCTTTAAATGTCAGAGTGCCAAATACAACATGTAATAATCCCCATCACTGGGGATTTTGTACGCCCAATAAGGAGTATTCCTTTTAATCTTTAAAAAGCATGATGAAAAGGGAAAGTAGAGTATTTAACTTTTACTTCTTATCTACTGTGAGTTGAATTTATCTGCCTTAGGTATCAGTGCATTCAGATCCACTGTTTAGGCCAGCGGTCGCCAACCTTTCGGACCTCCATGGACCACCAGTTGGCGACCGCTGGTTTAGGCCACTTAGAGGTTTCATGCTTATATCCCATTTTCTTCCAAGACTGGCAAATTAGTTTTCCTCCCAACATTTGAAGAAATCCATTCTATATGCTAAGCACTGTCCAAGGTATTGGGACTGGAAAGATGAATAAAATATTCCATTATTTGAGGAGAGATCTATAGGGGAAACAAACATATAAATAAACTGTAGCAATTTAATAAGCACTATAATTATTAATACAAAGTGCTGTTGGAACATAGAGATGGAAGCCCCCAACTGCTTAAGGTTTTCAGGAAAAGCCTCTCAAAGATAACAACATTTTGTTTGACCCTTAGGAGATGAGAGGATCTCATCAGAAAGGGTATTTCAAGAGGAATGGGACAATGAGGGGTGCTTTCTATTGTGCCTTTACAGAAATGGGACAAAGAAGGGTACTTTTTATTATGTCCTTACAGACCCCAACATTTTGTGACATTAAATTTTTTTTTATTCCTACATCTTTCCTCCCTATTCCTTTTTGTTGCCAGCATTTTTGATCTGCTGCATGTGTAGTACATGCACTGTACAAATGTTCCATTGTACCCAATGGACATGACAAAGTTTCTGTTATTTAATAACAGGGATAAATTTATCAGCATGCACTGAACACCTTTAATTGTCTGTGTGGCAGTTTTCCATCACAAGAATGTTGGAAATCAGAATACAAGGAGATTCTGAAATCCAAATGTCTGATTTAAGACTCTTATATGTAAATCTGCCATGGCAGAACTCCATTTTGATTACAGTTCTGGATAGTAGATGACACTTCTTTGGCCTCACCTACATGAGGAGTAGGTAGACAGTCTCTTCTATGCTGCTGAGATGGTGGTGGCAACAGATTGGAGGGGCAGAATTCTCTTGGTGGGACTTTGATGTGTGAAGAGATGGAAGGTAGGGAAATGGCTTGTGGCATACTGGATTTCAGCAAGAAAAACAAAAATAATAATAAATTATTATAAATTATTATAGGCCATGTGCAAACAACTACTTTTTAAAAAATGATTTCTCTGGAAAAATGTGTTCAGAATAATGATTTACAAACATTTGAAATGTGTCCCATATGTGAGTTGGGAACTGTATATGCCAATTAGTGTTGATAAATGTATATTTGCCCCATAGCTGGTGTCATTTTTCTTACAGTGCCTTTTATTGTTGAATCCAATCCTCATTGTCTTATTATTCCTTTTCTGGAACTAGCTGCTGCTGGGGAATGAAAATCCTACAGTCCTTTCCTCCTTCAGAACAATTTGTAAATCCTTTCATTCACACCATCTTAGGTAGGCCTTAGTCATCTCTTTGTTACTGATTTTTTGTTTGTTTGTTTTTAGAGATCTCTTGTCACCTCAAGGCATTTCTTGATGTTGTCACTAAAAAGTGACTTTCACCTGTTATTTTGATCTTGAGACTTGGAAGCCCTTGAGTACAGTGATCCTTAATATTCTTTAGTATGGTTATTGTCAAAGTCACAAAATCAGTTCCTGCTATAGCAAGCTCCTTCAGTAATGGAATTATGTCATGTCTATCAGATGTGTTATGGCAGAGAGAATGTTGTGAACTGCTTTTTAAAAACTGAGATACATTACATACCATAAAATTTGCCCTTTTAAATTGTGCATGTATATTCATAAGGCTGTGCAATTATCACTATCTAATTCTAGACTTTTTTTTTTTGAGATTTGGAAGATGTTTAATAAAATAACAAAAGGTGCCTAGAAGCCTATGGGGAAAAATCTCAAGAAACATTATGATAGAATCATATACATAATAGACACTCCATAAATTCCAATGAAATTAACAAATGAGTGAACTATATTTTCATTACGATTTCTGAAATTTGGGGAGATACTAATTCTCCCGGAAAAGAAACCTTATGGCCATCAGCAGTCATTCCACATTGCCGCTCTTCCAGCTCCTGGCAACCATTAATCTATTTTCTGTCTATGGATTTGTCTGTTCTGGACATTTTATATAAATGGAATCATATAATATGTATTGGCCTTTTATGCCTTTTACTTAACATGTTTTCAGGGACTATCTATGTTGTGCATGTATCAGTATTTCATTCTTTTTTATGGTTGAATAATATTGCATAGTATGGATATACCTCATTTTTTATTTTATTTATTTATTTTTAAAAATATATTTTATTGATTTTTTTTTTTTTTTACAGAGAGGAAGAGAGAGGGATAGAGAGTTAGAAACATCGATGAGAGAGAGACATTGATAAGCTGCCTCCTGCACAACCCCTACTGGGGATGTGCCCACAACCCAGGTACGTGCCCTTGACCGGAATCGAACCAGGGACCCCTCAGTCTGATGCTCCATCCACTGAGCCAAACCGGTTAGGGCTATACCTCATTTTTTAAATCCATTCATCAATTGGTGGACATTTGAATTGTTTTTTATTTGAAGTCCACATCCTTTAACGTAACAAAAACATATGAATAGAAACAAAGGCAAATTAAACATTATCACATTTGTTTACACCACTATCTAGTTCAGTGGTTCCCAACCTTTCTAATGCTGTGACCCTTTAATACAGTTCTTCATGTTGTGGTGATCCCCAACCATAAATTATTTTCGTTGCTATTTCATAACTGTAATTTTGCTACTGTTATGAATTGTAATGTAAATATCTGTGTTTTCCTATGGTCTTAGGCGACCCTGCTAGTGGTTCAGGTGACAGTTTAGGGGCTGGGAAAGAGATAAAACAAAAAACATTTCTACCATGTCTATTTTATATTTTGTAGAGCTGTGCTCACAGACAGTTCCTTTTACCATACTTCTCCACTGTGTGGGAATTCTGTTGTATATACAGTTGAACCTGCTCAACAGCTGAGAGAGACTAGAAATATAGGATCTATATCCTGGTGCATTGTCATACAATTCAAACAATGGTGCGGCTACCAGCTTGTAATTTTTAGGGACTGCAAAAAAGGTTTTCTCTTGAAGTTGAACCAAAAACAACTTAGGTTCCTTTGGTTTTATATTATGTGCAGGAATATATGGATAGTGAGGAGGTTCAAAATTTGGTCTCCACCAGTTACTAATGCAGTCTTCAATGACCCAGTCTTGTAGGACTCCATCCTGATGACTGAGTATCTCTGTCATTAAGCATTTTAGTCCTTCATCTTCATCTTCCTTTGGTAGCTTTAAGAAAGTTGTTCCCAGTGTAACAGTAACATATGGTAGCCAGTGCTCATGTAGAATCAGAACCCCTTCTACAATTCTCATCCAGTTTTATCAAATTCCTCCCTCATGCATTGAAATCTGGCTGCCACAGAGCTGCCCTTCTCACAGAGGGGCTCTTTTGTATCAAAAGTATAATTAAGTAAGAGGGTACAGGTTAGTAAGATGGTACGCCCCATAGTGAGGGGCTTGGTCTGCTGGATGTACTTGTTGCTGAACTGGTTGAGGACCTCCCCCTCCCCTGGGAACAGCTGGTCTGTGAGCAATTGGGTGGCACCACAGACATGCTGCCGAGCACTGGTGGTGAGCAGAAAGGGGGAATGTTGGGAGATTATCCTTATTATCTGTGTCCTACTTAGCAGCTGCCAATTTTCATGAAAAGGAGCACTAGAGGAGCTGTTCGTACTTTTTGGCTCTCCTATATAATAAAAGGCTAATATGCAAATTAACTGAATGGCAGAACGACCTGTCACTATAACGCACACTGACCACCAGGGGGCAGATGCTCAATGCAGTAGTGGGCTCATGGCTGGTAAGCGCAGCGGCAGTGGCAGGAGCCTCTCCCGCCTCTGTGGCAGTGCTAAGGGTGACTGACTGCCAGCTTGGAGCAGGCTTTAGCCATCAGTTGGACTTCCCCCAAGGGCTCCCAGACTGCGAGAGGGCGCAGGCCGGGCTGAGGGACCCCCCACTTCAGTGCACAAATTTTGTGCACCGAGCCTCTAGTCATAAATAATGCTTCTGTGAACCTTCATGTACTAGTTGAACCTTCATGTGTTATGTGGACAGGTTTTAATTTCTCTTGGGTATATATCCAGGTATGGAATTATGGTACTTATGTGTTTAGCTTTCTGAGAAATTACCAAAATTTTTCAAAGTGGCTGGAGAATCACTTTTGAGTACCTTTACCATGACTTTGTTTTAGGATCAAGATCTTTGTCCTTTGTCTATAAGACCCAACTAGCCTTCCTATTGCTAGGACAGTGTTCACACTTTATATTATTACAGTGATGCTGAAATATAAAGTAATACAACTCCTCCTCCATCATATCAGACCACCATTCTGACTACCTTGTGCTAGAAATTTTTTCCTTTCACTTGGAATATGTTCTAACATTTAGCTTCAGAAATTCTAACTATTTTATGTAACATACAACTCAGATAATTCCCTCTTCATTCATCACCCAGAAAACATAGTCCTTCATAGATGTATTATGTAACTACTTCAGTGTATATGTGGTTAATGTTTATATGTCCTTTGGGTCTTTCTGGTGAATGTTTATGGGTTAGATATTATAGATTTCCTCTAGGGCAGTAATTGTGTTCCCCTCAGTTTCTGGCACATTGCCAAATGTTGACAGGTATTTAATACTTTTTTATTTGTGGTATACCTGTAATTCATATTTGAAAGTCTTCCTTTTAAACTTGCTAAAATGAAAAACTTAAACATATTATGATAGAATAAAAAAGCAGCACCATGTGAATTTACCCAGAAGAGCAAAGTCTGATGGGCTGGCTAAATTGATATTAGGAACAGAATTGAACAAAACCAAAGCCAAAGTCAGAGATAAACTTTGTTAATTGGCTGAAAAAAATAGAAGGCCCGAAAAATTGAGCCACTACAAAGAAAGTATTTTTTGACATATGCTTTGTAAATGAATCAGTTTAAATGTAAATCAAGCCTATATTTCTAAATTTAAGGAAAATATAACTAGTTTTTGAACCACAGTTGACATTTAATTTTGTTTAAATCCATAATTGCTTCATACTTGAAATTTACTTTTGTTATGTGAATAAAAAATTATTTAGGTTAACTACTACTCAAGATAATTCAGTTACTCATCTCTCTAGACAAGCTCATTAAGATCTATAACTTCATAATGGCCCATGAATTCTAGCAAATAATATCCTTAAGGAGAGGAATTCTTTACATCATGATGCAGAGCCTCCTCTGGGTGTTTCTGTACACCTGAGTTTGTTTGTATGTTGCCTAGAGAACTAAAGAGATTAAAAAAACTCATCCTTGCTGGCTGGTGCGGCTTATAGAGCGTCATCCTATGAACCAGGAGGTCACAGTTCGATTCCCAGTCGGAGCATATGCTCAGTTTGCAGGCTCTATCCCCAGAGTGGGGCGTGCACGAGGCAACTGATCAATGATTCTCTCTCATCATTGGTGTTTCTATCTCTTGCTCTCCCTTCCTCTCTGAAATCAATAAAAATATATTTGAAAACAAACAAAAATGCGTCCATCATTGGCATTATGGCTTATAGTAAACAAGTATATTTTGGGGGAAAGAGGAGGTAGGTATTGAAAAAATATTTTTATGAGGCTTTTGTTTTAAGAAAGGCCAATAGAACATGTGAAAATTTAAATTCATATAGAATAGATTAATTGGAGTTTTTTCGCTTTACAAAAGAATTTCTAAGTACATGAGCTCTCCTGGCATATTTATGGTATAACTCAGTTTGTAAAAAGTTCTGTTTATACAGTTTCCAAGAAAATGTCAAGCACAAAGTAAGGCATATTTGTAATTTGTTTTCTAACGCTGACTTAACATTGAGGGTACTTTTATTTTTTGATCCTCATCCAAGAATACATTCCCATTGATTTCACAGAGAGAGGAAGGGGAAGAGAGAAAGAAAGAGAAAACATAGATCAGTTGCTTCCTGCATACCCCAACCGGGATTGAATCTGCAACCTTTCGGTCTAGGGGATGATGCCTTAATCAACTGAGCCACCTGGCCAAGTTGAAGATGCTTTTAAATGTAAAATTAAATCACTTAAATATTGACATTTTATAGTTTCTGTTTAGGTGTAGTGTTTTTTGGGGGGTGGGAGGGATAAATTTGTATATTTGTGATTTGTTTGGTAGCTCTTTACCAAATGTCTGTAGTATGCCAGGTTCTATGCCAGATATAGGTGATTCAGCAGTGAATAGCCCATGGTATAAGTCATTAGGAAACTTAAGACTTAAGAAGGGCATAGGCACGTAAACAGGTTATTATAATATAGTGGAAAAGGACTGTGATAGGGAAAATTATAGGTTGCTATGGGGTACCTTATCTGCTCTTAAGGACTCAGGGATATTTCAGTTGTATCCTAAAAGGTAATTAGAAACTACCAAGTGAATGGTTATTAAATAAGGGTGAGTGGTGTTATAGCACAGTCTGGTTGAAAATGGAGTGTGGTAGGGGTGGAATGATGTGTAGTAAACAAATTTTAAATTATTTATTTGAAGTAGTTTTGGGAGCTTTTGGGTTTTAGGGGGGAGGCTAAAGTTCTCTCCAGTACTCTCTGGAGTCACCACTGAATATAATTTACAAATATATGAAGGAAAGATAGTATGGTGAGGGGATTGAAAGAATTTCATTGTCAGATTTTAGAGAGGAGTAATGGGTAGGGTGAGAAGTATCTATATATATAGAAAACCCTAATATGCAAATAGACCGAACAACAACCAAACAACCTGCCACTATGATGTGCGCTGACGACCAGGAGGTGCACACGCGGAACATGGTGGGTGTTGGCAGCAGGCGACAGGGCGTGGAACATGGCAAGCGTCAGCCACAGTGAGAGCAGGTGAGTGGGGGCACCAGACCAAGGCGGAGCGCCGGTTGCTGTCACCCGGGCGAGCCTCTGGTGATTACTGAAAATTCTTTGCTCCTGTGCACTGTGGTCCTGCCTGGTGCTTGTACCTGCTGCCAGTGCCGGCCCCGCTTGCACCCACTGCCAGCCCAGAGCCGCCGCTTGCACCTGCTGCCGGTGTCGGGGACTGGCCCCAATCACTTGGCGCCATCAGCAGGTACAAGCAGCTGCTGGCCCGGTCTCCCCTCAGGGCTTCTCCACCTCCCCCTGCTCCTGAGGGGCAATCAGGACCAGCAGCCGCCTCTTACACCTGCTGCTGATGTTAGCCCCGCTTGCATCCAGTGCTGGTGCCGGCCCCACTCGCACCCGCAGTTGGTGCTGGAACCTCTGCTCACACCTGCTGCCAGCGCCAGGTGCTGGTCCCAATTGCTTGGTGCCATCAGCAGGTGCAAGCAGCAGCTATTGGCCCTGATCGCCCCTGAGGGCTTCTCCCCCTCCCCTTGCTCCTGAGGGATGATTGGGGCAGCAGCCACTGCTTGCACCTGCTGCTGGTGCTGGCCCTGCTCGCACCTGCTGCTGGTGCCAGCACCCCTTGCTCTAGCGGTGGGTGCAAGTGGGGCTGGCGCTGTCAACACATGGGAGCGGCAGCAAGAGCGGGGCTGCCAGCAGAGAGGGGACCCGGGACTGCGGTGGGAGGGGCTGGGCGGGGGCATGGAGGATGGGCCAAGACCCGACCTTTCAAGGTGTACAAATTTGTGCACTGGGCCCCTATTAAAAAATAAAATTCAAGAAGTAAGTGGGGTCTTGTAAATCATGCTTTCTGGACTTCGTACTTTATTCTGAAGATATTGAGAGTCATCTGTGGGATTTTATATAGATAGTATCTAGTTGATGTATAGATAGTAACTAGTTGATGTATAGATAGTAACTAGTTTTATATAGATAGTAACTAGTTTATATAGATAGTAACTAGTTGATGTATTGCTTTGTGATAAAATTAGAATGGCTATTGGGAATTGGGTTTATAAGAATGTAATAATAACCCAGGTGAGAGATGCTGGTGGCTTAGGGAAGTGACAGAGAGGATGATAGGACTTGTTGAATTATTGGATGTGAGAGAGGAAGAAGTGAAAATAACCAAGGATAATGGCCTAGGTTTCTGTTTTGAGAAGCAGGATGTTGCCATTCACATCGATAATCAAAACAGGAAGAGGAGTACGTTTGAGGAGGAATATGATGAATTGAATTTTGTTATATTGAATTTTAGGTGCCTGTTAAACACCTAAGAAGAAATATCCATTAGGCAGATATATGAATCTACTGTTCAGGAAGGAGATCTGGATAGAGATAGACTTGGGTGTTACCAAGTACTTGAGTGGTCTTGAAATTGCCTAGGGATAGTGTGTCGAGTGAGAAGAGGACCTAGGACAGAATGTAGAAGAGGAGATGTCTATCCATGAGGCTCAGAAATTGAATGCTGAGGAGGAGGAAACCTAGGGTCCCCCATTGTGCAACAGGAACTGTGCTATACACAGTTTATTGGCTGTACACAGCAGAATGGAGAAAAACTAGGACCTTATAGATAGAATCCTGTCTACTATGGAGAATATTTCTAGAAAGAGTGGTAGGTAGTACCATATGCCACACAGAGGGCAAAGATATAATGGGGTGTCTGAATTAAGTAAAGTCTTTAAACAAAAGAAAAGTTCAGCTAAAGGTTTTGGTTTTTTTTTGGACACCAGAGCTTATAACACATTTTGTAGATTTTATCTAAAACTAGAGGCCCGGTGCATGAAATTCGTGCATGAGGGTATGTGTCCCTCAGCCCAGCCTGCACCCTCTCCAATCTGGGACCCCTTGAGGGATGTCCGACTGCCCGTTTAGGATCGGGCCTAAACGGACAGTCTGACATCCCTCTCACAACCCAGGACTGCTGGCTCCCAACCACTTACTTGCCTGCCTGCCTGATTGCTCCATACTGCTTCTGCCTGCTAACCTGATCACCCCCTAACCACTCCCCTGCCAGTCTGATAGATGCCTGACTGCTCCCCTGCCAGCCCAGTCATCCCTAACTGCCCTCCCCTGCTGGCCCGGTCACCCACAACTGCCCTCCTCTGCAGGCCTGGTCTCCCATAACTGTCCTCCCTTGCAGGCCTGGTCCTCCCCCCCCCACTGCCCTCCCCTACAGGCCCTTCCCCCCCCCAACTGCCCTCCCCTGCAGGCCTGGTTCCCCCCAACTGCCCTCCCCTACAGGCCCATTCTCCCCCAATTGTCCTCCCCTGCAGGCCTGGTCCCCCCAGCTGCCCTCCCCTGCTGGCCTTATAGCTCCCAACTGCCCTCCCCTGCAGGCCTGGGTTCCCCCCCAACAGCCCTCCCCTGCTGGCCTGATTGCCCACAACTGCCCTCCCCTGCCAGCCATCTTGTGGTGGCCATCTTGTGTCCACATGGGGGCGGCCATCTTTGACCACATGGGGCAGCCATCTTGTGTGTTGGAGTGATGGTCAATTTACATATTACTCTTTTATTAGATAGGATGTTTTGGTACTTTTATGATTGGTCTTATCATTCAGGGCCAAGTAATGAAAATCTTCTTTACTTCCATCTTTTGTTTTATATTGGCTCTATGACTGAAGGTCAGTCTGTAAATACCATTTATTTATTTCTTCATCCCATGCTATTAAAGGCAGTTCTCTCTTTTTTTAAGAAAATACTTTTTTTCACTGATTATAAAAATGACTAGAGGCCCGGTGCATGAAATTCGAGCATTGGGGGGGGGGGGGTTCTTCAGCCTGGCCTGCGCCCTCTTGCAGTCTGGGGCTCTCGCAGTTTGGGACCCCTTGCTTCTTACTGCCCGCCTGCAGCAGAGGCGGGTGTGGTTCCCGCCACCACCACTCCACTTGTCAGCTGTGAGCCTGGCTTCTGGCTGAGCGGTGCTCCCCCTGTGGGAGCACACTGACCACCAGGGGGCAGCTCCTGTGTTGAACATCTGCCCCTTGGTGGTCAGTGTGTGTCATAGCAACCAGTTGTTCTGCTGGCTGGTCAATTTGCATATTAGGGTTTTATTATATAGGATGATATGTGTTCATTGTTAAAAAAATTCATAATCCAGAAATGTATACAGAAACTGAGAGCCTTAACTGTACAACAAGGCAATAATTATTATTTTTCTTATCATCTTTCCAGATAACTCTTATGGATGTAATTTATAATGAAATTTACAATGATCTTATATTTTTTCCATTCAAGAATATTATGCATACTTTCATGTTGCTAAATATAACTCAAAGTCATCATTTTATTTACTTAAGGCATCACCTTACATACATATATGTGCATGTAAATATAGTATATATCTAATTTGCCATTCTCTAGTGACAGGCAAAATTTAAATAGTCTCCAAATTTTAACCATTACAGTTAGTAAATCTCCTCGAAAATATTTCTGTGGTTTTCCAACATAGTATCAATACCCTGAAGTGGAATTTTAGGGTCAAAGGTTATGTACTTTCAACAACTATATTTTTATTATAAAACAACATTAAATTATAAAGTTAATATATTCTCATGATAAAAAAATTCAAACAACACGTAAAGATACTCAGGAAAATCTCTCTCCCTCTCTAGGGATAATCATTGTCACCAGCTAATTGTGTATCCTAGCTAATAAAGAGGGACTATGCTAATTGACCATCACACCCTCACAAAGATGGAGGTGCCCACAGCCAATAAGGAGGGAATATGCTAATTGACTAACATGCCCTCCAAGATGGTGGCGCCCAGTCTCCTCAGCCCTGCTGGGGCGGCAGATGCTCGGCACAACCGGGCCTGCCCCCAGGCAGGTCCGGCCACTCCGCGTGCCTGCCTTTGAAATCCCCTGGTCTCCTCAGCCCCCCAGCTGCCCAGGGCTGCCCGAGGCTCAGGTAGCCAGGGCCAGCCGAGGCTTGTGCTGCCAGCAGTGGCAGCAGCAGAGGTGTGATGGGGACATTGCCTTCCCCTGATCGCTTGGTTACCTCCCACCCCTGAGGGTTCCCAGACTGTGAAAGGGGGCAGGCGGAGCTGAGGGACCCCCCCCTCCAGTGCATGAATTTTCATGCACCGGGCCTCTAGTATGCATATAAAAGCATATATATGTACTAATAGCCCTGCCCATGAATCCGTGTGCCAGTTGCTTGCCATTAGCTTGCTGCCGTCCTCCAGTAGCTCTCCGCCCAATGCCCCGCCCTCCTGTAGCTCCCCCTCCCCCATCCCCATCTTGCTGCCCTGCCCCCTCCAGTAGCTGCCCGTTTGTAGCCAGTAGCTCACTGCCGCCCTCCTGTAGCTCTCCGCCTGCTGCCCACCCTCCTCCTCACCCTCCTGTAGCTCCACCCACCCCCCTCATAGCTTGCTACCCTGCCCTTTTCTGTAGCTCTCTACCTCCCACTTGTAGCTCACTGCACCACCCTCCTACTGATCCGTGATCCGGTCGTTAAGTGGTCAGTCGTTATGCCGTGCATATTGCATCTTTATTATATAGGATGGGTAGACTTTAAAATTTATTTAAATATTTTATTTATTTTGAGCAGATATACATGCATATGGAAAAAAACGTAAGTATGCTGAGGAAGTGAAAACTTACATCTCATCACCCCTGTCTTGGCCAGTCATTCATTTTTTCTTCTCAAGGTGTATACTGATTTTTCTTGTATATGTTTTTCAGTTTGTACACACAATCATCTTTTGACTTTGTTTATGGTATTAATTTTCTCTTTAAATATTAATTTATTTCTATTAAAGTATAGTTGACATACAATATTATGGCATTATTTTTCATGTGAAACTCTTAATTTTTATGAAGCAGTAATTTCTTTAATGGTTGCTGGGTTATGTATCTTAATTCCTTAGAATGGTCTGTAAGTCATCTTTAAACACAAATTGCAATATATATATATATTATTCTGTACATTGCATTTTTCAATTCAATATCAGCACATACAAAGTAATTCATTTCATCAGCTCATTTTTCCATTTTATGGATATAATGTAATGTGCTGGTCCAGTGGAAGGACATTTAGGTTTGAATTTTTTTGCTCTTCAACAGTACTGCAATAAGTTTTCTTTACATCTGTCTTTGCTCACAACAACTTCTCTGCTAAAGGTAGAACTTCCCAGGTCCCCAAAGTTCCCACAGGATATTTGCTGTGGATGATACCATTGGTAAGGAGCAAAGTTTTCATGAAGCAAGAGAAGCTCCTCCTTTGCTATATCAACAGGGGTTTTTATTACTCTATCAAGGATGGTTCTAGAGACTGATCATGGTGCCAAAGCACAAAGTTGCTAGTAAAAACCCAGTGCATTACTGCAAGATTGGTGAATATCAGGTCAGTTTCCCAGGCATATAGCTCTTAACAGGCTTGGGCTTCAAATCTTATGTCTTCTAAAAAGACTATACCAATTATACTCAAAGAAAAACTCCAAAAACAAAACTTATCTGTAAGGAAGAAATGGGAATAGGTACAGTAATGACATATTTAAGTAATGGGGGTTAAATACATTGTAAAGTTATAACCCTAACCCTAACCCTAGCCCTAATCCCTGATCAGGTCTAAACCGGCAGTCAGACATCCCTCTCACAATCTGGGACTGCTGGCTCTTAATTGTTCGCCCGCCTTCCTGCCTGATTGCCCCTAACTGCTTCTGCCTGCCAGCCTGATCACCCCCTAACCACTCCCCTGCTGGCCTAATTAACACCTAACTGCTCCCCTGCTGACCTGGTCACCCCCAACTGCCCTCCCCTGCCAACTTGATCTTGCCCCCAACTTCCTTCCCCTGCCGGCTTGACCTCACCCCCAACTGCCCTCCTCTGCTGCTGGCCTCATGGCCCCCAACTGCCCTCCCCTCCTGGCCTGGTTGCCCCCAACTGCTTCCCCTGCCAGCCTGGGCACTCCCAACTGCCCTCCCCTGCAAGCCTGGCTGGTCCCCCCCGCCAATTACCCTCCTCTGCCAGCCTGATGGCCCCCAACTGCCCTTCTTTGCAAGCCTGGTTGCCCCCAAATGCCCTCCTCTGTCGGCCAATTTGGTCCTGAATGGTCAGTTTCTATGCCAGTCAGAGTCAAAAAAGCTCCACCTCCTAGGCAGCCATTGGCTTCTCACAGTTGACTCAGATTTGGTTCTGATTGGTCAGTTTCTATGCCAGTCATCATCAGAAGCTCCGCCTTCTAGGCAGCCATTGGCTCCTCACACTTCACCCAGATTTGGTTCTGATTGGTCGGTTTTTATGCCAGTCAGCGTCTCTGGGCCTATCAGCGGGGCCTGATCAGATAGGCAGGGCTGATCTGCAGCCCTGGTGGAGGCCTGGAGAGAAACAGATGCACAGCTGCTGGCCAGGCCTGGAGAGAAAGAGAGAGGCAAGTGCTGATCAACAGCTGCCACAGAGGCTATGGATCAGACCCTGCTTCTCTCTTCAGGCCTCTGTACAGGTCTGATTCACAGCCCCCTCAGCAGTCAGTGCTGGGTCACTGCGCCTGCTGCCATAGCAGTCAGTGCTGGGTCTCCATGGCAACCCAGCGCTCACTGCAGGACTGACTTTTTGTTAGTCGAGCCTCTGGTCGTGACAGACCCAGGATTTTTATATATTAGGATGATTTCCACATGTTTTCTCCTAGTCTGTGGGTTGCCATTTTACTCTGTAGAAAGTCTTTTAATACATAAAATTTTATGATTTTCATGAAGTCTAATCTATTTTTTCTTTTGAATTTTATACCTTTGGTGTTAGGTCCAAAAAATCACTGCTAAATCCAATGTCATGAAGCCTTTGTCTTAATGTACATTTTGGTCATGGTTCCATTTTGAATTAATTTTGAATTCTCTTCCATATGGATATCCACTTTTCAGCAACTTGTTGAAAATATTTTTTTTTTCCTGTATTGAATGGCCTTCACACCCTTGTCAAAATCATTTGACCATATACATGAAGGTTTATTTTTGGACTAGTTATTCCATTTTATTGGTCTATATGGTTGTCTTTATGTCATTACCACACTGTTTTGATTACTCTGGGTTTCTAGTGTTTTGAAATCAGGAAATACAAATCCTCTAGCTTTATTCTTTCTTAAGAATTCTTTTGACTATTCTGTGGCTCATTAAATTTAAACTCTGAGTACATCTGGTATTAACTTTCATTTTTCTAATGTATTGGGATGTTTTAGAAATACTAATATATGTGTGTGTATGTGTGGTTCCAAGTTATTAAGTTTTTTTAGGAAACTGGTTCACTTTCATTCACCAAACCTTCATTTTAATCATTGTAGATGAAAATCATTCTAAAATGTGTTACCTAATTTATATATAATGTATGTATGTGTTGGCTCCTGGAATAAATAGCTATGTTTTTAGAGTTCATTTTCCTATGTTGTTTTCCTTTATTCTTCCCTTCTTGTCAGCTGTCACTTGAAAAAGACACTTAATGTTGTTTAAACTATAGGAATAATAAGTATCATAGTAGAACATGCAAATAAATTCTAAGAAGAAAATAAAATTCACCTTATTTTGGCCACCTAGACTTTTTTTCTAGGCATTTAAAAAAAAAAAAAAAATATATATATATATATATATATATATATATATTTATTTATTGATTTCAGAGAGGAAGGGAGAGGGATAAAGAGATAGAAACATCTCCGCCTGCCACTGTTGTGTGGGGCGCCGCTGGCAGCTAAGGAAGCGTGACTGTGCTGTGTGGGGCGCTAGGAGGTATTGTTGCTGTGATGCCAGAGCAGGACTCCCGAGTCTGCATGCTGAGGAAGATGGGTGTGGTGGTGGCCAGAGTTGCAAGGAAGGTCAACAAGATGGTGGAGAGTGACTCTGACATCTTGGATCTGGCTGAGTGCAAGCTGGTTTCTTTCCCCATCGGCATCTACAAGGTCCTGCGGAATGTCACTGACTAGATCCACCTCATCACGCTGGCCAACAATGAGTTCAAGTCCCTCACCAGCAAGTTCATGACCACATTCTGTGAGCTTCAAGAGCCCTGCCTGCAAGGGAACTTCCTGCACTGCCTCCCCAACGAGGTGAGTGCCCTGCAGCACCTCAAGGCCATCCACCTGTCTCGGAACCAGTTCCACGACTTCCTTGAGCAGCTCACCACCCTGCCGGCACTGGAGACCATCAATCTGGAGGAGAACAAGATTGTGGATGTGAACCGTGGAGAAGCTAGCCGCCATGCCTGCCTTGCACAGCATCAATCTGCGCTTCAACCTGCTGAACGCCGAGGTGCGCGTCATCGCCCTGCCACTCATCAAGTTTGATGTACTTATGTCTCCAGAGGGCCCCCCCCCCCCCCACTTAGGCCTCCCTCCTTCCTCATGCCCACTCAGAAGGGACAGAGGCCACTTGGCCTGGCACCCTGGGAGGAGGGAACCCCAAGGGCCCATGGGAGGCCAAGTTGGGGGACTGGGGATAGGTGGGCCAAAGATTGTGTGGGAGGGGGTGCAGTGGTCCAGGATAGATAGCTTAGAGCTGTAGAATCCTGGAATACCCAGAGGAGGAGGCGAGGTTGGAGCTAGAGCCAGGACTCTGGGCATTCATAGCCTCTGTGCAAACTTGGGCAGACCCCCACCCTTTCTGAACTTACAATTTTGGGAAAGGGGTAGTGGCAGTGGGTCTCTGCCTCCTTGGATTCCTTGGAGGCTTTTTAGGGAACACACGCCTCCAAGTCTTCTAATCCTCAGTATCTGCTGAGCTTGCAGTTGAGCATTTCTTGGGCCCCTGTGGGTTGAGGCCTTGCTTCCAGTGCTGAGAGCCAGTTGCTGCCCTGAGACGAATAGAAGATAACTTGCATCTATTTATTGCTTCCTGGGAACCAACCCTTCTCTGTGCCCCATCCTGAGCCCTGTGGATCCCTAGATTTGTAGGAGCCTGAACTGGGAGTTGTGGGAAAGCTGAGGAGAGAGTGTGGAGGCTGCAACAGGGCTGACAATGTTTACATAGGAGCCCCAAGGCCATCAGGCCAGGAAACTGGGGAGCAGATCAAGGTGGCTCTGTCCTTCCTCATGATTAAGAAATTGCTGGAGTGACCAGGTGCACCTGGCATCACCTCTTGAACTACAAGTTCAAGTAGCCCAGAAAGAAAGAAAGCCATTTGCACCTGTGCCTCCCTCCGCACAGTCTCCTTCTGGCAGCAGACTGGCTGCTTTGTCATTGGTTTACCTGGACGCAGGCGGCACTATGGACCGTTGGATTATAGCTGGCCAGCCCCGTTGGATTATAGCTGGCCAGCCACCACTCAAAGCCCTGATAACCTCGTCATTTCTATGCTCTGAACCTGGAGCCTGGCCAGGCAATAGGGTGACCTGCCATCCGTGTTTGCTCAGGACTTTCAGTGCTAACACAGGTACAGGAACTGCAAACAGGGACAACTGGTGGCTCCACCAGGTGAAGGTCTGGTGCTCTGGTTTCCTATGACAATACCTGTGGTTTGGAGAACCCCTGACCTCTTGATCCTACAGGTATCTACCTCCCACCTTCTCATCTATGGAGCAAGCAGTTCAGAGCCCACCTGGTCTGGACTTTTGTCGGAATCTGTGGGAGATTCCTTAGTCCCTAGGACTTGGGGCAAACCAGGCCACACAAATCTTACATCCGTGGGCCAGTAGCCACTCTTCCACACTCAGAGCACTGACCCTTTCTCAGAATGTTCCCATTTCCTTCTTCTTCCCCTTTCTCTTCCCCAGCCCTGAGGCTGCCCTGCCCAGGCCTCCTGTCTCTTGGCAAGAAGCTGATAGGTTGGGAGATTATAGGCCTGTCACCAAGCACTTGAGAACTCAGCGTCCCAGGAGATGCCTGTTCACTCTGCTCATCTCTCAGGCCTGGTGGGTCAAGCTCTGGGAAAAGGGTTTTCAGGGCAAGAAGGCCAGATAAGATCTCCAGAGCTACTGAGTTCAGTCGGGGACAAGTGAGGGCTGCAGTCTAGCCCAGCCTGGAATGGGGTTTCGCCTTGTTGAAGAAGGGGTGCATTTGCCTTATATGCAAAAACCATTTTATGCAACTCAGTGTGGTCTGCATGAGCACCTATGGGAGCTTGTTAGAAACACATGGCCCCAGGCCCAATCCCAGACCTCTGGGATCAGAACCCACACTCCAAAAAATCCCCAGGGATTCCTATAAGCACCTTACTGTTTAAGAAGCAAGGCCTGGGGATGGCCTGGGAGTGAAAGGTGGAGTTTCTCAGCTTTCCCCCAACACGAAGTCTGTGCCCATCCCCCTCCCTAAATTAGCAGCCCTTCACTCCCACCCCTGTTCTCATAGATCTTTTCAGAGTCTGCATGGCACTCCCTTGAAGGGAGTGACCTGTAGTCTCCAGGAGATGAGGGTTGGATTTGCCTGCCCCTCTGGCCTCCCTTTCTGGTTCAACCCCGAATGCCAAGCTGCTACTTCCCCAGGTCCTCATCTCAGGCCTTTCAGAGGGGCTGTTTTTGGAAGTTGCATCCTACACTGCTTGGAGAGTGTGCCCTGGCCTCTCTGGAATAGCTGGGCAACAGAGAAGCCCCAGATCAGAGCACAGTGTGAGCCCTTAGCCTCAGTCTGCAATAAAGAATGCATTGGTTTAAGAAAAAGAGATAGAAACATCAGTGATGAGAGAATCATTGATTGGCAGCCTCCTGCCCGTCCACACTGAGAATCAAGCCTGCAGCCCTGGGCATGTGCCCTGACTGGGAATCAAACCCGGAACCCTTCAGTCTACAGGCTGATGCTCTATCTACTGAGCCAAATGGGCTGGGGCTCTAGGCATTTTTTTTTTTTTAATAAATCTTTATTGTTCAGATTATTACAGGTGTTCCTCTTTTTTTTCCCCCCATAGCTCTCCTCCACCTGATTTCCCACCCCACCCCATGCCCTTACCCCCGCCACTGTCTTCATCCATAGGAGTAAGATTTTTGTCCAATCTCTTCCCGCACCCCTCACACCTGCTTCCCCTGAGAATCGTCAGTCCACTCCCTTTCTATGTCCCTGATTCTATTATATTCACCAGTCCATTCTGTTCTTCAGATTTTTTATTCACTTGATTTTTAGATTCACTTGTTGGTAGGTATGTATTTGATGTCATTTTGTTGTTCATAATTTTTATCTTTACCTTTTTCTTCTTCTTCCTCTCCTTAAAGAATACCCTTCAGCATTTCATGTAATCCTGGTTTGGTGGCGATGAACTCCATTAGCTTTTTCTTGTCTGTGAAGCTCTTTATCTGACCTTCAACTCTGAATGATAGCTTTGCTGGGTAGAGTAATCTTGGTTGTAGGTTCTTGCTGTTCATCACTTTGAATATTTCTTGCCACTCCCTTCTGGCCTGCATAGTTTCTGTTGAGAAATCAGCTGACAGTCGTATGGGTACTCCCTTGTAGGTAATTAACTGTTTTTCTCTTGCTGCTTTTAATATTCTCTCTTTGTCTTTTGCCCTTGGCATTTTAATTATGATGTGTCTTGGTGTGGTCCTCTTTGGATTCCTCTTGTATGGGGTTCTGTGCACTTCCTGAACTTGTAAGTCTATTTCTTTCACCAGGTAGGGAAAGTTTTCTGTCATTATTTCTTCTAATAGGTTTTCAGTATTTTGCTCTCTCCCTTCTTCTGGCACCCCAAAAATTCGGATGTTGGTTCGCTTAAAGTTGTCCCAGAGGCTCCTTACACTATCTTCATATTTTTGGATTCTTTTTTCTTTTTGTTTTTCTGGTTGGATGTTTTTGTTTCCACATATTTCAGATCTTTGGTTTGATTCTTGGGGTACGTTGATCTACAGTTGAGTTTCTGTATATTCTTTATTTCAGACAGTGTATGCTTCATTTCTGACTGATCCTTTTCCATTTTTTTGGCATTCTCATTAAGCTCCTTGAAGGTCTCATCAAGTTTCTCAGCGGTTTTAAGAAGATTCTTGAGTAACCTTATAAATGTGGTTCTGAACTCTATGTCATCCAGTAGTTTGCTTTCCTCCGTTTCTTTCATTCGTGACATGTTTCTTTGTCTCCTCATTTTGGCTGCTTCCCTGTGTTGATGGAGTAGCTTTGTGTGGTAGGTGACCTATAGGGGGCAGTAGCTCAGCCTCCCCAATCACCTGATGTGGACACTCTTGGTACACCCCTTTGTGGGCTGAGTGCAAAGACTTGGTGCAGTTAAAGCCTTAATTGCTGTTGGTATACTGGGAGGAATTGACCTCCAGGCCAATTAGCTGTGAGCACTCACTGTGTCTATAATGGAAGAACTGCTGCGCTGAAGACACACTTATGGGGCAGGACTTGTTTCAGTGGGGCTTTGGTGCTCACTGAGTCTGCCTTTCAATGTGTCACTTATGGATGTGAGGAGTTGAAATCTGGTGTCTCACTCTGACCACTAGGTACACTGGCTTCTGGATCTCCAATGGGGTGCAGGTCAGCTACTGTCTGAGGCCATCCAGCAGGATCTACAGTGAGAGCTACAGTTTTCTCCTCTTTGCTTGGGGTTTGGAGGTTTTGGAGCTGTCTGACCCGGGCTGCAAGTTTGCTAGGTTAAGCTGCGATAGGGCGGGGCTTTCTTCTGCTAACGCCGCTGCTTGGAGCTTGGGTGGGTTTGTAGGTTGTGCAGGGCGGGGTCTCAGGGTGTCACTAGGCTAGGGCGTGGCAAACAGCAATGGCTGCTAGTTAGCCGGCTCTGTGTCCCCAAGGGCGTCCGGGAGTCCCGTGCCCCAGTGCCGTAAACAATTATTCCTGCGCGCAGCTCTGCAAGTAAGCCCCCCTCACTGGCAGACAGTCCAGCTTCTCCCCGTAGGAGTTTGGATCCCCCGCGTCTCCCCAGAAACTGGATTTCAGAGTAATCGGGGGCTTGTCTCCCTTTGGGTTGAAAAAAGCAACGCCCGCCGCCAGCCCGGCTCACGCGCCTCCGTACCTCAGCTTTTCAGCGCTCGTGCACGTCTCGATGCTCTTTTCTCTTTCCTTCTAGTTGTAGAACTTCCACTCAGCCAGCTTTCCTGTGGTTCTGGGTGATAGACGTTTTGTCTTTTAGTTGAATTTTTGAAATTGTTGCGCGAGGCAGCAGTTTAGGTGTTTACCTACGCCGCCATCTTGGATTCTCCCTCTCTAGGCATGTTTTAAATCAGATTATATTGTGCCTATTGTTTTGAAACTTGCTTCATTCCATCAACAATAGGTTATGTATATTCCATGTCATTAGCCATCTTTCTAACATTGCATTTAGTTTTAATGTGTATATTTATTGTATTGGGTGGCATAATTTTTTAAATATAATTTGCATTTTCATTTTACATTCAAGTTTTTCATTGCTATTAAAATTTTGTTGCTATATCTTCGTTCCATGACGCCCTTAGGAAAAAAATTCTAGAGGTAGATTTGCTGGGTCATTTTTTAAGACTTTTTGATAAATAAAGGCTGGTTTTCTCCTAGAAAGTTTGAACTAATTTGTAATCTCATTCATAATGAACAGCAGTAAAGTTCTCACAAGGCCATATAAGTTACATGTACTTTAATGTATTTATGAATTTAAATAGTATGTTTATTATTTTTTTAACCTTTTCAAATTTGATAAACGTATGGAATCATGGCTTTATTTATACATGTTTCCTTAATCTTTAAATTTATAGTTTCTTGTTTATTTATGATTTAATTTCACTTTGCTTTGTCCAATTATAGTTTGCCCAATTTCCTATAGGACTCTTCTTAAAAAACTGTTTTTGGTAAAGTGCTTTGTTTATTGGGATATTAACTCTTTTTACTCATGCGTTATTTGTCTGTTTTTACATTTATGATATTTTAATGGTAATCGAATCTGTTATTGTTTTACTGCTTCTGACTTTTCTCAATAACATGCATTTTTCTTACATTCTAACATTTTTATGGGTTTAAAAATTTTTTGCAGTTACATTTTTATTTAATCTTAAATTTATTTGGTATCAAATGGAGGCTGCAGCCAAGAAATCAAGAGAAGGCTGAGACTTGGAAGAACACAGTGGAAAAATTAAGAAAAATCACTAAGAGCAAAGATACTATCTAATAAAGAGGGAATATGCAAATTTATCATCACACCATCACAAAGATGGTGACACCTATAGCCACAAGATGGCGGTGCCCAGTCCCCTCAGCCCTGCTGGAGTCCCCCAGTCCTTTCAGCCCAGCTGGTGAGGGGAGGGTGGCAGGCCCATGGTGCGGCCAGACCTGCCTTCAGCCCCTCAGCCGCCCAGGGCTGGCCCGAGGCGCAGGCAAACCTCGGATGGCGGCTGCCCTGCTGCCCAGGCTCAGGTAACCAGCCGGCAGTGGCAGCAGCAGAGGTGTGATGGGAGCGTTGCCTTCCCCTGATTGCCAGGTCGCCTTCCACCCCTGAGGGCTCCCGGACTGTGAGGGGGCAGGCTGGGCTGAGGGACCCCCTCCAGTGCATGCATTTTCATGCACCGGGCCTCTAGCATGTTAATAAAGACCAAGGATAAGATAACCCACACCCTTGTATTCCTAGTTACTATGTACAGATGTGAAGGTTGGACAGTGAAGAAGGCTGATAGGAAAAAAATCAATTCACTGGAAATCTGGTTTTGGAGGACAGCTCTGTGGATACCCTAGACCACCAGGAAGACAAACAAGTGGGTCCTAGGGCAAGTTAAGCATGAAACATCACTAGAGACAAAAATGACAAAGCAGAAGTGGTATTACTTCAGGCCCATCATGAAAAGGCCTGGTTCTTTGGAAAATACAATAATGCTGGGAAAAATAGAAGATATCAGGAAAGGAAGAAGACCACATATGAGTTGGATTGACTCCATAAAAGTGCCCTAGGCATGAATTTATAAGAGCTGAGTAGGACAGCACTCATGCATTGGGTTGCCTGGAGTTGGAGCTGGCTCAGTGGCACAAAACATAACAGGTTATGTAACTGTATTTTTCTAGTTCTTTTAATATTGTTGAATAATTCTTTCACAGTTGATTTGAAATACTACCTTTACCATTACCCTAAATTCTCATGTATACCTGGTAATTACCTCTGAACTTTTTCTGCAAGTCCATTGATCTGTCTATATCTGTGTTACTCCCCTATTAAGTCTTATAAATTTACAATAACTGTTAATATCATACCCTTTCATTATTATTATTTTAAAAATTATACTTTCTTGTCTATTTTTACAGGTAAACTTTAAAATCAAGAATTCAAGATCTAAAATAAATTGTTGACTTGGGTTTAAATTTTGCTTAATATGTAGATTAACTACTCTCCATACTCAGTATTTGGCTATATTTTTTTCATTTCAAATTTTATCTTACGAATCTTCACAAAGTTTTATACTTTTCATATAGATCCCACATATTTTTTTATTACTAGGTATTTTATTTTAATATTCTTATGTACAGGTTTGTGTGTCACTTGGTCTTGTGCAATATTTGTCACATACTTATACTAAAAAATTATTTGTTAACTATTTGTTACAGAATTTTAAAAATATACCCTAAAACAGTACAAAGAATTAACATACCATGGTTCTCAAATAGTGATAAACTTTCTGCTGTTCCTGTCTTGGTTAATAATTTTTATGGCATTTGTGAATCTTTGATAATATATTTTTAAAATACTTATTTCTAATATGTAATTTTATATATTTATACATATTAGCTCTAAATACTTTGAGTTCACTGTCCTGGATTTTCTAGATAGATATTCATATAATCTGCATATACAAATAGTTTATTAATTCCTTTCTAGTATATCAACTTTAGAAAATTTATGTTACTGGATTGATTATAACTTTACAACTAACTTTTTAATAATGGCAGTGTTGTGGTATTTTTGCCTTTTAATTTAAACGGTAATGTATTCTAGTGTTTATGTTTTCTTATTAATTTTTATTCTCATAACATTAGGTATGACATCTTATGCAGTATGCCAGCTTTATGAGCTTAAAAAGTTTTTGTAATCTCTCTGAGCACATCACATTTCTCATCTGTAAAAGGAATTCACCTCACAGAGTTCTTTTTGTATACCATAATAAGATAAAGCATGTAAAAGAAGTTTTAAAGTTCTCACAAGGCCATATAAGTTACATGTACTTTAATGTATTTATTAAATTGATCTCACTTGTTCAGTCATTAATGATTTTCTATTTTTCCAGTGTCCAAGTATGCTAATTAAAATTTTTTAATTTAAGATTGTTAATAGATAATTTTCCTAAATATAGGGTGGGACAAAAGTAGGTTTACAGTTAGTTGTAAGTATGCAAAACACAGTTTATTCTTGTATTATTATTTATTAACTAGTGGCCTGGTTCATGAAATTCGTGCACATTAAAAGGGGATTAATTAGAGGAAATACTTTAATATTGCTATTTGCCCTTTCTCTATAATAGAAATGTCAGAGATGAAAATTAGTAAAATGTATATGAAAATCTCCCTCCTGTCAGAGTCTGGGGCACACCACGGGACCCAGAGTCAAGTCCCGGCCCACCTGCAGCATCCCAAAATCGCACGAGACCCAGACCCAGGTCCTCCAGCACACCCTCAGGTCCCCTGGCGCCGGGGCAGGTGATGCGGCCTGAGGTCCCCTGGCCCGGCATCAGGGTGGAAAGCGTGCCTTGAGGTCCCCCATAAAGCCCCACCAGGCATGGAGCGTGCCTTGTGGTCCCTCATCAAGTCCCACCAGGCGGGGGATGGGGCCTGAGATCCCCTGTCAAGCTCCACCGGGTTGGGGGTGCAGCCTCAGGTCCCCTGGCCCAGCACTGGGAGAGAGGCATAGCCTCAGGTCCCCTGTCAAGCCCCACCGGTTGGGGTTTGCAGCCTCAGGGCCCTCATCAACCCCCACCTAGTGGGGGGTGCAACCTCAGGTCCCCTGGCCCGGCACCGGGTGCAGCCTAGGTCCCCCAGCCCAGGGCCGGGGTGCACGGCCTAAGGTCCCGTGGCCCGGCAACAGGGCGGGGGTTGCGGCCAGAGGTCCCTTGTCAAGCCCTGCTAGGTAGGGGGCGTGGCCTGAGATCTCTCGGCCTGATGCCAGGGCGGGGGACGTGGCCTGAGGTCCCCTGTCAAGCCCCACCGGACAGGGGGCGTAGGCGCAGGTCCCTTGCCCCGGCCCAGCGCCACACAGCCTCAGGTCCCTGCTGATTACTCCTTAAGGCTACTTATGGGAACTCCGTTGTGGGTGCAGCCATCTTGTGTTACGGAAACCCCGCCTCTGCTGTGGGTGCCTCTATCTTTGTAATGGTGTGACTGTCAATTTGCACATTCCCTCTTTATTAGATAGGGCTAGAGGCCCGGTGCGCAGATTCATGCAAGGGTGGGGTCCCTCCGGGTGGCCTTGGAGATCGGGCCCCAGCTTGCGCTCGCAGCCCACCTGGCATCCCACATTGGCCTGGTGCTGCACCCTCACCTCCACCATCCCGCCTGCGTGGCGATCGATCGAGGCTGGGACCCTGCCTGGCTCCCTCAGCACCTGGGAGCCAGGAGGCGGCCCCAACCCCCACTGCCGCTGCTGCTGGTCACCATCTGTGGGGCAATTAGCGGGGCGATCGGCTCCTGCTTGCATTTGCCTTGGCCTGGTACCGCCTGCTTTCCTGCTCCACCGTTCCACCGTGGTCCCACTCTCATTGAGGCCCATCAGGGCCAGTAGTGCCTTCACTGCCTCCCACTGCCAGTACTGTGTTGCTGCGCCCACCATGTTCCGCACTACCCCCTGGTGGTTAGCGCACATCATAGCGAGAGTGGTCTCTCAGTCGAACGACCACCCAAGGGGATAATTTGCATATTAGGCTTTTACTATATAGGATAGTTATATTTTCTGTACAAATAACTGTAAACCTACTTTTGCCCATCTGGTAAGTCTGTTTGCAAATAGCAACCTATAGTGTTGCTGCTGCAATGTGTTGGTTGTGTTTCTTGAAGTACCCTTTGTTACCACTGCCAGGGGTAAACAAAAGCATGAAAGAATTCTTGGGTAAACAAAACAGTTCTGTTTCAGAAGAACACCCAGATACTCAAACAATTTATGTGTGCCTATTCTTTGTATGCAGTTATTATTTTTCTTATTTATCCTGTGATTATTCCAGTTTGCATTAGAATAATGCCTTTGTGTGGTGGTTTTTCCCTTCCAGTTAATTGGTGATGTTATAACCACATTATGTTATAAAAACTCATGCTATAAGAGACTTTTCTGTATTTGCTAATAGAGAGTAAATAGTAAGTACTGTAAATACTTGTTGATTGCAAATGGCCCATTTCATACATTATTTCAAGTTTGGTACAGTGAATTGTACTTATTGTTTAGGATCTGGTTGTATAAATATGGTTGTTTTTATTATAAGCATTTGAATGAATTCCAGAAAATTGTAGGGGGAGGGCAATTCTAGAAAAACACAAGTTCAGGGTAGGAGTTGGGCACATGAAACAGGTATTCACTGTATCATTTAGAACATGTATTAAAACAAAGTAGAAAATGTTATCCTATTATTCTATAAAATAATCATAGTACTCCCTTATTTTTGACAAATGTCACATTGTAGGAAGAGAAGAACGAGAACAAATTTGGAGAAAGGCAAATAAAATGATTGGGGGAAGGGTACTGTAGTATATAAACTTTTAGTTTATATAAACTTTTAGAGATGGATTTGAAGTATAGAAAACTGATTATACAGGTAAGTTGAATATGGGCTTGGTTGTAAATCTCAGCTTTATGAGCTGATTGTTTCTTTCCCAAGCTTGAAATAGGACAGTTGTATAGACGCTCTGCAATATTTTAGTTTGCTGCTGAAAACATAATGAATTTCTATGCAAATTTAGGTATATTCATAAATGACAGATCTATAGTTAGTTACTAATAGTATTAAGCTATTTTAAGACTAAACCTCAGTCTTCTGAGGTTTAACTGAAGGAAATAAGTATGCTTTCCCACGTTGGTGCTATTTCTCATAAGTGGGAGGGGAACATAGCTTCTTTGTGACTCAAGATGTAGAATTGTGACCAGTGATTGAACACTAAAGAAGATACTCTTTGGCATTGTAGTGTCGGGAGCAATTTTTTAACCAAGTTGTCTAAACACAAAGTGGAAAATAAAGAATTCTACCTTTTTACAGATGGTTTAAGCATATCCTGAATGACAAAGTTTTAGAATTGTTGTAGAGGAAACTCAAGTACTGGATGGGTGTTTAGATTAAATCACTTGTATAGGCCAACCAGCGCTGAGATTTTAAAATACTAGGAACCATCACCAGTTAGAAAACATTGGTCTGAATGGGCTGAATTTGGAAAAAATACAATAAGTTATGCTGAAACCTGAAGATGGTTGGTTTGCCTATAAAAGTTGATGAGCCCAAGCTCATAATTTTTACATTTTTTAAACAATACTTAAAAAATTTAAAAATAATAAAATGGTCATGGAAAGAAGTATAAATGGTACATATGTAATCCATAATAGGGCATGGTAGTGCTCCAGTCCTCTGAGTACCCTATGTCCTTCTCAAACTAGTAGTGAGAGAAAGGGAGGGCTGAAAATTATTCTAAGGTTCTGGCTTGAATAATTAAGATAATGGTGGGGGATGCCATTAATGGAGAGATGGAGAAAGAGCTGAAAGAATAGGAAGCTGTGTGGGACAGTCTTACTCAGTTGTCTTTTATTGTCTGATTTAATTATTTAGGTCTTGAATTCTGTTTGCTCTCTAATGGCATCTTATCTTTTCAGGTGTCACATTATTTCAAAGGGAATAAGAGATGTCTTAAAGGTTTTTACTGGATTAAAAAACCTCTTAGGAAGAGAGAGTTCTTTACAGAAAAATACAAGTTGATAAATATGGAAGGAATAATAGAATCAGAAAAACCATTTTGTAATTCCCAGTTTAACAATTGATTCAGACAAGAATCATCTGTGGATGCTAAAGCTATTTGATGAAAGTTTGTTGGGAAATAAAATATTCCTTTTGTTTCCAAGTATCGCCTCACAAATTACATAGCTTTGTTAAGCTGTTAGCAGCTTAACAAAGTGATCAGGCTTAGCATCATTATATATATGTGTGTGTGTGTGTGTGTGTGTGTGTGTGTGTGTGTGTATGTATGTATGTAAATATATATATATCTCGTATCTAATAAAGAGGGAATATGCAAATTGACTGTCACTCTGCCACAAAGATGGTGGCACCCATAGCCACAAGATGGCAGTGCCCAGTCCTCTTAGCCTGCTGGAGTCCCCCAGTCCGGGTGGGTCGGCCACTGAGAGCGGGCAGCGTGAGCAGCCTGGTGGAATGCTTGCCTCTAACACCCCAGCCGCAGAGGGCCTCTGGCCAGGGTGAGCAGTTGGGGGCCATGAGGCCGGCAGCGGAGGGCAGCTGGGGGCCATGAGGCTGGCAGGAGAGTGCATTTGGGGGTGAGCAGGCCAGTTGGGGACGAACAGGCCAGCTGGGGGGCAGTTGGTGAGCAGGCCAGCAGGTAGAGTAGTTAGGGGCGATCGGGCAGGCAGGCAGGTGAGCGGTTAGGAACCAGCAGTCCCAGATTGCGAGAAGTATGTCCAACTACCGGTTTAGCCCGATCCCACAGGGACATCTTCCGGTAGTCGGACATCCCCCGAGGGGTCCCAGATTGGATGGGTGCAGGCCGGGCTGAGGGACACCTCCCCCCCTCCCATGCACGAATTTTGTGCACTGGGCCACTGGTATGTATGTATGTATGTATGTATGTATGTGTGTGTGTGTGTGTATTCATCTTCTGATGTGATACAATAAGAAAAAAAATTATGAAGTATTCTTGCCCAAAATGTTTACCTTAAGTCTGTAGGTATTTACTATATTATTACTTCAATTTTTCATTAGGTTTAAAATTTTTAAATGGTAAATTTTTTCAAAGTATGATTTTTAATGACTATTAGAATCTTTTGTAGCTATATGTAACAATTTGTTATAATTAAACTAGAGTCTTGGTGCATGACATTCGTGTACTGGTAGAGGGTCCTCAGTGCGACCTGCATTCTCTGGCAGTTCAGAACCTCTTGGCGGACATCCCCCGAGGGGAGTGGGCCTAAGCGGGCAGGCGGACAACTCCAGAGGGGAGCGGGCCTAAGCCAGCAAGTGGACATCCCCTGAGGGGTCCTTAGTCTTCCACGGAGGCGGAAGAGGCTCCCACCACTGCTGCTGCGCTCACCAGCTGTGAGCCTGCTGGCAAGCCCAGCTTCTGGCTGAATGGCGCTCCCCCTGTGGGAGCGCACTGACCACCAAGGGGGCAGCTCCTGCGTTGAGCATTTGCCCCCTGGTGGTCAGTGTGCATCATAGTGACCGGTCGTTCCACTGTTTGGTCAATTTGCATATTAGTCTTTTGTTGTATAGAATGTAAATCTTAGGGATGAATGGTGGTTTAGGAGCTTAAACTCTCACATATTCATTTAAACCTATAATATAATAAAAATAGCACTAAAAGTAACTCTGAGTGACTAACTTTGTGAACATTTCACCTCTTCTTCCTTGGAACCTCCTGCTCTCATTAAAGCTGAGCCTGAGCCTCCAGGAGACTGAATTGCTAAGGATACGGAAATAGTGAGATAGGTATTGTCAACTATACAGATCCCATAGTTCCATAACAATAAGGAGCTCAAAATTTGGTATTATCTGTCTATAAGTTAAGCTAGTTAGTCACTGCTGGTATGTTGTGGTACCTCAATGTGATTTTAGTTTAATTTCACTGATAATTAGTGAATATGAGTATATGATTAATGGCCACTTGAATATCTTTTGTGACGATATTCTTTCAAATCTTTTGCCTGTTTTTCTACTGGATTTTCTTACTTTTTTTCTTATTGATTTGTAGGAATTGGTATCCTTTGTTGAATACACATGTATTGCAAAATTTTTCTGTCATCCTACTGTGCCTTGCATGTTTACTTTTGTAACTGTCTTTTGATAAGTTATTCATTTTAGCACAATTTAATCATTTTTCTCTTTTGTGTGCAGCAATTTTTGTGTCCTACTTAAGAAATTGTTGCCTCAAGTTTATTTCAACATTTAGAACTATAATCCATTTAGGATTAATGTTTATATATTGTGTTAGATAGGGTCAGGATTTATTTTATAAATATTATGATTACTGTAACTTTATAATAAGACTTTGTAATAAGTCAGGTAATATAAGTCTTCCAATTTGTTCTTTAAGATGGTTGTGGCCAATCTAGCTCCTGTTTATTTTCCATACACATTTTAGAATTAGTTTATCAAGTTATACCAAACACACACACAGACACACCCAAAGCACAAAATCTATTGGGATTTTGATTGTGATTGCTTTGAATCTATAGATCAGTTTGGGGGTACTTAACACTTTTATGATACTGTGAACCTTCCAATCCATGAACATGGTAAACCATTTATTTAGAACGTGAATTTCTCCCAGTCTTCACAGTTTTCAGTGAAGTTCTTACATGTTTTTTGTTACATTTATAACCAGGTATCTAATCTTTATCTTATTGTAAACTAGGGACCCAATGCACAAATTCGTGCACCTTGAAAGGAACTGTGGGCTGCGAGGCTGCAGTGGGCACAGGGGTGGGTCTCAGCCCAAATTGGAAGACTTAACATTACCTGACTTATTACAAAGTCTTATTATAAAGTTACAGTAATCACAATATATAAAATAAATTTTGACCCTATCTAACACAATATATAAACATTAACCCGTGCCTTCACCTGGCCCCTCCTGATGTGGACGCCCCCCCCCCCCCATGTCCTCCCATTCCCTCTCTGCCAGCAGCCCGCTCCCACCGCCACCGCTCCCACGTGCTGACGGCGCTAGCCCCACTTGCACCTCCTGATGGCGTGGAGCCATTGGGGCCAGCACCAGCAGTTGGTGTGAGCAGGGCCGGTGCTGGCAGTGGGTGTGAGAGGTGGCTCCGGTGCCAGCAGCAGGTATGAGCGGGGCTGGCGGCGGCGGCAGCAGGTGCAAGCGCCCGGTGGGACCACAGCACAGGAGCAAAGAATTTTCAGTAACCACTACAGGCTCGCCCAAAGGTTCCAGATTCCTGACTAATTGGCAAGTAGACTTTTATGCCACAAATTTAATATCAGTCTTTCGGAGCCACTTGATGATCTGTTGGGGCAAAATACCCCTGTTGGAGTTGTCTAAGAGTATTGTAACATATTGATGTCATCTGTCAATAATGATCCAATGCCAAGTAATGAAATTTGTAGTTTCAATACCTTAAGGTAAGCTCTAAAACAGAAAAGCTTGGGGTTGGATTTAAGTACTTTATCTTCATTGTGAGATATGTGAAAGTAAGACACCTTCACATATATTATCTATTCTCTAGTCCAAGCCTATTTCTGTGAAAGTTAAGTTACAAAAGCTGCCTCCTTTGAAAGATCCCTGTGTATTGTTTTGATGGAGACAGCAACCTTCCTTCCTATGAACTTATATGATAAGTGGCCTTTTGTAGGACTTGCCATTTAGAAAATTATTTAACTTTTGAGTCCAGTTACTCAGAAAACAAATTGATTCTTTATAAGGAAATGGTACCAAGAAAGCTGGGTGACTCCCAGAGGAAAATGGGGTATGAACTCATTAGTCATTGATATAGACTGAATGTTGTGTCTCCCCAAAATTCATAGTGTTGGTATTTGGAGGTGGACTCTTTGGGAGGGCAAGCCCTCATGAATGGAATTAGTGCCTTTATGAAAGAGACTCCAGATAATTCCCTTGCCCTTTCTACCATGAGAGAATACAGCAACAAGATAGCTAGCTATGTATGAACCAGGCCCTCAGCAAACACTGAATCTGCCAGTGCTTCAATCTTGGACTTCTCAGCCTTTAGTGCTGTGAGCAATTTCTGTTGTTTCAAAGACTAAAAATGAAAAAAACAATTTTAAGAATCATGGCCTTATAGATAAACTTAGTTAAAGGTAACAATAGCAAAAGAGGGAAGAAGATAGACAGGAAAACAAAAAATAGAGTAACAGATTAAAGCGTGATAGTCACTAGTCTTGTTCTGGAGGCTTTGGTTGGAGTATTCTTCTTCCAAAGACCTTCTGCTTCTAAGGTTCCAAAGATTCCTAAGAATCTAAGAATCTTTAACTTGAGGTCTGATTGGAATAGTGTCTTCCAGTGACTCAAGGCTGACTTATACTTTTTTAATTGAGAGACACGATTCCAAGCAATTGCACTGCAAACTAGTTGTTAACAGTAAATAAGTTCTTTCCATCAGATTCAAGGACTGTCTTTCTCTGTGTCTTTCATAAAACCATGTCTCCAGGTTTCAGGTTACATAGGAGTTGTTTAAGAGGATGTTGCAGAAAAGCTGTTTATATTGTTGATAGTAAGACTGGCTATATTGCATGAGTTCCTGGCACACAGTATGGCCAGGTCTGCTAGCAGTAGTTCAGTATTGGAGATATTTCCTAAATCGGGGGTGGGGAAGGTCTGCCTTGCACGCTGTTTAAGACCTGCAAAATCATTTGGTCTGGCCCTGCCAAGGCATTAGTGGGGATGAGTTAATTAAACGTTTGACCAAATATAGCAGGCTAATTTTTAAGATGATAATTTTGTATGGCCTACAAAAGGTATTATAAATATCCAAATGGCCCTTGGTAGAAAAAAGGTTCCCCACCCCTGTCCCAAAGGTATGGGCTGGTCTGTACTAACTCATAATTGGAGAGTGGTTGAGCCCCAGAAGGAATTTACATGGACACTTGTTTCTCGAATGTCTCCCATCTTGAACAATTCACTTCAATCTGGTAATTCTTTCATGCTGATACCTATATGATCAGTCACACATCTCAGGTGACAAAGGAGAGAATGCATGAGTATGAGTCAGTTTACCACTGTTAAAATATCAGGATATTGTGCTGTGAATATTTTTGTGTTTTTTTTGTTTTGTTGCTGCTTAATATTATTATTAAATTTTCATTTTTTACTGTATATTTTCTTTCTTTTATGTTGTTTCCATTTACATTTAATGTCTCTTTTGTTTTAAAGTGTTTATAGATTGAACAGTATAATAGACATGCACTGTATATAAGAAATGTTAAAACAGGGAATCATTTGGGGGATCATGATTTCTAATGGGGAAAAAATGATTTGGGTTTTGAACAGCCTTCCAGAACAAAGTTTGAGAAATGAGGTTCTACTGTATTTCATTTTCATTAAAGGCAATGGCAGTATCCTAGGCCATAGAAGTCCTAAGATCTTTGCTAATAGTAGTTTCAGATTTCCTTTTATTCTACCTTTCTTGAAGATTAGAGGTGATATGGACAGTGAAGTGTCTGAGTAAGTGGAAGGGCTTTGGAAAACTTTAATAATAGCTTCAGCAAAATGGGTAACCCCTCATGAGAGAGACAGGTTGGTATTCCTCCGGATGGGAACATAAAATTGAGTAAGTTTTTTGCTACTGTTTGAGCTGTAGATTTCCAACAAGGAAAGTCTTTAAGTCTACCCCAAGAATAAGCAAACAACGACCAGGACTCATTCAAAACCCTTGTATGAAAATCATATGGAGGTGTTCAAAAGGATCTTGAGATTTGGACTCTTGCCCATATCTCGCTTTTACTGTTTTACCTAACGATTATGCTAGTGAGAGATGAGACATAACAATTTCAGTACTTCAGTAAAGTCTCAGCAATTTCAGTGAAGTCTCCCATTGATTGGGTTCACTAACCAATTTCTCCTTACCAGGGTATATAATTTTATGTGAAAATTTCCCCAGGTTCCATTTGAGGACCTCTGAGGCCACAAAAAAACTGTCCTGGGAACACTGGAAGTTAAGTAACCTGTACTCAAATTTCTCTATATATTCCTCTTTCAATTCCAGAGATAGTCACCGACATTCTTTAATAGCCTTTTTGAACCCAGATTTGGTCTTTTCTTACCATGAGGGCTGGGATGTTAGTGGGGGACGCCTGTCTGCCATAAGGATCAGCCAGGGCATTTTATTTAACCTTCATGTTATCTCCTTTAAAAAAAAATGGGCTTCTGCCCTAGCTGGTGTGGCTTAGTTGATTGGGCGTTGTCACATGCACTAGGAGGTTGTGTGCTTGATCCCCAGTATGGAGCGTGCAGGAGGCAGCTAATCCATGTTGTGCTCTCACATCCATGTTTCTCTCTCTAAAAACCAATAAATCCATGTTTCTCTCTCTAAAAACCAATAAACTATTCTTTAAAAAAAAAGGGGGGGGGTGCTTCTATCTTTGTAATAGTTATCCCTTTAGCAAGCATAAATGTTGAGGTCAAGAACTGTCATTATTTCTGGAGCATTCCAAAATTATGGACTATCCCCAAAGCAATCCACTCTCAGTTTGTGTATATTAACTCTTTAATCTCTGGCTAATTTGCTAGCTAACTGGCAAAGTGTAGTGAATGCATTGAGTTATGTCGTCTGGATATGTCTTGCCTCTAGTAAGGAGTCACATTCTATGGGTAAGTTAAGATCTGGTCTAACATACCTTGCTTCATTTTTTCTTGTTTCATTCTTGAGATAAGACCCATTAATAACGAAGATTAAGTCTGAGTTTTCTAGAGGAGTTTATGATAAGTCTATTCAGGGCACAATATACCAGCAGAGATGAGTTTCCCCTTTTGGGGGAAAATAGAGGAGTAGCAGGGATCAGCAAACTTTCCTGTAAAGGGCCAGATTATAAATGTTTTACGCTTTGTGGTCCACATAACAGTGTTGTTTTTTTATTTTTTAAACAACCCTTCAAACATGTAAAAACCATTCTTAGCCCATGGGCAGTGAAAAAAAAAAACCACAATAGAATGTGGGCTGAATTTTATTCGTGGGCCAAATTCATTGTTGTAATGCTGATCCCTGAAGCATTACAACAATGAATGGAAATGTGTGAGGGATAAAGTTAATAGGATTTTGTATGAGCTAAGCTTCCTTGCTCAGACATGTTTTGTCTTTTCAGTGAGCTACAAAGATTGTACAGTATGAAGGACCTTGGAGTTAAAAGATGATCTTTACCGGGGCTATTGTTAGCCTTTTGCCACTGGGTCAAGAGAAACTTTAGTAACCTCTAGATTTCTGATGATTCTCATGAAGTTAAGTCAGAACACCAAGGGCTTGTTCAGATTTTTCATGGATGAATAGGTGGAAAAGTTTATGATGATTAGGTAACCTCACAGTAGGGAGTTGTTGAAGTGCTTATTTTAAATTGCAAAAGATCTGTTCATGGTTCGGTTCCTGGGGAAGAGGTTTGTTATTGACTTAGTTAAATCATTTAATAATCATACAATTATTGAAAAATGGGAACCCATTATCTACAATAGTCAGTGAGATCTAGGAATCTTTGTGTCTTAGTTAAATGCCTTGGAGTTCTGAACAATTTTTAATCTGCCAATAGTAAGGGATTTACCTCCTTAGGATAAATCATGAGCTAGATAGTATATATTATTAAGATTGTAACTTCTCTTTGGGAATCTTATGTCCTTTCTGAGCTAAAATAGAAAAATGTAATCCGTCTTAGAGCTTACCTCATATTTTGAACACAACAAAAGGTCATTCACATATTAAAACTAGAGTAGAGCCTGGCTGATGTGGCTCACTGGTCCAGTGTCGATCTATGAACCAGGAGGTCATGGTTCAATTCCTGGTCAGGGACATACCTGGGTTGCGGACTCAATCCCCACTGTGGGATGTGTAGGAGGCAGCCAATTGATGATTCTCTGTCATCATTGATGCTTCTATCTCTCTCTCCCTCTCCTTTTCTCTCTGAAATCAATTAAAATATGTGTGTGTGTGTGTGTATTTTTTTTTTAAAGTAGAGTAGAAACTGGTTGAGGGCTTGTTGAAAAATTGGAGGGTGCCTCAGTAAACTCCTCTGGCATAACTGTCCAGAGGTACTGTTAATTTTCTCAAGACAAATGAGTATCGACTAGTTTGACCTAAAGAAATATAACAGAAAGACATAGATCTGCAAGTGTGATATATGTAGCTTCAGGAGACTCTGATGGTACTGTTTTTGTTTGGTTCCATGGGGAAGTGAAGTGGAAAGGAGGATGAATATTCTTTTTTATATCCCTGAGATCCTGAATAAATCTGTATTCCTTTCCGTTGTGTTTTTTCTAATCACAAAGATGGAAATATTACAAGGATTAGTATGAGGTATGAGTCCAATCTCTGTAAGGTTTTCAACTGTTAGTTTTAGTCCTTTTAGCTTCTGCTCTAGAGAGTATTGTCCAAATTTGTGACGATATTTGGATGGGTTGGTCAGACCTTGGTTGGTTCAGCCCCAATAAACCTGCCAATATCAGTAGCCTTTTGGGTGTTGTTTTTTGTCCATAAAAAGTCAACTTACTGGAGATACTCAGTTTGAGCTTGGTTTAAATATAGAGACACCATTAAATGAATGTCCAAATTAGCTGTGACTTGGTTATTGAAAAGGAAGGCCTTGAGGTTTTCAAGGAAAGGGCCATTAGGAGAAGATTTAATTTGGTCATCCCTTTTGCACAGTAGAGCCCTCCCTATTAGATTACCTGTAGAGGTGTCATAAAGGGAAGGAAAAAATCTTTCTTTGGTAAAGACCTGCCAGTGAGTTAAGATAGTACTGGCATCTGTGGGTTATGAGGAATGCCACCACTGAAGTAGTATGTCACGACCCCCAGGTTGAGAACCGCTAGCAGGGTCGCCTAAGACCTACGGAAAACACAGTTATTTACATTACGATTCATAACAGTAACAAAATAACAGTTATGAAGTAGCAACGAAAATAATTTTATGGTTGGGGGTCACCACATGAGGAACTGTATTAAAGGGTCGCGGCATTAGAAAGGTTGAGAACCACTGCCATTGCCTGGGATCCAAATCCTAGGCTGGGGGACTTAAACCAGGAAGAGGAGCCCCCATAACTTCTGGCTTTGAAAACCAGTGGGGCTTGCTTCTGGAAGAGCTAAAGGGCTATAGAAAATCCAGGTTGTCCTCTTCCTGAGTCCTGGCACAGCAGCAGCAATTTGAAAAGCACCCTAGGTCATATGTGAAGGTGATACTTTGACTAATTTTAGGTTGCATGCTGGAGAGACAGGGATCTGTTGGAACTTTCTCCTGAATCAGAAGTGCTGGCAGGTGCCCCCAGCCTCCCACCTTCTTTAACTTGCCTTGTCTGACACTGGCAGGCACAATTTCTGACACTTTCCATTAATTTGCGAACGCTGTTTACCCCACCCTGGCACTTTCCTGAGAACCCACCCAGGCTAGCAGCCCTCCAAAGTGACTCCTGCCCTGCCATACCATGTGGGCAGCCTCAGTCAGCGCTGACACACAGCAGTATGTCTATAACAGTGTGGCTGGGCCACACTGAAGGCTTGCTCTGCATACCAGTGAGCCTGCAACAGTTGTGGCCAGGCCTTACAGCCAGCAGGCCAGGGGCCAGCTATACAAGTTGTGGCTCAGCCACAGCAGGAGGCTACACTGGTCTACCCAGGGAATATTTCTGGAGCACCTGGCTCTGGTGACAAAGAGGGTTCCACCATTGGACTCTACAGGATACCTTCTAAATAAGTCCACCTACCTAATACATAGAAATTAGCAGGCAAAATGAGGAAATAAAAGAATATTTTTCCAGACAAAACCCTAGAAAAAGAACTTAGTGAAACTGAAAAAAAGCTATTAGATGAATAGTTCAAAGTAATAGTCATAAAGATAAGCTTATTAAATTCTGCAGATACGTAGAGATTATTTTAAAAAAAGACCTATCAGAACTGAAGAATATAACAACTAAAATGAAAAATACACTGGAGTGACTCAACAGTAAATCAGATGATGCAAAAGAATGGATCAGTATTCAGGAAGACAGGATAGAGGAAATCACCCAAGTGGATGGCCAAAAAAGGAAGAAGAATGAGGATAGTCCATCCCTGTGGACTCTTGTTCTTTCACTTCAACTCTTTTTGGAAGTCTAGAGTTTGAAGACCAGGGAAAAGATGTCAGAGCTTTTGAAGGTGTTGTTTTCTAATCCACCATAGGAGTCCATCATTTTAACCTCTTATTCACCAGATTGTTTTTCTGTTTAATGTTTTTCTTTCACATTTTATTTTGGAGATAAGTTTTATGAAGTATTTTTATCTAAGATTTCCTACATTAATTTTTAGTATGGGTTCATTTTGAAAACTATGATTAGGAAATACAAGCCAAAGGCCATTTTCAAGTTTCTTTAAACATCACCAATTTAAATACTTTGCTTTTAATTCAGCTTAAGGAAATCAAACATTAGAATACAAGTTAACTCTGCAGCCATGCGTTATATGTTTTGGAGAATTGGATGACTAGGATGCAATAATTACCTATTTGTAGTTTTTTCTTTTTGATTGTTTGGATCGGCCATTTTTTAAAAAAATCTTTATTGTTCAGATTATTACAGATATTCCTCTCCCACCACCCATAGATCCCCTCCACCTGGTTTCTATCCTACCCCAGGCCCTCCCCCCTCCCCCCCACTGTACTCATCCATAGGTGTAAGATCTTTGTCCAATCTCTTCCCGCACCCCAGACACCCGCTTCCCCCCACTGAGAATTGTTAGTCCACTCCCTTTCCATGCCCCTGATTCTATTCCATTCACCAGTTTATTCTGTTCATCAGATTTTTTATTCATTTGATTTTTAGACTCACTTGTTGATAGATAAGTATTTGTTGTCACTTTGTTGTTCATAATTTTTTATCTTTACCTTTTTCTTCTTCTTCCTCTTCTTAACATGTTAAGTACCCAGTCAGTCACCAGTGACTAACACTGTACTTTCCATCCAGAAGACAAAACAGGCTGGGTGCTTAACGTGTTAAAGAATATCCTTCAGCATACTATCTAATAAAAGAATAATATGCAAATTAACCATAACTCCGCTATACCAACAAGCCACACCCACCAGCCAATCAGGAGCAAGTATGCAAATTAACCCAACCAAGATGGCTGCAGCTACGGAGTGAGCAGGAGGCTTGGGTTTCCCCGGCAGTAGAGGAAGCCAAGTTTTCAGCACACCCTGGCGGGCCCAGGCTTCAACTCCGGGTTACAGAGTTTCAGTTATAGAAGATAAATAATTCCCAACAAAAATGGCTGTGGCCAAGGAGCAGGCAGGAGGCTTGGCTCCGCTCAGAGCTGCAAAGTTTCAATTATAGGAGATAAATAAATCCCAGATACCAGGGCCTCTGCTTGGGTCGCCGGGGGATGTGGCCGGCCTGCAAACCACCACAGGCATCTCGCCCAGGCCGCCCCATGCCCCAAAGGAACTCCCACCCTGATCTGGGACACCCTTCAGAGCAAACCAGATGGCCCCCACCTGTGCACCAGGCCTCTATCCTATCTAATAAAAGAGTAAAATGCAAATTGAACATCACTCCAACACACAAGATGGCTGCCCCCATATGGTCAAAGGTGGCTGCCCCCATGTGGACACAAGATGGCTGCCACAAGATGGCCAGCAGGGGAGGGCAGTAGGGAGGGACCAGGCCTGCAAGGGAGGGCAGTTGGGGCAATCAAGCCTGCAGGGGAGGGCAGTTAGGGGTGACCAGGCTGGCAGAGGAGGAAAGTTGGGGGTGACCGGGCCTGCAGGGAAGGGCAGTTGAGGGGACCCAGGCCTGCAGGGGAGAGCAGTTAGGGGCAATCAGGCTGGCAGGGGAGTAGTTATGGGGTGATAAGGCTGGCACGCAGAAGCGGTTAGGGGCAATCAGGAAGGCAGGCAGGCGAGTAGTTGGGAGCCAGCAGTCCTGGATTGTGAGAGGGATGTCCGACTGCCCGTTGAGGCCCGATCCTGGATCGGGCCTCAACGGGCAGTCGGACATCCTTCGAGGGGTCCCAGATTGGAGAGGGTGCAGGCTGGGCTGAGGGACACCCCCCCCCCCCCCCACACACACACACACAAATTTCGTACACCAAGCCTCTAGTTTCATATAATACTGATTTAGCGGTGATGAACTCCTTTAGCTTTTTCTTATCTGTGAAGCTCTTTATCTGCCCTTCAATTCTAAATGATAGCTTTGCTGGGTAGGGTAATCTTGGTTGTAGGTTCTTGCTATTCATCATTTTGAATATTTCTTACCACTCCCTTCTGGCCTGCATAGTTTCTGTTGAGAAATCAGCTGACAGTCCTATGGGTACTTCCTTGTAGGTAACTAACTGTTTTTCTCTTGCTGCTTTTAATATTCTCTCTTTGTCTTTTGCCCTTGGAATTTTAATTATGATGTGTCTTGGTGTGGTCTTCTTTGGATTCCTTTTGTTTGGGATTTTCTGGGCTTCCTGGACTTGCAAGTCTATTTCTTTCAACAGGTAGGGGAAGTTTTCAGTCATTATTTCTTCAAATAGGTTTTCAATATCTCACTCTCTCTTCTTCTGGCACCCCCATAATTCTTATGTTGGTACGCTTGAAGTTGTCCCAGAGGCTCCTTACACTATCTTCATATTTTTGGATTCTTTTTTCATTTGCTCTTCTGGTTGGGCATTGTTTTGTTTGTGTGTGTGTGTGTGTGTGTGTGTGTGTGTGTGTGTGTGTGTATGTTTTGCTTCCTCGTATTTCAAATCTTTGACTTGATTCTTGGAATCCTCTAGTCTACTGTTGAATCTCTGTATATTATTCTTTATTTCAGTCAGTGTATGCTTAATTTCTGACTGGTTCTTTTCCATTTTTTGGCATTCTCACTAAGTTCGTCGGAGGTTTCTAGAAGATTCTTGAGTAACCTTATAACTGGTTTTGAACTCTATATCCAGTAGTTTGCTTTCTTCCATTTTTTTAATTTGTGACATGTTTCCTTGTCTCTGAATTTTGGCTGCTTCCCTGTGTTTGTTTCTATATATTGGGTAGCTCCTAAGTCTCCTTGAGTTGATAAGAGTGGCCTTGTGTGGTAGGTGTCCTATAGGGCCCAGTGGCTCAGCCTCCCCAATCACCTGAGGTAGAAACTCTTGGTGCACCCCTTTGTGGGATGTGTGCACAGTCTTGTTGTAGTTAAGCCTTGATTGTTGTTGGTATCACTGGGAGGAATTCACCTCCAGGCAACTGCTATGAGGACCAGCTGTGTCTACAGTGGAAGAGCTGCAGTGCAGGAGACACCCTTATGGGGCAGGACTTGCTTCAGTGGGGCTTTGGTGCTCACTGAGTCTGCCCCCTGAGTGTGTCACTTATGGATGTGAAGAGTTGTAATCTGGTGTGGTCTCTCACTGACCACTGGGTATACTGGCTCTTGGATCTCCAAGGTGGGGCAAAGTCAGCCACTGCCTGGGGCCACCCAACAGGAGCTACAGAGTGATCTACGGAGTTCTCCTCTTTGTATTGGGTTTGGAAGTGCCCAGATAAGGCCCAGCAAGGTGAAGCCAAGGCAGGCTGCTGCTGTTGGCCTTGGGCCTTCTTTTAATAGCTTTGGGCTTCCCTGACCCACCTGCTGCCTGTTAGACAGGTTTTAGGCTGAGAAGGACAGATCATTCATATGCAAAAGCTGCTGCACACAGCTTGAGTGGGGCGGGGTCTCAGGGAATCACCAGGGTGGAGCAAACAGGTGCCAGTCAGCCCTGCACTGGAGAGGTCCCAGTGCAGGATCAATGACCCCTGTGAGCACCTCCATCTGAAAGAAAGCCGCCCTCGCATTCCTGCCCCGATGCCAGACAGTCTACTTTCTCCCCATATGTGTCTGGGTCCCCCAGAGTCTCGCCTGGATCTGGAGTTCAGAGCAAGTGGGAGCTTGTATCTCCCTCCCAATTAAAAAAGCAGCGCACCCAGGTGCCAGCCCATTCTGCGCCTCTGTACCTCCTGCCAGTCTCAATGCGCTTTCTTTTTTACTTCTCTGGTTGTAGAACTTCCACTCAGCCAGCTTTCCCGCAGTTCTGGATGATAGTTGTTCTGTCTTTTAGTTGTAATTTTGATGTGCTTGTGAAAGGCAGCAAGTACAGGTATTTACCTATGCTGCCATCTTGGTTCTCTTCCTCTTTGTAGTTTTTTTTATAGGTCTGTTTCATATTTATATCACTGCTATCAATTCAAAATCCTATATAATAAAACTGAGTGACTGAATGGTGCAACGACCTGTCGACCAGTTGCTAAGACAGGCACTGACCATCAGGGGGTAGATGCTCAATGCAGGAACTGCCCCCTGGGGGTCAGTGTGCTCCCACACTGGGAGCACTGCTTGGCTGACTGGCTGCTCCTGCAGTGGGAGTAGCTGCTCAGAGGGTGGGTCCACAGCCGCTCGGCTGACTGGGATGAGCAGCGCTCCCACAGTGGGCCGATCCCCGCAGGCCATGCCCCCCACCAGTGTACGAATCCCATGCACTGGGCCTCTAGTAGATGTATAATTATAGAGTTGTTCTTCATGTAAGCATTCTTGTTCTTAGATACCAGGTTTATAAGGTGTATGTTGTGTTTTCATCTTGAGATACTTTATAATAGTAGGAGTAAAGACAAAAATTATCCATAGAGCCACCAGCTAGTCAGTCATGTGGAATATGGGAAAATTTGACATGTGGTACCTGCTCTATAGTCCTAAGAATATATTTACTTTTCATTATAACTGTCTTCTCACAATTGGTCTTTTCTCCAGGTGTTGATTCAAGAACAGTTTTACAGGTGTTTAATTACAAATATTGTAGCAGCTGAAATGTCACATAACACAGATTGTTTTACAAAATACAACCTATTGTTTTGTAGGACAATTTTTTTTGTTTTGTTAATCCTCACAAGAAGATATTTTTTCCATTAATTTTTAGAGAGAGCAGAAGGGAGGGAGACAAAGAGAGGGAGAGAAGAGAGAGAGAAAGAGGAACATTAAAGTTGAGAGAGACATTGATTGGTTGCCTCCTTCATGCACCCTGACTGGAGGAGGGGATTGAACCTGGAATCCAGGTATGTGACCTTGACTGAAAATCAAACCCGCGACCTTTCAGTGCGCAGGCTGACACTCTAAACACTAAGTCACAATGGCCAGGGCTTGTGGGACAACTTTAATTTAGAAGAATTTAATTCTTTATAGGTATAAAAGGTCAATTTATTACTACTAGCAAAGCTTATATAATATGTAGGAAATGTTAAGAATTTGGTATAGAGAATCTAAATTTGTATCTCATTTTTTTGAGCTGTTTAGAAATTAATTTTTCCAATACCTTTATATTTTGGGATTAGTCTAGTTCTAATAATCATTGCTGCGCTTTTTTTTCTCTTGGTTTTAAATCATAGATTTTATATATAATTTAAATTTTTTCACGTTGCTGGTTTTTTATTTTTATATAATTAAAAGATCATAGGTCTGTGAATGCTACAAATAAAACTTGAAACTTCAGATTGTCTTTTGTTTTAAGGTCTCTTGGTCCTCTTCTTTTTGTTCATAGAGTACAGGCATACTTTGTTTTTATGGCACTTTGCTTTATTACCCTTTACAGATACTGTGTGGTTTTCTTTTGTGTGTTTTTTAAATATATTTTTATTGATTTCAGAGAGAGGAAGGGAGAAATAGAGAGAGAAACATCAATGATGAGAGAATCATCGAATGCCTGCCTCTTACATGCCCCCTGCTGGGAATTGAGCCTGAAACTCAGTCATGTGACGTGACTGTGAGTTGAACTGTCATCTCCTAGTTCTTGGGTTGATGCTCAACCATTGAGCCACACCGACTGGACCTGTGGGGTTTTCTTGTTTTTTGTTCTTTTACAGATTCAAGGTTTGTGGCAACCCAGCATTGAGCACATCTTTCAATGCCATTGTTCCAAACAGCTTTTGCTCTTTTTGTGTCTCTGTCACACTTTTGTATTTCTCGCAATATTTTAAACTTTTTTATTGTTCTTATATTTGTTATGGTGATCTGTAATCAGTGACCTTTGATGTTACTATTATAATTCTTTTGGGGCACCATGAACCACACTTATACAAAATGAACTTAATTAATAAGTGTTATTTGTATTTTGACTCTTCCACCAACTGGCTGTTTCATTTCTCTTCCTCTTGGGCCTTCCTGTTCCCATAGACACAACAATATTGAAAGTAGGCTAATTAATAACTCCACAATGGCTTTTCAGTGTTTAATTGAAAAGAAGAGTCATGCATCTTGTCCTTCATTTTAAATCAAAAGTTCGAAATGATTAAGCTTAATGAGAAAGGCATTTCAAAAGCCAGGATAGGCCAAAATCACCAAACAGCCAAGTTGTAAATGCAAAGGGAAAGTTCTTGAAGAAAATTAAAAGTTCTACTCCAGTGAACACACCAATGATAAGAAAATGAATAGTCTTATTGCTTATATGGAACAAGTTTTAGTCTTCTGGCAGATAAAACCAGCCACAACATTCCTTTAAACCAAAGCCAAACCCTAACCATCTTAAATTCTGTGAAGGCTGAGAAGTGAGGAAACTGCAGAAGAAAAGTTGAAACTAACAGAGGTTGGTTCGTTCATTTTAAGAAAAGTCTTCATAACATAAAACTGCAAGGTGAAGCACTAGTCTTGATATAGAAGCTGCAGCAAGTAATCTAGAAGATCTAGCTAAGGTAATTAATGAAGCTGGCTACACTAATAGATTTTCAATGTAGACAAAACAGTCTTAAATCGAAGAAGGTGCCGGTAGGACTTTCATAGCTAGAGAAAAGAAGTCAGTGTCTGACTTCAGAGCATCAGAGGATAGGCTGATTCTGTTGGTAGAAGCTTTTGCAGCTGGTGACTTTAAGTTGAAGCCTATGCTACTCATTTGCCATTTCGAAAATCATAGGGTTCTTAAGAATTTTGCTAAATCTACTCTGCCTGTGCTCTAGAAATGGAATAACAAAGCCTGGATGACAGCACATCTGTTTACAGCATTGTTTATTGCACAGTACTATATAATAAAACTCTAATATGCAAATTGACCAAACGGCAGAACTACCAGCAGAATAACTGGTCGCTATGACACTCACCACCAGGGGGTGGATGCTCATGCAGGAGCTGCCTGGCAGCAACGACTGGGGGGCTGGGCCAGCCATGTCGGGTGCCAGTGGGGGCCTCCTGATCGCCCCACCCAATGGTCGCCCCTCAGATCGGCCCTGATCGCCTGCCAGGCCTAGGGACCCTACCCTGTATATTGGGAACAGTCTCTTAGATTTAAAAATTAAAACTTGGATGATGCTGCAATGATATGCATGGACTTTGGCTTGCACATTTTGTGGTCAGCCCTGATTCTGACACTTATAACTGTGTGACAAAGCCAATTACTTCTCTCTGTTTCAGTTTTTCCACCCACAAGATGGGGGAAATGGTTCTACTGCCTCAGAAGGATCATGTTATGTACTATCCTATATAATAAAACCCTAATATGCAAATCAACTGAACAGTGGAATGACTGGTTGCTATGACGTGCACTGACCACCAGGGGGCAGACACTCAACACAGGAGCGGTCCCCTGGTGGTCAGTGTGCTCCCTCAGGGGGAGCGTCGCTCAACCAGAAGCCGGGCTTATGGCTGGTGAACTCAGCGGCTGTGGCAAGAGCCTCTCCCACCTCCGTGGCAGTGCTATGGACCCCTTGAGGGATGTCTGACTGCCAGCTTAAACTGTTGGGAGCGGGCCTAAACGGGCAGTCAGATATCCCCCGAGGGGTCTTGGACTGCAAGAGGATGCAGGCCGGGCTCAGGGACCCCCCTCCCCCCCCCCCCCCCCCCCGTGTACAAATGTCGTGCACCAGGCCTTTAGTTTTTTATAATCAGGGCAAAAAAAATGTAGCTGCCCATATAACAGCAAGATGCTTTTCACCTGTATGAAAAGTATGGTCGCTGATGCATGCAGTCTCCCAGATTGTGAGAGGGATGTCTGACTGCTAGTTTAGACCCAATTCCAGAGATCAGGCCCAAACCAGCAATTGGACATCCCCCGAGGGTGCAGGCAGACTGAGGGACCCCGCATCCCGCTCCCTCCCCCCATGCACAAATTTTGTGCACCAGGCCTCTATGTGGTATAAATCTCATTCCTTTTTAAAATTTTCTCTTTCTGTGTAACTATATATGGACCAGTGGTTCCCATGATGGGGCAAAAGCCCCACAGGGGGCAGTTTGATTTTTAGGGGGAGTAATTCAAGAGTGAGTTATTAACAGTGAATTTTTTGCATTTCTTATGGTTCTAGGGGCCTCATATACATTATATAAATATACACTGAGTGGCCAGATTATTATGATCTCTGAACGCATAATAATCTGGCCACTCAGTGTATATCCTATATAATAAAAGGCTAATATGCAAATTGTCCCCTCGACCAGGAGTTCAACCAGCCAACTGTCCATGTCTCCTCCCCCTGGCCAGGCTGGCCGGACCCCATCCATGCACGAATTCATGCACCAGGCCTCTAATATATACACTGAGTGGCCAGATTATTATGCGTTCAGAGATCATAATAATATGGCCACTCAGTGTATATTGTGACATATTTATGCATTTCAGTTCTCTATTATATTTTTTGAAACTTTATTTGCTATTTTTTCATACCACTTCATATTATTTTTTAAACAATTTCTTAGTTATTTCTTCCTCAGTACTTCAGCTGTCCTTCCGTTCTTTTATTTTTCTCTTTCATGGATGCCATGTTCTTTAGGAGCTTGTTTAGACGAACAAGCCTTTTAGGCTTCCTACACACGAATAGGAGTTCACTTTTTGAATAATAAGAATTATATGTCACAGGGGCGGCATCAAGATTTTAGAGATTCTTGGAGGTGGGGCATGGCCATAAAAAGGTTGGGAACCACTGATATAGACCCAATTCATTGCTTTTGACCACATACTTTTAATTTATGCATATGCCACATGTTACTTATCTATTCTCAGTAATGCACACATAATATGCCTCTATTTGCTTCTACAAATATGTCACTTTTTGTAGCTATATGAAACCTTTTCCATGGTTTATAATCAGGAAAGAAATTGCAGGTATAGGAAATACACATATTTAATGTCACTATTTCAGATTGTTTTCCAAAATAGTTAAATTGGCATGGCTCAGTGGTTGAGCATTGTCCTATGAACCAGGAGGTCATGGTTCGATTCCAGATCAGGGCACATGCCTGGGGTTCAGGTTCCATCCCCAGTGTGGGGCATGCAGGAGGCAGCTGACCAGTGATTCTATCTCATGATTGATGTTTCTGTCTCTCTCTCCCTTTCTCTTCCTCTCTGAAATCAATTAAAATATATTAAAAAAATAAACATAAAATAGTTGAACCCATTTATACTCTTAATAACAATGCATGAAGGCTATCCTCGTCAGTTTAAATGAGAACCATTAAGTGATATTAAATATTAGTCTTAAGAGATACTGGAAACAATAAAAATAGAATGCAAGAGTAAAGTATATTAATTTTATTAAAGTAGAAAAAACTTTGTGGCTAGATTTTGTTGTATATCATAAATGCTCCCCAAATTGCCAAGAAATCGTTTAAGAGATTGTTAGAACTATTAACTCTAGATTTAGTAGTTCTAACAATCTGTTAACTAAGCTTATGTCATTAAACAAAAAGTTAACTAGTGGGTTTTATATGTCAGGATGATCAAAAAGAGTAGAACATATTATTAGGACAAATTTTTTTTTTTTTAGTAAAACATAGCATGGCTAGCTAGAATGTGCTCTGTTATCAGAATTTACCCGATTTAAATGAAAAGAAATGTTTCAGTGGGCATAATGAATGATAAAGGCCACCGGGAATGCACATATCCTATATAATAGGAGAGGAATATGCTAATTATCTGTTATGCGCTGAGGCATAATGACCAACTGCATAACGAACTGATCACAGATCTGCAGGAGGATGGGGGCATCGGAGAACTACAGGAGGGGGCAGGGCAGCAAGCTATGAGGGAGGGGCGGGGGAAGGTACAGGAGGGTGGAGCGGTGGGCAGAGAGCTGCAGGAAGGTGGCCACAACCTACTGGCACACGGATTCGTGCACAGAGCTACTAGTAGTCAAATGAAGTTTATTAACCTGCTGTAGTAAGGGAGAGCACACCTATCTAGGCACTGTGAGGTGTCTTTAATAAGAGGAAGTGGGCAAGGGCTTTGGCTTGGGCTGAATGATTCTAAGGAAAGGCTAGGAATGTAGTCCGGGATTGGATACTACCGTTCGTAAGTGCAGTCAGTTTGGTAATTGGGTATGTCAACATTCTGTTCAAGAGTAGGAGTGAAGCAGAGCTGGGACTTCTAGGTAAGAATGTAGTACTCACTCAAAAACGGACTATAAAGTTGAGCAAAACTTTATTTTCTAGCTTCCTTACTCTTGTTGCCATTCATCTGTTAGAGATATCACAATCTAATTATCAGTGGGGTTTATTTTCACCTTCTCAGTCCCTCTTTTTGGCCAGTTTCAGCATTTTAGACCATTGTTCTGTGAAATCCAGATCTCCGTTGCCAGAATTCCATTGACCAGAAGACTATTCAGAGAACCCAATCTATTGTTGGACTAACGTCAGTTCTTTATGCATACTTTTTGTTGTTGTAAGGTTAGTTATTGGATCATTAGAAGCAAACATAGCTGTGTTCATTTAAGACTCTAGAAATCACCTTTGAGCACTATAACACTGACAAATGGAGCAAGATTATTAATAGAGTTTTAATCTACTTCTAAAGCCAAGAGCCAAGGTTTTGGAGTAGACAGAAAATTTCTTAGGTTTGACATTAAAGGGGCTTTCTGTCTTGTTTACTCTTTTTAGTTTCCTGTATATAGAGTTGCTTAGAAGTTGAGTGTAATTGCTCAGAAACTAGAGTGAGCTGAGTTGTACCTAAAAAGAAAGTGGCTATAATCTCAAGATATTTTAGTGAAATCATGATCAAATTGTAGCCAGGTAATGGACTCATACAGGGAGTGACTAGGGGATACAAAGAGCAATGTTATGTGTATCGTCATTAGAGATAACAAGTGTCTGTTAATAATTCAGAAAGTTAAACCAGCAGAGAAGGAAAAGAAGAGTTTTGGAATAAAGAATAAGAATATGTAGATTAAAGCATGATAATCTTTGGTTCTGGCTATTTCAATCTTGTTCCCTGGGTCCTTGATGGAAGCGTGATCATGCTGCTTGATTTGATGGTCTTGGGGAGAAGGTGTGTCATCCTCTTATATTATCTTCTGGAGAATTTCTAGGAATCCTCAGCTTGAGGTCTCTGCTGGAACAGTCTTCCAGTAATTTAATGATGTGTTGTGTCACTGTAATTGAGTGCTATGGATACAAGGTGTTTCACTGCTGTTTTAGTTCTAAACAGAATATGGCAAGGTCATTTCCATGGGGGTTCAAGTGCAGTCTTTTCCTAACGCTGCTTCAAAAATAGCCAGTTACCTAATCTAGGAGCTTGTAGAGCTGATTTTCTAGCAAGGGAAGATAATTCTATCAATGAGAAGATTGAACAGCTCTGGAATATTACTGTTAACCGTAATTATTAGAATGGAAGAGAATGGCTCCTCTATTGACATATAGCGCATAATCCTATCTGATAAAAGAGTAATATGCAAATTAGCCATTACTCCGCTACACCCACAAGCCATGCCCACCAGCCAATCAGGAGCAAGTATGCAAATTAACCCCAACGAAGATGACTGTGGCCACGGAGCAAGCAAGAGTCTTGGGTTTCCTCGGCAGTGGAGGAAGCCAAGCTTTCTGCACACCCTGGCTGGCCCAGGCCTCCACTCAAGACTACAAAGTTTCAATTATAGAATATAAATAAATCCCAGATACCAGGGCCTCTGCTAGGGTCGCCAGTGGGTGTGGCCGGCCTGCAAACCACCACAGGCATCTCGCCCAGGCCACCTCACACCCCAAGGGAACCCCCACTCTGATCCGGACACCCTTCAGGGCAAACCAGCTGGCCCCCACCCATGCACCAGGCCTTTATCCTATCTAATAAAAGAGTAATATGCAAATTGACCATCACTCCAACAAACAATATGGCTGCCCCCATGTGGTCAAAGATGGCTGCCCCCATGTAGACACAAGATGGCCGCCACAAGATGGCCAGCAGGGGAGGGCAGTTGGGAGGGACCAGGCCTGCAAGGGAGGGCAGTTGTGGTGATCAAGCCTGCAGGGGAAGGCAGTTAGGGATGACCAGGCCAGCAGAAGAGGGAAGTTGGGGGCAACCGGGCCTGCAGGGGAGGGGAGTTAGGGGCAAACAGGTTGGCAGGGGAGCAGTTAGGCATCAATCAGGCTGGCAGGGGAGTGGTTAGGGGGTGATCAGGCTGGCAGGCAGAAGCGGTTAGGGGCAATCAGGAAGGTAGGCAGGCGAGCAGTTGGGAGCCAGCAGTCCTGGATTGTGAGAGAGCTGTCCCAGATTGGAGAAGGTGCAGGCTGGGCTGAGGGACACAACCTCCCCGCCCCCTAATGCACGAATTTCGTGCACTGGGCCTCTAGTTAATTATAAGGATTCAGTCAGTGATTACCCAGGGAGTTAGGACATAATGTGAACAGTGAGGACTTAAACAAACCTGTATGGCCCTTTAATTTCTACCATCAACTGTACTATGGCTGTCCCTGATTGACAGGAATATTAATACCTAGAACCAAAAAATCAGTTTGAAACAGTTATTGTATCAGTTTTTATATATGAACATGAGTCTACCTCTTCTTAAAGTGTACAATCACTGAACATATATACATGAATATATTTTATCTGCATTTAACTAGTCTTAAGATAACCTTTTTCATTTATTATATAAGTGAATTTGTTAAACAGAGTTTTCATAATAGGAAATCAGAAGATATTTTAGTTGTTAAAGACTTCTTGTCAGTTTTGTTATTTTGATTTTGGGACCTAATTCGCAAAAGGCAAAATCAAGAAGAGTTTTAAATAATGAACCTTAGTCATGGTATCCAAAGGTAAGAATTAATTCCAGGCAATATTTGAAAGTACAGCAATAAGAACAGTAATTATTAGAACTTTTAATCTTTTAAAATAAATAAATTTTATTAAAAATGACTTAAAATATCACTAAGATGCAATATATATTTAAAAGCATTTTTTTTTTCCTAGTTGGAGATACTAAGATCATTAAAAATACCAAAAGTATCACACTAAAACAAGTCAGGCTGTTCAGCTCACATCTCTATAGTGTTGGGGCCAAACTGGCTTATTATCTTGCATAATCACTGAGATTTCATTCTGTAATCCAGCATTCTTACAGACCTTTCCCCTCAATAACTATCGTAACTCAGCACACATTAACAGTTGTTTATGATGTTTTCATATTATCACACAATAAAGAGAATTAAATCTAAATTTCACACATTAGCCTTTATGTAATTCAGTTTTTACTACATAATGAAGTTCAGTGATTAGTTCAGCTGTTTTTTGTTTGTTTTTTTCCTCTAAAGAATGACTTTTTCCATGAAGGAAGCAGTACACAGATTTTCATTCTGGTGCAAGCTCCTTGATCTGGCTATTTCATAACATTTTCCTATCATTGCAGCTGACGATGTAATCCTCCAGAACAGTCTGTTTATATATATTAAAGTTGATTTCAGAGAGGAAGGAAGAGCAAGACAGAAACATTAACGATGCGAGAGAATCGTTGATTGGCTGCCTCCTGCACACCCCCTACTGGGGATGGAGCCTGCAACCCGGGCATGTGCCCTGACCGGAAATTGAACTGTGACATCCTGGTTCATAGGTCGATGCTCAACCACAAAGCCACTCCAGCTGGGCCAGAACAGACTCTTACATAGAGCTTAAACTCCATACCATAGCTGTTGACAGTGTAATCAATACTTCATGATTGTATTGCAGAGCTAGTCTAGAACTTCTAGCTTCTATAACTGCTGTTGAGAGGCCCAAAAGGTAGCCTGATTCCTGATCCTTTCTCTTTTTGCAATTTTTTTTATTGAGATATAATTGACATAACATTGTGTAAGTATAAGGTATACAGTGTATTGATTTAATAAATGTATATATTGTAGTATGATTAATACCACAGTGTTGGCTAACATCTCTCTCATGTCACATAATTATTTTTTGTGTGTTTGTATGGTGGGAACAATTAAAATAAATATTGTCTTTTAGCAACTTCAAAGCTTATAATACACTATCACTGTCTGTAATTATTATGTAATTATTAAATACACTAGAGGCCCAGTGCATGGATTCGTGCACTGGTGGGGTCCCTTGGCCTGGCCTGCGCCCTCTCGCAATCCTGGACCCCTTAGGGGATGTTGGACTGCCAGTTTTGGCCTGATCCCCACAGGCCAGGTTGAGGGACCACAGTGGTGCATGAATCCATACCCCAGGTCTCTAGTATGCATATAAGATCTTTGGTTAATCTCCTCCTGCCCTCCCCTGTTCCCCCTTCCCTCTGAGATTCATCAGTCTGTTTCATGTTTCCATGCCTGTGTGTTGGGCGTCTGCCCCCTGGTGGTCATTGCGCATTATAGCTACTGGTCAAATGGTCAGACGATCACTTAGGGCCTTAGGCTTTTAAATATATATAGATGTCCAGAACTTATTTACCTGTTGGAGGCAAGTTTATATCCTTAAACAACATTCCCCAATTCTTCCATGCCCCAGCCCCTGGTAACCACCATTCTACTCTCTGTTTACACAATATTGACCTTTAAAATTCCACATGTAAGTGATATCATACAATACTTGTCTTTCTATCTGATTTCTCTCACTTAGTGTAATGCTTTCAAGGTCCATTCATGTTGCCACAAAAGGTAGGATTTCCTTCTTTCTCATAGCTGAGTCATATTGATTGTCTCCAAGTGTTACCATCTCCCCTGGAAGCTTGTAAAATCTTTGTCTGCACTTTTCTGAAATGTCTAAATATTGTGTGGTTCTATTTTCATCTATTTGTGTTGGGAACTCATTGGACTCTTCCAGCTTCCCAAATCGTGTCCTTCAGTTTGGAAAGTTTCCTTGAATTACTTCATAAATTTTCTTTCTTTCTCTGTTCTTTTTTCTTTTCTTTCTTTTCCTGGAACTTGTAAGTATTTGAATATTGGATTTCATGAACTGGTTCTCTAATTTTTTTCTTTTTCTTTTACATTTCTCTTGTTTTATTGTTTTCTTTTATAAGATATCTCTACAACTTTATCTTTTATCTGGCCAATTCTATTTCTAGAGGTATCTTGTACTCTCATTTTTCTGCTTTTGAAGGGCTTTGTTGTGTAAATCTAATTGTTTTTACCATTCTTTACTGTCAGTTTTTTATTTGATTTTCTTGGATTCTATTAGTCATTAACTACTGTTTGTCCACTTACTTTCTAAATTTTTATGTTATCTTCTTGTCCATTTTTCATATTTATGTCTTTAAAAAATTCCCTTTCTCTTGTTTTAGTAGGGTTGTAAGTTTGATATGTGTTCAGTATTTTATTTTACCAAAACATTATTCATTGTTTAGCCATTCTTCTGTAGTCATTTTATATTTCTTTTCTTTTTTTAAACATTTTTTTATTGAGTACCTACCATATGCCAGACTAGAGATTGGAGTTATAGCAGTAATTAAAAAATAAAAGACAACTTTGAGTGGAGATGGCAGTGTAGTTAAACATGCTACTCGAATCCTTCCACATCCATATCAAAATTACAACTAAACTACAGAATGACCAGCATTCAGAACCACCAATAATGTGGCTGAATGGAAATCCTACAACTAGGGAATTAAAGAAGAAGCCACAGCAACACTAGTGCAAAGATGTGTGGAACAGGCTGGTCCTGCACCCATGTGTGGCAGATAAAAATCATGAGGGAGTTCTTGGCTGCAGAGGTTCCCTTGAGGAGCAAGAGGTCCCAGCCCCACATCAGGACCCTCAGCCCAGGGTTCTAGTACCATGAAGAGAAGCCCCTATAACTTCTGGCTGTAAAAGACAGTAAGGATTGAGACTGAGGGAGACGATGGAGTCCCAGGCAGTTCCTCTTAAAGGGCCTGTGCATGCACTTACTTGGACCCACTCCCTGTGGGGCAGTAGCTTGAAAAGCATCAGAGACATGGAGAGGAACTGAATTGTCTGGCATCAAGGTGAGAGCTGGGGAGGGGCGTGGGGCAGCTTTCTCCCAAACAAAAGTGCTGGCAGAGGCCTTTGTTGCACTGATGAGGCCCCCCCTCCCCCCCACACACACACCTCACACAGAACCAGCAGGCAGCTACCATGTTTGAGACTCCATCAACCTGACTCACAGGGTTTTCCCTGTCCTGGTAATTTCCTAAGGCCACACCCAAAATTTCAGCCCACTCAAGCTGTTTCCAGTGGCTTTTCCATATGGATGGCCTGTCTTGGCACATGCTTCAGATTTCCCTAAAATTTCTCGAACAAGCAGCATCTGGCCTCAGCATGTCCTAAACCTCTCACTAAGTGGCCCCAGACCTGGCACTAGCAGTAGCTGTCCTTATTCCACAGCTTGGCTTCACCTGGCACCTCCAAACCCAAACAAGCCATCTGCAGTTCACTTTGTAGCTCATGCTTTGTGGCCCTGGGCAGAACATAGGCAGCAGTTGACCTTGGCCTACACCTCCTGGGAGACCCCAGAGCCAGAGCACCCAGTATACAGCTTCAGAGTGCATTGGTCAAAGCAAGACCACCCGACCACCTCCATAAGTGACACACTCAAGGGGCAGACTCAGCAGGCACCAGAGCCCCACTGAGGTAAGTCCTGCTATGTGGGGTAGGCTCTGCAAAGCTGTTCTTCCACAGTGGTCGGTGATCACAGCCAGTCCTTGTAGCTATTAGCCTAGTGGTAAATCCCACTGATGTGCCCACTGCAATCAAGGCTCAACTACAACAGGAGGGGGGACGCACCTCGAGTGTCTAGCTTGGGAGGTCAGGGAAGCTGTGGCACTAAGGCCACTTTACCAAGCCTGGGAAATGTAGTAGCTCTACCTAGTAAATAGAAACAAACACAGGGAGGTAACCAAAATGAGACAAAGAAACATGTCCTAATTAACAGAACAAAACTTCAGGAAAAGAACTATACAAAATGGAGACAAGCAGTCTGCTAGATACAGAGTCTAAAACACTGGTTATAAGGATGTTTCATGAACTTAGGGGAAGAGTAGATAAACTTAGAGTATACTTAAACAAAAACAGAGCTAGAAAACAAAAAAGAACCAGTTAGAAATGAATACATTAAGTGAAATGAAGAATATATTACGTGGGCCCTGGCCTGTGTGCTCAGTGGTTAGGCTGCAGATTAACTTCCTGGTCAAAATCATACACCTGGGTTGCAGGTTTGATCCCCAGCCCCAGTAGGGATACATGCAGGAGCAACCAATCAATGTGTCTCTCTCACATTGATGTGTCTCTCTCTCTCTCTCTCTCTCTCTCTCTCTCTCGCTCGCTCTCTCGCTCTCTCTCCCTCCCCACCCTCTCTCCCACTGTCTCTGAAAATCAATGGAAAAAATATCCTTGGGTGAGGATTAACAAAATATATATGTACATATTCATAAGGAATCATCAGTAGAGTAAATGAAGCCTAGAGAAATCAGCAATTTGGAATACAAGGAAGCAAAAAAAAAAAAAAAAAAAAAAAAACTCTCAATAAGAACAGCCAAAAGAAAAAAGAATCCAAAAAAGTTGAGGGTGGTATAAGAAACCTGTTGTATCTTGGGGGTGCTGGAAGGAGAAACAGAGCAAGGAATTTTAAATCTATTTGAAAAAATGACAGAAAAGTTCCCTAACTTGGTGAAGGAAATAGACATACAAGTCCAGGAATTACAGAGGCCCAACCAAGACATCATAAGTAAAATGAAAAAGTTAAGGACAAAGAGAGAATCTTAAAAGCAGCAAGAGAAAAGCAGTTAGTTACCTACAAGGGAGCTCGCATAAAACTGTCAGCTGATTTCTCAGCAGAAACTTTGCCAGCCAGAAGAGATTGGCAAGAAATATTCAAAGTAATGAAAAGCAGGGACCTACAACCCAGATTATTCTACCCAGCAAAGCTATCATTTAGAATCAAAGGACAAATAAAGAGCATCACCACCAAATCAGTATGAAATGTTAAAGGGTCTTCTTTAAGAAGAAGAAAAACAAAGATTAAAAAATAAGAACAATAAAATGGCAGTAAGTCCATATCTGTCAATAATTGAATCTAAAAATCAAAATAAACAAGCAGAACAGAAACATACTCATAGATACAGAGAATCTTTTGATGATTGTCAGATGGAAGGGTGAAAAAGGTGAAGGGATTAAGAAGTACAAATTGATTTTACAGAATAGTTATGGGCATGTAAAGTACAGCATAAAGGAATATAGTCAATAGTATTCTAATAACTATGTATGGTGTTGGATGGGTGTGAAATTTATCGGGATGATCACTTAGTAAATTATCTAGTGTCTAATCACTGGGTTGTACACCTGAAAGTAATATAATTATGTTAACTATAATTGAAAAATAAAAAATTATTAAAGAAATTATTGCTTGGTGGAGGTGGATAAATAGTAATGGGTAAGTAAATAAATAAAGTTACAAAAAAAGTATTGCCTCATTGGAGTGGCTCAGTTGGTTGATCATCATCCCGTGCACCCAAAGGTTGCTGGTTTTATTTTGTGTCAGGGCTCATACGTGGGTTGCAGGTTCAATCCCCAGTCAGGGAGTGTAGTGAAGACAACCAATAGATGTTTCTTTCTCTCTCCCATCCTCTCTAAGAATGTCCTTGGTTGAGAATTTAAAAAAAATATCTATATATATAAAAGGCTAATATGCTAAGTGTCCAACTGTCTGATCAGTCGCTATGATGCGCACCGACCACCAGGAGGCAGACACTCAACACAGAAGCTGCTGTGACAAGCACTGGCCATTTATAGAGAAACGGCACCACGTACCTGGCACCCACAAAGCAACACTTGGCTTCCCCCAAGTGGGACACAGGCCCTGCCACCACTCTGGAATGACAGCCCACTAAACTGCAGCCAATGCTGCTGAGACCCCATGGCACAAAATGTGGCCCACAGCCCAGCCCTGGCCGGAAACAGTGGCTGTGGGTGCCGGGTAGACATCACGTAGCAACATCTGGCTTTCTTTTTCTAGTGACCACTAGCCTCCTTGCAGTTTCTTCAGCCCAGGATCATGACTTGCTTTATAGTCAGGTGCAAACATTTTACACTTTAACCAAATAACTGTGAAGAGTTTTCCCATGCCTCATCTCATTTGATCCTCATAGAAGTCCTAGAGTAGATATATAGGAGACTTGGTAAAATCCTATTTTCTTTTCATTAGCTGGAAAACAGATTTAGAAAGCTTAGAAACATGACCTGACTGAAAAGAAGTAAGAAATTGTGGACCTTGAAAATGACTTCAGGTTTTCTCACTGTGCAGAATATAGTCAAATACTGCTGCAGATAAATATTTTACCCTTTGTTCTCCCTGCATGATCTACAATCCCTACTTCGTGTTGATATTTACTGCTGTGTTGCTGACAATTACCTGGAAGAGAAGTTGGGGTGCTTCACTGGGCTGGAAAAAGTTTAGCTAAATCAGAAAGCAGGTCTAATTAAACAAGTTTATCTATATATATAAAGCTCTTGCTGGTGCCAATTGCATGTGTGTGTTTCCATCTGTCACTGTCGATCGTGAATTTGGTTGACACTTCTGTTATAGAGAAAGGGCAAATAGCGATATTAAAATATTTTTTCTAATTAATTTCTTTTCAAAGTGCATGAATTTATGCACCAGGCCTCTAATAGATAGATAGAAGATAGATAGATAAAAATAGTATTAACATGTGCCAAAAAAGACATAAAGTCCTATTATAACATTTACTTTAGTAACTTTTTAAATTTAAATTGTACTTTTCAATTACAATTTACAAATCAATATTTTGTATTAGTTTCAGATGTACTACATAATGGTTAGATAATCATGACCTTTACACAGTGTTACCCTCAATATTTCCAGTACCCACCTGGCACCATATGTAGTTATAATATTACTATAGGCACGGTGCACAAAATTTGTGCACGGGGGGGATGTGTCCCTCAGCCCAGCCTGCACCCTCTCCAATCTGGGATCCTTTTCAGAATCTAGGACTGCTAGCTCCCAACTGCTTCCCTGTTTGCCTTCCTGATTGCCCCTAACCGCTTCTGCCTGCCAGCTGATCACCCTCTAACCACTCCCCTGACAGCCTGATTGATGGCTAACTGCTCCCCTGCCAGCCTGATTGCCCCTAACTGCCCTCCCCTGCAGGCCTGGTCCCCTCCAACTGCTTCCCTTGCTGGCCTAGGTCCCCCCTAACTGCCCTTCCCTGCAGGTCCGGTCGCCCCCAACTTCCCTCCTCTGCCTGCCTGGTCACCCCTAACTGCCCTCCCTGCAGGCTTGATCACCCCCAACTGCCCTCCCTTGCAGACCTGGTCCCTGCCAACTGCCCTCACCTGCTGGCCATCTTGTGGCAGCCATCTTGTGTCCACATGGGGGCAGCCATCTTGCGTGTTAGAGTGATGGTCAATTTGCATATCACTCTTTTATTAGATAGAACAGAGGCCTGGTGCATGGGTGGGGGCCAGCTGGTTTGCCCTGAAGGGTCGGGGGTTCTCTAGGGGCATGGAGCAGCCTGGGCGAGGTGCCTGTGGTGGTTTGCAGGCTGGCCACACACCCCGGCGACCCAAGCGGAGGCCCTGGTATCTGGGATTTATTTATCTTCTATAAATGAAACTTTGTAGCCTTGAGCGGAGCCAAGCCTCCTGCTCTATCCATGGCTGCAGCCATTTTTGTTGGGATTTATTTATCTTCTATAATTGAAACTTTGTAGCGGAGGCCAAGGCAGGCCAGGGCTGCTGGAGCTTGGTTTCCTCCATAGCAGGAGGCAACTCAAGCCTCCTGTTCTCTCCAGCTCTGTGGCTCCTGCCATTTTTGTTGGGATTTATTTATCTTCTATAATTGAAACTTTTTAGCCTTGAGTGTAGGCCTGGGCCCACCAGGGTGGTAGGGAAGCTTGGCTTCCTGAATTGCCGGGGAAACCCAAGCCTCCTGCTTCTCTGTGGCTGCAGCCATCTTGGTTGGGTTAATTTGCGTACTTGCTCCTGATAGGCTGGTGGGCGTGGCTTATGGGTGTAGCGGAGGTATGGTCAATTTGCATATTACTCTTTTATTAGATAGGATTGACTACTAGTATATTCCCTATATACTCTACATCTTTATGACTGTTTTGTAACTACTAATTTCTACTTTTTAGTCCCTTCATTTTATTTTTCTCATCCTCTTTAACTTCTTTAAGTCTTTCAAAACTCATTCAGACTTAGTGAACATCAAATACAGATATTCTTATTGTATTTTTAATATGAGAGCCTGTGGTGTTTTGCTAGAAAGAATATGAAAAAGCTGATTGTAATAAATCTTTGTCCAGAAAAATAATACTGTAATTGGGATTTGTTTTCTCAACTAAGGTTTGAGTGTAAAATATGTTTTAAAAACAAAGATAAAACTATGTAGGTTTTAATAATTATTTAAAATAATAAAGTCTTAAATGAACTTAAATGAGTAGATTTATAAGGAGTTATTCATTTGTTCATTGTAACCTTTACTCTATTCAGGTCTTCAGCTCTACCATCTCTGCCCTTTTAGTATATGACCTAATTTCTAACATCAAAAAAGTACAAAATGAGAACTCCTCCAGCTTTTTTGCCTTTGAACCAACTTCTTTGCATCTATATTTATCCTTTTCTCTATCATCTTCCCATTACAGTGGAAGAAGTATTTCTCTTTCTAGACACTAATATCTCTTCAGTGTTTCAGTCTTTGATCTCTTAATCTTTATCTCTGTCTCCTGTATCAGCAGCTTATTTTCTCTGGTTCCTTCCTGATAGTACTTAACATATTCAAGTTTCTTCCACCTTAAAAAAACAAATAACTCTTTAACCTTGTGTATTACTCTACCTGTTGCCTTATTTTCTCCCCTTCAGAGAATTATCTACATTTATTGTTTCAATTTACTTATGTCCTATTCATTCCTTAGTCTTTTGCTATATAGACTCTGCTACTATATCACTGCAACTATTTTAGCCTAGTCCACTACCCAGTAGTGACTTCATCATTTCTAAATTCAGCAGACTCTTCCCCCCCCCCCCCCCAGCATACTCTTCTTAGTCCATCTTTTGCTAGACCTCTCCGCAACTTTTAGTACTATTTGTGCCCTTTTTGAAAATTTTTTTCTTGCTCTTTCTTCTCCGTTGGTCTCATCTACGCTCATGTCTTACTGTTACTATGTATATGCTGATTACAGAAACTTTTTTTTTTGAGCTTTAGATGTGTTTATTTAGCTTGCCATCCTCATTTAGGTGTCTCACAGGAACCCAAAATGGAACAGTCATGGTCCTGTTTCCTCAAATCTTTTTCTCCTGCTATATTTTTTACTCCAGTCCATGATGTTGTCAATGACATGTTGCCAGAGGCAGAAATTATCTGATTCCTCCATATTATTTCTAATATTCAATGACCAAATGCTATTGGTTTTACTTCACATTGGTCCTGCTTGTTTACTCTCTATACTAACCACCATACTATAGTAGTCACCACCTTCTCTCACCTGAGAAGTTTTAATACTATTTCTTTTAACTGGTCTCTCTGCCTCCTGTTCTTATTTACTTCCCCCTAAGCATTCAAAAGACAGTTAAAGATATTTTTCCTAAATAAAATATAATTAATATTCTCTGGTTAAAAATCTTCAATGAAGTGCTTTCTGTTGTTTGTAGAGTAAAAAGACTTTTATGTTCTGCTTCCTAATTATATCCCCAGTCTTATCTCCAGTTATTTATTATATCTGCTTTTTTCCTGAAACGCTTTTCTCTCTCCTCATAGGTCTTCACACTGTTTCCCCTCTTAACTGACACACATACTCTCTGTACTTGCCCTGTCATAGTATTTATTATTTTTTATTGTGGTAGATTATTTACCTATCTAGTCTAGTAGATACAGAAAGCTTAAAAGAGGAAATTCCATTGTAACCCTGGTACCTACAGTTCTGAATATATAGCAAGTGCTTAATAAACACATATTGAGTGAATCTCTTTGAAGGTAATTTGAGGATGTGAGGATACTACCATGCTTTAAATTATAACCATTTTGTACTTTAGTGATGCATTTGTTTTTTTAACCTACTAATATGTGAATGGGTATGGGTTTAGAAAGCAAGTTTTCTTTTATGTGTGTGTATTGTACATAGAAAGGAAGTGTATACATAAATAAGAGCAGGAGAAAACCTATTATTGGAAGTCAGAAACTCCATTGTCTTCTGCAGACAAATCTTTATGTTCCTTTGAACCTAACTTCCCTCTTCAAATAATGGGATTGGACTAGATTGTCTAAAAACATTTCTCTTGTATGACACTCCAAATATATATGAGAGGTGTTAAATGTATAACTATGTAATCTTTATTTTTTATTTTATTAAAATGCATATAAATTTATATTTATCTGCATATTAAAATAACTTTGTTTTTGCAGGAAAGATGATAAAGACTATGCTTTAAAACAAATAGAAGGAACCGGAATCTCTATGTCGGCATGTAGAGAAATAGCAGTAAGTGGAGCTTTTTTTATCATCATTATTACCAACTGACTTAGAAGGTCAATTATGTAGGTCTCTGAATTGTGATTGTCATATATACACATTAATTGAAAGTTAGTAAATATTTTCATATCAACTATATGTAGAAGAATATATTCATTATGTAGAGGTGTCATGTAAATCTAACAAACATTTCTATATAATTTATTTTATTGGTATTAAATCATTCTCTATTATCTATTTAAATATATATTTTTCCAATAAAAATCACTAAATAGTTAAGGGTTTAGTTCTTATTATTTCATCTAGTACAGTGGTCGGCAAACTGTGGCTCGCGAGCCGCTCTGTTGACTAATGAGCTTGCTGACCACTAATCTAGTATAATAAAAGTCATATGTTAGTTCATATAAAATTAATATTTCTATTTTAATGATGATGTTACTTATGTGACCTTAAAATGAGATCATGTTATTTGATTTTCATAGTATCTGTCTATTTATATAAACATATATGCCTTTTTCTTTTGGGAGCATAGGTTTCCATATGGTACTAGAATCTCATTTTGATTTCAAAGGAAAATATTCTTCATGTCAATCCATTACTAACTATTCATACAATTAAATTGAGCATTACTCCCATGAGATTTTACTTCAGTTTTTAATATTGTAAAACTGTGGGTCCAAATGTGTTTTTTTCTGGCTTTAATTTAAATTATTTTACTCATTTAACAAATTTTATACCATAAGAATTTTAACTAACAGTCATTTATTGTGTATCATGTTGATAGGAACTAGAGTAGGTAGAAGTAAACAAACAGAACAAGAGTCCCTGGCCATAGTATTTACATGATGATAAGGAAAGCCTAATAAATCTATACTAATAAAAGGGTAATATGCTAAATTAGACTGGGTTGACTGGCCATCTTCCAGACGTCCGACTTCCTTCCAGACAGAGCCATGGTGGTGGGAGCGAGGCAGAGGCAGTTAGGGGTGAGATCAGACTGGTAGGGGAGGGCAGTAGGGGGCAACCAGGCCAGCAGGAGAGGGCAGTTGGGGGCAACCAGGCTGGCAGGGCAGAGCAGTTAGGGGTGATCAGGCAGGCAGAGGCAGTTGGGGGCGAGATCAGGCCAGCTGGGGAGGGCAGTTGGGGCAAACTGGCCAGCAGGGGAGGGCAGTTGGGAGCATTAGGTAGACAGGCAGGTGAGTAGTTAGGAGCCAGTGGTCCTGGATGGATTGGTAGAGGGATGTGTGACTGCCGGTTTAGGCCCAAACCCACAGGCAGTCGGACATCCCCCGAGGGGTCCTGGATTGGAAAGGGTGCAGGCCAGGCTGAGGGACACCCCTTCATGCACCGGGCCTCTAGTCTTATAACATAGTGTTCCAAGGACTATGATAGAAGTGTACACAGAATGGGAAGAGGGTATACTTCTAAACTACAGAAGTCATGGAAGGTTCCAGGTTTTGGAGGACATGTAAGAATTACCAACATGAGGGAAGAATAGGGTGAGATGGAGGGCATTCTTAGCCAAAGGTATGCCAGGTTGGAAATTGTATTTTACTTAATCGATACATTTTTCATAATTTTGAATCTTGAAGCAAATCTGTACATTAACTATCAGTTCTTCAACACCTACTATTCTAGTCAGTTTAAAGGATTAAAATCCATTGAACTATGGTAGTGACGTGAGGAGTCATGATAGTGATTACTTTTGGAGCGGACGGAGTGGCATGGATGGGGGACAAGGTAGTTTTCAGAATGCTAGTAATGTCCTATTTCTTGATCTTACTCTGAGTCTGGTTATATGGGCTTAATATGTGAAAACTCACTGAGCTGTGCTCTTGTGGGTGAGTGCTTTTCTCTATGTCTATTATATTTCAACCAAAAGTTTTAAAGACAAACAAAACTCCATTGATTTCAGGAACAGACATATTTATGTTTATGTTGAAAACTGTAAATTTAGTTTAAGCACAAAAAGGAATATGAAAGCTTATTTTAATGTACTAATTGTGGTTCTTCAGCCTAAGGTGAACAGATATTTTTAATTTTGATTAATTCATGAATTTTTTTCTTTTATGACTATTGTTTTCTGTGTCTGGCTGAAGAAATCTTTATTGATCACTGATTGTGAAGATAATTATGTTTTCTTCAAAAAGCTTTTATAGATTTAATTTTATTTTCTAGTCTATGGTTAAATTTTGTTTGTGATATGCTGTAGGGTTTGAGGCTCTTCTCTTCTCATTCCATATGAATATACAATTGTTTTTTGAAGTTATTCAATTTCCTGTTGAATTCCTTTGGTACCTTTGTAGAAAACTAAATGGCTTTGTAAGTGTAGGACCATTTCTGGGCTCTATTGCATTCTATTGATCTCTTTGTCTATCCTTATGCCAATACCAGATTATTCTAGCTCAGCGATTTTCAAACTGTGTGCTACAAGAACTTTTAAAACATGCAATACTTATTTATTTAGTCAGGGGCATTGATCTCTTTTCCCTTACATTGTCAAATTAAAAAAAAATAACAACAGCCAACACAACAATAGCCGTTAGGTGTGAATGAATCAAAATTATACGTATATTTTTTGTCACATCAGCAAAAATATAATGTAGTATTTTAGTGTGCCGCAGAATTTTAATAATTAGTTCATGTGTGCCAGGAGATGTAAAACGTTGAAAATATCTGCTCTATCATTATAGCAAGACTTCAAATATAGCCTTACAAAAGCACCAGCTTTTTCTGTTTCAGGATTGTTTGAACTTTGCATTATTATATAAAATTTTTAATTGGCTAGTCAGTTTGTAATTCTAAAAAATCCTTGCTGGGGTTATGATTTCAATTGATTCAGAGAATTTACACCTTAATAATATTGAAACTTCCAAGCCATGAATTTAGAAAGACGCACTTTCCATTTTATAATGTTTTATTTCATTTCTCTCAGTGTTTTATAGTTTTCAGTATAGAGTTTTTGTACATCTTTTGTTAAATTCACTCCTAAGCACTTCATGTTTTCTGACAACATTATATATGGAATTATTTGAAAGTTTTTATTTTCCATTTATTTGATTCTGTACTTAGAAATACGATTGGTTTTTTAATGTTCTATATATATTTATATACTTATATTGTATATATTACATATCTAAATTCACTGGTAGGTTTTTGGTGATATATTGGGATTTTCTATATAATTATATCATCTATGACTAAAAATGATTTTACTTCTTTCCATCTTTATGCTTTTAAAATTTTTTTTTATTGCACTGTCTAGGACCTTGCATGCAATTTTGAATAATAGTGAGAACAGATCTCTGTGACTTGTTCCCAATCATGTACCTTGGTTGCAGGCACATACCCAGTAGGGAGTTTGCAGGAGGCAGCTGATCGATGTTTCTCTCTCATCGATGTTTCTAACTCTCTATCCCTCTCCCTTCCTCTCTATAAAAAAATCAATAAAATATATTTTTAAATAAATAAAATTAATATTTTTTCTTGAACATTAACTTACCAGATACTGAATAACAGCACAAATTAATAAGCGTAATGCAAATGGGGTCAAGTATTTTCAGTGTTTCACCATTACATAAAATGCTAACTATAGCTTTCTTATAGATGTCATTAGCTAGGCTTAGGTTGTTGCTTTCTATTTTTTTTAAATGGTATTGAATTTTATCAAATGCTTTTTGTGTTGTTAAGGAGTTCTAGGTAATATGAGTTTGAAGGATGTTAGTCTAATTATCTTTCCTATACTGCAAGCATGTCAAACTCGCGGCCCGCGGGCCACATGCAGCCCACAATGAATATTTTTGCGGCCCAGCCAATATAACAGTATGTGAGAAACATTTTAATAAAAATTTTGTAACTTATTTTTACAATATCCTGTTATATATAATTATTAATAACAAACTACAACGTTCGCTAATGCCTGATTACTATAATCGTATTGCATTCATTTTCCTTACATGCCTTATGCGCAGGCACACCATTTCTCTCCATTAATACTAGCAGCGAATATTTTAGCAGCTGATTGCCAAGTCATTAGTCTTGGACTGACTTGTTTGGTGTGTGCAACAGGAAATATTTCACTTTTGGAGAATAAGAAAAATAGATTTATTTGTATTACGCTTATTAATTTGTGCTGTTATTCAGTATCTGGTAAGTTAATGTTCAAGAAAAAATATTAATTTTATTTATTTTATTGATTTTTTTTATAGAGAGGAAGGGAGAGGGATAGAGAGTTAGAAACATCGATGAGAGAGAAACATCGATCAGCTGCCTCCTGCACACTCCCTACTGGGTATGTGCCTGCAACCAAGGTACACGCCCTTGACTGGAATTGAACCTGGGGACCCTTGAGTCCACAGGCCAACACTATAGCCACTGAGCCAAACTGGTTAGGGCTCATTTTTTAAAAAAAAATATTATTTTTTATTACTTAATGTTATCAATTACTCATTTGTTTCAGCCCTTTGTATTCAGCATGTCTCTATCAAAATGAACCTACATTTCTATGAAAATTGAAGCTTTTGGTTTTTCGCAGCCCACATAAACTTAAACCTTATTTATTTGGCATGTGTTAGCCTTTGAGTTTGACATGCTTTGCTGTACTGTCTTTGTCTTTGGTATCCGGATTATAGTGTCCTCATGAAAAAAGTTAGGAAGCATTTTTTCATCCTCTATCTTCTGACAGAGTTTCTGTATAATTTGGTTTTCAAACAAATCACTTCCCCAACATCGTTTTGGAATGAATTAAGTTTGAGAACCTAGGATTCATGTATATAGGGATTTGCCTTACTCTTCTATTTTATATACTTCTGAAAAAAACTTATATAATAAAGAGGTAATATGCAAATTGACCATCATGCCCTTGCACAAGATGGCCGCCCCCATGTGGTCACAAGATGGCCAGCAGGGGAGGGCAGTTGTGGGTGATCAAGCCAGCAGGGGAGGGCAGGTGGGGGCGACCAGGCCGGCAGGGGAGGGCAGTGGGGGATGACTGGACCTGCAGGGGAGGGAGGGCAGTTGTGGGGGACCAGACCTGCAGGGGAGGGCAGTTAGGGGTGACCAGGTCAGCAGGGGAAGGCAGTTGAGGGCGATCGGGTCAGCAGGCGAGGGCAGTTGGGGGCAATCAGGCCGGCAGGGTAGCAGTTAGGCGTTGATCAGGCTGGCAGGCGAGTGGTTAGGGAGTGATCAGGCTGGCAGGCAGAAGCAGTTAGGGGCAATCAGGCAGTAAGGCATGCAAGCAGTTGGGAACTAGCAGTCCCAGATTGTGAGAGGGATGTCCAAGATTGGAAAGGGTGCATGCAGGCTGGGCTGAGAGACACCTCCCTCCCCCCTCTCCCCACCCCCCAGTGCACAAATTTCATGTACCAGGCCTCTAGTTTCTATAATAAAAAAAGAGAAAGAAAATCCCATCTTCTCTGCCAAATCTTATCAGACCTTTCTCCCTTCCATGTATGAAATCTTCCTCTGAGAAGTCCTGTTTTCCCACCACTCACCTTCATATTCTTTTACTAGAGGCCCAGTGCATAAAATTTGAGCACTGGTAGGGTCCCCAGTGGCTGCAGGCTGGGTATTCCCTCCTTTTCCCCAGCTGCCTACCCCCACCACTGGCCAGGGCCTTTCTCCCTTCCCATGGCCGACTGCCAGTGCTAGGGCCTCCCTCCCTTCCCCTGGCTGGCCCTGGTCAAACTCCCGCAAGAACTCTGGTCGAGGGGACAATTTGCATACTACGCTTTTATTATATAGGATAATCTGTACCCAATTTCCTTTCTCTATAGCACTTATTACAAGTTATAACTATAAGGAGTTTCTTTTTATTTGTTTACTTATTTTCTATTTGTTGGTCCTACCCCCACTACACTCACTGTAAGACATTTCTTCACTAGTGTGTACTAGGCTTGACACGTAGCCTTTGCTCAGTAAGTAATTCTAAAGAAGGGGGAAAGGAAAGAACTCTGAGAATTTCTACCAAAGTTAAGAGCATTGCATATCTTCATCCTCACTGTATTGTAAATGGTTTGTTTTGTGTTTCCAGAATTTCCTGTGAGCTGGAGTTCTTAGCATACTGGTTTGCAAACTGCTTTAGTGGATCCTCCTTATTCCTAGAGGATGCCTTGTAATTGGGATAGGGAAGCTTAGGGGAGCAGAGGTAAAGACTCTATTTTTAAAGCCCATATGTACTTTAACCTCAGTTTTTAAAATTAATTTGCAAGAATTCTATTGAAGAAAAGGATCCACAGCTCTTCAAAATATTGAAATAAATTTTGGAATAGTTCTCTATATGCTTTCATAGTAATTTTAATTCAACCATACTTATGGCATAAATTTAGAATTTATTATTTTTTGCTTTAAAATTTTAAAACTTAAAAGTCAATGTCATTTTGAGATTATTACAGGTTTTCTTAACCTATTTTCTATTTTACGGCACAATTGGAATGAATTAAGTTTATTATAAATGATCTATTAAAACATTTATATTTTTAGCAGTGATCTTAGTACTAAGGAAATTATAAGATTTTATTCCCAATAGAATTAGAAAAACTTAGATGGTTTCTGTAATGGAAACCATTGTATAAAGTTATTTAAACCTTTTATTTAAATAGTTTTTGCACAAAATCTTCTAAGGGGCAAAAAAGTAATGTACAAAATGTTAAGAAATAGGCATTTCTATAAGGGGGCTCTGTTTAAGGTGAAGAAATGCTAAAGTTCTATTTATCAGATATGTGGAATGATCTGACGATGTCAGAGCACTAGTTTTACAATATTGTATGTAGTGGTTAAGACACTAGCTAGATTACCTGAGGTCTTATTCTAGCTTTACCTGTTAACTATCTTGAAGGGCCCAAAACAACTTACTTAATTTCCCTATTTTACTTAATTTCCCTATTTTAGTTTTGTCATTTGTAAGATAGGACTTACAATAGTATTTCATAGGGTTATGAGGAAGAGCCTAGGCACTTTTTCGGACATAATAATACATTTATTCATATATTTATATATGTACCTAATACTTAATATGTGCCTACCAGGTGCCAAGCTATGTGTTAGAAGCTAGTAGGGCAGTGTTCAGCAAGACACAGTGCCTGCCACTGTTCATTTCATTTAAACCTTCTTTGTGTAGATTTTAAAAAGAACTAGGCCCCAGGGTATTAGGTTTGGGGAGGTATTGTTGGTATTGGCCATGGAGTATTGGCTTTGTATTTTAAAAGTTAATTAATTTTCAAAGCATTTAAATCTTGATTCTAACCATTACCTAGGAATATCATCTTGAGCAAATTATTTAATCTGCTATTTCCTCATTTGTAAAATAAAAGTACTGTAATCCCCCTTTATCCACAGGGGATATGTTCTCCTGCTGGGTGTCTAAAAAAACACAAGTAGTACTGAGCCCTACATACTATTCAGTTGGCCCTTAAACAACCTGGTGTTTTGTTTAAGGGGCACTGAAACTGCTGCACTGAAACTGCCCACCCTCCGTCCTGCACAGTTGAAAATCTGAGCATAAGTGATTTTTTTTTTTTTTTATTGATTGAGAAAAGGAAAGAGAGAGAAATGTTGATTCATTGTTCCACTTATTTATGCATTCATTGGCTGATTCTTGTATGCACCCTGACTGGGTATTAAACCCACAACCCTGGCATATAGGAACAACGCTAACCAACTAAGCCACTGGCCAGGGCCCGAGCATAACTTTTGACTTTCCAGAAACTTAACTAATAGCCTACTGTTGACCAGAAGCCTTAAGAATAACATAAATACTAGATTAACACATATTTTAATATATGTATTATATAATGTATTCTTAATATAAAGAAAACAAAATGTCATTAACAAAATCATAAGGGCCCAGCCAACATGACTCAGTGGTTGAGTATCAATCTAAGAACCAGGAGGTCATGGTTCGATTCCCAGTCAGGGCATATGCCTGGGTTGTGAGCTTGATCCCAAGTGTGAGGCATGCAGAAGGCAAATGATTCTCTTTCATCATTGATGTTTTTGTCTCTGCCCCCCCTTCCTCTCTGAAATCAAATTAAAAACAATTTTTTTTTTAAATCATAAGGAAGAGAATATACTTATGGTATTTATTGAAAAAAATCCATGTTTAAGTGGACCTGTGCAATTCAAACCCATGTTCAAGGGTCAGCTGTACTGGTTTTTCCTATACATAGCTACCCATGATAAGTTTTAATTTATAAATTAGGCACAATAAGAGATAAACAATAATAATTAATAATAAACTAGAACAACTATGACAATATCCTATCTAATAAAAGAGTAATATGCAAATTGACCATCACTCCAACACACAAGATGGCTGCACCCATGTGGTCAAAGATGGCTGCCCCCATGTGGACACAAGATGGCCACCACAAGATGGCCAGCAGGGGAGGGCAGTTGTGGGCAATCAGGCCAGTAGGAGAGGGGAGTTGGGAGGGACCAGGCCTGCAAGGGAGGGCAGTTGGGGGCGATCAACCCTGCAGGGGAGGGCAGTTAGGGGTGACCAGGTTGGCAGAGGAGGGAAGTTGGGGGTGACCGGGCCTGCAGGGAAGGGCAGTTGGAGGGGGACCCAGGCCTGCAGGGGAGAGCAGTTGAGGGGGACTAGGCCTGCAGGGGAGGGCAGTTAGAGGTGACCAGGCCTGCAGGGGAAGGTAGTTAGGGGCAAACAGGCCTGCAGGGGAGTAGTTAGGCATCAATCAGGCTGTCAGGGGAGTGGTTAGGGGGTGATCAGGCTGGCAGGCAGAAGCAGTTAGGGGCAAGCAGGAAGGCAGGCAGGCAAGCAGTTGGCAGACTGCCCGTTTAGGCTCGATCCTACCGGGATCGGGCCTAAATGGACAGTTGGAAATCCCTCAAGTGGTTCCAGATTGGAGAGGGTGCAGGCTGGGCTGAGGGACACCCCCACCCCCGGTGCATGAATTTCGTGCACCGGGCCTCTAGTACTGTAATAAAAGATAGTAAATGGCTTTGGGGTCATTATTTAGTAAAATAAAGGTTACTTGAACACAGGCATGGTGATACCATGATAATGAATCTGATAACTGAGACAGTTACTAAGTGACTAATGGGTGGGTAGTGTATGCAGTGTGGATATGCTAGACAGTGGGGATGATTCATATCCGGGCCTAGATGGCATGAGATTTCATCATGCTACTTAGATTGGCACCCATTATTTCTGGAATTTTCAACTTAATATTTTTAGACCACAGTTGATGGTGGGTATCTGAAACCATAGAAAGTAAAACTGTAAATAAGGGGTCTACTGTAATATAAATACATATTTCATAGGTTAATTCATGATTCAGATAATGTGTCTCATATGCTTAGCACCATACTGGGCTGCTTGGAAGAGCTTAATAAAATGGTTGCTATTTAATTTTTTTTTTTTAAAAATATAGGAGCTAAACCTTATATTGGAAGTGAAATTGAAGCAATATCTAAGAATAGCTTTATATGTAGGTTTATAATAATTGGAGAGAACTTTTGCCAGATCTTTGGAATTTGTTTGTGTTAATTTCCACTCTGCCAGTTTCCAGAAAGGACTTGAAATAGCTGCCTAGCCAAGAAGTGTGAGGTAATGGAGAAAACACTGACCCAGAACTGAGATGAATTTAGCACTAGGTTTAGCTCTTTCAACCAGCTGGATGATCCTGGGTGACCCTAAACTCTGGGCTTTCCCTATCAGATTCTTTGCCTTGTTTATTAATTAGGATATGGTTACTTTTAGGTGCTGTCCTTAGGTTTGAGGATTTGTACATAATCTCTAAAGTCTCGTAAGTTTGAAATTATATTCAAAAAGCAGAAATATATAACTTGAATTTAATCTTGCTCCTGAATAAAATAATTATCACCTTTTAGAGAATAATATAAGTGACAAAATGTATAATTGATTCATTCTGAATTTATTTTAGAGCCCCTGATATTTTAACATTCTATTTATATTGATTCTTGTTTTGGTGTCAGTGTTCTCATAAAAGGTACTGAAGTTGTAAGTTCTAAGACCTTGATATTCTCACATGCCCGTCATGAATTTGGAACACATTTGGAAGGCACTGTGTAAGTTAACTTTTAAAAAATATATCAGGCTTCATTAGAAGATTTTTCTTGACATTATTGATATTATTTGTGTTTTTGCCTGATGGGATGGGAGCGCTTTTTAACTGATGGAAAATTAGGGCCACTTTGGTTATTAAATATTTAGGATAAAATAAGGAGATAAAAGACTTTAAAAAGAAGAATATTCTTCTAGGAGGTGAGAAAAATTAACCCATGAAAATGTGTACCATTTGGATGCTTCTGTCTGTATAAATTATGTATTATTTTAAGAAAATGTTTACAAAATTTTAATCAACTTTACTACATAATTTAAATGCCTGAAAAAAATAGGTACTATATGTCACAAAGTTACATATCTTAATTCTCATTTGACATTTGGTGTTAATGAATGTGTTTTCTAATATTTTAATTAGTTCATTTTTAAAAGAATTACAACCTAAAGAATTGTTTTAAGTTCAGTTGTTTTGTGATGTCAAAACATAGACAACTAGCAGAATGGGAGAAAATACTTCTAAAATGTGTGTCTATTAAGGGATTAATGTCTAAATTATATAAAAAAATTATAGCTCAACAACAGCAACAACAAAACCCAACTCAGAAAGGAGCAAAAGACATGAACACACATTTCTCCAAAGAAAATATACAAATGACCAATAAGCACATGAAATGATGCTTATCATCATTAGCCATTAGGGAAATGCAAATCAAAATCACAATGAGACACTACTTCATACCAATTAGGATTCAGCTGTTTAAAAACAAGTAAGTGTGCTGAAGATGTGGAGAATTTGAAACCCTCATGTATTGCTGATGGGAATGTAAATTTGTACAGCTGCTGTAAAACCAGTGTGATGGTTTCTTAAAAAATTAAATGTAGAATTACCATATGATCCAGCCATTTCACTTCTAGTCATATACCTAAAGCATTCAAAGTAGTGGACTCAGGTACCTGTATACCAATGTTAACAGCAGCATTATTCAGAGTAGCCGAAAACATGGAAACAACTCATGTTCATCAGCAGATGAATAAACAAAATGTGGTGTAAAGTTACATAGGAATGTGTTCAGCCATAAAAAGGAATGAAATTCTGACACATGCTACAACATGGATAAACCTTAAAGATATGATGCTAAGTGAAATAAACCAGGCACAAAAAGGACAGATACTGTATAATTCTACTTACATAAGGTACCTAGAATAGGCAAGTTCATGGAAACAGAAAGAATAGAGGTTACCAATGGCTGAGAGGTAGAGGGAAATGGGGATTTCTCGTTTAATGAATACCAAGTTTCTGTTTAGGATAATGAAAAATTTCTAAAATAGAGAATGGGGATGGTTGCATAACATGGAGAATGAACTTATTACTAATGAATTGTACACTTAAAGTTGTTAAAATGATACTTTTTTATTATAAAATTTTACCACAATAGTCTACACTAATAAAAGAGAAACATGCAAATTAACCATCACTCTGCTATGCCAAGCCACACCCACCAGCCAATCAGGAGCTAGTATGCAAATTAACCCAACCAAGATGGCAGCTGGCCACAGAGCTGGAGTAAGCAGGAGACTTGGGTTGCCCCCAGCGATGGAGGAAGCCAAGATTCCCCACCCACCCTGGCCAGCCCTGGCCTCTGCTCAAGGCTACAAAGTTTCAATTATAGAAGATAAATAAATCCCAACAAAAATGGCAGCAGCCATGGAGCTAGAGAGAGCAGGAGGCTTGGGTTGCATCTGGCGATGGAGGAAGCCAAGCTTCCCACCTGCCCTGGCCAGGACCTCCGCTCAAGGCTACAAAGTTTCATTTATAAAAGATAAATAAATCCCAGATACCAGGGCCTCCGCCTGGGTCGCCGGGGGGAATGGCTGGCCTGCAAACCATCACAGGCCCCTCACCTAGGCCACCCCGTGCCCCAAGGGAACCCCCACTCTGATCTGGGACACCGTTCAGGGCAAACCAGCCGGCCCCCACCCGTGGACCAGGCCTCTATCCTATCTAATAAAAGAGTAATATGCAAATTGACCATCACTCCAACACACAAGATGGCTGCCCCCATGTGGTCAAATATCCTGCCCCCATGTGGACACAAGATGGCCAACAGGGGAGGGCAGTAGGGAGGCCTGCAAGGGAGGCATTTGGGGCAATCAAGCCTGCAGGGGAGGGCAGTTAGGGGTGACCAGGCTGGCAGAGGAGGGAAATTGGGGGGTCACTGGTTCTGCAGGGAAGGGCAGTTGGGGGAGACCCAGGCCTGCAGGGGAGGGCAGCTAGGGGTGATCAGGCCTACAGGGGAGGGCAGTTAGGGTGACCAGGCCTGCAGGGGAGGGCAGTTAGGGGTGACCAGGCCTGCAGGGGAGGGCAGTTAGGGGCAAACAGGCTGGCAGGGGAGCCATTAGACATCAATCAGGCTGGCAGGGGAGTAGTTAGGGGGTTATCAGGCTGACAGGCAGAAGCGGTTAGGGGCAATCAGGAAGGCAGGCAGGCGAGCAGTTGGGAGCCAGTAGTCCTGGATTGTGAGAGGGATGTAGGATTGCCTGTTTAGGATCGGGCCAAATGGGCAGTTGGACATCCCTCAAGGGGTCCCAGATTGGAGAGGGTGCAGGCTGGGCTGAGGGACACCCTCCCCCCCCCCCCCCGGCACGAATTTCGTGCACCGCGTCTCTAGTATTAGAATAAAACAAAGTCAAAAACCAACTAGGGAGGAGGGTCAACATGGTGGCGTAGGTAAACACAGTACTCACTTTCTCCCACAACCACCTCAGAATTACAACTAAACTACAGAACAGCCATCATTCAGAACTGTTTGAAATCTGATGGAATGGAAGTCCTACAACTAGAGAATTAAAGAAGAAGCCACATTGAGACTAGTAAGCGTGTCAGAGGCACATAATGGGCTGCTTCGACACCAACCTGTAGTGTTTGTTTAATTGGGAGGGATGTGTTGGCTGTGGAGGTACCCATGAGGAGCAAGGAGTCCCAAGTCACATCAGAAGCCTCAGCCCAGGTTCCAGTGCTGGGAAGAGAAGTACCCATAACTTCAGGCTGTAAAATCCAGCAGGAATTGTGGCTGAGTGACACACAGGGTGGATGGAGTCCCAGGCATTTCCTATTAAAGGGCTGCTGCACACTTATTCAGACTCACTTTCTCTGAGCTCCAGTGCTGGGGCAGCAGCCTGAAAGGATCCAGGGATATGCAGGGAGGAACTAAATTGTCTGGCATCAGGGCAAGAACTGGGGGCAGCTTTCTCCCAGACAGAAGTGCTGGCAGAGGTAATTGTTCCTTTGCTGAGACCTCCCCATCACAGTGCCAGCAGGCAGTCGCCATATCTGAGTCTCCATCAACCTGGCCCACACTGCTCATCCTAGTGATTCCCTGCAACCCTGCCAAACCCAATTTGCAGCCTCACTGAAGTTGTTTGCAGTGGCTTTTCCATATGAATGGCCTGTCCTAGTTCAGGCTACAGACTTTCCTAAAATCTCTCAAATAAGCAGGAGCTGGCCTCAGCGTACCTTATACTTGTTGATAAGTGGCCCTAGGCCTGACACTAGCAACCGGCTGCACAACTTGGCCGCTCCTGGGCACATCCAAGCCCAACACAAGTAGCAGTTATTTGCATATCACTCTGTAGCTTGTGCCAGGTGGCTTCAGGCAGGTCACAGGCAGTAGCTGATTTTGAACCTCCCAGGAGGCTCCAGAGTCAGTGCACCTGGTGCTCAGCTTCAGACTACACCAGATTTCAACCCTGCCATGCCAGATTACAGCCCTACCACATCCATGAGCAACACACTCAAGGGGCTGACTAGTGAGCACCAAAAAGTTCTGCTCCCTAGGGGGTGTCTCCTGCATAGCATCTCTTCCTCTGTAGTCACAACGGGTTCACATAGCCAGTTTACCTGGGGGTCAGTCCCTCATAGTAACAAGATCAGCAATCAAGGCTCAAGTACAGTGGGACAGTGCACACAGCCCACATAGGGGCATACCTACAGTGCCCAGCTGAGCCACTGGGCTCTACAGAACAACTAGTACATGAGGCCATTCTACCAATTCCAGGAGAAATAGCAGCTCTACTGAATACATAGAAACAAACACAGGGAAGCAGCCAAATTGTGGAGACAAAGGAACATGTCACAAATGAAAGAACAAGAAGTCTCCAGAAAAAGAACTAAATGAAATCGAAGTAAGCAAACTACAGAGTTCCAAACAATCGTTAAAAGGATGCTCAAGGAACTTACAGGGATCTTCAGGGAACTTAGTGAAAACATAAAAGACATGAAAAAGGATCAGTCAGAAATGAAGGATACACTAACTGAAACGAAGATAGATTTTATGATCAACTGAAAAATAAACCTGCTGCTGGACCAGCATGGTTCAGTGGTTGAGCATCGACCTATGAATCAGGAAGTCATGGTTTGATTCACAGTCAGGGCACATGCCCGGTTGCAGGCTCCAGTGGGGAGCCATGCAGGAGATAGCTGATCAGTGATTCTCTCTCATCATTGATGTTTCTATCTCTCCCTCTCTCTTCCTCTCTGAAATCAATAAAAATATATTTTAAAAAATTAGCCTGCTCTCTTGCCAGCATGGTTCAATGGTTGAATGTTGACCTATGAACCAGCAGGTCATGGTTTGATTCCCAGTAAGTGCACATGTCCAGGTTGCAACTCGATCCCTAATAGGGGGAGTGCAGCCAATCAATGATTCTCTCTCATCATTAATGTTTCTCTCTTTCCCTCTCCCCTTGTATCTGAAATCAATAAAAAATATATTTGAAAAGTTAGCCTTTTATATGTAGTCAAACATTTAATTAACTCACCCCTAGTGCCTTTGACAGGGCGAGACCAAATGATTTTTCCGGTCTTATCCAGCCCACAGGTCAGATGTTCCCCAACTCTGCTTTAAGGGATCATTTCTAAGGGAAAGCCCTTGGGTGCAGCCTTGCCCAGCCTTCTCTATTGCCAGCATATTCTTAATTGCCTATCTCGTTCCAGCTCCATCTGCTACTGTGGGGCTCAGAAGCAGCATAAACAAACAAAAAATAACTTTACAGGGAATCAACAGTAGAATAGAGGATGCCAAGAAACAAATCAGTGATTTGGAATATGAAGAAGTAAAAAACACCCAATCAGAAAAGCAAAAAGAAAAAAAGATTCCAAAAATATGAAGATAGTGTAAGAAGCCTCTGGGACAATTTCAAGTGTACCAACATTCACATCATGGGGGTGCCAGAAGGAAAATAGACAACAAGATATTGAAGAATAATGATAGAAAACTCACCCTACCTGGTCAAAGAAACAGACATACAAGTCCAGGAAGCACAGAGAGTCCCAAATTAGAGGAACCCAAAGAGGCCCACACCAAGACACATCATAATTAAAATGCAAATGTTTTAAACAAAAAGAGAACCTTAAAAGTAGCAAGAGAAAAGCAGTTAGTTACCTACAAGGGAGCACCCATACTCTTGTCAGCTAGTTTCTCCACAGAACCTTTGCCAGCCAGAAGTGATTGGCAAGAAATATTCAAAGTAATGAAAAGCAAGGATTTATATCTGAGATTACTCTACCCAGCAAAGGTATCATTTAGAATTGAAGGTCAGATAAAGAGCTTCACAGAAAAGAAGAAGCTAATGGAGTTCATCACCACCAACCCAGTATTACATGAAATGTGAAAGGGTCTTAAGAAGAAGAAAAAGATAAAAATATGGGCAATAACTACATATCTATCAGTAATTGAATCTAAAAGTAAAAATAAACAAACAAGAATCTAATGAACATAATAAACTGGTGAATAAAATAGAACCAGAGGCATGGAAACTTGAAACAAACTGACGAATCTCAGAGGGAAAGGGGAAGGGCAGGGCAGGAAGAGATTAACCAGAGAATTTATATGCATAAATGCATTTCCCATGGACACAGACAACAGGGTGGTGAAGGTTGGGGCAGGATGGGATTTTGGTGAAGGAAAGCAATGGAGGGGAAAGGACATCTGTAATACTCTCAACAATAAAGATTTTTTTAAGAACCAGCTAAACCATCAGTTGCCAACCATTGGTTCCCAGACCACTAGTGGTCCGTGAGATCCGAAAGGTTGGTGACCACTGAACTAAATAACAAGGTAGATTTATTCTGATAATATCTTTTCCCCAAAGATTTTTTCTCATTTATTACTGAAGCACCTTGTATTGACATGTCAAAATTGTGTGGGGACTTACTAGATTTTTAGGATTGAAAACTATTAGATTTTAGGATTGGGTTTGTATTGCTGTTGATTTACAAATTGTGTTTTCAAACATTTTTATGGCCAAGATTTTTAAATGGATTTCCTTTGTTTTGCAGTTACTTCGAGAGCTTAAGCATCCAAATGTCATCTCTCTTCAAAAGGTGTTTCTATCTCATGCAGACAGGAAAGTATGGCTTCTGTTTGACTACGCTGAACATGACCTCTGGGTAAGGTGAATTGCTGGTAGACATAGGGTCACTCATTTCAATCAGGGGTAATAAGAGTGACTAAAAACATTTCAAAATAAAAGTAACCTCATAAAATGTGGTTTATATAGTCCCAAGTCTAGAATATTTTGTTTTTTGTCACATTTTGATTTTTCTAGTTTGACTTTTGTAACATATTACAGAAAAAAAGTAGAATCTGAAGAGTATAAACAGCTATTCAATATTGTTGCCTAGCTATACATTTTTGATAAAAATTTAAAAATCTGTATAAACTTTTGTTATAAAATTTAAAAGCAGCATATTTCTTTTTTATTCTCTAGTGTGAAGGAATATAAAATGAGAAGGTGGTCTCCTCATGTAGAGAGACAAATACGTTATATTTGGAACACTAGACAGATTTGGTGGTTCTGTTGTCATGTGCCATTAGGCAAGTCTCTTAATGTCTGTGAAGCTGTAGTTTCTCCCATCTGTAAAATGTAATACATTTCTTGCCTTTTTTTTACAGGATTTTTTGAGGCATAATTTTGCTTTATAAACTAAGTATATGATATACTTAGTTTGATAAACTTAGTATGATAAACTAAGTATATGATACAAATGTAGGAAACTATTATTAATCATAATTTGAATATCATTCACAATAATCAGTGTTCTACTGTATTTTCTATTTTCATTTATCAGAAATTCAAAATTATACTTAGTAAAATTTGGCATATTCTATAAGAAGAATTCTTTGTGGCAGAGAGCTTTACTACAAAATTAGGTCAGAATGAAAGTAGATTAGATTGTGGCTTTTAGTTATTTAGTGTTTATCTGACCTATATAATGAAAAAATTTTAGATATCTAGACTCAAACATTTGAAGATTCTTGAAGTCAAGTAATTGAACTTTTATCAGTTTAGCTTATATAATGAAAAAAATGATGCTATATTGATAAAAATTATTATAAACTAAATTTAAATATAATTTGTCCAGCTGAAATACAAACAACTGCCTCAGTATTTGTATTTACTAAAAAGATTGTTTTTAAAATTTTTATTTATAAAAATCTTGAGTATCTAAAAATTGATTGACTCCTTTGTTAAATATAATAGTTACATTTTAAAAAAAATCTAAACTTATATGCATATATAAATAACCCATGGACACAGATGATAATGGGGTGAAGGTCTGGGAGGGGGCAGAAACAGGGTTGAGGGGGCCATTGAGGGGGAAAAGGGAGACATCTGTAATACTTTCAACAATAAAGATAAATTAAAATATAAAATAAAGTAAAATACCATATTGGAGATAAGATTTTCTGATATCCTATATATAAAAAATCCAGGCTCCATAACAACTGCCCAAAGGCTTGACTGAACACCGGAAGTCAGTCCTGCAGTCCCAGCACTGACTGCCGAGAGGGCAGCGGATCAGGCCTGGAGAGAGGCCAGGAGAGAGAGGCAGGGTCTGATCCACAGCCTCCGTGGCAGCTCTTGATTAGCCGTTGCCTCTCTCTTTCTCTCTGGGCTTTGCCAGTAGCTGTGCCTCTCTTTATCTTTCTCTCCAGGCCTCCACAGGGGCTGCTAATCAGCCCCGCCTTTCTGATCAGGCCCGGAGATAGGCCCAGAGATGCTGACTGGCATAGAAACCGACCAGTCAGAACCAAATCTGGGTGAACTGTGAGGAGCCAATAGCTGCCTAGGAGGCAGAGCTTTTTACGCTGACTGGCATAGATCAGGCCGGCAGAAGAGGGCAGTTGGGGGCAAGATGAAGCCAGCCGGAGAGGGCAGTTGGGGGCAACCAGGTCATCAGGGTAGGGTAGTTGGGGGCGAGATCAGGCTGGCAGGGCAGGGCAGTTAGGGGTGATCAGGCAGGCAGAAGCAGTTGGGGGTGAGATCAGGCCACCAGGAGAGAGTAGTTGGGGGCAAGATCAGGCAGGCAGGCAGGTGAGCAGTTAGGAGCCAGCAGTCCCAGATTGCAAGAGGTATGTCCCAATGCTAGGTTAGGCCCGAAACCTATGGGATCGGGCCTAAACCGGCAGTCGGACACCCCGCAAGGGAACCCAATGGGAGAGGGTGAAGGCTGGGCTGAGGGAACTCCCTCTCCCCCTCACCCCCCACCTCATGCACGAATTTTGTGCACCAGGCCACTAGTACATATATAACATCATTGGACACACACTCAGACCTTTTCAATTTTAGTAAAAATTGGAGTAATTTAGCTACCAAAGTAAAAAATTTCAAATACCTTGTATAAGTATACCTTCCTTATTGTCAAGAAATCAGAATCTATAAGGTGTAATTTACACTCAGTACAAATATTTTAGTCTTGGGGGACAAAAGGGAAGCAGCTACAGTTGGGAAAATAGTTTGATGCACGTTTTCTTCTGTATCTAAACCTTTCTTGTTGGTTCATGATGATTCCAGGGGAATTCTATATTCCTGTGTGTAGGAGAGATAAACGTTTTGATTTCGAGGAAGAAGAAATGAACCAGCACTTTATGTCGTTTAAGAGCCCGGAAACACACATGTCCTGTAATTCCTGCTGTAGCCGGAAAAGCTAAAATTTAATAATAACATCAACACTCAAAGTGATGAGAAGACCATTAGGCACATGCATTTGAGTTTAGCATATTTGCTTTGCAAAACTCACCTTCCACTTTCCTAGTTGCTTGATGAACATATTTCATCTATTAAATTTACCTTGAGCTAACTTTTAAAAATCGCACAATTTTTTTTTCACGAATTCGATGATTAATATTTTCTCATTGTTTTATTGCCAATTAGGATTTAGGTAAGCTTCCTTCAGAAGCATTTCCTGGGGAAACCAGGAAGGTTTGAATGAAATTGGTAAGGACAGGGCAGCTGTTCACAAACGGACCGGACATGGGAGAGGCGTTTAAATGGTGCTAAAAACTGGGATCTGAAAAAGTTTGGATTAATTCATTCTCTTCTCAGTTTGACCCCTACTTGTTAATAGAACTCACGTTTAGTCCCTTTTCTCTCATAGACTTTGTCTCTGCTTCCTGCAAATTCACAGTTGTGATTGGGCCAAACCAGCAATCAGACATCCCCCAAGGGGTCCCCGATTGGAGAGGGTGCATTCTGGGCTGAGGGAACCATCCCCTCCCTCTGTGCACGAATTTCGTGCACCGGGCCACTAGTGTATATTATCAAAATGTATAATACAATAGGCAAAATAATTTTGAAATATACTCGCAAAACTTATATCCTGATCAGTTATGTGTAAAGAAGAAAAAAATAAGATAAAAAATCTGAACAATAAAATGGCAATAAATACATATCTATCAGTAATTGACTCTAAAAATAAAAATAAATGAACAAGGAATCTAATAACAAAATAAACTGATGAATAAAATATAACCAGAAGTATGGAAACATGGAACAGACTGACACATCTCAGAGAGAAGGGGGAAGGGGAGGGCAGGAAAAGATTAACTAAAGAACCTATATGCATACTTGTATTACCCATGGACACAGACAACATGATGGTGAAGGCTTGGAGACGGTGGGATCTGGGCGGGAGGGGCAATGGGAGAAAAAGTGGGATCTGATTACAATTTAAAAAACAAACAAAACCCCGTACATATTACATTTATTCGTTAACAATTGCTTCATTACTGTGAATTACATATTTTTTTTCTGATATTTAAAAGTGATAAGGTCTTTAAACACTTCATTGTGTTTTGCATTCTGATCTGTATTTGCTAAGTTTATTATAGCAGTGCATTTATTGAGATAAATAAAGATAAAGGGTTTGGCAAAATTAGGTTTACAATTGTTTGCATGGAAAATAATACAATGATTAATGAATAATACCAGAATAATATCTGTTTCAATAATAATACAAGAACACAATATATGTTTCTCATATTCATTACTGTAAACCTACTTTGCCACAACTTATATATATATTGATATGTAAAGGATTATAATATCCTGGCTCACTTTCAGAATTCTTCAAAATAATTCACATTTTTCATTCAGCTATCCTATATAATAAAAGCCTAATATGCTAATTATCCAGTCATCCAGTCGTCCGTTCAAGCAGTCAAAGCATAATATGCTAATGATATGCTAAGGCTGCTCACTATGATGTGCACTGACCACCAGGGGCAGACAATTGACCGTTTAACCAGTTGCTATGATGTGCACTAACCACCAGGGGGCAGATGCTCCAACCAGTAGGTTAGCTTGCTGCTGGTGTCCGACTGATCAGGACTGAGTGAGATGGGCTGGACATGCCCTGGCGCCCTCCCGTGGTCCCTCCCTGGCTGGCCAACCTTCCGCGTTCTTCCCTGGCCCCAATCATGCAGCGGTGGGGTCCCTGGGCCTGGCTTGTGCCCTCTCACAATCTGGGACCCCTCAAGGGATGTCAGCTGGTTTTGGCCCAATCCCACAGGCCAGACCGAGGGATCCCACTGCTGTATGAATTTGTGCACTGTGTTTCTAGTAAATTATAGTTGTAAATACTAAATTTTGAAGTAAAACAAGCACATAAAAACTGTTTAAAGTAAACTCACTTTCCAAAATAGTAAAAGTTTCAAGCTCTTTTGCTAATTTTCAGAATTAGCCTTATTTACACAATTTTAACTTTAACAGATTTCAGAAATTGAAACTTATCTGGGTTTTATATGCTTTCAGAATTTTTTTTAATTGATTCCAGAGAGGAAAAGAGAGGGAGAGCAAGATAGAAATGTTAGAGAGTGGGAATTTTTGAACATTACTGAGGCTGTGGACTATGCCCCAGATAGAGTTGTCAGTGCTGACACCAGGCCAGGCCTTGAGATACGGTCTCATGGCCCCTTCCCAGCACGTAGGCCTTCTTTTATAGAACACTGTCAGCTCTCTGAAGAACAGGATGACCCTGTGAATAACATGGTCGTCAATGGCATGATCCTGACGTTGCTTGGGAAAAACTGTTTTGTCTTAAATTGCCTGCTCTGAAAAAACAGGATGAGGTTAATGTGCTTAAAAGTGGTCCTGCACAAAGGGTAGGGGCGGCTGCTCTCTCTACTCCCTGTGTAGAGAATGGCAGAGCAGTCACTTGGCTAACTCTAATAAAGGCTCTTTGCTATTGCATCGGACTCGGCTTCCTGGTGGTCTTTGGGGATCACAAAATCTGGGCATAACAAGAAACATTAGTGATGAGAGAGAATCATCAATTGGCTGCCTCCTGCATGCCCCACACTGGGACTAGAGCCTGCAGGTGCCCTTGATCAGAATTGAACCTATGACACTTCATTACACAGGCTGATGCTCTATCCACTGAGCCAAACCACCTAGGGCCATGGTCAGCAAATTGTGGCTCGCGAGCCACATGTGGCTCTTTGGCCCCTTGAGTGTGGCTCTTCCACAAAATATCACGGCCTGGGCAAGTCTATTTTGAAGAAGTGGTGTTAGAAGAAGTTTAAGTTTAAAAAATTTGGCTCTCAAAAAAAATTTCAATTGTTGTACAGTTAATTTTTGGCTCTGTTGACTAATGAGTTTGCCGACCACTGACCTAGGGCTATATGCTTTCAGATTTTTAAGAAATAGTTTCACTCCTGGTAGATTCTAATTTTCCATACTAAATGTGATATGATTCAAATTGTTTTTATAAGTTATCTGAAAATAATTATTTCAAGCAGAAAATTAGATACATGAAATTATTGTTGTCCAAGGTTCATGCTGGTTGTAAATATTTTTCTTTTATTGTTAGCTTCTGTTCTTTTTAAAAATACCTAATCTAATCAAATTTGGGTTGTTTTAATACAAATTCGGTAAATCAGGTGGTCAACATCAAGTTGAACACTACATCCTCAAGCCTAATGTGAAATCAAATGTAATTACAATTTATGAGAAGACTAGAGGCCTAATGCATGAAATTCGTGCAAGAGTAGATCTTTGCAGCTGCAGTGGCTACCTTGATCCCGCTGCTGCATCCCCGGCTTTGTCTGGGAGGGACGTCCGAAAGGACATCCGGTCTAATTAGCATATTACACTTTTATTATTATAGATTTACAGGCTAGTTTATAAACATGATTTGGAGTAAAACATAGTTGAGCATAGAAGATAATGGTTGGTATTCACTGTGATTTCTAGAATGCTGGTACATAATATTTCACTTTACCTGAAGGTATAATTATCATACTTTCACAAATTATACTGTATGTAATGTTGCCAAATGTGTATAGATAGTCAAAATTGGCTTTATCATCTTCTTATTAATACTCTTTGAAGACAGATAAGTACTTTTAATGTTCATTTTAATGAAAACCAAATGACAATTCAGTTTACTAAAACCTGCTTTATTTGTTTTTTCTTCTTCTTTTAATTAGAATATTTTAATGAATGAGCTGGAATGTAAGACAGCAGAGGGTAACTAAAAAATAGTTATTAAAAGAGTGATTTATAAAATCACTTAAGTGTTGGTGAAATTTTATGGTATGCATACCTTAAATTTGTTATATAGCCCTGTAATAAAAATAAAGGTAAAAATGTTCACACTGTTTTTTTGTAGTTATAAAATATTGGTAAAAAAATGATTTGTAAAACCCCAGTGAAAGCATTAACTGAAGAAATGTATGTAGCATTGATTATCTCACCTCCCCTCCATATGTGTTTCTTTCATTCTGGCGGGTTTTACATTTTTTAAAAGATGATGTATTTTAATTTAATTTTATTAAGCTCTGAGAGCCACTAGCTCATCCTAAACTGAGCAGACTTGATTGCCACATCATTTTTTAGGTGACAAAACATTCTAGATTATTATTTTCTTTGCCTGCTCTTAAATGCTTTGAGAAAAATGATTGAGGAGAAAATTAAAGTAATGTAATGCTACTAATAAAATATAGATTAATCATACTACATATGTGGTGAATGATACTTCCCAACAGGTAGTCTTTGATGTCTATTTTATTGGAAGGTAATATGCTTTCACTCATTAATCACTATTATTCCTATATCATAAGAAAATAGGAAGTAAAAAAGTGTTACCCTATAATATTAAATATCTCACTCTTGTTTTAATAATGTTTACTAATTTCAAGCGCATGCTTAATTTCCACTCACAAGTCCTGCTCCAGTCTGCTCTTGTGCATATGCGCAGTGGTGTACACCACAGAGCTTACTGCAGCTGACTTCTATATTTTCTTGCAGTTTAAGAATGCTTTAATTAAAATGAAGAAAGCTGTCAAGAGATTTTGAAATATTGAGATTTCTGTTGAGATATAGTTATTTATAAAGTGATCATTTTTCTATTTATGAAGTGGTATTGTGTTTTCCTGGATGTCCATTAATACTTTACCTAGAAAGCTTTGACAGATGGTACAAGACTTTTTTTCTTAATCGGAATTTTTCATATTTCTAAATACTTTCAATGTGAACTGATTATTTACATGTTATTTCTTCATGCTGTATATTTTATTGAACTATTTCCCTATTTGCTTTCTTTAACCCATATATCATAAATAGGTACCACATCTATGCCAAAGTATCTCTTGAAATTTTTTCTGTTTTTCTTTTCATTTAGTAACTACAGAAAAAAAAAATTGATTCTGTTCTGGAAATTTTTCTATTAGGTAAACAAAGGTTAAATATACTCTAAAAGTAATTTTTATTTATACTTTAAAATAAAATCACATTATTTCCTACTTCTCTATTGTAGAAGTTTAAGTTTAAAAAATTTGGCTCTCAAAAGAAATTTATTTTGTGAGACACTATCTTATGATTAGAAATTAGAATTTAACTCCAGTTATTAGGAAGTTTATAAGTGACTTGTTATTCAGCAGAATGCAAAATTATTTTTTCAATGTATTTGGAAATCCCTGTGTTTCTTTCTGTGTTAGGAAAATATAATACATCACATTATCGTCCCCTCTTTTCTAAGTGTCTGGTGATGTTTTTCTTTCTTTCCCCCCCAGCATATAATCAAGTTTCACAGAGCTTCTAAAGCAAATAAGAAGCCAGTTCAGTTACCTCGGGGAATGGTGAAGTCACTATTATATCAGATCCTAGATGGGATTCACTACCTGCATGCTAACTGGGTGTTGCATAGAGATTTGGTAAGTTGATATGTAGTTATGTTTAAGCAAGAAAGATGCATTTATATTTGGAGTATTTTCTAGTTATGTCTAGATATCAGTGCTATATAGTCCTGTGAACCTTATAAGAGGGAGTGGGAGTGCTACAGTCTTAACATAGCCTCGCATTGAGCTTTTTATATAATGTGTCCTTTTCTGACATAGCTAGCTGTCATCTACTGAAAAGGTGAAAGAGAACACATTTGTTTTCCTAAGCTTTTGTTTTTTCTTAAGTCTGTAAATAAAAAATTCACTTGTTTTCATGTAACTTTAGAAATTGACATATTTATGAATAACTTGAAAATAAAACTTGGAGCCAACTGCTTGCTAAGTTACCTGTTAGAAGAGGAGATATTAATCCACTGTATTAGTAGCACTCTTATGCCACTAAGCCTTTATTAATTAAAATTGAGTACATCATTGAGAAGCCTTGCCATGTTAAGGTGCATTAAATTTTAAGAATTTAACAACTTCAGAAATTGGATTTTATTTTATGTGGCAGAATAGTTTTTGCCTTTTTTTTTTTTTTTACCATCTAACATGAAATTGTTTATTAAAACATAATAGATTTAAGTTATTTAAACCTCAAAGTCTCTATTAAAAATATAATTGCATTGTTGTACTTTTGTTTTTCTTTGTGAAGGTAGCAACTATAGTAAGGTTTATAACAGAGTCTTCATTTCAAACAGTTATAAACACAGTGCTGGAAATGATGATCTCTACTCGTGTGTAGACAGGTGCAGCTGATCAGCACACAGAGGCCTACTGAACCATTTTGCTCTATATTTAATGCATTTAACTTCTGTCTTTCAAATCAGAGGTTGCAATATCATATTTCATTTACCTTCAATAAATCTGGAAGTGCATTTAATGGTAGTTATTTCATCTTCAATTCTCATATCTAGAAAGCATTTAGACTAAGACTGATAACACATCAGAAATTTGGTTGAAAGAATTTTTTCCTCATGCAACCTTTATATTTATTAGAAGTAGAATAATCTATTTACAAATAGATTTACATCACAAAAATGAGAAATTCTTTTAGTCTTTATGAAGCTGAAAATTTCTGCTTTTGAGGAGTGGAGTCAGCATAGGGAAAAACTATAACTACTTTTGAGCTACTGACCTTTCTTATGACCTCTAAAAGAATAAAATCTGGGCCTAAAGGGCATTTTCCTCCCATAGAGATAATGTTGCATTTTATTGTAAATTATATTTTCATCATGAAAATATGTTTATTAGATGAATACAAACTGATTTTTAAACCAGTCCTAAAGTTTTTATGTTAATGTATAATGTACTTGAACCACTTACATTAGTATTAACTACTAGAGGCCTGGTGCATGAATTTGTGCACCAGTGGGGTCCCTTGACCTGGCCTCTGGGATCAGGCTGAAACTGGCTCTCTGACATCCCCCGAGGAATCCCAGATTGCAAGAGGGTGCAGGCCAGGCCGAGGGACCCCACCGGTGCACGATTGGGGCTGGGGAGTAATGCAGGAAGTTGGCCAGGCGGGGAGGGACTGCGGGAGGGCTCCAGGGCGTGTCTGGCCTATTTCACTCAGTCCCAATTGGCTGGACCCCAGCAGGAAGCTAACCTACCGGTCAGAGTGTCTGCCCCTTGATGGTCAGTGCACATCATAGCAAGCAGTTGTTGCCTTAGCATATCACTTGCATATTATGCTTTGATTGGTTGAATGGATGACCAGACACTTAGTATATTAGGCTTTTATTATATAGGACTAGAGGCCCAGCACATGAAATTCATGCTCAGGTACAGTCCCTAGGCCTGGCCTGTGATCAGAGCCATCTTCCCCAGCTGCCCACAGCCAGCCCCGCCCCCCTCCACCCGCCACCCCCAGTTCCCCATTTGCCATTGGGTGATCAGTGCCTGATGGCTGGGGGAAGGGACCGAGAGGTCCGTTCTTCCCACCCGCTCGCCAGCCCCATTCCCGCCATGGGTGGCCATCAGGCGATCGGAGCCTTCCAGCCAGGGAAAGGGACTAAGAGGTGGTCAGTGTGCCTCATAGTGACTTGTCCAGCAGTCATTTTGGTCGTTCTGCCATTAGGATCAATTTGCATGTTACCCTTTTATTATATAGGATAGAAGCCTGGTGCACGGGTGGCGGCTGGCTGGCCTGCCCTGAAGGGGGCCCCGGATCGTGGTAGGGGGTCCCATTGGGGGACGGGGCAGGCCTGGGTGAGGGGCTGCAGGTTGTTTTCAGGCCGGCCATGCCCCCAATCGGGATGGGTGTCCCTGCTGGGGGGTGTGGCCAGCCTGGACAAGGGGCAGCAGGCAGTTTGCAGCCTGGCCACGCCCCTATCAGGGTGGGGGGGTCCTTAATGGGGGTGGGGGCTGCAGGTAGTTTGCAGGCTGGCCACATCCCTGGCTTTGTCAGGAAGGACATCCAGAATGTTGTCCAGAAGATGTTAGTCTGTCCAATCTAATTAGCATATTACCCTTTTATTAGTGTAGATAGTAGCAAAAATAATTATGGAGTCTAAATTCTTTTACCTCTCTTTTGGGAACACTTTCTCTTAATGTGGCTTAAACAAGTTTTCTTTGACATAGAAATAGTATAAAACAGGTTATTTAGTCGTCTGTATTGTCAGTGCTGTATCAAGAGTTGGGTGTGATGGGAGCAGTACACCCAAGGTGTAGGCAACAGGAGCATGTACTATCTGTAGATGATTCTAAAATAATAATGAAACAAGCTAAAAGTAGTTTTTAGTTTCACCATGTGCTGCCAATTCTGAATAATATCAGTAATAAAATATTTCTATTCAACTGAGGCAAACCAATCCCACTACTCTACTCCTCTTGATATGCCACTGCCACCTGTTTAGTAATCTCTTAGTCAAAAATATTTTCCAAACTGTAATATATTGTTTGTCTACTGTTGCTTCCTTGATTTCCCTATTTTTCGTAGTGAGATTTCCTGCACTGCCTGGGTATGACTTCTTAGTGCTCTTTCTAAACATCTAACCCTTCTGTGCATATAGGGACACAGAGGCCACTGAACCATTGTGTCAAGTGATAACCTCTGCCCCTAATCTGCATGTTAATGGTTCAGCTGCCTAATTCTTGAACTATTCTTCAGTTCTTAAAGGAAAGATTCGTTTTCATGTTTTTTTTTAAAAAATGTGTCTACCATCCTGCCAACTGAGAATTAAATGTTGGTGTTTTGATGTTACATAATTTTTCAACTATAGCGACATGAGATATATATAGTAATAAAGCATTTACTCTGAAGAATAACTCTCAAAAGATGTAAAACTTGATTTTTATACCCTTTTCAAATATTAGTTATTTTCAGATGAAATATTTACCCTATTGAACAAATATAATTAATAATTAATTATACTCTTTGCTTTTTTTCAGTCAGTTTTACATGAAATGTCAATACTAACCTTAACATGTCTACATAGGTTTATGAATTTAACCGGTTGGTTGAGTTTCTGACTTGCCACAAGAAACTTCATACTAACTTGGATAAGTGGCACAGATTCCTTAAAGATACCATTTTAATATTCCAAAATGTTATTGAAGCTTTTCTTTAATAACATTAACTTTATTATTAATAGAAATACTGGTTGAGATTGTAGAATTATGAAGTTTTTTTGTTTCATACATGAAGTTGAACTTTAACAATTAATAATTATATTTAGTAAAGATTTTGTCACTATTAATCATCACATAGTAGCAGATCAGTAATTGGGGTTTGTCATCCTTGATGGGAAATAGAGTTTTAATAATTTTCGAACCCTTGTTGGGCTGATGGTAGTAGTAAGTGCATATTTATGGATGTTTTAATAAAGATGAGTCAGAAAGGAAACACTATTTATTTTTGTGAGATAATCCAAACCAAACTTTTTAGTTTTAGAAAAGTAAAATATCTATATATAAGGTGGAGTGGCAGTCCAGAGACCCAAGGGGGAAGAGTTGCAATTGAGTTAAAAGGCAGTCTGCTTTAAGAATTCCTTTTTGCTCAGTGGAGATCAGCCTTTTTCCATTAAGCTGTTCAACTGGCTGGATGAGGTCCACCCATATTATGGAGCTTCACTCAGACCCCCCAGTTTAAATGTTAATCTTATCCAAGAACTCCTTCATGGAAAACTTCCAGAATAATGTTTGACCAAATATCTGGGCACCACAATACAGCCAAGTTGACACATAAAATTATCATCTATCTATATAATAAAAACCCAGTAGTCATAATGCCATAACGACCAAAGACTGGTCACCAGGAGGTTGGTGCACAGTGAGGTGCGTGCAGGTGGGCAGGGGGTGCGTGTGCGGTGAGGCACGAGTTAGTGGGCGGGGACTTGATTCTGGGTCCCAGGTCTTGTGCAATGTCCGGCTGGTCTGGGTCTCGCACAATTTTGTGCGCTGGGTCACTAGTATATATATAAAAGCCAAGTGACTGTTATGGCCGAACAACCAGTCAACCAGTTGCTATGATGCTCACTGACCACCAGGGGGCAGACGCTCAATGCAGGAGCTGCCCCTGGTAGTCAGTGCACTCCCACAGAGGGAGCGCTGCTCGGCCAGAAGCCAGGTTCATGGCTGGCGAGCACAGCTGTGGCAGCAGGAGACTCTCCCGACTCTGCAGCAGCGCTACCGAGTGGTGATGGCAGGTGCATTGGTCCAGGATGAGCATGAGCGGCATGGCACCCACCTCCAGCTCGGGCTCCTCCCTGGCCACCTGCTGCTTGGTGCACTGCAGGGCCTAAACCGGCAGTCAGACATTCCCTGAGGGGTCCCAGATTGTGAGAAGGCACAGGCCAGGCTGAGGAGGGACCCCCTCCTGCTCCCACCCATGCACAAATCCGTGCGCCAGGCCTCTAGTCCTATATAAAGGAGTAAACAGAGGCACCAGTTGAAGTAATGTGAGACAAGTTATTTCAGGTCCCACCACCCCCACAAGTTACCTGCTTATATAAAATATGAGTGTTGGGTTATGGACTGTGAATAATTTTTATCCTTTTTATCAAAAGGAACTACGTGTGAAATCTTAATGAAAACTTCAAATAAAAATATGTTTAAGTGATTCAAAGTAAGGAAAAGTTTGAAGTGTATTAGACTGATTGGATTGAGTTTGGTGATTTTCCTGAGTCCAGTCAAATAAAAAGACATGAAGCATCCAAATCCTATTTGATACTTTTTGTGTACAGGGCCAGGGTTTGACTTAACAGTGGTGTCTAAACACTTCTGAAATGGTAGTCCTCCTGTATTAAGTTAAAGCACATTGGCAGGTGCATGAAAAGTATTCACTTCCAGTGCCTCTGTTGTGACCATTTTGAGGACATCCAGCCAATTCATTCACTGTCTATCTGGCCTCTTTCAGTAGAACTGATTATTTTTTATAAAACTCTATAAATTTAGAAATGGTTTTTTTGTACAGTTTGTGAAATAAATTTCAAAGTCAGTTAATTTTTCTTTTACTAGGAAAAATTCTGTGATAAATTAAAAATTCAAAAATACTGTCATATATATGCATGCTAATATTTGTGAATCGAAGTGAAGACTGACAGTAGAGTCTGGCTCCAATTTCCTTTTTTCTTCCATCTCATATTTTTCAGCCATCCCAGAGCTCGTCCTGACTACTTAAATCCCCTTCTACCTTCATCTCCAGCACTTGATATTTATTCATCCTTTAAAGCTCCACTCCTGCTACCTCATCAATAAAGCTTCCCCAACCCCCTACCCCAGTGGTTGGCAAACTGCATCTCGGCTCGCGAGCCGCGGTTTGCTGCTCTGTTGACTAATGAGTTTGCCAACCACTGGGATAGGGGCTTAATTACAAGGAACAACAAACAGCCTGTAATTATTGGAATCAAGAATCTAGGTCAGTGGTCGGCAAACTCATTAGTCAACAGAGCGGCAAACCGCAGCTTGTGAGCCAAGTTTGCCAACCACTGCCCTACCCAATCAGCATATCTGGAAATCTAGAATCCTCTAAGCACTTACTTTGAACTGCCCAAGGGGCACTTAATAGTTTTAGTAATATGTTCTCTATTTGATTTTAAGCTCTTGAGGGCAAGGAGTGTGGCTTATTAATTATTTGTATCCCTACCAATGCCTAGCAGAATACATATGTGTATACAATATTGCTTATATTTGTTGAATGAGTGAATTAGTTAATTTATAAAAGAAATAAAGTGGCTTCCACAGTTATTTTGTATAGGTTATTTCTGATATTAAACCTGATGCTTCACCAAATCTACAGATACATATATACTCTGTTAAGTGTTTTGTTTTTTTTACTATCCTCTTATCTCTGCTGTGATTTACTGCAGTAGAACACTACAGAAAAACTTTTCTAGTCATACTACGTTTTAGTCCTTTTAGCAGCCTCCTCCTTTCTATCTAAAAACACTCAGCTGTTATCATCAATTCAAAGACCATTCAACTAATGATATTGATCTGTTACTCTCTTTTATCATACTCTTCCTTTACCCAATATTTTTGTTTCACCCAGTAAAACCTATTTCCTGACCCTTTGCTTATTTCTGATGTTCTCTTTAATCTTAAGGCTAGAATAGCTCCGTCATAATGTATTTATATCCCTCACTTTGCATCCAGAAACATCTTACAAGTCCCTTCTTGTTAAATTATTCTTTAATTATAGATAAGGGGGCATTACCTATGGTCTTCTAAACATACTAGCTGTTCTGAATTTGCAACTCTCATATTCCACTTTTATACAACATTTAACTGACCAGTTTATCACTAGTCACAATGTAAATAATTTCTAGCTAGTAATTGTTCATTTTTAATGTATTAGTGCACTCAATGTTGACTGGATTTTATGCTTTTTGTCGAAAATATTTGTGAATCTATATCAGACAGATCATAGAAATGGTATAAGATTAAATAAGACTCTAGGTAGTAAAATAGTAAAGACTTGGGCTTTTGACATATTTTCTAAGGAACTTAATAGAAAGTAACATAGTAGTTAATCTGATTGGCCTATTAATCATTGTTTTTTGTTATTGTATTCATCAAGTTCTCATTAATATGTTCTACTTTTTAAAAAATCCGATATCCAAATTTTCATTTTAATGATTCCTTTAATGGTTTTAACCATAGTGATAGCTAACTTGGAACTGCCAGGCACATAGGGTGGTATTTTACCTTGTTGCTTAAGTGGAGTATAATTTTAAGTGAGATATACTATAATATAACTTTTCATCATGAAAACACCATGATGATGTTTTGGTCACTCCTGTCCTAAACCAATTCAAAATAGTTTTTTTATGCCATAGTAAAATTTCCTAGGAAATAAATCTCTACAGAAATTTTCTTTGGGCGTATCCCAGTGGGGATGTGCAATAGCCCTGGGGACCAGTGCTAAACATATTTAAAAGATGCTGGAGCTATTTCAAAGCTTTAATCTGACTTATTTTCTTAAATATCTGATAGTGCTGCTGTCCTGCAGTTTATTTTAATTATACTGGGTAACGTAGAATCATTTGGTGTTGCTTAAGCTGCCCTTGGTGAAAGATGTTTTGGTTTCCTAGCAACCGGTAAGTAAGATTGAACTCTGAGAAGTCAACCCTAAAACTTGATTTCATAGGGTCTGTTTTGTCAAGACGTGTTATTTTATTATTTATTGATGATAGCATGATAAATTATTGTGGTATTTTGGATCTGATTCTTTATATTTGTGTGAAAGATTGCCTTGTTTACTAGTTTTGCTTACTAATATCAGTGTTTCCTCATGATTATATATTTTTTTATTTATGGTGCACTTTCTTAATGTCTGCTGAACTGTACAAGAGAAACTGAGCAACAAAGAGTTAAATGACTTAATTCTGGTTACTTGGAGAACTCTAACCAAGCTGGACCACTAAATTAAGGGATTTTTTTCCTCTAGGTCAGTGATTTTTAAATTGCAGATTGTATGTCATGGGTCAGGAAATCACACTACACAACCAGACTTTTATATATTTATTTATAGCAAAATATCAAAGTGCATCGTATGTATTTAAGGCAATTGTTTCATGAAACTTCTTTTCAATTACATGTTTATGTGGTCATGTAATATTAAATGATTTTCTTCCTGTGGGTGGTGTTCAAAAAGGTTTGAAAGTCACTACACTAAAAGGCTCTTTTCCAAATGGTATTTGATATTGTTAGGAAAAGAGAACATCAAAGGAAAAACTTAGTTAAATCTTTAGAAAATACTTAGTAATTTACTGTTTTATGCAAACTTCTTGACATTGATTATAAAATCTTTTTGAATAAAGCCCTTTATAGAATACTAGAGGCCCGGTGCACGAAATTCCTGCACTGGGGGTGGGGATGTCCCTCAACCCAACCTGCCCCCTCTCACATACTGGGAGCCCTCAGGGGATGTCCTACTGACGGCATGTCCCAGGGGGAGCGGGCCTAAGCTGCAGTCTGGCTTCCCTTTGTGGGAGGCGACCGGGCTGATCAGGGGCAGGCACCAGGTCCATCACCCCGCTGCTGCAGCCACTGCCAGTCACCATAGCCTCCAAGGTGTTTTCATCAACACAGACTCCAGTCCCTTCACCATGAAAAAATGACAACTTTCTTTAGGCATTTTCAAGATGTGTCTTTCATAGGATATGACATTTCTTTCTTTATATATATATATTTTTTTATCCTCAGCTGAGGATATGTTTCCATTGACTTTTAGAAAATGTGGAAGAGAAAGGGAAAGACAGAGAGAAACATCAAAGTGAGAGGAACACTTTGATTGGTTGCCTCCTGCATGAGCCCTGACCTGGGCCCCGGCCAGGGAGGAGCCTGCAACCTAGGTACATGCCCTTGAACAGAATTGAACCCAGACTCTGCGGTCAGCAGGCCAAGGCATTATCCACTGAGCCAAACCGACTAGGGCAGGATATGACATTTCTTAGCCCTCCAGTAGCGGACTTTCGTTTTTTTCTCCAGAAGTGTGGTGGAAAAACCCTAGATCACCTTCTTGGATTCTTATTATCCAAGTTACTAAGAATATTACCAGTGGCATACAGGAAGCTTAGCCAATGAGCAGTCAGAAAAGGTATTTGCTCTGTAGTTCACACCAATCACCGGCTGGGCCCTGCCCAGGCCTAAAGTCTCTGGCTAAAGCTTTAGGCCTGGGCAAGGGACCCCCAGCTCCCTCTGATTGTCGGCTCCGCCCCTGCCCCCTCGGCTCTGATCGCAGTCTTGGCCCTGCCTAGGAGCCCCTGGTTCAGACCCTTCCCAGGCTGCTCAGGGCCCACGTGGGGCCTACCTCAGAGTGACCTGGGTGCCAGGATGTTCCCGGGACCCAGGCACTGGGGCCTATATACGCAAATTAACCGCCATCTTTGTTGGGTTAATTTGCATACCCACTCTGATTGGCTATGGGCGTAGCGGAGGTACGGTCAATTTACATGTTTGGCTATTATTAGGTAAGATACTTTTGTGAGTAGGGTTTATATCTGGGTGGGAAAATTTCAGGCAAGTTCCATTTTCTTCCTTAATACCTTTCTAAATTGTCTGCATAGTTTGCAATTAACATATATTATTATATTGTTACTAGAGGCCCGATGCACGAAATTCGTGCAAGAGTAGGTCTTCCTTCCCCCAGCTGCCGACATCAGCCTCAGCTAGAGGCTGGCACCCGGGACCCACGGTTCCCTCCGGCCGCCAGCAGGCACCTTCCCTAGCAGCCCTGGCTTCATCTGGAAGGTTGTCTGGTCTAATTAGCATATTATGCTTTTATTATTATAGACTAGAGGCCTGGTGCACAACTTCATGCACCAGTGGAGTCCCTTGGCCTAGCTTGTGGGATCAAGCCAAAATCGGCTCTCCGACATCCCTTGAGGGGTCCCGGGTTGTGAGAGGGTGCAGGCCAGGCTGAGGGACCCCACCGGTACACAATCAGGGATAGGGAGGGATGCGGGAGGTTGGCCAGCCAGGGAGAGACCACAGGAAGGCTCCAGGGAGTGTCCGGCCTATCTTACTCAGTCCTGAATAGGCCAGACCCCAGCAGCAAGCTAACCCACTGGTTGGAGCGTCTGCTCCCTGGTGGTCAGTGCACGTTATAACGAGCAGTTGAGTGGCCTTAGCATAACATTAGCATATTATACTTTGATTGGTTGAGCAGATGACTGGACACAACATATTAGGCTTTTATTATATAGGACTAGAGGCCCGGTGCACGAAATTCGTGCATAGGGGTATGTGTCCCTCAGCCCAGCCTACATACGTGCACGGGGGTATGTGTCCCTCAGCCCAGCCTACCTGGATTGGGCCTAAACGGGCAGTCTGACATCCCTCTCACAATCCAGGACTGCTGGCTCCCAACTGCTCGCCTGCCTGCCTTCCTGATTGCCCCTAACCACTTCTGTCTGCCAACCTGATCACCCCCTAACCACTACCCTGCCAGCCTGATTGATGGCTAACTGCTCCCCTGCCAGCCTGTTTGCCTCTAACTGCCCTCCCCTGCAGGCCTGGTCACCCCTAACTGCCCTCCCCTGAAGGCCTGGTCACCCCCAACTGCTCTCCCTGCAGGCCTGGGTCCCCCCCAACTGCCCTTCCCTGCAGGTCCGGTCGCCCCCAACTCCCCTCCTCTGCCAGCCTGGTCACCTCTAACTGCCTTCCCCTGCAGGCTTCATTGCCCCCAACTGCTTTCCCTTGCAGGCCTGGTCCCTCCCATATGCCCTCCCCTGCTGGCCATCTTGTGGTGGCCATCTTATGTCCACAAGGGGGCAGGATATGTGACCACATGGGGGCAGCCATCTTGTGTGTTGGAGTGATGGTCATTTTGCATATTACTCTCTTATTAGATAGGATAGAGGCCTGGTGCATGGGTGAGGGCCAGCTGGTTTGCCCTGAAGGGTGTCCCGGATCAGGATGGGGATTCCCTTGGGGCATGGGGCAGCCTGGGCGAGGGGCCTGTGTTGGTTTTCAGGTGAGCCATGCCCCTCGGCAACCCAAGCAGAGGCCCTGGGACCTGGGATTTATTTATCTTTTATAATTGAAACTTTGTAGCCTTGAGTGGAGGCCTTTGTAGCCTTGGAGGGTGTGCAGAAAGCTTGGCTTCCTCCATTACTGGGGAAACGCAAGCCTCCTGTTCGCTTAGTGGCTGCAGCCTTTTTTGTTGGGATTTATTTATCTTCTATAATTGAAACTTTGTAGCCTTGAGTGGAGGCCTGGGCTGGCCAGGGTGTGCGGAAAGCTTGGCTTCTTCCATCACTGGTGGCAAACCAAGCCTCCTGTTTGCAGCCATCTTGGTTGGGTTAATTTGCATACTCGCTCCTGATTGGCTGGTGGGAGTGGCTTGTGAGTGATGGTTAATTTGCATATTACTCTTTTATTAGATAGGATAGTCAGAAAAAGAAATGTTTAACAGACTGATAGATCTCAGAGGGGAGGGGTGGTATGGTGGGAACAGGAAGAGATTAACCAAAGAACTTCTATACATATGTATATACTAGAGGCCTGGTGAATGAAAATTCATTCACTGGAGGGGGGGGGTCCCTCAGCCCAGCCTGCCCCTTGTCACTGTCTGGGAGCCCTCAGAGGTGGGAGGCAACCTGGCGATCAGGGGAAGGCAACTCCCCCATCACACCTCTGCTGCTGCTACTGCTGGCAGCACGAGACTTGTCCGGCCCTGGTTACCTGACCCTCAGGCGGCTCTGGGCAGCTGGGCAGCCACCATCAGAGGCTTGCCTGCGCCTCGGGCATCGGCTGGGCAGTTACCAACTGAGGCTTGCCTGCGCCTCGGGCCGGCCCTGGACAGCTGTGCTGCTGCCATCCTAGGCTTGCCTGCTCCTTGGGCCGGCCCTCGGCGGCTGGCCCTCGGCAGCTGGGGGGATGAGGTGTCTGGGGGACACCAGAGGCAGATGCGCGGAGCGGCCACACCCACCTGGGGACAGGCCCAGCCATGCCACATGCCTGCCGCACCGGCGGGGCTGAGGGGACTGGGCGCCGCCATCTTGTGGCTGTGGGTGCCTCCATATTTGAGGGCATGGCAGTCAATTAACATATTCCCTACTTATTAGCTGTGGTCGCCATCTTTGTGAGGGCATGACAGTCAATTAGCATATTCCCTCTTTATTAGATAGTATAGCTGTGAACACAGACAATAGTGGGGTGAAGGCCCGGGGTGGAGCAGGGGCTGGGTGGATGGGGACACAGCAGGGGAAAATGGGGGCATTCTGTAATACTGTCAACAAAAACTATGTAGTAAAACTTTTGATGAAAATGTCTATTTAGTCTGTTATTAAAGTCTACACATAATATTCAATGTGGTTTAATGAATTTTATGTTAAAGGATTGTTGCTATTAAATATAAAAAGTCATGAATACACTTGTGACCTTAAAGGGGGCCAGTAAATTCTTTAGGAGGGAACAAGCAGAAAGGGCCTAAGACTATCCATATACTGAAAGAGATAAAGCAGCAAAGTAATTGAATAGTTGGGGAGAAAGGAACCTGCATTCTTGTCCTCTGTTTTGCCCTTTCTCTGTGCTTTAGCTTCTTTGAAGTGAATATTAGGAACATATTAAGCATGCTTCCTTAACACACAGATTCATGGAAGAAAACTGCTTTGTAATTATAAGATTTAATCATTGCTTATTACTTGTGATTTGCTTCATTTATTGGGGACTCCTGGGATTTACTCTGATTTTCTTGTTTAATTGTATAACTAGTAAAACATAAAATAGCATCCATAAAATTTAGGCTTGCAGATAAAACAAAGGTTTTATTGATAACAACTGGTTAAGACAAACTTAAATGAAGTTGCATTAATTTTGTTAACATTATGAATATTGTGGTTATTCTAGAGTATTTTTACTTAAATAACCAATTGCGTAGTTTTCCTGCTTGACAATATCTGATTGCAAACAATCCATTAAGTTTCTTAATAAATGCTACATTTGCTTAATCTTTATAGTGATATTGAGCTTACACAATGTGCTATGTTTTATTATTTGGAAATAACAAAAAAAGTGGCCCACTCAATTTTACTAAATGGCACAACTGCAAATATCATACCTATTTATATGGATATATTACAAGATGATAATAAAACATTATGCCATTTAGTTTGCATATTGCTTCAATTCTACTTTTTCTTTGATTCTGAATTAGACTTTCAGAGACTTTATCAGCACAATGCTAGAATCTTTTTAGTCAGACTTCTGACCAATTAAGAATGGTTATTGTAAATAAGCTCAAGTTGTTTTTTTAAAAAAATAGAGTTTAAGATAATATTTTTGGGTGATCCTGAAAATTAACCAGAAATAGAGAATTATCTGAGTTGTATAAGTCAGATACATCTTCTCTGCTTTTACATAATTGTTGTAATACATCATTATGTGATTTACATATCTGCTCCCGTTTTTATAAGTAAAATTTACTATCATCCAGAGCAGTATGTTTCCACAAATAGGACAAATTTGGGGTGGTTTTGTTTAAAAGAATTTTGAATCATGTTATTGGAGACAAGAATTTACCACTTTCTGCCTACATCTGATATAAGCTATTATCTTATTTAATAATAGAGGCCCAGCATGCATGAGTAGCTTGCTCCTGCTTGCCTCAGCTGGCCACCCCGCCCATGGCCACTGGTAACTCATGCCCCGCCTGCCGCAAGAGTCTCTGCTCATTTGGTCGTCATGGTGTTATGGTGTTACGTCCACAGGCCTTTTATTAATATAGATGGTGTTAATGGTGAACTCTCCCCCCACTTTATTTCTTCTGGCCTTTAAATTTTTATATTAGCAAAAGAGAACACACTGTGTGTAGTCAGAATACCAGGAAATGTTTTTTTCAAAAGAGTTCAGAATTTTCTAAATTATACTCTGAAAAAGCATATGTAAAATTATTATTTCAGTTCATCTTTTAAATAATAAACTCAGGCCTGAGAGTATTATATAATCCAGATTTCTGAACATTTGCCAAAGTAATTTAAAGATAGAATGTATTAGGTTTGATTTTCTGTGACTTAACCTAACCTGTTTTATATAAACCTGTTTTATGTCACTGGTGCCCATGGCCACATACATTTTTCATGAAGTCTTTTGAGTTTGGCAACCATATCACTTTACAAACAAATGAGAAATGATCAAACAAGGGGTAAAAAGTAAGTCTTCTTGCCCTGCCAGTGTGGTTCAGTGTGTGAGCATCAACCTATAAACCAGGGAGATCATGGTTCGATTCCCAGTCAGGGCACATGCCTGGGTTGCAGGCTTGATCTCCAGTGTGGGGTGTGCAGGAGGCAGGCGATGAATGATTCATCATCGATGTTTCTCTCTCTCTCTCTCAGTCTCCCTTCCTCTCTGAAAATCAATAATATATATATATATATATATATATATATATATATATTTATATATATTAAAGTAAGTCTTCTTACAGAAATCAGCACAAGCAGTTAGCCATATTTCAAAGTTAGTTCAACATTAAAGTTCAAGATTTTTTGTATGTTTTTGTTTTTCTAACCAACACAAATTTTAATTTAGATGTAGTAAAGCTAAGTTTTCTCAAGCACAATTAGCTATTACTGGTAAATGCACTATAGTTAATTGAATGAAAGTTTCCTACCCTCAGGATAGCTGGATTGTACTTTTCCTTTATGCATATCACTTTGTTATAATTACCTATGTCCATGTTTAATTATTTAATTTATATATAATTAGCCTTCAGATATATGTCAGCTATAGATACAGTACTCTAAATAGTATATAATCTGAGGATTCTTAACTTTCTGTTCAAAAATAGATGTCTGAATTTAAGATTAGTTTCGACTCTCTGAATTTGCAAATGTTTTCAAATCACAGAAAGTCTTGTAATTCATTGTTAGTACAGTTTAAGATGCCTACTTAACAAAAATATAAAAGGTAAACATAGGCTGCTTTAAACATCTGTTAAAAATTTTTTTTCAATAAATCTTTATTGTTCAGATTACAGGTGTTCCTCTTTTTGTTTTCCCCCTATAGCTCCCCTCCACCTGATTCCCCACCCCACCCTACCCCATGCCCTTACCCCCTGCAACTGTCTTCATCCATAGGAGTAAGATTTTTGTCCAATCTCTTCTCGCACCACTCACACCCGCTTCCCCTGAGAATTGTCAGTCCACTCCCTTTCTATGTCCCTGATTCTATTATATTCACCAGTCCATTTTGTTCTTCAGATTTTTTATTTACTTGATTTTTAGATTCACTTGTTGGTAGGTATGTATTTGATGTCATTTTGTTGTTCATAATTTTTATCTTTACCTTTTTCTTCTTCTTCCTCTTCTTAAAGAATACCCTTCAGCATTTCATGTAATCCTGGTTTCGTGGCGATGAACTCCTTTAGCTTTTTCTTGTCTGTGAAGCTCTTTATCTGACCTTCAACTCTGAATGATAGCTTTGCTGGGTAGAGTAATCTTGGTTGTAGGTTCTTGCTGTTCATCACTTTGAATATTTCTTGCCACTCCCTTCTGGCCTGCATAGTTTCTGCTGAGAAATCAGCTGACAGTCGTATGGGTACTCCCTTGTAGGTAACTAACCGTTTTTCTCTTGCTGCTTTCAAGATTCTCTCTCTGTCTTTTGCCTGCGGCATTTTAATTATGATGTGTCTTGGTGTGGTCCTCTTTGGATTCCTTTTGTTTGGGGTTCTGTGCACTTCCTGGACTTGTAAGTCTATTTCTTTCACCAGGTAGGGAAAGTTTTCTGTCATTATATCTTCTAATAGGTTTTCAGTATTTTGCTCTCTCTCTTCTTCTGGCACCCCAAAAATTCAGATGTTGGTACGCTTGAAGTTGTCCCAGAGGCTCCTTACACTATCTTCATATTTTTGGATTCTTTTTTCTTTTTGTTTTTCTGGTTGGGTGTTTTTTGTTTCCTCATATTTCAGATCTTTGGTTTGATTCTTGGGGTACGTTGATTTGCAGTTGAGTTTCTGTATATTTTTTATTTTAGACAGTGTATGCTTCATTTCTGACTGGTCCTTTTCCATTTTTTTGGCATTCTCATTAAGGTCCTTGAAGGTCTCACTAAGCTCCTCAGAAATGTCATCAGGTTTCTCGGCGGTTTTTAGAAGATTCTTGAGTAATCTTATAAATGTGGTTCTGAACTCTATGTCGTCCAGTAGTTTGCTTTCCTCCGTTTCTTTCATTCGTGACATGTTTCTTTGTTTCCGCATTTTGGCTGCTTCCCTGTGTTGATGGAGTGGCTTTGTGTGGTAGTTGACTTATAGGGGGCAGTAGCTCAGCTTCCCCAATCACCTGATGTGGACGCTCTTGGTACACCCCTTTGTGGGCTGAGTGCAAAGTCTTGGTGTAGTTAAGCCTTAATTGCTGTTGGTACACTGGGAGGAATTGACCTCCAGGCCAATTGGCTGTGAGGACTCGCTGTGTCTATAAGAACTGCTGTGCTGGAGACACGCTTATGGTGCTGGACTTGTTTCAGTGGGGCTTTTGTGCTTGCTGAGTCTGCCTCTTGAATGTGTCACTTATGCATATGAGGAGTTGAAATCTGGTTTCTCACACTGACCACTAGGTATACTGGCTTCTGGATCTCCAATGGGGTGCAGGTCAGCTATTGTCTGAGTCCACCCAGCAGGAGCTACAGCGAGAGCTACAGTTTTCTCCTCTTTGCTTGGGGTTTGGAGGTTTTGGAGCTGTCTGATCCGGGCTGCAAGTTTGTTAGGTTAAGCTGCGATAGGGGAGGCCTTTCTTATGCTAAAGCTGTTGCTTGGAGCTTGGGTGGGTTTGTAGGTTGTGTGGAGCGGGGTCTCAGGGCGTCACTAGGCTAGGGCGTGGCAAACAGCAATGGCTGCTAGTTAGCCGGCTCTGTGTCTCCGACTGCGTCCCGTGCCCCAGAGCAGTAAACAATTATTCTTGCACGCAGCTCTGCAAGCAGGCCCCCCTCACTTTCCGACCCGGTGGCAGACAATCCAGCTTTTCCCCGTAGGAGTTTGGGTCCCCCGTGTCTCCCCAGAAACTGTATTTCATAGTAATCGGGGGCTTGTCTCCCTTTGGGTTGAAACAAGCAACGCCTGCCGCCAGTCCAGATCCTGCGCCTCCGTACCTCAGCTATTCAGCGCTTGTGCACGTCTCAATGCTCTTTTCTCTTCCCTTCTAGTTGTAGAACTTCCACTCAGCCATCTTTCCCATGGCTCTGGGTGATAGACGTTTTGTCTTTTAGTTGTAGTTTTGAAATTGTTGTGCGAGGCAGCAGTTTAGGTGTTTACCTACACTGCCATCTTGGATTCCTCTCCCTGTTAAAATTTTGTTTTTAAACATCTTATGCCATTTGAAGTGAAGATCATATTTTTCTCCATAATTTAATAGACCATGAAGTTGGAAGGCATATTAGAAGTAAGCTGACCATTCCGATTCCTTGCATGATGTGGTAAATAATTCTTGGTAATATCTGCAGAAGATAATCATCCTGTGACTGCTCATCACTACCAGTAGTGGCTAGCATTCTGCCTTATTAGGATAGACTTCTTGTTACACAGCTGTAAGCCTTAGAAGGTTGAGTTACAAATTTGGTGTTCATGACATTCATCCTTTAGCCTCTCTCTTTTGATTGATCTTCTCTTTTATTGTCTTTCCTTTTGTTAACACAAGATGGTAATATCAGATGTTGGCTGGGACTTTCTGGTGAAGAGGAAGAGGGGAATTTGACAATGAAATGAAGTATGTGAAAAGTAGGAAGAAGTGACGAATATCAAAAGGAAAAATTAAGAAGAAAAATAAGAAAGGGTTGAATATAGTAAGGAGTAATTAAGGATCTTATGTTTTCTATTCCTGAATAATCACTTTCTATTATCATGAGCTAAAGAGGAAAAATTAAGCCACTATTATAGTTGCCACTCCCCTGCTAGCCTGAGATTTGTTTGAATCTTAGTTCCTGTAAAGGCATAAACCGTAACAGTTTCACCACTTAATTTTGTAACCTTTGGAAGAATTACCTCTCTGTGTTACTTTCCTTATATATAAAAACTAGAGGCCTGGTGCATGAAATTCGTGCACTGGGTGGGGGAGGTCCTTCAGCCTGGCCTGCGCCCTCTCACAGTCTGGGACCCCTAGGGGGATGTCTGCCTGCAGGGATTGGGCCTAAGCTGGCAGTCAGACATCCCTCTTACAGTCCAGGACCCCTTGCTCCTTACCACCCACCTGCTTGCTGCTTCTTAGCACTGCCACTGCCGCTGCACTTGCCAGCCATGAAGCCGGCTTCTGACTGAGCGGCGCTCCCCCTGTGGGAGAGCACTGACCATCAGGGGGAAGCTCCTGTGTTGAATGTCTGCCCCCTGGTTGTCAGTGCACATCATAGCAACCAGTCATTCTGCCGGTTGTTCCACCCTTTGGTTGATTTGCATATTAAGGCTCTTACAATACAGGATGGGCCATACCTATATTTTTGTCTTTTAGATAGAGATTCATTTGAAGTATTAGGACTATGTCTGGCACAAAATAAATATTCACTAAGAGCACTTTCATCATCAGGTTGCCCTAGGAAAATAAGTGCCTTAGGGCAAAGAACTTTATTCATTTTATTTACTGCTATATCTTCAGTACATAGAAGAATATTGTATGTATAATAAAAATTTATTGAATGAAAAATGGATTCTTCTCAGCTCTACCTTCAACACCAATCTCAGATCAAATTACACTAAGACCCTTCCATAACTCAAATTGGAATATAGCACTGTAGGCCATGGGTCCCGATTATCTGACCAATGTCTTTTCTTAAAGAAGAGTAAACTGTAGTGCTTATTTTCAGAAAGAAGAAGATTTAGGAAGTGTAAACCATGAAGGGAAGGCAAATTTGGCAGAGTTTCTGCAGTTCTAGCTCAGGATCCCTGGATCAATCCAATAAATCAAGTGCCAACTAATAGCAAGATTCCAAAATTCATAGTTGCCAGGACATGGATTTGGATTTTGCAGGTAATTGTACAGGCTCACCTTGATCATTTCATTAATTTCTGTTTACAATAATCTAGCCCCCCAGTTTACACTGTTGAATTTTTTTCCTCAAAAATTTTAAAATATATTTTTATTGATTTCAGAGAGGAAGAGACGGGGAGGGAGATAAAAAAACATCAGTGAGGAGGGAGAATCATTGATAGGCTGCCTACTGCACACCCCCTACTGCAGATTGAGCCTGCAAACCAGGCACCTGCCCTGACCAGGAGTCAACTAACCATGACCTCCTGGTTCTTGGAAGCTCAACCACTGAACAACACTGGCTGAGCACATCATTGAAATTTTTTGGATTCCACGTATTAACTCTGGACTTTGCCTCATCATTTCTGTCACTATGATTTTAATCTAGGCCATCTGGATTAATGCAAAACTCTCAAGTGGTCTTCCTGATTTTTACTCTTATGTTTTTATGACCTAATATCTATATAGCAATCTAGACCCCTCTAAAAAGTAAATCAATCATGTCATTTGGGACTACCTAAAATTTTGCAAGTTTCCCACCTGTGAGACTGATACACTCAAAATCTATCCCAAACGTATCATATTATGTCTTTTTACCTTGCTGTAAAAAGACAAAAGAATGGAAAGCTGAAAACTGCAACATTGTTTTATGTATCACTAAGAAAGAAAACATGCTGTAAATTTGACTGTCACACCACAGAAGTTGTAAGACATAACCCAATTAAAGAAATGTTAAAATTAAAAAGAAAGTGAAAATTGGAATCCATGAAACACATTTTTCTTGCCATTTGGTAATCGAAAATTGCTGGTATGTATTTACTCATACAATGGCAAATAATTGAGGAGACTATTATTTCTGTCTTTAATGATAATTCTTAACTTTCACCATTATATATGATATTTCCTCTGGGGTTTTGGTGGGTACCTTTATCAGGTTCAAGATGTTCCCTATATGTATTTAACTAGAGGCCTAGTGCATGAATTTATGCACCAGTGGGGTCCCTCAGCCTGGCCTGTGGGATTGGGCTGAAACTGGCTCTCTGACATCCCCTGAGGGGCCCAGATTGAGAGAGGGCACAGGCCAGACTGAGGGACCCCACCAGTGCATAATCGGGGCTGGGGAGGAACACAGGAGGTTGGCCAGCTAGGGAGGGATTGCAGGGGGCCTCCAGGGCATATCTGGCCTGTCTCGCTCAGTCCTGATTGGCCAGACTCCAGCAGCAAGCTAACCTACCAGTCAGAGCTTCTGCACTCTGGTGGTCAGTGCACGTCATAGCGACTGGTTGACTGTTTGCCCCCTGGTGGTCAGTGCACATCATAGCAAGCAGTTGAGTGGCCTTAGCATATCATTAGAATATTATGCTTTGACTGGTTGAATGGCCAACCAGTTGACCAGACACTTAGCATATTAGGCTCTTATTATATAGGATTGTTTCTTAATCAAGAATGAATTTTACTAAATGCTTTTTCTGCATATTTTGAGATGGTCATATGATTATTTCCTTTAATCTGTTAATGTGGCAACTTACATATATACTAGAGGCCCAGTGCACGAAATTTGTGCACTGTGGGGGGGTCCCTCAGCCCGGTCTGTACCATCTCCAACCTGGGACCCCACAGGGATTGGGCCTAAACCAGCAGTCGGACATCCCTCTCACAATCCTGGACTGCTGGATCCCAACTGCTCGCCTGCCTGCCAGCCTGATAACCCCCTAACCCACTCCCATGCCAGCCTGATTGACACATAACTGCTCCCCTGCTGGCCCGATTGCCCCCAACTGCCCTCCCCCGCTGGCCCAGTAACCCCCAATTGCTCTCCCCTGCCAGCCCATTCGCCCCCAACTGCCCTCCCTTGAGGCCTGGTTGCCCCCAACTGCCCTCCCCTGTAAGCCTGGTCCCTCCCCCAACTGCCCTCCCCTGCTGGCTTGTTTGCCCACAACTACCCTCCCTTGCTGGCCATCTTGTGGTGGCCATCTATAACCACATGGGGGCAGCCATCATGTGTGATGGCATGACATTCAATTTGCATATTCTTTATTATATAGGAAAGCATTACTTTGCTTTGTTCAAAATCATTGCAAATTTAGTCTGGACTTATGCTATGCTTGCAAGTTTGTTCTATGAAAAAGCCACACGTTCTTTTGTAAGTCATGCTTTCCTTACTATCTTTATATATATTCACTAAAGGCCTGGTGCACAAAATTCGTGCATGGGTGCAGTCCATAGTCCTGGCAGACAATCGAAGTGCAAGTGCCTGGCGTGGAAGGGCAGCTGACTTCTGGGCCCTGGGCAAAGTCTGGACTCTGCATGCTCCCCTCCACCTGAGTCATGGAGCCTGAGTCCCCACGCAGAGAAGTGGTGAGCGTGGCCAGATGCCGCAGACCAGGGCGCAGTGTGGGCCTCTGGGCCACCCAGTGGCGCCGCACGGAAGCCGAGAGGGCAGCACGCTCTCTCCTGGCCGACCTGGCAGACAAGCTCCTGCGCGAACCCACAGGGAGCCCAACCAGCCCCTGCAGTCCCAGTCACTGTGGCCTGGCTCACCCAGAAGAGGCCAGGCCGCACAGGTGCGGGGCGGGCTTCTTGTGAGCGACTGTCACCTGAGCACAGGGGCTTTAGCCCTGGTGTCCTGGGGGACAGTAGCAGAGGGAGTGAGAGCAAGCTTGGTGGACATCCTGCATTCTCACTGCACCTCCATCCCGGTCAACCCTGCCCCCAGGTAGCTGGCAAGAGGTCGCAGTGCATCGTCGATGTCTGCCATGTTCCGTGGTGGGTCAGCGCACATCATAGCGAATGGTCGAACTCCCAGTCAAACCATCGCCCGAGGGGACAATTTGCATATTAGGCTTTTATTATATAGGATTATTATTAATAATATTACAGATATCTCCCATTTCCCCCACCTTTACCCCTCTCCTCCCAGTTCCCATACACCCCACACCAGGTCTTCCCTATTGCCCGTGTCCATGGGTTATGCATATAAGTATATACATTCTTTATTTTATGTCTTCTCATCTCCCCCTCCCCAAATCACGGTATTTCAGTCTGTTCCATGCTTCCATGCTTTGGGTCTTATTTTATTGGTCAATTCTTTTTGTTCATTAGATTCCACAAATAAGTGAGGTCATGTGATATTTGTCTTTCTCAGATTGGCTAATTTCACTTAGTATAATATTTTCCAGGTCCATCCATGCTGTCCCAAAGGGTAAGAGATCCCTCTTTTTTTACAGCTGCACAGTATTCCATTGTGTAAATGTCCCACAGCTTTTTTTATCCATTCGTCTACTGATGAACACTTGGGCTGTTTCCAAATCTTAGCTATTTGAAATAACGTTGCTATGAACATAGGGGTGCATATATTCTTTCTGATTAGTGTTTTAGGATTTTTAGGATATATTCTCTGAAGTGGGATCACTGGATAAAATGGGAGTTCCATTTTTAATTTTTTGAGGAAATTCCATACTGTTTTTCATAGTGACTGCACCAGTCTACCTTCCCACCAGCAGTAAACTAGGGTTCCCTTTTCTCCACATCCTCACCAACACTCGTTTGTTGATAGCAATCCTGACAGGTGTGAGGTGATATCTTCTTGTGGTTTTAATTTGCATTTCTCTGATGATTAGTGACTTTCGGCATTTCTTATGTATCTTGGCCATTTGTATGTCCCATTTGGAGAAATGTCTATTTAGGTCTTCTGCCCATTTTTTAATTGGATTGTTTGTCTTCCTTTTGTTAAGTTATATTTTGGATGTTAACCCCTTATCAGATGTATCATTGGCAAATATGTTCTTCCATACAGTGGATTCCATTTTCATTTTGATGGTGGTTTCTTTTGCTGTGCAGAAGCTTTTTATTTTGATGTAGTCCCATTTGTTTATTTTCTCCTTAGTTTCCTTTGCCTGAGGAGATGTATTGGCAAAAATTCTGCTGTGTGAGATGTCTGAGATTTTACTGCCTGTGTTTTCTTCTAAGATTTTTATGGGTTCAGTCTTTTATCCATCTTGAGTTTATTCTTATGTATAGTAGAAGTTGGTGATGTAGGTTCATCATTTTGCATGTGTCTGTCCAGTTTCCCCAACACCATTTGTTGAAGAGACTGTCTTTACTACATTGTATGTTCTTGCCTCCTTTGTCAAATATTAATTGACTGTAGTGGTATGTGTCAATTTCTGGGGTCTCTGTTCTGATCCATTAATCTATATGCCAGTACCAGGCTGTTTGGGTTATAATGGCTTTATAGTATAGTTTTTTATCTGGTATTGTGATCTCTCCAACTTCTTTCTTCTTTCTCTGCAACTTTGGTGGTTCATATAAATTTTTGGAGTATCCTAGTTCTGTGATGTATGCCCTTGGTATATAAATAGGGATTGTGTTGAATCTATAGATTGCTTTGGGTAGTGTAGACATTTTAATGATGTTAATTCTTCTAATCCATGAACATGGTATACATTTCCATTTGCTTGTATCATCCTCTATTAATTTTTTCAATGTCCTCTAGTTTTTCAACTACAGGGCTTTTACCTCCTTGATTAAGTTTATTACTAGGTATCTTATTTTATTGTTGTTGCAATGGTAAATGGGATTGCTTTTTTAGTTTCTCTTTCTGAGAATTCATTGTTGGTGGATAAAACTGCCTTTGGTTTCTGGATATTGATTTTTTATCCTGCTACATTGCCAATTCATTTAAGTCTAGTAGTTTCTTGATGTAGTCTTTAGGATTTTCTATGAACAATATCAGTCATCTGGAAATATGACTGATATTTCCAGATGACTTTCTCCTTTTTACTTTCTCCTTTCCAATTTGTATGCCTTTTATCTCCTTATCTGATTGCTTTGGCTAGGACTTCCAGTACTATGTTGAATAAGAGTGGTGAGAGCAGACATCCTTGTGTTGTTTCTGTTCTTAAGAAAAATGCTTTTACTTTTTGCTTATTGAGTATGATATTGGCTGTAGGTTTGTCTTATATGACCTTTATCATGTTGAGATACGATTTCTCTATTCCCACTTTACTGAGAGTTTTTATCAAAAAAAAAAAAAAAAAGTGCTGGATTTTGTGGCCTGTAATTCTCTTTCATTGTGTTGTCTTTATCTGGTTTTGGTATTAGGGTGAGGCTGGCTTCATAGAATGAGCTTGGAAGTGTTCCTTCCTCTTTAATTTTTTGGAATAGTCTGAGGAGGATAGGTTTTAGGTTTTCCTTGATATTTGGTAAAACTCCCCTGTGAAGCCTTCTGGCCCCGGGCTTTTATTTGCTGGAAGCTTTTTGATGACTGCTTCAATTTCTTCCATAGTTATTGGCCTATTGAGATGTTTAGATTCTTCCTGGTTGTGTTTTGGAAGATTATATTTTTCTAGGAATATGTCCATTTCTTTCAAGTTGTCCAGTTTGTTGGAATAGAGTTGTTCATAGTATTTTTTTAACCATCCTTTGTATTTCTGTGGGGTCTGTTGTTATTTCTCCTCTTTCATTTCTGATTTTATTCGGGTCCTCTTTCTTTGCTTCTTGGTGAGCCTGGCTAGAGGTTCATCAATCTTGTTTATCCTTTCAAAGAACCAGCTCTTGGTTTTGTTGACCCTTTGTATTGTTTTTTTTTATTTCTGTCGTTTATCTCCACTCTGATCTTTATTATTTCCTTCCTTCTGCTTACACTGGGCTTTTCTTGTTGTTCTCTTTCTAATTCTTTGAGTTGTAGGGTTATGTAGTTTATTGCCATTGTTTCTTGTTTTTTGCAGTAGGCTTGTAGAGCTATGAACTTCCCTCTCAAGACTGCTTTCGCTGTGTCCCATAGATTTTGGATTGTTGTGTTTTCATTGTCATTTGTTGCCATGATGTTTTTATTTCTTCTTTGATCTCTCTGGTAACCCAGTTATTGTTTAATAGCATGCTGTTTAGTCTCCATGTGTTTGATTTTTTTAGATTGTTTTTATTGTAGTTGATTTCCAGTTTTATGCCACTGTGATCTGAGAAGATGCTTGATATGATTTCTATCTTCTTGAATCTGAAGAGACTTTGCCTATGACCCAACATATGGTCTGTCTTTGAAAATGACCCATGTGCACTTGAGAAGAATGTATATTCTGTGGCTTTGGGGTGAAATGTTCTGACGATGTCAATTAATTACATCTGGTCTAGTGAGTCATTTAGAATTGATGTTTCTTTGCTGATTTTTTGTTTAGAGGATTTGTCCAATGGTGATAGTGAGGTATTAAAGTCTCCTACTATGATTGTATTGTTGTCAATCTCTCCCTTGATATCCTCCAGGAGTTTTTTTATGTATTTGGGTGCTCCTGGGTGCATTTATGTTTACCAGAGTTGTTTCTTCTTGTTGGATTGTTCCCTTTAGTATTATGAAGTGGCCTTCCTTATCTCTTGTTATGTCCTTCAGTTTGAAATCTAATTTGTCAGATATAAGTATTGCTACCCCAGCTTTTTTTTTTTCATTTCCATTCACCTGAAAAACCTTTTTCCTTCCCTTCACCCTCAGTCTGTGTGCGTCTTTTTTTCTGAAGTGGGTTTCTTGTAGAGAGCAGATATATGGGTCATGTTTTCTTATCCAGTCCGTTACCTTATGTCTTTTGATTGGGGCATTTAATCCATTTACATTTAAAGTTATTATTGATAGGTACTTGTTTGTCGCCATTTTTATTCTTTACCCCTGTGTTCCTTCTTCGCTTCCTATTATTCTTTTTACAGCAGACCCTTTAGCATTTCTTGCATTGCTGGTTTGGTGGTAATAAACTCCCTTAGTCCTTTTGTGTCTGTGAAGCTCCTGATATCAGCTACTCTAGACCAGAGGCTAGGTCTGTATTGAGGTTCACACCTTGATTGTCCCTGTTTTGAGCTATACTCCCTTAACCCACAGAGCTGGTCCTACAGGTGTCAGCTGCAGGTGTTTGGGTCCCACTGGCGTTCACTTAGCTGTGTGGTCTGGGCTGTGTCTGCAGTGGGTGCAGCCGGGGTCTGGGTTGTGTCCTTGGGGAGCATGTGCAGGGTCTAAGCAGGGTGCCTGTGGTTCAGGCCCGGGCCATGTCTACTCTGAGTGGTGGTAGGCTGGGTGCCTAGCTGCTGCTGCTCCCTGCAGTCTCCTTCCAAGGAAGACCTTGTAAACCCTTCGAGATGGTGTGGTTTCTGAGCCAGAGCTGTGCCCACCAGGGCATTGCCCATGGTGGTAGCAAGTGCTCTTTGGCCATGAGAGCCTGAGCTGCCCACCCCTGATACTCCTGTGTGATCAGACTGTCCCTCACATGCACAATCACACCTGTCCACACACTCGCCCTTTCACTCCCTCATTCACTCACACTCTCTAACTCCAGTCCTGCCAGCTGCCATGTTAGAATCTTATTTTGTTTTTAAAGTTGAACCATCTTGAATTAATGGGATTAGCGTGCTTGGTCTTGATTTTTTTTCTTTTCAGTCACTATTGGATTCCCTTTGCTAATATTTTATCCCATCTATAGTCACAGGTGAGATTGGTTAATAATCTTCTGTTGTGTACTGTCTTGGTTCTGTTTGGTTGATCATATTAACTTCAAAAAATGATTTTAATTTGTATAATAGTTTGTATAATATAGGAATTATTCTTGAAAGGTTGGTAAAGCTTATCTGTACAACTCTGATTCAGATGTATTGAAGTGGGGATGGATAATTTTTTACTACCATTTAATTTTCTTTAGTGGTTATTGAACTATTCAGATGTTCTGCAATGCCCTAAATTAAATAAGCATTTCAAAATAAAATACAAGTTACTCTAATTGATCCTAGAAGAGGTAGAAAAAGTAAGTAGACCAGTAACTATAGAAGAAATAAAGCCATTTGTTGCAAGGCTACCTCTGAAAAATGTAACATATGAAATGGTTTCACCGTTGCTTCAATCCTCAAGTAACAAATAATCATACATTATATAAACTGTTTTAGAGTAGTTAGTGCAAACTAGTGTTTCCTTAATAGCTTTGTAGTAAGAAAGAATTACACTGACACAAACCTGATAAAGATAATGCATATAATCCTGGACCAGTGTCACATGTAAATATGTATGCATATATCTCAAACAAGATGTTAGCAAATAGATCCAATTGGACATTGAAAGAATACTATGCTATAAGTAACTGAAGCTCATTTCAGCATGTGAGGAGGATTCAATATCTGGCAATGTATTAACAGAATTTACCATATCAGTAGTGGTAAAAAAGTAACACTGTCAGTAGTTGTAACTGTAAAACTTTTGCAAAATTCAGTTTCAGTATTTGACAAAATTTAATTTTCATTTCTGATTGAACTTCTTAATAAAATTAAGGAAAGAAAGAAACTTCCAAGCACGGAAAGTATATATAATTATGTACCCACATAATGATGTTTTGTTTAATGATGGACCACATGCGCGGGCCGTTGGCGGGGAGGCGCCCACAGGTCCAGGACAGAGTGGTGGACAGTCCGAGCCTTCTGGACGGAGGCATGCCTGCTTCGCAGCAGCAGCAGCAATGCCCGGGCCACACAGGCCTCAGCCACCCTTGCTCGTCAAGGCGTCCCAGGCAGGCAGTGGGAGCAGGACAGCGGTGGGGAGGCAGTGAACACCTGGCCAGGGCTGAGCCCTGGTCTGGATGTTATCACCCCTCCCCCCCCCAAACGGAAGCTTTAAGAACAGAAAGAAGGAGGGGAAGAGTTTTATAAAAGAGTCAGTAGAGAACAGAGTTAAAGAAGGAAAGAGGATGTATGAGTGAACTGTAGGAGCTATAATGAGAATCAAGTATAGTTGTGTACTGGGGACAGATTTTTAAAGTAGGAGTCAGAAAAGAAAAAAGATAAATGATAGTGAATAATTAGGCAGGTAGATATTAAAACAGTGGAAGTAAGTAGAAAAGAATGTATGGGAAAGGTAGGATGAGAGAGAAAGAGGGAGGGAAGAAAAGTTTTAAAGGGGATCCGGTAGAACTTAAAAGGAGAATGGGAAGAAGGAAGAAATGGGGGAGGGAGCAAAGCAGGTCCGAGGGAGGAAGTGAAGAAAAAAATTAAGGTGGGGAGGTAGGGCAGGGGTAAAGATAAAGGAAAGAAGGAATGTAGGAGAAAGATGGGAAGAAGGATGATGGAACAGAAGTAGGAAATAAGGAGGAAAGAAAAGTTTATAAATGATGAGTCAGTAGGCAAAAGTGTTAAATAAAGGAGAGAAAAAATTGTGTGAGGGGTAGAAGCCAATAAGGAAGTCAAATACAATTGTTTGTGAAGGGGATAAGATTTGAAAAGAACATTAATAGGGGCAACCAGGCCAGCAGGGGAGGGCAGTTATGGGGATCAGGCAGGCAGGCAGAGTGGTCAGGGCAGACAGGCAGGTAAGCGGTTAGGAGCCAGAGGTCCCGGATTTTGAGAGGGATGTCCAATGCAGGATAGGGCCTAAACTGGCATTTGGACACCCCCCAATGGCTCCTGGATTGGAGAGAGTGCAGGTCAGGCTGAGGGTCCCCCCCCACTCCCCTGCCGTGCATAAATTTTGTGCACCGGGCCTGTAGTATTCTATAAATGAGGAAATGAAGGTGAAGGATCCACAAGTATCAGCTGATGATATTCCTGATTATTTTTCATCCTCTTTATTAGCTCTTCCCTATTGTAATCTTCTGAAGATGTCTGTTATATTTCTCGGGAAGAGAAAATTTGAGAACTGTTGGTCTAAAGTCTATGTCTGTTTAAATATAGGGAAAAAAAGATAGTATTGGAAAAAGTATATTTTATTTCAAAAGACTGAAACATTTTATATCAGCAAAATGAAAATACAACAAAGAACTTATGGTTGTGTTCAGTTTGGCAATTGTACAAAAAGAAATAGAAATATGTATTTATGTACCTTGACATTTTCCCATCAATTTATGACACAATTTTAAAAATAAAGAATGTGCAAAATTTTTGGAATTGCTTTTTTAGAAAAATTGAGTGTATGCTAGAAGACAAAGATATACATAGTAAGTATTCATAAATGCACAAATCCTACATTAATTTCTCGGAACACAATAAAATGAACTAGAAATAAAAGCAGAATTATATTTTCTTAACTGTTCGACAGCATCAATTGAAAAATTTGTCATTTAAGATACAGAGTTTGAAAGTACAAAATACTCGAGTTAAATGTATACATTCATGGCAAATTGCAAGACAAATCCCAATGTTAGAATTCTTTGCAATCATACAAGTAGGCAAAAATATATAGCTTTAAACCAATTGTTTGAAAAGTAAATTTAAAAAACAACAGAAAATCTGGATTAGAAAAGGAAATAATAACAGGTCTATATAAGTTAAGAAAAACACCAAGACTAACTAAACGTTATACCACAAGTGATATAAGCAATAAATTCATTCAATATACATATCTATTGACATACATTGTGTTTATAAACATATTTTAACAAGTTCAATTTTATTAGCAAAGTAATGCAATAATATTGAGGAGATGCCATTTCCTCTTTTTTTTTAATCCTCATCTGAGGATATTTTTTTTCCTATTGCTTTTTAGAGAATAGAAGAGAGGGAAGATGAGAGAGAGAGAGAAATCAATGTGAGAGAGACACATCAACTGGTTGCCTCCAACATGAGCCCCGACCTGGAACCCAGGTAAATGCCCTTGATCAGGAATTGAACCCATGACCACCCTTTTTTGTGCTGGTCAATGCTGAAACAACTGAACAACACTGGTCAGGGCACTATTTCCTATTATTAAGTGATAGTAATCAATTGTGCACTGGCAGTGTAATGCAGGAGTTAAGAGGATGGACTCCGCCTGCATTTGAACTCTGGTTTTGCTAATGCTGAACCAGTATGAAGTAGTTAATGTGGACTAACTCAGTTCAGCTGGGGTCTTTCTATCTTTGGTCATCTTATCTATAAATTGGAATAATACCTCATGAAGAGTTACTGTAAGGATGAAATTAATCTATGTAGTGGACCTGGTACATAACTAGCATTCATGCTGCTGTTGTCCAATTGTCACTTCCATGCTTAAAAGTTTTTATTGAAATTTCATTTTTAAGAGAGAAAGAACATTTTATATGTGAAGTAGATCTGCATTATCTGGGTCCCATCTCAGTAACCACATTTCCTGCCGGTGTACCCTATGCACATCTGCCTACAAATGACTTCTTGAATAAACCAAGCTATTTCCCACTTCATTCAGAGCCTTCTTGTTTTCCTTTCTGTCTGAAAAGTTTTTCTCAACTCACCCACTTACATAAGTAATCTTTTCCTCTGCGTAGTTCCTTCTTACCCTTCAGGTCTTAGTTTCAGTATCTCCTCAAAAAGGGCGTCCCTCACCATTCTCCAAAGTGGTACCCCCACTTTTCCTTTCTTTTCCACCAGATAAAAAGCAAGGTCCCCATTATTCTCTCGAATGGAATCCTTTTTTCTTTTATAGCATTTATTATACTTTATAACATTTTATGTATTTGCTTAACTTTCCTAATATCTAGCTTTTCTGTATGACAGGGATCATGTCTATTTTGTTAACCACTATCTCATACGTCAAGGACAGTACATGATATGCTCTCAGTATGTTGAATGAATGAACGCCAGCTGCTGTGACATAAATTACAACCTGGAAAGTAAGAATTATCAACAACTTAAAATTATTCAATCTTAATGATCCATCAATCCTACCTTTAGTAAATTATTTTTTTGTTTGTTTTTAATCCTCTCCCGGGGATGTGCTTTTGTTATTGATTTTTAGAGAGAGAAGAAGGGAGAGAGAGAACACTGATCAGTTGCCTTCCTTATTCACCCTGACCGGGAATCGAATCAGCAACCTAGGTATGTGCTCTGATCAGGAATCAAACCCGCAACCTTTTGGTGTACAGGATGATGCTCCAACCAACGTAGCCACCTGCACAGGGCTTTTTAGTAAGCTCTTTAAAGGAGATTATAAAAAATTGAAAAAGCCGTCTTAGCATTATTGATAATAATGATAAATTGAAAAAAATTGTATGTCTAACAACTAGAAAATAATTAAGCAGATTATGACACACAGAAAAATTATTGTGTAGTCACATAAAATTGCAGCAAGTTAAAATAATGTTATCATGTTAAGAAAAGGGCAGACACAAAATAGTAGAAATAAGAAACTGTAAAAAGATACATATCACCAAAAGAAAGTATACCAAAAATTGTGGTTAAAGTTATATTGAATTATATTAATAATATTGAAAAATATTAACTTTCCTATAAGACCATTTATTATATTAAAAACGGAAAATGTGTTATGTTTTTTAAAGTATCAAAAGTATTAATAAAAATTGCATAAAAATTTAATTTTGAACAAATCTTGGATAAAAGCACTAACTTGGTTACTTATGGAATGCTGTCTTTTTTTCATAGATAGATCATCAAGAATCAACTTTTCCTATTGATTCAAAGTCTCCAATTTTGCCTGAATACATTAGTGAACATATGAGGACCCCATTTTCATCCTTAGAATAGAGTTGTTGCAGTTAACAGATGAGTCACCGTTCTCTACTTCTACACCTATATCAGATACCTCTGAGTGATGATGGCAGTGGCCTGATCAGCCCAATTTCTGTTTTTTCTCAAGAAAAGAATTCCCTGTAGTACTTACTTTTTAAAAATCAGAGTTGGCTTCTTAAATAAAACCAATTTGTTATTCCTGCTGTATGCTAAGTATGTAAAATTCTGGCGAATAGAAAGCCTCTATATGAATGGTTGTGTGTGCAGTACAAAAACCTTACTTTAAGAAATATCAATGAGTTTCTGTTTGTTTTGAGCATAACAACAGAAAGCAAGAAGAAATGCCATGAGACTGCAAAGCCAGGATATTTTTTTAAATTATAAGCATGGTTGTTGTTTTTTTTTAATTTAATCTTTATTGTTCAGATTATTACAATTGTTCCTCTTTTTTCCCCCCATAGCTCCCCTCCACCCGGTTCCCACCCCACCCTATGCCCTTACCTCCCCCCCACTGTCCTCATCCATAGATGTACGCTTTTTGTCCAGTCTCTTCCTGCACCTCCCACACCCTTTTCCCCCCCAAGAATTGTCAGTCCACTCCCTTTCTATGCCCCTGATTCTATTATATTCACCAGTTTATTCTGTTCATCAGATTTTTAATTCACTTGATTTTTAGATTCACTTGTTGATAGACATGTATTAGTTGTTCATAATTTTTATCTTTACCTTTTTCTTCTTCTTCCTCTTCTTACAGAATACCTTTCAGCATTTCATATAATACTGGTTTGGCGGTGATGAACTCTTTTAGCTTTTTCTTATCTGTGAAGCTCTATCTGCCCTTCAATTCTGAATGATAGCTTTGCTGGGTAGAGTAATCTTGGTTGTAGGTTCTTGCTATTCATCACTTTGAATATTTCTTGCCACTCCCATCTGGCCTGCATAGTTTCTGTTGAGAAATCAGCTGACAGTCCTGTGGGTGCTCCCTTGTAGGTAATTAACTGTTTTTGTCTTGCTGCTTTTAATATTCTCTCTTTGTCTTTTGCTCTTGGCATTTTAATTATGATGTGTCTTGGTGTGGTCCTCTTTGGATTCCTTTTGTTTGGGGTTCTGTACACTTCCTGGACTTGTAAGTCTATTTCTTTCACCAGGTGGGAGAAGTTTTCAGTCATTATTTCTTCAAATAGGTTTTTAGTATCTTGCTTTCTCTCTTCTTCTGGCACCCCCATAATTCTGATGTTGGTACGCTTGAGGTTGTCCCAGAGGCTCCTTACACTATCTTCAAATTTTTGGATTCTTTTTGCTTTCCTGGTTGAGTGTTTTTTGCTTCTTTGTATTTCAACTCTTTGACTTGATTCTTGTGGTCCTCTAGTCTGCTGTTAGGTCTCTGTATAATATTTTTTATTTCAGTCAGTGTATGTTTAATTTCTAGTTGGTCCTTTTTCATATCCTCGAGGGTCTCGTTAAATTTATCAGCCTTTTCTAGGAAATTCTTGAAAAACCTTATAACCGTGGTTTTGAACTCTATATCCAGTCGTTTGCTTTCCTCCATTTCTTTCCTTTGTGATCTGTTTCTTTGTCTCCACATTATTGCTGCTTCCCTGAGTTAGTAGAGTAGCATTGTGTGGTAGGTGTCCTATAGGGCCCAGTGGCTCAGCCTCTCCAGTTACCTGAGGTGGACAGTCTTGGTGCACCCCTTTGTGGACTGTGTGCTCAGCCTTGTTGTAATTAAGTCTTGGTTGTTGTTGGTATCACTGGGAGGAATTGACCTCCAGGCCAATTGGCTCTGAGGAACAGCTGTGTCTACACTGGGAGAACTTCTGTGTTGGAGACACTTTTATGAGACAAGACTTGCAAAATTGCAAAAGCCTCTGTGCTCAGCTTGGATGGGGCAGAGTTTCAGGGTGGGGCAGACAGCCTTGGTTTCCCATCAGCCCTGCCCTATGAGGCCCCTGTGTCTCAGTGTCCTGTGGTAATTGCTGCAAGCACCTTTGAGAGAAAGCCACCCTCGAGTTTTGCCCGCTGCCGGACAGTCCAGTTTATCCCCGAATGAGTCGGGGTTCCCAGAAACTTGCCCAGAACTGGAGTTCAACACAATCGGGAGTTTCTATCATCCTCCCGTTTTAGAAAGCCAGCCGCGCACTCAGCCTCCCGTGCATTCAGCAGTCAGTCCTCTCTGTGCCTTGAGCAGCTCCCGAGTCTCAGTGTGCTTTCTTTTTCCTGACAGTCCAGATTCCCCCTGAATGAGTCTGGTTTCCCAGCGTCTGGCCCAGGACAGGAGTTCAGTGCAGTCAGGAGTTTCCTTCTCCCTCCCGCTTCAGAAAGCCAGCCGCGCACTCAGCGGTCCATGCACACAGTCGCCCTTCCCCTTCCTCTCCGCGTGCGAGCCTCCATACCTCAGCCTTTTGTAGCTCCTTTGAATCTCAGTGTGCTTTCCTTTTTTCTTCTAGTTCTAGAATTTCCACTCAGCCAGCTTTCCTGTGGTTCTGGATAGTGTCCGTTTTATCTTGTAGTTGTAGTTTTGATATTGTTGTGCAAGGCAGCAGTTTGGATGTTTATCTATGCCACCATCTTGGTTTCTCCATGGTTGTTTTTTTGAGGGGGAATAAAACAATAAGATAAGGAATATCATAGTTTCAAACAAATATACTTCAAAAAATTGATACGTTTTATTGTTTAGCAGGCAATAAACGGTGTTCTATAATCACTTCTGTGCCTTGTATAACTATACTTAAAAATGTTGCCATGATGTTATAACACTTTTAAGTCATGTTGGACCTCTGATCTTCATAGCAACATATATAGTTTGATGGAGTAAATGCCTCATCAGATATCACCAGCAAAGGTTCTACATGTTCTTTCAAGGTGATTATGTTTAGTAGCATATGAAAGATCGCAGACCATTTACCATAATTACAGTTATTACTCTTTGTTTCATATATTATCACCAACTAATTGGAAGTTTGGGCTGTAAAGTTAAAAACTGCTACCAAATTCTCCTACTGATAGATAAAGAAAAAAAGAAATTTACTTTTTTGGAGAATAGAATATTATTTCAATGTGTCATTAAGTACTAAAACAAAAATTGTCCATCAAGTCTTTTGAAGCTTTCCTTAATACTGATTAAGCAATGAAACAAATGCTGATAAGAGTATTCATTATTCATGATCTTTAGGGTTTTTTTCCATTTTTCTAGTGAGATTTCCATTAGGTTACATGTACAAAAGAAATTTAGTGTTGACTTGTCTGCTGATCTGAATATCATGCCCAGGAGCATATAGAATGCTACCATGGAAAATAACAGGACGGGGGGTGGGGTGGGCGGGGGAAGGGGACCCATTGTTTGTTAAACAGTGTTATTAAAACAAGACTTAAAAACATTCTCTTTATGACTATAAAGTATGTCCACACTAATTTAAATTCACTTACAGGCAGAGGTACTTTTTTTTAAGAACTTAAAGTTTTACTTTTCAATTACAGTTTGCATTCAATATTATTTTGTAGTAGTTTCAGTTGTATAGCATAGTGGTTGGGCAATCATATACTTTACAAAGTGTTTCCCCCTATATTTAAAGTACTCACCTAGCCCATACATAGTTATTATAATACTAGAGGCCCAGTGCATGAATTAGTGCACGGTGGGGTCCAGCCGGCCCAGCCCCAATCAGTGGAGCGGGGCTAGGCCTGTCGGGAGGAGGAGACAATGGGAAGTTAGCCAGCTGGCCTGCCCCAATTGAGGCCAATCAGGGCCTGGCCAGCTGTGGGGAGGGGCTGGGGGCAATTGGCCAGTGGGCCCCCACCCCCAGTTGTATTGGGAGGGGTGACTGGGGCAGGGCAGACTGTGGGGAGGGGCTGTGGGCAGTGGGCCAGCTGGCAGATCCGGGCCAGGCCTGTCAGGAGGAGGGGCCGTGGGAGGTTGGCTGGCCACCCCTGTCCCTGATAGGAGTGGGGGCCAATCAGGTGTGGAGCTGGCTGGGGGGAGGGCTGCAGGCCAATTGGGGTGGTGGAGGCCCAAGGGGGGTGGGGCCACAGGCAGTTGGCTGGCTGGCCCTGCCCCTAATCAGGGTTAGGGAGCCGATCTGCCGTTGGGGCTTGGTGGGGGGGAGGGGCTGCAGGAGGTTGGCCGGCTGGCCCCACTCCCTAATTCAGCCGGTTTGCTGGCGGCAGAGGACATCATAGCAACTGGTTGTTACAGCGTTCCGGTTGCTGGCTTTTTATATATATATAGATTATTGATTAAATTCCCTAGGTTGTACTTTATATCCCCATGAGTGTTTTGTAATTACCAATTACTTCTTAGTTCCTTCACCACTTTCACCCAGTCCCCCAACTCTACTCCCCTCTGACAACCATCAATCTGTTTTCTGTGTCTATGAATCTGTTTCAGTTTTGTTTGTTCATTTATTTTGTTTTTTAGGTTCCATATATAAGTGAAATTATATGGTATTTGTCTTTCTCTGACTAACTTATTTTACTTAGCATAATACTCTCTAGGCCTATTCATGCTGTTGCAAATGGTAATATTTCATAATGATTGAGTAATATTTTATTGTACATATGTGCCACAACATTTTTATCCACTCATTTATCAGTGGGCACTTAGATTGCTTCCATGTCTTGACTATTGTAAATAATGCTACAATGAAGATAGGAGAGCATATATTCTTTTGATTTAGTGTTTTGGATTTCTTTGGATATATATCCAAGATTGGAATTGCTGGGTCATGTAAGGCAGTTCTGTTTTTATTTTTTTGAGGACCCTCTATACTGTTTTCCATGGTAGCTGCACCAGTCTGCACCAGCAACAGTGCACGAGGGTTCCCTTTTCTCCACATTCTCACTAACACTTGTTTGTGGAGTTATTGATGATAGCAATTCTGACAGTGTGTGGTAATAACTCATTGTGGTTTTAATTTGCTTTTCTAGGCAGAGATACTTTTAAGTAGAAGTAGATATGGCTTTGAAGACCTGCTTCCATTCATACAGTAGGCAGTGAGTTGCCTAGTAAGTTAATTTTTCATTAACTAGAACTTTGGACTTAAACCCTAATACTAGGCCAGACCTTGACAAAGAAACTGTTTATTCCCCACCAATTCTCAGATCCAAGTTTGGAACTGGACCAGTCCAGTAAGTCTACAATAAAATGAAGAACAAGAGAGGGATTTTGTTCCTCTTTGCCCAGTAGCAGGCTGACCAATAACTTCCATCCCAGGACTTCTCAGTTCTGGGCTCAGCTGCTGAATGACTAATCCAAATAGAAGTAGGAGAGAGATGCCCATGTATACTTGTGCTTTTGCCAGATTAGGAGATAATATTTTAGGATTGAGGACTCTAGTGATAGAAAAATTTATCACAGCAAATCAGTTAACTTGTATCCTTTGGACAAGGGAGTGGGATTTGGGGTGTGGTGAAGGAGTTATGGTGGCAAAAGGGTCTTTAACTTTTAACTGTATGTGACTTTATATTTTGAATTGATTATAGTCAGAATGTATTCATGTATTATTTATGTCTTTAAGGGGAAAAAAGAATCAGGTTTTTCCAAGTAGCATAAAGGAAGGGTCTTTGGGGGCAGAAATAATGGGATAGCAATGATAAAGTTGTGAAAAGTTGAGTCACAGAACACTGAAAATGTACATGTGGCTGGACAGTGTGAAGTGGTGGAATATAAGGCTGCAGAAATTGGTGGAAATGAGTTTACAGGTACCTTGCATCCCCTCAAGGACTTCGGATTTTGTTCACAATTGGTGAGAGACCAATTAAAGTTGAAATAACATTTTAGTAATAATAATAAAGCACAGCAAAAGCATTCAAAGACATTTTGAAAAAGGTTCATCCATACCTCTGTCTGGTTTTTGTTCTAGTCCTACTGAGCACTTTTTAAAAACAGTTATAATAATAGTTTATGTATCACTTTGTGTTCTGCTCTTTTCCCCTAATCTTGTAATAATTTTTTATGTTACTGTGGAAGAGTTTAAGTAAGGGAATGACATGATCAGTTTTGTCTTTTAAAAAGATAACTCGGGCATCACTAGGAAAGATGGACTTGATGGAAGAGAATCAAAATAGGGTTAAAGAGTAGGGAATGTGTTTAAGAGATGTTTAGGGAGTCCTGCCCATGAGAAGACAGTTCTAGCAAATATGAAAGTACCCCCCTGAGTCCACATTGTAAGTTGAGAGCAAGCCTTACCCATCAGCCAAATAGAAATACTGCCTTATTCCTCCTGGAAAGCTCCCCTCTGCCTTCAACATTTTGTACAACTCTCAGAGACCTGGTTTCATTTTGAAGTAGGCTGAGCTCTGCGTCTTTGCTGAGACTAAATAACAGTGTTGATCCATTAACAGTGCACAAAAGCATGTAGCTCACGGGATTATTGTTAGTGCTGTACTTCCTTTTGGTACTTAGCCAATTATCTCAGTGGTCAGGAGTGTGTGTGTGTGTATGTGTGTGTGTGTGTGTGTGTGTGTGTGTGTGTGTGTGTGTGTAGTGATGACAGGTTTTGAAAACTTTTTCTTGAATAAAACATTATCATTGTTACTGCAGTAATACATATTAATTTAAAAACTCGCTACATAAAGTTACTTTCAGAAATATATATTTGGTAAGGGAGCACTAGACTGTTCCGAGATGGGGTAAATTATGCCGCTCCCCCAGAGTCTTGTTGTTTATACTTAAGGCAAGTCATTTAATCTCTCTAGTGCCTAGTCTCTACACCTTAAAAATGTAGGAATTTTTAACCTCTGAAATGTGTGTTATTACTTCAGCAGTATCTTTTATTTTTGCTGGTGATAAAAAATAATTTTGATCTTAGTAGTTGATAGAATAATATACTATAAGTTACATTTTATCCTTAATAGTACAGGGGCTATCACTAAGTAGGTTAAGGAAGCCTGTGAACTAGTTATCACTAAAAACAGCCTTCACTTTGAACTAGTTATCACCAGAAATCTCCAATTTGATTTTAAGGTTGCTTTGATCAGTAATCAAAAGGCATTCTAATCTAGTTTCACATTTACTTAGCAGACTGGTAGAATTAGTATAGCAGGATGAGTAAGGTGTGGGGATTGCTTCTTTCTTCCCCTCTCCTCCCTCTACCTCTGTGCCCCTCCCTTTTCTTCCATCTTCCCCTTGTCCTCCTTCTTGAAGAGGACATAACTTTTATGTTAGTACTAGAGGCCCGATGCATGAAATTCGTGCAGGTGTAGGCCTTCCTTCCCCCAGCTGCTGGCACTGGCTTCCCTCTGGCACCCAGGACCCGGGCTTTTCTCTGGGCCAGCTGGCACCCAGGACCCAGGCTTCCCTCACAGTCCTGGCTTTGCCCAGAAGGTCGTCCAGTAGGACATCCAGTATAATTAGCATATTACACTTTTATTGTTATAGATAGTACATACCATTAGAACAGATTTTAGATGACAGTTAATACTTTATATTTTTAGAGAGTTAAAACTGTTTAAAATATTACTCCTGTACAATCTCACTTTAAAACTTTAGCTCCCTTTTTTTTATTTAAAAATAAAAACCACAATACTGTTTAGGTCATGGAAAATTCCTCTTACTTCACTAACTCATTTAGAAAAGACTTTATTAAATTGATTTCACTATACTTTTTTAGTTGAAACAGATACAAAAAAGGGTATCAGGTAGCTCCTTCCCTACAGTTAATTTGCTATTTAGTATTAAATCATCTTTGAAATTTTATTATTTCTTAAAGTTGCAGGGTGTTTTATATAATTGAAAGAGTTGAAGGGAACCACAACATCATAACTTAGTCAGATGATCCACAGTTGTGAAAACAGACTGATAAAAGGGCCAGAAAAAGCCTTAGGTGTGCATGGAGAGAAGCACTACCATATTTGGGCCTTCATTAAGATTGTATATTGCTTTGCATATGTACACATAACGTTTTTTTGGTGAGTTTCTGTATTTGATCTTAATTTTTGAGTAGATGAGGTATTTTAAAAGGTGGATTTGTGTTATATTGGCATATTGTCTATTTGAAAGAAACCACTACTGTCTACTGAAAAAAACAACACTATTTTGTTTCCACAGAAACCTGCTAATATTTTAGTTATGGGTGAAGGTCCTGAGCGAGGAAGAGTAAAAATTGGTATGTTATATCTTTGATAAGTCACAGTGTAGAACTCTTTTAAGACTTTTGTAGGCAGCTGTATCACTTCTAATTTTTGCTTTAATAATATGCCTATATCCATGTACTTCCATATGATTGAAGCCATTTTTAAAGAGTATACATTAAAAGTGAAAAGTGTTTCACACTCTTAAAGGTGTCACACAATCTTTAGAGACTGAAGTGTTCTGATTATAAGATAAGCCGTGCAAGCTTTTTAAAAACGTTTACCTTCATTAAAAATAGCCTGTAGTTGAGTGGGGGTGGAGATGGAGGGGGGGCCCAATGGGCATATAAGGACACATATGTAATACCTTAGTCAATAAAGAAAAAAAGAAAAAATAATTTTAAAATAAAAATAAAATGAAAAAAATAAAGAAAATACTTTAAAAAAAGCCTGTGGAGGTGAGTGGCTTCTATTCGTGTTAGACCAGCAGCCTCACCTTTAGTCCCAGGGCACACAGCACACTGACACTTAAACATCACGTCTGTTCACCTGAACCAGGTTAGTCAGAACATGTGCTTCTGTTGACCCCATCTAGATCAGGAATTACAAACCAGGAAAACCACTGAGGCCAGATGGATACAGAACCCAAAGTTCTAACAAGCCTGCCTCATAGCAGGCCTTTGCCTAATGGTAAAAAATAAATTAAAAAATTAATGAGCATTCTGTACTGTGGCATGTGTTTAATAGCTTTTTAAAAATATGTCCAAACAAAATTTTACCCATTTTTAATAATTTATAAGGGTAGAATTAAATTAATTTATCCTAATTGGTTTTTTTCATTGTCATTTCTAAGTTGTGTTTGTCACATTTAGTTTGTTTTGTGTGTGGGTAGAAATGTTGTAACTGAATTGGATGAATTTAAAGGCAGCAGGTTTGTGGAACCATTTAACAAAGTTAAATAGTAATTTCTGATTGTATGATTTAATATGAATAAGAATTATAAGCTGATATGTACCACTTCTCCAACAAAGAAAAACATAGGTGTTACTCTTCTTCCCTCTCCTCCTCCATAAATTCCCCAAATCTCACTTTCCACTTTTAATTAGATTCAAATATACTCTTTTATGATATAAACCTTGCAAACTTTTTAGTAGTGATAATATTTGATGCACCTCAAAGTACTCCTAGTCATTGATTTCCCTAGAGAACCAGGCCCTGTTAGTACTGTCATCAAATGATGTTAAGCCCTAGCCTGTGCTTTTAAAGAATTTTGTCCAATCCAGTTTGGTGGCACCAAATTAAAATATAAATTCAAAACATGCAAAATGTAAAAGACCCAAATAGTAGTGACAGATGTGTTCTTTACTGTAAAATTTGGGGGAAACATATACTAAGGTAATCTAGTTTGGGAGTATATTTCTGTGTAATGTATATCATGTTGGCAGGTTGGGGAGAAGGGCACTAAGGGCTTAAGAGCATTCACATTTAAGAAGAAATAAGCAGTCTTCCATAAACCAGTACTTAGTAAGCTGACTCATGGTTTTAATTCTTTGCCAAATGTCTGTGTTTTTTAAACCTCCGTAATCAACTAGATTAGGCTAGGATCTACTTCATTTAAAATGTATATTAGAACAAACTTAACAAATGGTGGATGAATCTTGAAATTTTTGAATTGGTGGTATGGTAGTGACTTTTTATTCAACATGTATTTGCCAAAAGCTATGTGTAATGACACCATACTTGATACTAAAAAGAATAGAGAAATGAAAAAGACGCAATTTTTGCCTTTAACAGGATTACACTGTAGTAGGATAAACTGCCATGCCTCAATAAGTACACTACATATTAAACCATGTTACGTACCATGAACTGTTTCTCACCACAGCTCCAGCTCAGATATGAGTAATGGCATTTGTCAAATCACTTAATTTCTTCTAACCTCAGTGTTGTCATTTGGAAAAGAAGGTGATTAATTGAACTATACGACTTTAAAGTCTTTTCCAGCTTAACAAAATACTGTTACTCTTAAGTTAGTAAAATTCAACCCAAATAAATGGGAGAAATAGTGTTAACATACTGTATAGTCAACTTTTGATTATACCAGTGAACAGACTTATTGATGCAATGATGGAAAGCCTTACTCCGATCTCATTTCACAGTGCTTTTGACCAATGCAAAGAATGGAAATGCAGCTTAACAATCCTGTCCCCAATGGTGGTATGGCAGATAGAAAGAAATCTGTCTAGAGGAGTAGGGTCATCCTTGACCTCTGGCAGCACAGCATGTCTCTGACCTAGTTGAAGAATGAGTGACAATCGTTTGCAAAGGATGAAGATCTCAGACTTGTTTTACCTTTAGGTTTTGTGTTTTTATCTCCCAGAATTCAGCACATTTTCATATCTTACTAAGTAACAGTGATAAAATTAGAGTAATCAATTAAATTTGTTAAAATCTATTTACTTAACATTCTTCTTTGGGTTTTTTGTTTGTTTGTTTTTTGGGTGTTGTGTTTTTTTTTTACAGCTGATATGGGCTTTGCCCGATTATTTAATTCACCTTTGAAGCCTTTAGCAGATTTGGATCCAGTAGTCGTAACATTCTGGTACCGAGCTCCAGAATTACTTCTTGGAGCAAGACATTATACCAAAGCTATTGGTGAGTAGAACTAATTAAGATTCTGTGATGTTTTAAAATTGACTTTATTGTTGTAAAATATAAATATTTCTATGTATTTTTGAATCAAGTAACAGAAAATTATAAAAGTAAGAGCAAAAACTAACCTAAAATTATACTACCTAGAAATATCATCGTTGGCATTAAGGGTATATCATTCCAGACATACCTCTCTGATAGATAAATAGATATTAAAACATTTTAAATAATATGAGATCATACTATGCATTCTAAGTAAAAAGTATTTTAAATTTTACTTGAAAGGAGAAATAAGCACAGTAAAATGTCTAAGTCATTGAACTTCAGACAATTTTTTTTTAAATATTAGTTCCTAAAAGATTCCCTTAAAGTTAAGGAAAAAATATTTTTAAAAGTAGTAATCTAGAATATCTTACTTAACTTTAAAATTTTTTATAGTATTGGTTACCTCCCTATTATGACGTATGAGGAAATTAGTGCTTTTATACTTCTTCCCCCACCTACCTCTCATTTTATAAGCTATATTAGTAATATCATTAGTATCACTGCTTTGTTGATGATTTCAGCCTTTAATTTCTGTTTGCAAGCCATAATTCCCATGGTTTAACTTAGATCGGATATTGTAATAGATTCAGTGTTCAGCTACCGTAGTCCTTTTACCACAGGTTTATGTGCTTTGCCTCTTTTTGCCTTTATTGTGTGTTTTTACTGGTTACTTAACTTGTTCTGTATATGATATTAAACCTACCTTTCTTTTCTTGGATAGCTCCATCCTGAAGTTTTCTATGTTTTGCTCTATTCTGGATTGTGTTTCATCCTAGCTTTTTCTTTTCTTTTTCTTTTTTTTTTCTTTTTTAATTCCTATGGGTTGGGTATATTTCTTTCTGGATTTCATTATTTAATTCCTTATTTCACTACAGCATATTCTCAAGTAACAGCCTTTTAAAGGGTATCTTAGAGGTAAATTTTCTAGTTTTTATATTTCTGAAAAATGCCTTTATCATACTTGATAATTTGTCAGAGTGCAAAATTATTTGTCTAGGTACAAAATAATTCTCCTTAAGAATTTAATGATGCTCTTTCATTGTCTTCTAGCATCAGTGTTGCTAATTAAATGTCTCATGCCAACCTTCTTCTCATTTGTTGGTATATTGCCTGGGGTTTTTGTCTTTCTTAAAACAAAATAGGATTTCTCATCCTGATATTTCACAGTGATCTGCTGGCTACTTGGTAGACACATTCGATCTGAAGTTCATTTCCTATATCCCTATTTCTTTCTCTCCTAAACTAAGTGTAGACAGATGTTAGACTTCTTTGACTGAGGCTTTATACCACTTTTCTTATCATGTTTTTTCTGCCTTTGTCTTTTTTATTTCCAAGAGCCCCTTTTTATCCTTTGATGATTAATTTCTCTTAACATCTTGTATTGTTTTATGAAAAGAAAATCTTCTCAAATATCTGTTAAGATAGTGATAACAGTGCTTTTTAATTGTTTGTAATTTGCTGTATTTCTGAAATAATTATCCTTTTTTTTCTATAGGCATTCTTTTTATTTATATGTCTTGATCACTTCCTTCCATGTGGCAATTGCTCTTCAACTGTTAACCCTTGATTGTCTCTTCATATTTAAGAATCTGATTACAGAAAGTTGTTTGGAAACTTTGTGTACATTTACTTTAGGGTGATCCAGCAGAGAATTGCCATTAACTGAGGAAACCCTAAATGCCATTATGCACCAGTCTTTGCTTTGAGACAGTTTAAATTCTTTAAAGGAAGAATTCTCCCACTTTAGGCCCAATCTGTGTACCTGATAGCCCCAGGGCAATGGAGGAGAGTGGTGGGAGGAGGATCAACTCTTCAAAATATAGTTGAGACTAGTGAAAACTGGTCTTGGGGAGGAGATACAATGTGGTCCTATGGCAATGATGAATTTCAGGGAGGGCGGATAGATGGCAGAGGTAGAGGGAGACACTGAGGTAGGATGCTGGCCTTTGTGAAGACACACCTCTGAATTACAGCCACCACATAGGACCCAGTAGTGTTGACCAGGCTTGGTTGCTCTGCCCCAGAGCATTCGACATTGAGAGGCCTCTGTTCCCCTCTGACCATTCTGACATTTTGGAGAGCCATAGACTGCAGTCAGTAAAGTTAAGGTGTAATGATACGTATTTTAGAAGACCTTTTTATTTTAACTCAACAAATAATCACAGATCCCACGCTCCGTGTGGAGGTTCCACGTTTAGTTTACAGTCTTTCGGGGAGGCAGGCATTGAACTGTTACTATGAGCTGAGTGCTATTGTACAGGTTTGTTCAAAGGGTGGGTTTGATATCGCTAGGATGGTAGAGAGGAAAAGGCATTCCGGGCAGGAGGAACCACTTGGAAACCTTCAGGTGTGTTGGGTGAATGGAGGATAGGAGTAGTTAGTGTGGCTGGAAGATGTGATGTCTGGGAGGGAAGCAAGTTGATGTTAGAGGGAAATCATTTAAAAGGATTCCATGCTGAATGCTATACCTTAGCTGCGTGCTCCGTGTACCGTTCAAATGGTGGTGAGAATAGTCAGTGGATAAGATCTAGGAGGAATCGTTGACAATCCCACATTGTTATTAAGAAAAAGAAAAAAAAATACAGTTGACCCTTGAACAACACAGGGGTTGGAGCAACAACCATCCAAACAATAAAAATTCAGCATATAAATTGGTGGCCCTCCATCTACTTGGATTCCTGCCCTAGCCGGTTTGGCTCAGTATATAGAGCATCGGCCTGCAGACTGAAGGGTCCTGGGTTCGATTCCAGTCAAGGGCACATACCCAGGTAGTAGGCTCAATCCCCAGTAGGGGGTGTTCAGGAGGCAGCTGATCTGTGATTCTCTCTCATCGTTGATGTTTCTCTCTCTCTCTCCCTCTCCCTCTCTGAAATCAATTTAAAATATATATATATATATATATATATATATATATATATATATATATATATATGTATGTATACACACACACACACACACACACACACACACACACTTGGATTCCCAATTGCGAATCGCAAACATGTACAGACTTGTTGTAGTTGGTATTTTGAAGTACAAAATCTCCCAGAGTTGTGCAGGACAATACTGCTTCCTACTTAACAATAATACTGTGGCCTAGATCCTTCTCTGTATGGTTATGTCTGCCTTTCATGTCCCAGAAATATTTTTATATGTGTCTGCCTAGATCAGATCTTCACATGGCCAGTCTTCTTTTCATTCAGATCTTAGTCAAAATACTGCCTCTTCACAGAGAACTCCCTTGATCACAGTCTAAAGTAACCACCCTCCCTTCCTCATCAGAGTTCTGTCTTACTATCTTGATAGCATCAAACAGTGCCTAAAATCCACTAAAACAGATCGACCTGTCCTAACGGTTCTCCATTTATAGGCCAGAGCCTCTATGGCACATAGTAGTAACTTAGTACTCTGTTGAGTAAGTGAATGAATCTTGTCCTCCTGTTCTTGTCATTACTGTGGGTTTGTATCTTTATTACTTTGTTGCCATTTCAGTGTATACTCAAAAAGGTAAAAGGAGAAATACTTGTGATCATTTGCCCATATCAGTCTTGAATCCAACATGTCTTTTTTCAAAAAATCTTTATGTTCACTACTCTTCATACCAGCATTGAGATCACATTTTATTTTATAGAAAAATAAAGGTAGATAAAGTTAAGTCAGCTTGATATGGGATTTCTCAACTATCTTTGTGAGTTTTCTACAAATCTAAAATAATTCCAAAATAAAATGCATGTATTTAAAAAAGTCAGAAGGAAAAGTAAAGATTATTGAAGGTAGTTCTGTTTTTGAGTTACATGTAATTACCTAAACACACATTTGGTTATCTTTTTTTACAAGTACATTCTAAATGTACTTAAAAACATATAAACTAATATGATCCATAGCTATTTTTTCCACCTAGAAAATGAATATTTCAAAATAGTGTTACTTTTGGTAAGACATGTTAATAGACCATACAAATAGAAAGTGATTACCTAGTGTTAGCTGCTATTAACTGAAAACTTGAGGCTTTGAAATCACTTAAATAAATTAAGAAATATACTATTGGCCCTAGTCAGGTAGCTCAGTTGATGAGTGTCATCCTGATATGCCAAGGTCTCAGGTTCAATCCTAGGTCAGGGAACATATGGGAAGCAACCAATAAATGCATAAATAAGTGGAACAACAAATCTCTCCTCCCTCCCTCCCTTTCTCCCTCCCTCCCTTTTTTTCTCTCTCCCTAAAATCCATCAATAAATACAATTTTTAAAAAATGTACTATCACAGAAGCTTGTGACTTTGGTTCATTATTATATTTTTCTTTTTTCTTAGTAAACTTATATTTTACTGTGAACATTAAGATTTGTTTGTATAGCCGGATAGTCACTAATTCTACAATCCAACAGCTTTAATGCAAGGGCTCTTTGTCATAAAGCAAACTACAGCAGTTAGGTAGATTCCTTTAGTCAAATGACTTCGTAATTTGGGAAGGAGAATGCCTTTCTTCATAGCTTTTCCCTCTTCATCAACATTAAAATTTATTGAATAACTTAAACTTTTGAAAACTTAAGAGAAACCAAAATGAATGCAAATTATGTAGTTTAAGGGATGTCCAGTTGAGAAAACAGTATGAATATATGCATAAAATAATTTTGTCATCTTTAAATAGAAGTAACAAAGACTAGCAACCTGACTTGTAGCCTTCACTCTGTCACTCTGGAGAGAGTGTGTTTAGACAAAATGAGAATTTAACCTAACTCATCTCTTAGATTCCCATCAACTCTGAAAGCTCTATGACTTTAGGTAAAAACGACTACCTTTTGAAATAGGGAAATCACAAAGGTTACCAACTTGGGTTGAAACTCAGGTCAGTGACAGCCCCTCTGCAATGGTGCTCCCCACCTCGTGTCCACCTGACTTGGCCAAGAACAAATCTTGTATCAAAACATTAGCACAAAAAAAGTTATATTGGTATCTTTATTTTTTTTTTGAGAGAGAAATTACACATAAACTATTTTTCATGTAAGTTTTAAAAAATAGAATAAAGGAGTAAAAAATGAAATTTCTTCCTTGATTTTAGTCTCTCCCACACAATCCCATTCTTCCCATCACCTACACAGGTAGCCTAAGAGTCCATTAAAGTAATCAACAGGTTCTCCACACCACAGTGAAAGCTATGTACCAAGAATTTTCGTAGCATATTGACTTCCCTGTCAAATAGTTGTAGTGTGAGCAGTTGGTAGATGAACCTGTGTGGTTGAATTTATATGTAAACACCTTTAGCATCATTTAGAAGAGTTAAGTCTGCTAGTGAAGTTTGGTGGATTATTTTAAACTAAAGACTAATAAGAAACAGCAAAAGAGCATAGGGAAAAAATCTGAACAGCCAACTACTATGTTCCCACTTTCTATTACAAACAGATTTTAGTGCTGTGGTCATGTATTCCATTGTTCAGAACTGTGAGCTGAATCATTAAATCAAAGAGAGGAAATGATAGGTTGTAAACATTGTACTCACTGGGCAAAGTTAAAATCATTTTGAGCATCTGGAGTTTTAGTTTGATTGACTTTGTGGAGAGGCTGAAAGGAGATTATTAATTTTTACTTTACTAATAGTAAAGGATCTCAAGTTTTACTAAAATATGAATTTTCAAGCTCAGATTTTTGTCGTCAAATAACTGAATACCTGCTGATTATGTAGCATTCTATTAAATGGGAAGTATACAATAACATAGGGAGAATGAGAATTGACACTTTTATTAAGCTAGAAGCTTGTACACCTATTGATTAAAACATTATTTTTTAATTTTTTATTGTTTAAAGTATTACATCTAGTAGTATATATATCTCCTTTTTTTCCCCCATTGACCTTCCCCCAGCCTCCCCTAGCCCCTGTCGCATGTCCTTATCCCACCTCCCACCCCCAGTGTCTTGTGTCCATTTGTTGTGCTTATATGCATGCATACAAGTCCTTTGGTTGATCTCTTTCCCCCCGTCCCCAACACTCCCCAGCCTTCCTGCTGTAATTTGACAGTCTGTTCGATGCTTTACTTCCTCTGTATCTATCCTTTTGTTCATCAGATTATAATGTTCTTTATTTTCCATAAATGAGTGAGATCATGTGGTATTTTTCTTTCATTGCCTGGCTTATTTCACTTAACATAATGCTCTCCCCAGATCCATCCATGCTGCTGCAAATGGTAAAAATTCCTTCTTTTTTACCACAGTGTAGTATTCCATTGTGTAGATGTACCACAGTTTTCTAATCCACTCATCTGCTGATGGGCATTTAGGCTGTTTCCAAATCTTAGCTATGGTGAATTGTGCTACTATGAACATAGGGGTGCATATATCCTTTCTGATTGGTGTTTCTAGTTTCTTGGGATATATTCCTAGAAGCAGGATCACTGAGTCAAATGGGAGTTCCATTTTTACTTTTTTGAGGAAACTCCATACTGTTCTCCACAGTGGCTGCACTAGTCTGCATTCCCACCAGTAGTGCATGAGGGTTCCTTTTTCTCAGCATCCTCGCCAGCACTTGTCATTTGTTGATTTGTTGATGATAGCCATTCTGACAGATGTGAGATGGTACTGCATTGTCATTTTGATTTGCATCTCTCAGATGATTAGTGACTTTGAGCATGTTTTCATATGTCTCTTGGCCTTCCTTATGTCTTCTTTCGAAAAGTACCTATTTAGGTCCATGCCCATTTTTTTATTCGGTTGTTTATCTTCTTCCTTTTATTAAGTTGTATGGGTTCCCTGTAAATGTTGGAGATTAAACCTTTATCAGTGATAACATTTGCAAATATGTTCATCCATACAGTGGGCTTTCTTGTTGTTTTGTTGATGGTTTCTTTTGCTGTGCAAAAGCTTTTATTTTGATGTAGTCCCATTTGTTTATTTTTTCCCTAGTTTCCATTGCCCTAGGAGCGGTTTCTGTGAAGAAATTGCTTCAGCATATGTCCGAGATTTTGCTGCCTGTGGATTCCTCTGGTATTTTTATGGTTTCATGTCTTATGTTTAAGTCTTTTATCCATTTTGTCTTCCTCTATCTTTTTTTTTTTCAGTGTCCTGCAGTTTTCCGCATATAGGTCTTTTACCTCCTTAGTTAAGTTTATTCCTAGGTATCTTAATTTTTTTTGGTGTGATGGTAAATGGGATTGCTTTTTTAGTCTCTCTTTCTGTAAGTTCACTATTGGTATATAGAAATGCCATAGGTTTCTTGGAGTTAATTTTGTATCCTGCTACATTGCCGAATTCATTTATTAAGTCTAATAGTTTTTTGATGGAGTCTTTAGAGTTTTTTATATTACAGTATCATGTCATCTGCAAATAAGGACAGCTTTACTTCTTCTTTTCCAATTTGGGTGCCTTTTATTTCTTCTTCTTGTCTAATTGCAATGGCTAATACTTCCAGTACTATGTCGAACAGGAGTGGCAAGAGTGGGCATCCCTGTTTTGTTCCTGTTCTTATGGGAAATGGTTTTAGTTTTTGCCCATTGAGTGTGATGTTGGCTGTGGGTTTATCATATATGGCTTTTATTATGTTGAGGTATGAGCCTTCTATTCCCACCTTGCTGAGAGTTTTTATCAAGAAAGGATGTTGGATTTTGTCAAATGCTTTTTCTGCATCAATTGATATGACTATGTGATTTTTACCTCTCAATTTGTTTATGTGATGTATCACATTTATTGATTTATGGATATTGTACCATCCTTGCAACCCTGGAATAAATCCTACTTGGTCATGGTGTATGATCTTTCTGATGTACTGCTGGATCTGATTTGCTAGAATTTTGTTGAGGATTTTGACATCTATGTTCATGAGGGATATTGGCCTGTAATTCTCTTTCATTGTGTTGTCTTTATCTGGTTTTGGTATTAGGGTGATTCTAGCTTCATAGAATGAGCTTGGAAGTGTTTCTTCCTCTTGAATTTTTTGGAATAGTCTGAGGAGGATAGGTTTTAGCTCTTCCTTGAATGTTTGGTAAAACTCCCCTGTGAAGCCTTCTGGCCCCGGGCTTTTATTTGCTGGAAGCTTTTTGATGACTGCTTCAATTTCTTCCATAGTTATTGGCCTACTGAGATGTTTAGATTCTTCCTGATTGCGTTTTGGAAGGTTGTATACTTCTAGGAATATGTCCATTTCCTCCAGGTTGTCCAGTTTGTTGGAATAGAGTTGTTCATAGTATTTTTTAACAATCCTTTGTATTTCTGTGGGGTCTGTTGTTATTTCTCTCTTTCATTTCTGATTTTGTTTATTTCTTTGCTTCTTGGTGAGCCTGGCTAGAGGTTCATTAATCTTGTTTATCCTTTCAAAGAACCAGCTCTTGGTTTTGGTGACCCTTTGTATTTTTTTTTTTTATCTCTATGTTGTTCATCTCCACTCTGATCTTTATTATTTCCTTCCTTCTGCTTACACTGGGCTTTTCTTGTTGTTCTCTTTCTAATTCTTTGAGTTGTAGGGTTATGTAGTTTATTGCCATTGTTTCTTGTTTTTTGCAGTAGGCTTGTAGAGCTATGAACTTCCCTCTCAAGACTGCTTTCGCTGTGTCCCATAGATTTTGGATTGTTGTGTTTTCATTGTCATTTGTTGCCATGATGTTTTTATTTCTTCTTTGATCTCTCTGGTAACCCAGTCATTGTTTAATAGCATGCTATTTAGTCTCCATGTGTTTGTTTTTATTATAGTTCATTTCCAGTTTTATGTGATCTGAGAAGATGCTTGATATGATTTCTATCTTCTTGAATCTGAAGAGACTTTGCCTATGACCCAACATATGGTCTGTCTTTGAAAATGACCCATGTGCACTTGAGAAGAATGTATATTCTGTGGCTTTGGGGTGAAATGTTCTGACGATGTCAATTAATTACATCTGGTCTAGTGAGTCATTTAGAATTGATGTTTCTTTGCTGATTATTTGTTTAGAGGATTTGTCCAATGGTGATAGTGGGGTATTAAAGTCTCCTACTATGATTGTATTGTTGTCAATCTCTCCCTTGATATCCTCCAGGAGTTTTTTTATGTATTTGGGTGCTCCTGGGTGCATTTATGTTTACCAGAGTTATTTCTTCTTGTTGGATTGCTCCCTTTAGTATTATTAAGTGGCCTTCCTTATCTCTTGTTATGTCCTTCAGTTTGAGATCTAATTTGTCAGATATAAGTATTGCTACCCCAGCTTTTTTTCATTTCCATTCACCTGAAAAACATTTTTCCATCCCTTCACCATCAGTCTGTGTGCATCTTTTTTTCTGAGGTGGGTTTCTTGTAGACAGCAGATACAGGGTCATTTTTTCTTATCCAAGCCATTACCCTATGTCTTCTGATTGGGGCATTTAATCCATTTAAATTTAAAGTTATTATTGATAGATACTTGTTTGTCGCCATTTTTATTCTTTACCCCTATTTTCTTCTTCACTTCCTATTCTTTTTACAGCAGACCCGTTAGCATTTCTTGCATTGCTGGTTTGGTGGTAATAAACTCCCTTAGTCCTTTTTTGTCTGTGAAGCTCCTGATTTCACCCTCAATTTTGATTGATAGTCTTGCTGGGTACAGTATTCTTGGATTCAGATCCTTTCTTTGCATGACTTTGTACATTTCATCCCATTCCCTTCTGGCCTGATGTGTTTCTGTTGAGAAATCAGTCACTAGTCCGATGGGGGATCCTTTGTAGGTAACTTTCTGTCTCTCTCTGGCGCTTTTAAGATTATTACTTTGTTGTTGGTGTTTGCCAATTTAAGTATAATGTGCCTTGGCGTTGGTCTTTTGGGGTTCATTTTTTGGGGGACTCTGTGAGCTTCTTGGATTTGTGTGAGTTTTTTCTTCCCAATATCAGGGAAGTTTTCTGTTATTATCTCTTCAACAGGTTTTCTATTCCTTGCTCAGTTTCTTCTCCTTCTGGAACCCCTGTTATGCGGATGTTTTTTTGTTTCGTGTTGTCCCAAAGTTCCCTTAGGCTCTCCTCCTGCTTTTTAATTTTTTTTTCTAGAAGCTGCTCTACTTGCGTATTTTTTTTTACCTTGTCTTCTAGCTCATTGATGCGGTCCTCTGCTTCTTCTCTTCTACTCTTGATGCTTTCTATTGAGTTCTTTATAGCAGCGATGTCATTTTTCATTTCTTCTTGGTTCTTCTTCATTTCCTCTTGGTTCTTACACATGTTGTTGAATTTGTCTTCCATTCTTTTCAGCCACCTTATGTCCATTTGTCTGAATTCTTTCTCTGACAAGTTCCTTGCCTCCATTTTGTTTCCTTCCTTTTCTGGTGATGCCTGCTTTTCTTTCATATGCGGGTTGTTTCTTTGTCTCCCCATGATCTCTCCTCTCCGGGTGTCTCGTTATGTACTTCTCTCTCTCCTGTGTTGATTTAAAGGCACAAAATACAGCACAACAAGGCACAACACACAAGGCACTGAACACAAATGTATTCATGATACTAATAACCCCAGATAAAGGTGACCACCAGAGAAAGGCAAATTACAGGATAAGAAAGAAAGAACAGGAAAAAAAGGAGTGCAAAAATGAAATTGGGAAAAGGAAGAAAAAAAAGAGAATAAGAAAGAAGAGGGGAAAAAAACTATTTATATGGGGAGAAAACTCCAATAGAACAGCCACTAATCCCAACAAATGCCAGCAACAAATACCTAGAGATGAATGCAAACTACAAACAACAACTAATATCAATTGAGGCGAGGGAAAACAGAAGCAAAGAAACAAAACAAAAAGAACAAAAGGAAAAAAGCAAAACACTCTCACAAACAAGCATAAAAAAACCCATATAATCAACAATTAAGCAAACAACAACAAAAGGTGAGAGGAAAAAAATTTTTTTGGGTAGTGAAGAAAGAGAAGAGAGAGGTGTGTATGGACTTGAAGCAGGGGATTGGAAATTAGATATTTAAGTAGGGTGAAATTTTAACGGGGTAAAAAGAAGGGAATAGGGAAAATCTAAAGCAGGAATAGGGTAAGAGAAACGGGACAACAAAAGGGGAAAAGTGAGGGAGTGTTGGCATAAAGGTAAAGTTGAGATAGAGTAAAATGGTGCTAAAGGAAAGATGAAAATAGAATATAGAACACTAATCCCAAATTAAAATAAAGATAAAAGTGACACTTTTTAAGAAAAGGTAAAATAGTAGTAGTAATAATACTGATTGCAAATAAAAATGTAATAATTAAAAAGATAAAATCAAGTGAGGAAAAAAATTTTAGTTAAGTAAAAGATGAAAAAAAAATAAAAATGTGCAGTAGTGAAGGTCATTCACTTCCTCTACTGTTCTGTTTGGCATGCCTGTTTCCTAGTCAGGACAGTATTGAAGTTCCCTGCGTTCCACTGCTCCTCAGTGTTGTAGGCCACAGTCTGATTTTCAAGCAGGCAGTACGTTTTTAGTTTTTATACTCCTTTATTTGTGTTTACACAAGAGTCAATTTGTGATTCAACCCCTGGGTGGCAGTGTTTCTAGAGTGACCTCCAGGTCTATAGGTCCTCTCTAGCTAGTGTTTAGATTTTGTTTTCTCCGTGGCACTTAATATTGGTTTGGGGTAATGGGCTGCCCCAGAGCTGGTTCTCTGATCGCCACTCCCCATTCTGATCCCCAGGTTCCACAAAAACAACTTTCCCCTGCAGTCTCCTACAGTGTCCCCAATTGGGTGATCCTATGAACAGGGATCAGCAATCAGAAGCAAGAATCCATACAGGAAAAAAAAAAAGAGATTAAAAAGAGCCAGAGCAAGCACACAAACCCCAGCGCTGTGCACAAATCTACGCAGTCTCCTTTTCCCTTGAGTCCAAACAGCCAGCACACCCCAAAAATCTCTAGGCTGTCCTTCTGCGCTCAGTTCAGCTATGGGTTGCTTTTTAGAGTTCCCTTCTGTTAGCAGCTCTGCGGACCCCCTTCCACATTCGCGGATCACGCCAGCCCCAATGGCCACGGATTTTTCTGGTCGCAGACTTCCCCAGGTCCTCCAGCTCCCGCAGTGCGCGTTTCTCTCTCCTGCCTGGACCACAGACCTCACCTTACTCCAGGGGAAATCTGACCTTTCGTGAGGGGATGCAGAGCTCCTCTAAATCCGCGTGCTCATGCCACTTGGGAACCGGTATTCTCAGGTTCGCAGCTATTTGCTAGGTGCCTTAGTTGTAGATTTTCAGGCTTCTGATAACATTCACTTTCCCCTTCAAGATGGCGCGGTCTCCATGTCAGAGTTGGTCGCTCCGGGAGGGAAGCCAGCAGCAGTGGGGGCTGCCCAGTCAGGGGAACCCCGTCCGGCCATCCCCCACCATCTCCTGGAGTATAGCTATCCCTCAACTCACTAACAAACACTCCCCGTGCGACCACACACTCTCCCTTTCTTCTCTCACTCACACAGTATCTTATAGTCTGCCTTCCTGTTGGCAGCCATCTTCCCTTCCTCCTGATTAAAACATTATTTAACAAATCTTTTTCTCTCCCCATTTGGGTCTACTTTGCCTGGTTACTTCAATAGCTATACATGAGCATCACAGATTTTGAGAAGTAGATATAACTTAAATGTTTTTAATTTAAAGGGAAATCTTTCTAGAAGGAGGTAAGCAGGTAGGTGAATAGGAAAGGACTTTGCCATGAATTTGGTAAAGTCTGACAAAATAGGCATGATAAGAAGGAGAGACTATTTAAAATGTTAGAATTTGTCTGAAATAGTGGCCAGGTCAGCAAACTCAAATTCATGATTCATGTCTGCATCAGAATTTTGAAGGAAAGAAAGTTGGTGAAATCGATAAAAGTGAAAAATAAAAGAAGAGATAGAAAGGGGTTATTAGGGTGAGATTAAGCAAGGTTCAATAAACTATTTATTCTTACTTTCCTGATTTTTTTATTGTAAAATCGGTGTACTTTGGGAATGCTTAGATTTTTTACTCATCTCTCATCTTTCTTTACATATTTTATTTTCTTCTTTAGAGTTTTGTCTAGCTAACCAGAAGGATTTGTTACATTGTCTTTTAGGTGCTATGAGTAGAGTTTTAAACATGCAAGCTGACCTTTCAGCCCTTTTTGTGATCCTGCTTAGCTTGCCTATCTTTTATTTGATTAAGATTATCAAAGGGTACCCATGTAAAAAGAATTAATCACAGACTCCCTAGTTTTCCCATTTTACTTTCTGACACTGGTGGGTGGAATGGGAATCTATATTTACTAAAAATGAAAGAGCTTGGTTTATATTTCCTGATGAGACTTCTTCGTACAGGGTATTGGCTAGACTTGGTTCTCTAATGTAGGGTTTTACGGATAAGTAAATAATGTCATTTAAAAAAAAATCTCTTGCTAGTAGTGAGGGTGTATATATTTAAGTAAATAGGTGATTAACTTGTTACTCTGAAATGTAAATATGATCATTTTATTTTAAATTAAATATCTACATTTCAGTTTTGGAGTTTAAGAATTCTGTTATTTATAAATTAAATTTTTTTTCTCATTTTTCCATTTAAGTGACAACTAATAACATAGGTGAACAATCAGTTTTAATAAGCCATTTTTACCTCACTATAGTTGTATTGGTTAGATCATTCAAAAACCACTGGCTGAGTATCTGCTATGTGAAGAAGTTAACATTGTCATTTTAGCGATTTGTTGCCTTCAGCTTCAAATTCTAAATTGGTATATAGATCTTTCTATTGAGTAAAAATGTAATATGAATGAAAGTTAGTTTGAAGGGAATTTGTTGTGTACAGAGAAATCCATTTACCTGGCTTTTAAAAGTAATTTTATGAAGTTATAGCTTTTGTACCCATTTAAAGGTAGTATTTTACCCCCTTTTTTTTGTTCCTATTAAATACTTGACCTTGCAAAATCACCTGACACTTGTTATACTCTAAAGAAAAACTTTGATTGATATATTTTTCTTTATTGATTAAAATATCAATCAAAAATTTTTTTAAAAAAGAAAAATATTAATTTTTATTAAAATGTTCAATTATTTTAATGATTACTCATTTATTTCAGCCCTTTGTATTCACCAGGTCTCTATCGAAATAAACCTACATTTCTATGAAAAAAAAAGAAACACTTAGAATGAAAAACTCTTCAAGTAGAAATACTGTTTCATTAAAATATTTGTGTTCAGTTGCTGTCTTTTTCTTGTTGTAATCCAACCTTGCTAAATAGTGTTAACATGCGAGCATAATTATTAGACTTTACAAATTAAATAAACAAGCTAAAGAAAAAAATATTTTTTACCACAAAAAATTGTACTGATTATTTTTGGCAAGTATGCCCCATTTCAGGGGCTGTTTGGGTTTTTGGTTTATTTATTTTTTGTTTAGTTTTGTTTGTTTGTGGTTCCCATGCTCCATATGTAGCTTTGTATGTATTTCATAAATAAAGTAATGTTTGAAGCATTTAAAACTCACCCAAAATGTAGCTAATAAATTTATTTAAACTTGGAATGAAGCCAGTGGGTGGGGTGGAGGTATAACAGGGAATGAAAAATTGGGGTGGGTGGAATGGGAATCTATTTACAAACCATATTCTTGGTATTTATAATTATAATTGCTTTGGAATTAATATGACTTATTAGGGAAAGAAAGGAAAGAAAAACACTCCCCACCAAAATAAAAATGCATTTTCTTTTGGAAAGAACCACTTTATTTTCCTCCTTTCTTTTTCTTTTTTCTTTTCCTTTTCTTTTTTTCTTTTTTTTTTTCTTTTTTTGTCTTTTTATTTTAAAGATATTTGGGCTATAGGGTGTATATTTGCAGAACTACTAACGTCAGAACCAATATTTCACTGTCGACAAGAGGACATCAAAACTAGTAATCCTTATCACCATGACCAGCTGGACAGAATATTCAATGTAATGGGATTCCCTGCAGGTACACATTATGTTTTTGTTTTTAAATCACTGTTGTTTGAACTTAGGTATCTTCATTGGAAAGGTGTATATTTTTAGCTGATAAAAGCTACTTTTACTTGATTCTTTATATTTATGACTTGTCTTAATCAAAGATCCATAGAAATAGCAAAATTTGTGGAGTTCACATTTTAGCATAAAAATATTTATGGGTTTCTTGAACTTGCAGGTGTATTTTTGTTTTTTTGTTGTTGTTGTTGTTCTGTTTTGTTTTGTTGTTTAATATTTGAAATGATAAAATATTTGCAATATCTGTATTTAAAAGGTGCCTTTAGTTCTTACCAGTGGGAACTGCAAATAAAATTTAGTAGCATCACTTTTGTCTGGCAGCACATACTATGCTGCCATTAATTACTTAGCACTTGAATATAAATTTTGAACCTGATTTTTATTTAGGGCACTGTACAGAATCACATTGTATTGAATAATAGCATTTTTCTCTATAATCTTGGTCAATAAGAACATTCTTTTAAATGTTGTATTAGAACAGTCAGAATGTAGGTGAAAGTCGAGCATTCCAAAAATCTTGCTTGCACTGATTTGCAGCAAGGAGAAAGTTGTTTAGGTGTCTCATCATGGGCATTAGATCTCTCCTGCTGTATCCCATTCCTTTGTTATACCACAGAATGATAGTTCATCAGTCACTAAAAACTGCCCAATGGTCCAGAATAGTGAAAATTTGTTTAAAGCACCTTTACAATTTTGGATAGTCAAGTAGTTATTAGAAAATATTTATTGGAATTTTTTCTCAGGTCACTGTATCTCAAGACTAATACACATATATCTGGGAGTTTATAATTTCACATTCCCTTAGAAGGATGTTAATTATCAGTAAATGCAGAATAACTACACAGATACTTCCTTTCTCCAAAATTGGTTAACAATTCTGCAAGGACTGCTTTGTTGTAATGGGAATTTCATTTATTCACTGAGTATTTACTGAGTACCTGCCATGTGCCAGGCACTGTGTTAAATATAAAATATTGTTGACTTAGATATGATTCTTGCCCTCTTCAAGTTTACATTTTACTGATCTAAGTAGACTGTTGTAAGAATATGTATGGTTTGAGTGAATGGAGAAGAGTGGCCTTTGCTTCCCATTTCTGAATGGGTCCACCAGAGAAAGGAACATGGCTTAAGACGGGTGGAAGTGGGAAAGGCCTTTTTAGGAGATGATTCTTAATGTGTGGTTCAACAGTTAGGATAGGTTCAGCTTACAAGGAACTTGAAGAACAGGAAGCAGAATTTAGATTTGCTATGCTAAAGAGTGAGACTCCATGATAAAATTTTGAGAACTAGGAGTATGATTTATGTTACATTTTAAAAAGATATTAGAATGGCAGTGGTTTATAAAAATCAATGAAAAACAAGTAACTTTAGTCAGGGAAACCAGCTGCTTGCCTGTAACAGTACTCCAGGTATAAAGTGATAATAAGGAAGGAGAATAAGGGACAAATGTATCATTTTAATAGCAAGTGTATTATTGAGGGAAAAGGGAAAAGATTATCTCAAGATTTCTAGCTTGAGAAATTTGTAAAATAGAGAAATTAAAGTAAGAAAATAGTTGAGAAAATTCCACTTAGGAGCTTAAAATATATATTTAGTTTACTTTAAAATATGTGGAGGAAGGTAGCAAATATTTTTACAAGTAAATTGAAAGAAACTCGAACCTCTAAAGGCCATTTAAAAGCTAACGGTGCTGTTCAGCTACCGTTATAGTGCTGTGCAGCTACCGTTATAGTGCTGTGCATCTAGTAGGCTCTCTTTTACTTTATCAAAGTAAAAGTCCATTGATAATGATGGAGAGAACAAGCTATTTAGCATGTGTTGTTTGAATAACTTTAATGCCAGCAAAACTAACTGAAACATTTTCTACCTAATATATTAGTAGTTGGGATTGTTTTTGTTATGTTATTGAAACTAGCCAAAGCCAACAGCTAATTAATGTACTAGTTATATCCTACTCTATTCTATTTCAAATAATTATTACTGCTTACATAGAATGCAGATGTAAAAGCAATGTATTTAATAAGGTGACAATAAGGAGGGCCATATAAAAAGTAGTGTACCTTAAAGCTGCTGAGGCTTCGGAAGACATTACATTTATTATTGAAGAGATTGGTTACTAATTTAACAAAGAAATTTGGTAAAAAAAGAAAAATACTGATTCTACAAAGAGAAATAGAATTAATAATAGAAATATTTATCTATAACATTACCCTCTAGTTATATAAATTTAGGTAACATAAACATAGTCAAACACGTAGAAAGTAGGCATTAAAAAGAAAGATAGAAAGGTCTAATTCTATACAAGGTAGAGTTGTATTTACAGTCCAAGATAAGGTGTTTACTGTAGCTGACCATTTATTTGAAGTTTGTGCTTTCATGGAGGTTAAAGTATAGGAAATGTAATGAAACTGAGATGACCTTTATTGAAGTCCTTGAGACTAGGAACCTAGACAACATAAAATTTTATCAATGTATTTCACAGATAAAGATTGGGAAGATATAAAAAAGATGCCTGAACATTCAACATTAATGAAAGATTTCAGAAGAAATACGTAAGTTGGAAAGAAAATAGACCTTCTGTTGAGTTTTGCCTTTCCAGAGTACTCTGCAGAAGATTGAATACTCACCATAATTGAATATGCAACATAATATTAGTCTAATAAATTTTATATATTTAGTATATATTTTTTACATTATGACCATCATCATTTCTTAAGATGTTTAATGATATAAGAAAGGTGAATATCTAATATTAGCAGCTGATTTGGATATGAGAAAAAAATTTATATTTTTCCATATTCATTACTTTCTGGAAGCATTGGTAGAAAGTAATTCTAGGCAGTAAGAGACTGAAATAAATAAGCCTTGCAAATAGCCACTTGCCTACCCATCTAGGTTGGGTAATTTTAAGCAAGTTTTAATAGAAAAGAAGGAATATTTCATTTATTTACAATGCAAGATCAGGGGATTGGAAGAGGGCAGTATATAGACTTATAACAATTTTTTTCTTTTTATTTATTTAAGGCTGAGTTAAACTTTTGATCCATGTGTTACTTAAGATAATTTTTTAGATAACATGTATGTGAAAACTATTCAGAATATATTATTAATGAAATTATCTTGCATGTAATCAATGGTATCCATTCAAAAGTGACCAGTGCGAATATTCAGTGAAGTATAAAATTGATTTAATGCCACTCTTTATTCTGATTATACCATTTTCAATATATATTCTATATTGATTATGATGAAAAGAATTCTATGTGGAAAAACTTCTGCCAATGTAAAATTAACCTCAAATTTAATATAGATATCTCATAGTACTTCTCTTTCAGGTATACCAACTGCAGCCTTATCAAGTATATGGAAAAACATAAAGTTAAACCAGATAGTAAAGCATTCCACTTGGTAAGCTTTAGCAAACAGTACTAATAAAATGCGTTTTTCTCCCCTAATTGCTAAGCCCATTCTAAGGCTTTATTGGGTCAGTTTATATGGTTACTCAGCACATTTAGAGTACTTGAACAGTAAATGTGGAGATCCTGTTAATAAATACTAGTAAAGACATAAAAATATTTGTCCAAACCCATAGCATGATTTGACATGGTTAGATTATATTTTCTCAAGATAGTCGTTATACGAAGTCTATCAAGAACATTTTAAAAATTACTTTACTAGGTTTCATCAGTTACTTAAAAATTTCAGAGAAGAATCAAGAAGAAAATAACCCCACCATTCAGAAATATTTTTTATAAATTATTTTGTATTTCAACTCTTTGAAAAAACTGTTCACAAAATTTTTAACTCCCAAAATACATCTTATAAACTTGGGTATTAGAAGTCCTTCAGTAATTGTATGTATTAATTGCTTTTTCTGGAAGAGTATTAGAGATGCAGTATTTTTCAGTGTATAATGGAAAAAGGATGACCTGGAAACTGAATCCATGTACTATCAAGATAATTTATGATGTGGTTTTATTCAACTATTGCCAACTTAAATTTATTTAAAATATTTCAAAAATTTTTATGCCATAAAAATTAAAAATGTTTTTTCACTTCATTTTTTAGAAAAAAAGTTATATACCATAAAAGAGGGAATCTGAGGAATCAGTTTATATTTTGCTTTGCTTAAAACCCTTTTACTCCTTTATTCCCAATATTTTTTAAAACATTTTTTATTGATTTCAGAGAGGAAGGGAGAGGGAGAGAGAGATAGAAACATCAATGATGAGAGAGAACCATTGATTGTCTGCTTCCTGCACACTCCATACTGGAGGATGAGTCTACAACCCAGGCATGTGCCCTGACCAGGAATTGAACCATGACCTCCTTGTTCATAAATCAGTGCTCAACCACTGAGCCACGCCAGCCGGCTGTTCTCAATATTTTTAAATGAGTTTATTAAATGGGAATTTTTTTACTTTGAAAGGCTTAAACTTTCCCTTATTATAGCCTAGGCCACTTGGAAAACATTTCTTCTGTTTCTACTTTCCTTCTACTGTTTCTACTTCTGTATCTTCTACTTATTTTTACATAGTCATATATCAGCAATTTGAAAAGCAGCGTTCGACATGTTATATTACCACAATATATTATTATCCAAATAATGTTTATTGTAATGTACTTACAACAGGACCCTAATTAGAAGGTAAGTTAGATCCTTCAAAACTATGAACTTATTTATTCTACAGAATAGTAATAGTGATAGATCAAGTCATGATTTAGGGGAATTACTCTTCCCCTCCCCCCCTCCATCCCCCCCAATTCACTGCTACTCAGTGTAGTCTGAAGTGACTTGCACTACCATTACTGCTGAAATTCTAGAGATAAATCTCCTTTGCAGCATCTTTGCTTCTTTTAACTGGAATGATCTGTCTTGAGTGCACCCATCTGAAAGCTCAGCTATAACTCCCATTAAAACCATTGTTGAGTATTTTAAATAGCAAATCCATGCTTTCCTTTTCAACTCTAAAAATAAAATTGTGCTTTCATTAAAATATCAGATTACTAAAATTAAATTTAAATATCACCATCCCAAGCATTTTAAAATACGTTTTGTCCTGTCCTCTAATTGTTTCACCTCCCATGTCTAAGGCTCAATATGTCTATTAGTTCCTTGGTTTTCAAAATGTGGTCCTAGTCCAGTAGCATTAGAATAGTCTGGAAACTTGTTGAAAACACAGAACTTTGGGCTCCTGCTCAGGTAGACAGGCAGGAGCTCTGGGAGCAGGGTCTAGCAATCTGTTTTAAGAAGTGCTCCAGGGGTGATTCTATCTACACTAATAAAATAGTAAGATGCAAATTGACTGTACCTTCGTGACGCCAACCAGCCAATCAGGAACGAGTATGCAAATTAACCCAACAAAGATGGGAGGTTAATTTGCATACACGGGCACCGAGCCGCTGAGGGTGGGGCAGGACACTTGTGTCATCGCCATGGTGACGACACAGGCATTCCACACCGCTCCCAGCCTCTGGGCAGCATGGGAAGGTGGAAAGGTGGCTCTGGGCCTGATCGAAAAGGCAGCTCCGGCCAGAGCAAAGGCGGTGCTGGCAGCCAGGGGAAGGAAGGCCCATTCTTGTACGAATGTTCATGCATCGGGCCTCTAGTTGTACTATAACATCCAAAAATTTATATCATAGACTATAAGTAAAGAGATCACTATTTAGATAATCTCTTAAATCACATATTAAAATAAGATATTCTAGTTCATAGAGCCTTTAGTAAACTATGCTTTAACCAAAAAAATGCTGAGTTTGTGACATTTCTATATGTAGTGATGATGGTGGTGGTGGTGGTAACAACTAACACTTACATAATGCTTTCTTTGTGCCAGGCACCATTTAATTGCTTTCAATATATTAACTCATTTAATCCTGAAAACAAACCTATGATAATAGGTACCAGTTTTAGTCTCCTTATGACAGATGAGGTTACAAAGTGGTTAACTAATTTGTCCAAAGTCACTCAACTAAAAAATGTCTAGTCAAGATTTTAACCCAAGCAGCCTCTTTCCAGAATCTCTTCTGTACTTAACTACACCTCTGTACTTTTCAAGTTCCATATCAATCACCATATTTATTTAGATAGTGCAGCACTGTCCAGGAGAACTTTCTGTGGTGAGCTGTGCTGCAATAAGGATAGCCCTAGCAACATGGAGCTATTGAGCTTGAGAAATGACCTGCTATGACTGAGAAATTGATTTTTTAAATTTAGTTAATTTGGATTTAAATCTAAATAGCTGCATGTGGTAGCGTATTATTTGTCTTAGAACTTTTTTAATCCTGTTCTGATTTGGATAATTTAGATAATGTAGGAAAAAGATCATTGGTTTAGAGTGAGAAGATATAAGTTTAATTACTTCTTATAGGAGAACCACATGAGATAATGAATATTAGAAAGACTAAAATGTGAATTACTACATTAAATTTAAAAATTTTATCTTAATTTGGAGGAATAAATGCTCTCCAAATCATGGTGTTATTCATCAAAAAATATATACCTCCCACATGTGTGCCAAGGGGTATAACTAGGAAAAGTAATGCAGTAATGTTTTTATGACTTATGGTTTCAGCTTCAGAAGTTGCTTACCATGGACCCAATAAAGCGAATTACCTCAGAACAGGCTATGCAGGATCCCTATTTCTTAGAAGACCCACTTCCTACATCAGAGTAAGTGATTAATTTATTAACTCACCAGCATGATAAAATTGGGGGAGGCCTGTTTTCTTTCCGTTGTCAACTCGAAGTTGACACTCCTTTGATATAGGGTCCCAATGAAATCCTATGACAAGCAAAAAATGAGCTCTGATAACTGAGTGTCACTTAGGGGTTTTATAGTGGAGAGGTGTTCCTGTTTATTGCTTTATGAAACATTCTAGCATTCGTTTCAGCAGTCATCCAGTTGTTGGGTGAGGTTGCTTATGCATGTGGAGCTCACTCACACACACTGGGATTGCTCACTGCTTTCAGTTACAGTTTGTGTACCAATTACAGATCCCATCCCCAGATAAATCTGTGCTCCCTGTGTCACCTTTTACTTTAAATATGCTAGGGAGGGTAAAAAACATTTGTGTTTGAATTGTGACATTTTGTCTGAATCTACATTTTGGTTGTAGTAATAAAAGAGTAATGCTAGGATTAAAAAAACAGTTGAGTCATCCTAGATGATTATTGATTATTTTTATACAATGAAAAGCACTTAAATGACCTGCTATGATGTCACTCATGAGAAAAAAAGATTCATTTTGTCCCACTTGTATAAAAGGTTTTATATTATAAATAGGAAGACAAAGTCCATCTTAAAATGAACACCACTTAAATGAAGCATTTGAAATATTGATTAGTATACCAGAAGTCTTTTTCTTTCTTGTGATCAGTGTTTTTGCCGGTTGTCAAATCCCTTACCCAAAACGAGAATTTTTAACAGAAGAAGAACCTGATGATAAAGGAGACAAAGTAAGTATTAAAGTATAGTTGGCAGCTTCTTGTTTTAGTGCTACCACAACATTTTCAGGTTTGTGTGTATTGTGTTCTCCTTCTGAGTTGAACTTTATTTTTCTGTTTAACCAATTGAGAAGAACCAGCAGCAGCAACAGGGCAATAACCACACTAATGGAACTGGTCACCCAGGGAATCAAGACAGCAGTCATACACAGGGACCCCCGTTGAAAAAAGTGAGAGTTGTTCCTCCTACCACTACCTCAGGTGGACTGATCATGACCTCAGACTATCAGGTATTTCGAGATTATTTTGTATTGACCTGCCATGTCGGTATTTGCATGGGTTTGTGACCATTGGAAAATGTGATGTAATTAAGAAAAGGCCTTTGTGTACCTGGGGAATTACATTGACAGGAAGTGTTATTGGCATGGAAAATGCTGACAGTGATACAGTAGAGGGAGTTTAGGCTCTGGAACTAGTCAGAGTTGGAATAATTGAATTTAAATTATGCCATTTATTAACAGTGTGACCTTGAGCAAGTAATATACCATTTCCTGGCTTTAGTTTTTCATCTGTAAAATGAGACTGGCAAATAACTTGCAGTTGTTGTAGGAGAAGACATGATAAATCTTAGCACCTTATAGTAGGAGCTCGATAAATGGTATCTATTATTTGGAAACAACAGTGTACTATAGTGATTAAGAACACATGCTTTCAAATCCTAGCTCAGGCACTGACTTTTGGGTAAACTTGAGTAAGTGATTCAAATGTTCTCAGTTTCCTCATTTATAGAATATGAATAATGGTAACTGTGAGGTTGTAGTAAGGATAAGTGAGAGAACATAGGTAAGCTAACCTGACATAAGTGCTTAAAAATTACATGAGTCACTTGTACCTTTTTTATTATCATATCATTAAAATTCTTAGTAGTATTTATGGCACCCAGTAAGCACTTAACAGTTGTGGTGGTGCTGTTGAGGAATATAATAATAAGAGCTTGTCAAGTACTCACTGTGTGGCAGGAACTGTACTTAGGATGAAGCATGCATTATTTTCTGTCATTTCAGAAAACGGAGGCTTGTAGAGACTAACTAACTTGCATGTGTGCATCCAGAGATCTGGTAGTAGACCCAGGACTCCACTCATATCTAACTATAAGGGCTGCTGCATTGCCTACTTGTGGATCCTATCAAGCGACATTGTCAGTTCTTTTGCAGAAAGACCTGTTTTAAAAATTGTATACCACTTCCCTGCTTATTCTAATCATATTCCCAAATAACCTGGGTTTCAATGTGGGAAGAATGCTAAAACTTTGATTGATTAGAATTATTTACCTACTAAAAGAGATCTTGTTAAACTGATAAGGTTCCCAGAGCCTGCTACTGTAATTCAAGAATTGACTCTTTGCTTTGGGTAAGAAGAGGTCCATCAAGTCAAACTAGAAAATCAAGGGCAGACATCTGAATGGGAAGCATGCCCCTCTCTTGGCTCCAGAGCTTGTTTGCACACTAAGGTGATGACATCCCTAGAATGAAGCAGAGCAGTGCTCTTAACCTCTGCTTTTGAAACCAAGCAAAGGCTGCCGTTTTCTCTGTTGCTGTTATTACTGTTTCTTTGTGGGTGATTTCAGAAACAGTATCTCTCCACCCTTTTTAAAATGCCATTTTTGCTAGTATTGGCAGAATTTAAAATTATATGACTTATTAAATAGGCTTTGAAAAAAGAAAGTAATAAATTATGGTTAATCTTTTATAGTGCTTGTCTTGGGAGCTACTAGAACGAGAGAGGTGCAGGAATGTGAATAATATCACAACATCAAAATCAGAGGACTCTAAACTCTACCAGTGTTCCTTCCTTTTGTGCTATTTTAGAACTGAGAAAACCACTCTTATATTTCAGTAAATTTACTTTTGTATATACCTTGTAGCAGAAAGTAAGATTCATTAGTTTAAAGGGCATAAAAATATTTAATGCCAAAGAAAATGGTTCTGTGGTACCTTTTCTTGTCATACTCATTTTTGCTCTTTAATCATTTGTGTGTGTATTGGGAAGGTTTCTACTGAAGAGACTAGCATGTAAGTTGCTTTGGTTTACTTAATGCATACATCATTAAGTTCATGCTATAAACCTCTCAAACAAATTAGTTATTACTTATCAAGTAGATATAAAACAGCATAAAAAGGGGGTTACGGCTGCAGAAAAAAATGAACTCAACAGCATAACAATAGACTCAGCTCAGTATTCTTTACTAGCAATACTTCTGACCTTCATCCAGCAAGACTGGTATTCAAAGATCTGGGGGTTTTGCCATTTTAATTGTAAAGCCTAGCACATAGCACAAGACTCTTAAATTCTTAATGCCTTGAAATAAATGACATCTCGAACACACATGATCAGCCATGCTGGCTTGGGATATAACCAACTCATAGAAACACATGGATTACATCTCTCCCTCAATCTCCTTTCTAGCGTTCCAATCCACATGCTGCCTATCCCAATCCTGGACCAAGCACATCACAGCCACAGAGCAGCATGGGCTACTCAACTACCTCCCAGCAGCCTCCACAGTACTCACATCAGACACACCGGTACTGAGCTGCGTTGGAATATTGTCAATGCACTGTTGCTAATGCTGCCGGACTAACTGTGCAGCTCTCTGCGGGAACCTGGTATGGGCCATGAGAATGTACTGTACAACCACATATTCAAAATGTCCAATAGCCAAGTTCCACCACTTTTCACAGACTGGGTAGTGGCTTCCAAATTGTACCTATTTTGGGGTTAGACTTGAACAGAAAGTGCTAGCACAGTTTGTGTTGTGGATTTGCTACTTCCATAGTTTACTTGACATGGTTCAGACTGACCAATGCATTTTTTTCAGTGACAGTCTGTAGCAGTTGAAGCTGTGAAATGTGCTAGGGGCAAGCATTTGTTGTTGTATGTGGTGAATTCTTTCAGTGTAACATTATCTGACCAATCGTACACACACAAAAAGTTTAACTGGTACTTGAAACATACAGTATGTTTTAACAAAATAACTGAAACTCAAAATGAGATTATTTTGGTACACCTTTCATCCTAGTGTCTTATCAGTGGGTTGATTCATTTTCTACATTAATCAGTGTTTTTTGATCAAGATTATATTGCTTGGATTTTTTTGAAAGTACAAAAAGCCACATAGTTTTTCCAGAAAGGTTTCAAAACTCCCAAAGATTAATTTCCCACTTATAAGTTTGTTTTTATTTTCAATCTATGACTTGACTGGTATTAAAGCTGCTATTTGATAGTAATTAAATATATTGTCATTGATATAAACCTGTTTGGTTCAGCAAACTAAAATGATTGTCATAGACAGTGTTTTATTTTTCCTGTTAGTGTTACTGATTTGTGAGCATGCTTTAAGATGAAAAAGCATGAATGGTAACTTCCTTAAAAAGGTGCGGCATCCAATTCAGATATTTTGTCCTGATTTTAAAGCTGGTTGGTGTAGTGCTATTAAATTTTATCCAGTTTGTTTTCTTTTTTAAATCTTGTTCGCACGTTGTTTAGGGTGCCCTTACTTCAGCAAAGGAGAAGGAGTAGGAGAGCCTTAGAATTTTTGAGGAAAAATAAATCCTATAACATACAATGTACTGTATCAAACTATTTTACATGAATGACACAAGTATTCTGAATTTAAAAAAAAATTGAACATTGTTAAAAACAAGGTGTTATGTAATAAATTTATTTTTCATAAATCAAAATATGGAGTCAGCTGTATTTTTATATAACAAAATGCGTTTTATTTTACTTTAAAATGTGTCTTAACAAGTGACCTCTAAGTCAATCTCCAGTTTTCATTAATATCTATGTATTCTACCTCCATCGTAGACTAATGATGTTTGATGTAGATGTGGATTCTTTTTTGTTACACTTGGTACTGTAATACTATAAGATGAAATAGATAGCTTTCTAATTGAAAGAAGTTATGGTGTGCCTTCCATTTCTAAAATAATGCCTAATTCTTTGAGACCAATTTGACTATTTTATCCCAAATAATATTTTCCCTCCCTCCTTCTGCACAAAATATAAAAGATGAAACAATTAACATTTTTCTTTAAATTCAGCTCATTCATATAAAAACATTCTAAAACAATTAAGAAGTGAGGAATACCAACACTGATAAGGCCTGACCATAGAAAAACTCATCAAACGATACACTTTAAATTGGCAATTTGTATTGTATGTAATTTATGCCTCAAAGTTGATTTGTTTAAAGTCTAATAGACGTAAAACACATAGCGCATGCCTAGCATATAAGCATTTGTTAAATGTTACCTATTATTAGTGATCTCTCTCCATGGGAATGTACTTTTTTTCCTAAGGCTTAAAATATGACCTAGTTTTAGCAAGTAAGTTACTCTAAGTCATTTCATGGCCAAACATTGCCTAGCCTCTCATAAATCAATTTCAAGCTTTTACATGAGCATAAGCCCAGTGCTAGAGTATTGATAAGCCCAGGGCTAAAATATTTAAAAGTACCTCTGAATTCAGTAATCTTTATTAAGTTTTTTCTTTTATATTCTATAATGGTTAGGGGCTCCTGTTTCTCAAAAATGTTACTTAACAATTAATACTCTGTACAATATTCATCTCACCTGGGCACAGCTATGAAGTTTCTCATAAATTGAAAATATTCTTTGAAGGAGCAATAGAATTGATTTTACGAGGTATCTACTAAGTACTTGGTATGTATTTAATAGTCATTAAGCCTTGTGGTCAGACTGAGCTGAAACAAATCACAATCTCTATCCTCAAATACGCAAGAAACTTAATTTAGTTGAGTCAGGATACACACATGGGAAACACAACAATGAAAGCCATTATTGGATCAGGCACTAAATGGAAGGTTAAGAACCATAACTGTTTCTCTTTTTAGCAGACAAAATAGTATGCTGGGTGAGGTTTCAAGGGGTGGGGATTGATGTGGAGCATCAGGAAGAACATGGGCTTTTGGGTCATGGCCCTACCAGTTACTTAATGTGAGTCCTTGGTCAAGTCATTCCATTTTCAAGCCCCTGAAGATAATAACTGTAGTAGTAACTGTGATGCTCTCACTGACTCAGAAATACTGAAAGGCACTGTGTAAAGCAAGCTATATATCTATTGAGTTGCATATTAACTTTATTATCTCAGCTGGACCCTAAAGTAACACTGAATACCTAGCACGTGCTATGCACTACGTGACACATTTTACACATATTATTATTCCTCATAAATACCTGTGAGTTAAGTATTATTTTTCCTATTTTACAAATGAGAAAAATGAAGTTCGGAGAGATCATACCCTGTTCAAACTCAGTCAGCCATGTGGTAAAGTCAAATTTGTTTTCCCTCAGCTTCCAGGGCCCGAAGGAAAGCATAAGTATGGGATGGTCATGCATAGTGAAGTGACCGCTCTGTCCAGAGCACAAGATGTGTCCTGGTTAACAATAGCTGAGGATGAAATTGGTAAGCTTGTGGGCTGCCAGTGAGGTCTATTCTTTATACAAATAAACTCACTTGTAGGTGTGTTGGCCCACTTAAATCACAAACTACAAAAATAATTTGTATTTTACTAGTTACTAATAATGTCTTTTGAAAGCATACTGAACAGAAGTAATGGATTTAAAAACATGCTCATTTAATAGGCCCTAAAATCAGCTTGATTAATATGTAGTAATTGCTTTTCCAGTTGAGTTACTTCACTGGTAGAAAGTATCTATACTAATAAAAGGGTAATATGCAAATTGGTCAGGATGCCCTCACAGTGACAACCGAACAGCAGGCTGCATGGGGCAACCAGGCCGGCAGGGGGTTAGTTAGGGACGACCAAACGACTGAACAAGCAGGCTGCATGGGGCAACCAGGCCGGCAGGGGGGTTAGTGAGGGACGACCAAACGACTGAACAGCAGGCTGTGTGGGGCATCCAGGCCGGCAGGGGGTTAGTGAGGGACAACCAAACGACTGAACAGCAGGCTGCATGGGGCAACCAGGCCGGCAGGGGGTTTAGTGAGGGACGACCAAACGACTGAACAGCAGGCTGTGTGGGGCGACCAGGCCGGCAGGGGGTTAGTGAGGGACGACCAAACGACTGAACAGCAGGCTGCATGGGGCAACCAGGCCGGCAGGGGGGTTAGTGAGGGACGACCAAACGACTGAACAGCAGGCTGTGTGGGGAGACCAGGCCGGCAGGGGGTTAGTGAGGGACGACCAAACGACTGAACAGCAGGCTGCATGGGGCAACCAGGCCGGCAGGGGGTTAGTGAGGGACGAACAAACGACTGAACAGCAGGCTGCATAGGGCGACCAGGCCGGCAGGGGGGTTAGTGAGGGACAAACGACTGAACAGCAGGCTGTTTGGGGTGACCAGGCCGGCAGGGGGTTAGTGAGGGACAAACAAACGACTGAACAGCAGGCTGCATGGGGCGACCAGGCTTGGCAGGGGGGTTAGTGAGGGACAAATAAACGACTGAACAACAGGCTGTGTGGGGTGACCAGGCCGGCAGGGGGTTAGTGAGGGACGACCAAACGACTGAACAGCGGGCTGTGTGGGGCGACCAGGCCGGCAGGGGGTTAGTGAGGGACGAACAAATGACTGAACAGCGGGCTGCGTGGGGCGACCAGGCCGGCAGGGGGTTAGTGAGGGACGACCAAACGACTGAACAGCAGGCTGCGTGGGGCGACCAGGCCGAGGGGGAGGAGAAGCGGCACAGAGAGAGGCAACCAGGCTGGCAGGGGAGGCAGTTGGCGGCAACCAGGCCAGCAGGGGGCCAGTGAGGGGCAACCAGCCAGCAGAGGTGGGCAGTGAGGGGCAACCAGGCTGGCAGGGGGGCGGGGGGAGGGACGCAGTGGGGGGCAACCAGGCAAACAGGTAAGCAGTTAGGAGCCTAGGCCCGATTCCTGTGGGATCAGGCCTAAACCGGCAGTCGGACATCCCCCGAGGGATCCCGGATTGGAGAAGGCTGAGGGAATACCCCCTCCCCCGTACACAAATTTCATGCACTGGGCCTCTAGTGCAATATATAAGTAAAAGTAGACAACCAACAATGCTCTCTGATTTAATCAAAAGCTTTTACTATGCCACATAATACTGGACTCTTCAAAATTCCTTTTGACCCCTTCTAGCCACTGCTACAGTGACAAAAATATGGACTGTGATCATATTTGGGGAGGTGCTTTGCCTGGGGCCCTCATCAAGTATGTGTCCCTTCCTGCCATAGAGCTTGGGTCCTTCAGCGCAGAATGCCCATTGGATCCATTCTGAATTCAGAAAATCACAACTGGAATATGAGGAGGAGCTAAGGCCCATATAGGGTCATCCTTGACCAATGTTTTAAAGAAGTCAAAAGGTAGATGCTTCCTCCTTCTATTTCCAAAGCAGAACAGTTTGGAGCTGCATTTCATACGGCTTTTTAGAAGGTCTTAACAGAGTGGAGCACCAGTTGCCCAGTGTCAGCCAATAGAACAATGCATCCTTGTATTGGTTTTCATTCCTTCCTTTCTTGTTCTCTCCCTTATCTCACATTACTGCTACCTGAGATCATATAAGTAAACCACCTGCACACAATTTTTTGTCTCAGTTTCTGCTATGGAGGAGGATGGAATCCAGACTTTTAAAGTTTGCTTTTAAATGGATCTTCTAAAGCAGTTGGTCCCTGGCCAGGTGGCTCAGTTGGTTAGAACATCATCCTGTACACCAAAAGGTTACAGGATCACTTCCCAGTCAGGGCATGTATCTAGGTTGTGGTTCAATCATTGGGGTGTGGGGGTGGGGTTTGTGGGAAGGAGACAGTTGATGGATGTTTCTCTCCCCTCCCACCCCCACTTCCTCTCAAAAAAAAATCAATAAGAATACATATCCTGGGATAAGGATTAAAAAAATAGTTGTCGTAAGATACCCATTGCTAGTGGAAAGTGGATGGTACTAACTGCTTTGCAGCAGCATCCATCAAAATCACTAAGGTTTTCCCTGTGGTAAATTGGGATGGGCTACAGATGGAAGGTGAATCATTGGATTATGAAAAAGCTGGCGGTACTTGAATGTATTGGAACAATGGTATATAAAATATTGTGGGATTGGCTCACTATTATTAACTGCTTTGGAAAAGTTAAAATAAAATGACAAGCTCGGGTTAGCCAATTACCAATCCAAGACAGGCTGTTAAAGTCAGAGAGTCAGAGTGAATGGTAGACTAATGCAAATTTAATGTAAACTGAATCAAGTAATAGCCCTAGTTGCACCTGCTTTGCCACATGTTTTATCTTTATTAGAACAGATCAGCATAGCCTCTCGCACTTCATATGTGGCTTTTGAAATGGCAAACACATTATTCTTCATCCATAAAGAAGATAAAAAACATTTGATGTTTACCTGGGAAAGACAATAGTACAGTCTTCCTCTTGCCCCAGAGCTACATTAACTCTGTTATAATATAATCTGCAGGAGGGTTATGTCAGGGAAAATTGGTGGAGTTGGGTGCTGACAGGAATCCAACTCCACCTGGACAAGAAATGTTCTGGCAGAAACAGTCTGAAGTGATGATTCTGGAATGCTGGAGTTTATTGAACACTTAAAGCTTCTGGGGAACAGCTTGCCTGATAAACTGTAGTTTATTTCAGCAGTCAGTGTGTTGGTGGCTACCCACCTTTCATCCTGTGGCAGACATTTGGGTACAGCAATCCACATTTCTGGCACAACTTGTTAGAGCCAAAATAGACAATAAGGACCTTTAAAATACTGGGGTTCTGTGTTTTCATTATGGGTATTGCTTGTATCACTGAGGGGTGGGCAAGGAGTCTGGATGCCCTTGTATCAACCTGTACCAACTGAAGCAATTTCCAAGAGATTTAAGGGAAGTGAAGCTGCACCTGTTTTTTGTTTCTTTGAGGCAGGGGGTGAACATTCAGAAACAATTGTGTATATGAGAGAATTTAGAAAGCTACCATACATGCTCAGGAAAAGACACAGTCTCATATATAGCTTGAGAAGACCTTAAGCTTTCACCTTACCCTGATCCCTGGCACACATACCCTACAACAATTTTTTAAAAGTACATAAACCCTGGGGAAAGTTTTTTAGATTTTCCATATAAGATTCAAATGTCCAATTTTCAAGAACAACAACAAAAATCACAAGGCATACAAAGAAATAGGAGCATGGCCCATTTAAAATAATAATAATAAAATGATACAAAATGTAAGTGAAGAAGCCCAAGTATTGGACTTACTAGACAAAGACTAAAAGTTCTGCTTAAGGATGCTCAAGGAGGTAAAGGAAGACATAAAGACAGAAAACAATGTATAAACAAAATTAAGATATCAATAAGGAGATAAATTATAAAAAGGAACCAAAACTTCTGAAGCTGAAAAGTACAATAACAAATTTAAAAATATACTAGGAGGGTTCAAAATTAGATTTGAGCAAGCAGCAGAAAGAATCAGTAAACTTGAAGATAGGACAATTGACATTAAACAACTCTGGAGAACAGAAGGGGGGAAATGGAGAAAAGTGAATAGAGTCTAAAGGAACTGTGGCACAACACATATTTATTGTGGGAATCTCAGGAGGAGAGAGAGAGGGGGGCAGAGATATTTGGACAAGTTAATAGCTGAAAACTTCCCAAATTTTACCTTAAAGAGCTATAAAAAAGATAAAAGTAGCTCAAATATAGCAAAAAGAAATTATACTTATTACACCTGAGATAAAATAGAGACTGGAAAAACAATAGAAAATATGTAAACATCAATGAATCTCAAAGTTCGTTCTTTGAAAAGGTGAGCAGAATTAACAAACTAGCTAGACCTACAAAAAAGAGAAGATGCAAATAACTAAAATCAGAATTGAAAGTAGCATTACTATGGACCTTACAGAGATAAAAAGGATTATAGAAAAATACTATGAGTAATTGGACAATGATGAATTGGATAACCTAGAACAAATAGATAAATTACTTGACAAAAATTAACCTAAACTAAATAAAAAGAAATCTCAACAGACCTATAAGTAAAGAGATTGAATTAATAACCAAAACCTAACAAATTAATATCCTGGACCAGATTGCTTCACCAGTAAATGCTTCCAAAAATTTGGAGAAGAATTGACACCAATCTTTCTCAAACTTCTCCAAAAAAAATTAAGAGGAGGAATACTTCCAGAATCATTCTGTGAGTCCAGCATTACTCTGTTAATAATGCCAGTTAAAAACATCACAAGAAAATTACAGGCCAATATTCCTTATGGATATAGATGCAAACATCCTCAGCAAGTTAAACCTGAGAGCATATTAAAGGGTTTATTTATCATGACCAAATGGTATATATTATAGAACAACTGTAAACCCACCCCTGTATGGAGCATGTTTACAACTGCTATTTTAAAATCCTTGTCTGCAACTTCCATCATCTCTGTCATTTTTTTAAATATACAATTTTATTGATATCAGAGAGGAAGGGAGAGGGAGAGATAGAAACATCAATGATGAGAGAGAATCACTGATTGGCTGCCTCCTACACACCCCACACTGGGGATCAAGCCTGCAACCCAGGCATGTGCCCTACCTACAATCAAACTGTGACCTCTGGGTTCATAGGTTGACACTCAACCACTGAGCCAAGCTGCCCAGGCTCATCTCTGTTACTTTTAGGTCTATGTCTGTTGATTTAGTTTTCTCCCACTTATGGCTCATATTTTCCTGCTTCTTTGTATAACTGGTAATTTTTTTCAGCTTTATTAAGGTAAAATTGACTAGTCAATTTGTAAGATATTTAAAGTATACACCATGTGATGATTTTATATACATATACATTCTCTCATCTAGTTGATTAACACATCCATCACTTCAAATATTTATCCTTTTGGGGTGAGAACATTTAATTTCTACTCTTGTAGCAATTTCAATTACACAATACAGTACTATTAATTGTAGTCACCATGTTATACATTAGATCTTTAAACTGTATTCATTTTGTAGCTGAAAGTTGGTACCCTTTTACCAACATCTTCCTATTTCCTCCTTTCCCCATTCCCTCAAAACCACTTTTCTACTCTATGAGATTGACTTTCTTATTTTTTTTAGATTCCATATGTAAGTGATTATGTAAGTGATACCCTGCAGTATTTGTCTTTTTCTGTCTGACTTATTTCACTTGACACAGTGCTCTCAAGTTCTACCCATGTTGTCAAATATAGCAGGATTTTCTTTTTTCTGATAGATTAATATTTTATTATATATAATGAATATGTATCTATATACTAGGTGTACCAGTTAGTAAAAGTGGATTTTGTAATCAAAGAAAACACGATAATTTCAAGAGAAACATCAAAAGTGCCTTATTCAAAGTAATGTCCATCACAAGCTACACATTCCCCATCTTTCAGGTAATTTGTGGATACTGTCCCAATAGAACTTTTCTTGTTTTGAGGCAAACCATTCTGAGACCAAATTTTCCACTTCTTCGTATGTTTTGAAGTGCTGCTCAGGAAGTGCATGTGCCATAGATCAGAACAAGTGGTAATCTGAAGGAGCAAGATCTGGTGAATACAGTGGGTGGGTTAATACTTCCCAGGCAGGATCTTTTAATGTGTCTTTAACTGGGTTTGAAGTGTGTAATGGTGCGTCATCATGAAGCAAAATTACTTTGCTGTGTCTTCTAGAACATTCTGGTCGTTCAGGATCAAAGCATGGTTCAAATTAATTATTTGTTGTCGGTAGTGATCAGTATTAACGGTTTCACCTGGTTTTAGAAGCTCATAATACACCACACCTTCCTGATCCCACCAAACGCAGAGCATTGTCTTCTTTCCAAAGTGATTTGGCCTTGCAGTCAATGTTGATGGTTGGCCTGGATCAACCCATGGTTTTGTGCCTTTGGGATTCTCAAAATAAATCCACTTTTTCATCGCCAGTCACAATTTGATGCAAAAAAGACTTTCTTTCATGCCACTGAAGCAACATTTTACTGATGACTTTTCAGTTTTCCATTTGTCTTTCGTTCAGTTGATGTGACACCCATTTTCCTCCTTTAAAATCTTTCCCATTGCTTGTAAACCATTGGAAATTGTTTGCTGAGCAACGTTTAATCTTTCTGCAAGTTGTTTGTGAGTTTGACAGGCATCTTCATCCACTAATGCTTGTAATTGTTGGTCTTCAAACTTTTTCAGTTGACCTGGACGCTCTTTGTCTTTCACATCGAAATCATCATTTTTAAATTGTTTAAACCAGCGTTCACAAGTATCTTGAGATGGAGCATGTTCAATATAAGCTTCCCGAAGTACTCAGTAGCACTTTTCTTCAAAATAAAGTAATGAATTAAAACTTCCCACAAATGCTCTTTTTTTGGCACGGAATTCGACATTTTTAAGTGTAAAAATATCTATGATGCTAACACCTTCAGCAAATTGGACATATGAAGTTTTGAAGCTTGTTGTCAATACAACAAAACAGCATACATATCAAATCACATATATATCAACATATGTGTAACTCCATCTATTGAAAAACAATCCATATTGTTAACCAGTGCATCTAGTATATAAAAGGCTAATATGCTAAGTGTCCAACCGTCCAACCAGTCTCTATGACACACACTGACTACCAGATGCTCAATGCAGGAGCTGATGTGATATGCACAGAGAAATGGCACCGTGGACCTGGTGCCCACAAAGCAACACTTGGCTTCCCCCAAGTGGGAAACAGGCCCCACCACCACCCCGGAGTGACACCCACCAAATTCCTGCTGAGACCCCAAGGCACAAAATGCAGCCCACAGCCCAGCTCAACCCAGAAATGATGCTGTGGGCACCAGGTAATGATATCACATAGCAACACCCAGCTTCCTCTCCCTAATGACTAGCCTCCTTGCAGTTTCCTCAGCCCAGGAACATGAATTGCTTTACAGCCAGGTGCAAACATTTCACAATTTAACCAAATATCTGTGAAGCATTTTCCTGTGCCTCGTCTCATTTGATCCTCATAGAAGTCATGGACTAAGTATATAGGAGACTCAGTGGAATCCTATTTTCATTGGCCAAAAAACAGCAATTTAGAAACTTGACCTGACTGAAAAGAAGTAAGAAATGGTGGACCTTGAAAATTACTTCAGGTTTTCTCAATGCACAGAATATAGTGCTGCAGTTAAATATTTTACCATTCTCCCTGCATGATCTACAATAATAATCTGCTTTGTGTTGGTATTTACTGCTGTGTTGCTGACAATTACCTGAAAGAGAAGTTGGGGTGCTTCACTGGGCTGGAAAAAGTTTAGCTAAGTCAGAAAGCAGGTCTAATTAAGCAAGTTTCTCCTGTATATATAAACGGCTAAGTTAACTCTCACATGCATGACACATATAAAGCTCTTGCTGGTGCCAATCGCATGCGTGTGTTTCCATCTGTTATTGTCGATCATGAATTTGGTTGACACTTCTATTATAGAGAAAGGGCAAATAGCAATATTAAAATATTTCTTCTAATTAATTTCCTTCCAATGTGCACAAATCAATGTGCACTGGGCCTCTAGTGAGTGTGAGTATGAGTGTGAGTGTGAGTGTGTGTGTGTGTGTGTGTGTGTGTGTATCTCATACCTTTATCCATTCATCCATTGATGGACACTCAGAGTGTTTCTATAGCTTGGCTATTGTGAATAATGCTGTAATGAACATGGGAATGCAGATATCTCTATGAAAAAGGAATTTCCTTTTTTTGAGATATGTACCCAGAAGTAGAAGTACTGGATCATATAGTAATTGTATTTTTAATTCTTTAAGGAACCTCCACACTGTTTTCCATTGTGGCTGTACCAATTTACACACCACCAACAGTGGACAGCAGTCCCTTTTCTTCACGTTTACCAACATGTGTCTGTTGTCTTTGGGATGATATATTAGAGTATTGCCTTTTCCCACTCTCACTAACATGAAATTCTTACTCAACCTCTTATATGCATCTTCATCTTTAGTAATTTTGTCACTGCTATAATCTCTTTTTGACTTATCCAAAACTTCCTTGTTTTGTTATCAAAGGTGCTGGAGTTACATATGTTACTCTCACTGAAAATTTCACTCAGGCCACAGGTATTCCTTCACATGATAGGAAATTCTAACTAAAATATTGTGATATTCATTAAAATATTTATCTTCCTGATTTTTGGCATATTAACATTTTTTGAAGAAAATTCTCATCTTCTCATCCACTGTCGTGACTGCATGGACTGAAGGCATCCCAGAGCCACACGAGTTTGGGAGGCGGTTTCAATGGCAAGTGGCAGTATGTAGGGAGGGCTCTAGGATTACAGAACCCTTTTAAGCAAATTGACAGATTTGTTGGTTTCTTTATTTAAAAAAAATTCTTGAGGACAGCATTTCTTCATAAAACTAAGCATTTTTTTTCATTTATTCTGAGGCATAAATAAAGTTTTCATTTTTCCCTGCTGTGTTATTGAGAAAGAGTAATTCAATTTCCCCTATACTGCAGAATCCTGGTGGCGTGTCAGAACTTTAATAACTTAACTTGCTCTGTCACTTTATTAAATTATGGGGAGAAATAATGTTTTCCACTTTGGATTCCATTTTAGAGTCTATGAAAAAGTGCTAAGTTCCTTCGTGACTCCTGAATGTCCTCAGTTAGTATCAAACTGTACCCAGCTGGAATCATTTTCTGTGATTCAAAAAAATCATTTTTGTTCTGTCCCTAAGGATACAAATTGGAAATTAAGTGATAAAACTTGAAAATAATACAATAAAACATCTCTGGGAAGCATGAGAATCTTTGATTAAGCAGTTGGTAAGGGTAAGATCTTGCCCACATGTGCTGAAAATGCCTTTTCCACATAGTGAAAATATTCCCTGTTTTCTTCAAGTTGGCGATTTCCTTTTCTTTTTTCTTGATATAGAAAAGCAGCTGCTGTTCTTGGCAGATGACACTGCTCGGGTCTGAGGAGATTTGGAGAGCTCCCTGCCTTTGAGGCTGATGCAATGGGGAGGTCAAGAATGCTGGCTCCATTCAAGTTCTTTATACCTCAGCTTAAAAGGAATTTCCCAACACATTCCTATCCCTGAAGAACATCCCTGCTTCCCTTCCCAGCACAGGCCTTTCTCTACCAGCAGACACTGGAGAGTAACCAGAGCCTGACCAGCCCTGTAATCCAGCTCCTCTCCCACGTTAGTTCTCCTTTTTACAGCAGAGAAGATCCCATGTGTGCGAAGTCCACTGTTCTTAAAGAATTTCTGAAACAGCACTGTAACCAGTGGCCTTATCTTTATCTTAGGGCTTTTTTTTGTCTGTTCACGAAGCCGCGGTGTTCAGAGCATCTTCTCATCCAGTCCCTGCCGAGCCAACTCGGAGGGATGCTGGACAGGCTTTCCATTATAACTTGATTACTTTCACCGCAGTTTCTACTGAATGATGGCATGTGATTTAGAGTCAGACTGAAAATGGGTCGAGGAAATGGTGTGCCCAGGAGAAAGGGCGGGGACCTCTATTCTAACCCAAGCTGGTCTCTGGGGGCAGCATTGGGCAAATCAGTCTGGTTCCCTGTGGGTCAGGGGCAGAGGGAGTTAACAGATCCAGCCGAACACGCTTGGGGCTGCTGGGTAAATTCCAAGCTGAGGCCGCTGGCATCTTTACGGAGTCCAGTGCCCATCTGTGTGGGCGAGCAGCGCCTTCTAGAAGGTCTGGGATGGGACTCACGGGGAGTTCACATCAGCCCCCCTTTTTTACTGACATTTCCCACCCACCCTCTGTGAGCTTCATAGGAGCAGGAACCCCACCTTCTATACATCCCGATGGCCTGGTGGCTGACAGACAGGTTCACTTGATGGTGAAAACTGGGGAGCTCCCTGCCTTTGAGGCGGATGCAATGGGGAGGCCGGGAGTGCTGGCTCCAGCTGGTCAGCAAAACGAATTCATCTGGGAAGGGTGGTGTTTAAGGTTACAGTTTCAACGAGCAGAACTCAGGAGGCGATTGGTAGGCAGCAGGGAGAAGGGTGCAGTAGTGGGCAACTAAAAACCCCATTTCTATGGTCATTTAAGTAGATTTTGGTTGCTTTTTTTTTCCTTCCTAGAAAAAGCTACTTAGCCATTTTAACTTTTTATATATACTAAAAACATTAAACATTTCTAAGCACAATGGAGAACTTACCCTAACTTCTTCCAAAAATAAATAACTAGAAATATGTCCCTGCTCCTGTTCCCTTGAATAGCTCTGCACCACGTATGTTCTATGGGTTGAAGCAGGGTGTGGTCCTTTTGGTCTCCAGATCATACAAAATATCAGGTCTCTGTCTGTGTCTTTTTTATCTTAAAAAATGTATTCTGCTCCCATTGAGTCAGTAATATTCTTTTTAAAAATAGTTTGAATGGAAATTAAACATGAGAACAAATCTGTGATTTACATTGAAGAGCCTAAAGATTTTTTTTTATAAATCTTTATTGTTCAGATTATTACAGGTGTTCCTCTTTTTTTTTCCCCCATATCTCCCTACACCTGATTCCCCACCCCACCCCATGCCCTTACCCCCGCCACTGTCTTCATCCATAGGAGTAAGATTTTTGTCCAATCTCTTCCCGCACCCCTCACACCTGCTTCCCCTGAGAGTCGTCAGTCCACTCCCTTTCTATGTCCCTGATTCTGTTATATTCACCAGTCCATTCTGTTCTTCAGATTTTTATTCACTTGATTTTTAGATTCACTTGTTGGTAGGTATGTATTTGATGTCATTTTGTTGTTCATAATTTTTATCTTTGCCTTTTTCTTCTTCTTCCTCTTCTTAAAGAATACCCTTCAGCATTTCATGTAATCCTGGTTTGGTGGCGATGAACTCCTTTAGCTTTTTCTTGTCTGTGAAGCTCTTTATCTGACCTTCAACTCTGAATGATAGCTTTGTTGGGTAGAGTAATCTTGGTTGTAGGTTCTTGCTGTTCATCACTTTGAATATTTCTTGCCACTCCCTTCTGGCCTGCATAGTTTCTGCTGAGAAATCAGCTGACAGTCGTATGGGTACTCCCTTGTAGGTAACTAACCGTTTTTCTCTTGCTGCTTTCAAGATTCTCTCTTTGTCTTTTGCCCTTGGCATTTTAATTATGATGTGTCTTGGTGTGGTCCTCTTTGGATTCCTTTTGTTTGGGGTTCTGTGCACTTCCTGGACTTGTAAGTCTATTTCTTTCACCAGGTAGGGAAAGTTTTCTGTCATTATTTCTTCTAATAGGTTTTCAGTATTTTGCTCTCTCTCTTCTTCTGGCACCCCAAAAATTCGGATGTTGGTACGCTTGAAGTTGTCCCAGAGGCTCCTTACACTATCTTCACATATTTGGATTCTTTTTTCTTTTTGTTTTTCTGGTTGGGTGTTTTTTGTTTCCTCATATTTCAGATCTTTGGTTTGATTCTTGGGGTACGTTGATCTACAGTTGAGATTCTGTATATTCTTTATTTTAGACAGTGTATGCTTCATTTCTGACTGGTCCTTTTCCATTTTTTTGGCATTCTCATTGAAGGTCTCACTAAGCTCCTCAGAAGTGTCATCAAGTTTCTCGGCAGTTTTTAGAAGATTCTTGAGTAACCTTATAAATGTGGTTCTGAACTCTATGTCATCTAGTAGTTTGCTTTCCTCCGTTTCTTTCATTCGTGACATGTTTCTTTGTTTCCGCATTTTGGCTGCTTCCCTGTGTTGATGGAATGGCTTTGTCTTTTTCTTCTTCTTCCTCTTCTTAAAGAATACCCTTCAGCATTTCATGTAATCCCCTTTGTGGGCTGAGTGCAAAGTCTTGGTGTAGTTAAGCCTTAATTGCTGTTGGTACACTGGGAGGAATTGACCTCCAGGCCAACTGGCTGTGAGGACTCACTGTGTCTATAAGAACTGCTGTGCTGGAGACACGCTTATGGTGCAGGACTTATTTCGGTGGGGCTTTGGTGCTCGCTGAGTCTGCCTCTTGAATGTGTCACTTATGGATGTGAGGAGTTGAAATCTGGTTTCTCACACTGACCACTAGGTATACTGGCTTCTGGATCTCCAATGGGGTGCAGGTCAGCTATTGTCTGAGTCCACCCAGCAGGAGCTACAGCGAGAGCTACAGTTTTCTCCTCTTTGCTTGGGGTTTGGAGGTTTTGGAGCTGTCTGATCTGGGCTGCAAGTTTGTTAGGTTAAGCTGCGATAGGACAGTTCATTCATATGCAAAAGCCGCTGCTTGGAGCTTGGGTGGGTTTGTAGGTTGTGTAGGGTGGGGTCTCAGGGCGTCACTAGGCTAGGGCGTGGCAAACAGCAATGGCTGCTGGTTAGCCGGCTCTGTGTCTCCAACTGCATCCCATGCCCCAGCGCAGATAAACAATTATTCCTGTGCACAGCTCTGCAAGCAGGCCCCCCTCACTTTCCGACCCGGTGGCAGACAATCCAGCTTCTCCCCGTAGGAGTTTGGGTCCCCTGCGTCTCCCCAGAAACTGTATTTCAGAGTAATCGGGGGCTTGTCTCCCCTTTGGGTTGAAAAAAGCAATGCCTGCCGCCAGCCCAGATCCCACACCTCCGTACCTCAGCTTTTCAGCGCTTGTACACGTCTCAATGCTCTTTTCTCTTTCCTTCTAGTTGTAGAACTTCCACTCAGCCAGCTTTCCCGTGGTTCTGGGTGATAAGATTCCTTGTCTTTTAGTTGCAGTTCAAATTGTTGTGCGAGGCAGCAGTTTAGGTGTTTACCTACGCCACCATCTTGGATTCCTCTCGAGCCTAAAGATTTTGAAGTGGCACTGGAGGTCACTGTCCCCTTCCTCCCCATTCCTTCTGCTTATCTCTGTCATTTCCATGGTGCCAGCCCAACATGTCCCTAGTCTTGTCCCCTGGGGGGTACAGATACTGAGGGTAGGATACCTACCACCGTGTATCCCAACAGCCTGGGTTCTTGTCTGTATTCTCACTTACTCTTGTCTCTGTAAACTAGCAAGGTGCCTAACACTTTACAAGCATTTATTAAGTTCCATAAAGACTTACATTTATAAGTGCTTGTTATATGCCAGCCAACACCTCACCATCTCATTTAATCCTTACAACAACCCTAGAACATAAACACTGTATTATTCTTCCCATTTTCCAGAGGAGGAGCCTGGTGCTTAAAAGGTTTACATCTTTTAAGATACACAGCTTTTGGCAGAACCACGATTCAAAACAGGCCCACCTGCCTGTGGAGTGTACATCTTCACCTCAGCAGTGATTAGTGAAATCACGTTATTCCATTAAGTCCTCGGGGAGGTGGGGGGAGTTGGGAGGGAGCAGCCGGCTTGGAACCTTGGGACGAAGCTGACCCCGGGGGTGGTGGAGTGGGGGAACCACAAGGAGCCGGGGTCTTAAGGTAGGCCTACCTCCCCCATGCCCCCGGAGGCCTGTCCCCCTCTGGACTTCAAGTTACATAAAAAATGTTCTCACTCAGCCATTTTGAGTTGATTTTTTTTTTTTGCTGTTTGCAATGGAAAGCACTCATTGATACGAGGCGCGAGCTGGGTCTGGGATCCTTCACCCACGCGGCACGGCCTCGTCTGCTTACTAATTATTTACAGATGAGCTTCTTCTCTGCAGGAACATGTTCTTTGATGACGTTTTAATTGATATTTATCATATACCAGTTGGAAATCAAATTATGTCAATAGATGATTAAAATGTGTTCACATGCTTTTGCTTTCATGAATTTAAAAAAATCTTTTCACTTCTGTATCTTTCATGCCCCTCTGAGTTTATGAGACTGTCTGGCTCTACATTGAGGAGGCAACAGTTATTTCTTGGTGGTGCCTTGCCAGCCTACTCTCTGGTCACAAAGCCCTTCTACACTCGCTTCCAAGCTACTGTGCTTCTCAGAGCTGCACAACCCCAGCCTTGTGGAGAGCGCCTCCCGCATTCAGACAGCAGTGCCGGGTGTAGAAGCGGCCTGTCTTTGTCCACGCTGAAGTCTCTTCTGCATCCATGATTATGTCTAAATGATGCTCTTATCCTTAAACAGAACCAGGAAACACTCGATGTGTTTATCAGCCCCAAGGATGGGAGGAAGCAGCAGTCTGCAGGGTCATCACACAGCCAGGTGAGCCACCCTTAGCTGTGGCCTGGGAGAAAGTGCTCAAGGGGGTTGGTAACATGCAAACCTATTTACTAAGGAAGCTGCTGGGCCCTGTCTGGGGAAATGGATGGGCGGGCAAGAAAGGCTTCCTATCACTCCAAGTGGGGACAGTTGAGGTAGCTGTAATTGTCCTGCCAGGGGACAGTCGGGAGGGACAGTGATGTGGTGCATGTGACTTGAAGAAGAAAGACCAGGGTGAATGCAGACCTTCACAGCAACCCCAACACTCGACACTCAAGGTGGAGAGCCTGGGACTTAGATGACTTGCTTAATGGACAAGCACAGCCAGCAAACAGGATGACAGCACCAGAAGTTTCGGGGAGGACAGACACCCTGATGGAGTCTTCACCAGCAGAGATAACCCTGACCCTGGAGTCTTGACAGCCTTGCACTGCTGTGTAGGGAAGGAAGGCATTGTCCCCTGAAGGTCAGCTTGGTGTACGCACAAGGCAATTCCAGGCACATCTGTGGTATGAGAGTTTAATAGGACTGATCTTAGACCTGCATTCACTCATGCATTGAGACCTACTCTGTGCCAGCTACTGGGTTAGTTTCCAAGGATCAATGAGAATAAGTGAGTTTGTTGGGTGGATGGGAGAAGGTGGCCTGTGTTACAGTCTAATATATTTTAACTATTCTAAACTAGCTTCTTTTTCAAAGAAATGTTATAATTTCTTTCCTAAAATTAAAACTTTTATAATTCAAAGTCATCCCATTTGTAAAAACTGAAGGTTCAAGAAATGGCCCCGCGAGGGACTGGAAGCCCTAGAGCAGCTGAATTCAGCTTCCAAGATGCCTTAAAAGGAGTTCCACACGCATGGAACTGGACCCCACCCCAACCCCTGGAGTGTGGGAGCAGCAGATGGTACCCTCGGTGCCCTCGGGTCCAACTCACCTTCCCAGGGCGTTCTGTGTGAAACTCTCCTCTCATTGGGACATGTTTGGCAATGCCCAGCTGAGGCCACGGAGCCCGCCTGCAGCTCTGTTTGAAAGAGGGGAGGGGCTTCCTGGAGAAATTAAACACCGCCCATCATCAGGGAAGAGGCAGTCCCAGAACCAGGACAAGGACAGTGGGCACTGCTGGCAAGGCTGGGCCTCCTGGCCTCCAAGCTTCACTCACTCAGGTGTGTGCTGGGAGCCTGCAGGACCGCCCACCACCGCCCACTCTGGGCCCCTCTGCTTCAGACACTTCTACATCACTCCTAAGAAGTCACACTCAGTCCTGGCAGAAACTGGCAGGAATGCAAGATGCTTACCACACACCCTAATTAACATCGTGTCCCCTTCCCAGACCACACACCTGTGGTGCTCTAAGAATGAACATAGTTTTTAAATGCAGTCATCATTTTGTAAAAGGCACAATTTATTGCATTGTATCTGTGTGGGCATGATAAATCTGTTAATTTGCTAAACTGTGAATATTTAAAACATGGCAATATTTTTGTAACTGCTGTGCATTTCTTAATTTTTCAGTATACCAGGTGGTTAAAAAAACAACAAAGACTTGGCCGTGGCCTTTTTCAACCTCAGAGAGGTCCTGCCTGGCCTGGAGGTCATGGTTCCCCAGGTGGAGGGAGGCCTGACTTCTCCAAGGGTAGTCCCTGGGTGGGCACATCAGAATCACCAGGAACTGGCCCATGAAGCAGAATTTACTTTTCCACAAGCTCACCAGGTGATTCCCAAGCAGAGAGAGTTTGAGAAGCACAGCTCTAGGGAACAGAAGACGAGTCAGCTGGAGGTTGAAGCCGCCTACAGAACTCTGCTCTGACTCCGTGTGCCCTGTGTGGGCACAGCGGTGTCTGCGTGCTCTGCCCCTCGCTGTGTTTGGGGTTAGGGAGTGAGTACCCTCTGATGCAGCACAGCTAGCTCCCCCTGGGGAAGGGGAAGCCCTGGACAGCTAGGCTCCCAGATCCAACCTCCTCGTGTCATTTTTTTTAAAGTGCTTAATTATCTCCATCACATTAAAAAAAAATTTTTGGTAATCCTCGCCCAAGGATGTTTTTTTTCCCCATTGATATTTAGAGAGAGTGGAGGGGAGAGAGGGAGGTGGAGAAAGAGAAAGAGAGAGGAACATCAGTGTGAGAGAGAAGCATCGATTGGTTGCCTCCTGCACACACCCTGACCCTGGGGCTGGGGATTGAGCCTGCAACCCAAGTTCCCTTGACTGGGAATTGAACCCGAGACTCTTCTCTCTTAGGGCCAACATTCTAACCACTGAGCACACCTACCAGGGCACATTTTAAATTTTGTCAATGAAAAAAGTTACAGAAATTTATTTTATTTTCTTGTTTGTTTTATGTCTATTATATAGAGACAGAAAGTAGAAGGGGGCTGCCAGGGGCCGGGGAAATAGTTGTTTTTAATGGGGACAGAGTTTCAGTTCTGCAAGATGAAGAGTTCTGGAGAGGGATGGTGGTGAAGGTCGCACAGCAATGTGCATGAACTGTACACTTTAAAATGGTAAGATGGTAAACTTTATGTATATTTTACCACAATGAAAGAGGATATTAAGGAGGTGCAATCAGTGGGACTCACTGGCTTGGATGAAGGGGTGGGGGCCAGGACAAAGAGGGGGCGGCTGCACTGCCCAGCTCCAGGGACCATCTGCACTGCGGCCCATCCTGAGTCCAGCCCGACTCCTGGCTACTTACCCTTCACCTTCTCCTCCCAAAGGCACACTGCAGTGTGCCGGGCCAGCACAGCCAAGGGTTCGGTGAGCCGAGGAGGGGGAGTGGGGAGAGGGCGGTGAAGGATTAAAGAAAAGACCAACGAAGAATAATAAGCTGGGGGATCTCCTGTGCCTGGCTAAGGCCACAGAGAGAGATCCAGCCAGCAAGCTGAGGCTTTATTTTACAGTCAGAGGTAAACAAGGTAGTGGTCACCATAGTTACATTGTTCTTGTGAGTTTCACTTGTTTTGGCAGCACTTGCTGCACCTCCCACAGCCCATTAGTTACCCCGGAAGGACCTAGGGAGGTCATAAGGTCAGGCTTAATTATGCTAAGAGGGCTGTGCCCTCTAAGCTGGGACTTGTTTGTGGCTTTGCCAGCAGGTCAGTCTCAGGCTTATCCCTATAGCCACTCCCTACATTGGAGGACCCAGTGCTTACACAGAGGCTCTGCCTGCTAACAAAATCACTGGCTGAAGTTCTGCCTCCCCAGGAAAGTGTTAAGTGCCTGAGGGACAAAGTGATGGAAGAGCGACACCTCTCTAGGCAGCCTCAGCAGCCTGGGGCCAGGCCCTGGCCCAGAGCAGTCCGGTGCCCTGCATTCTGAGCCTTTGAGTAGAGACAGCCTCCTCCAAGGGCGGTGAAGGGCAGGGCTGAGGAGAATGAAGAGCAGGGGCTGCCAGGCAGCTCTGGGGTGGGGTTGGAGACCACCATAGCCCCTCCTTGGAGGACAAGGCCATGAGGCAAAGCCAGAGCGAGGGCCCCTCCACACCCCTGACCAACTGCCGCTGTGAAGGAGGGCAGGCGGGTTCAGGCCATAGGAGGCCTAAGCAGTGGGCTCCTGGGCTCCTGAGTCAGGACTGTAGGTAGGAGCTCACCCATCCCAAGGCCCTGGCTCCAGGTGTCCCATTTCCTCCCTTTGTGCTCAGTGTCCCTCAATCACAGCTTCCTCCAAAGCCATCCTTTAACAAAGCCACCTTTGGGAGCCGGAGGAAAGGGGAAACCTTTGGGCACAAAAAGGACAGGGAGGTGGTTTACTGAGGCCTGGAGGCAGGACTGGGGGCTGGGGAAGCCGTGCGGAGGGGTGGGTCAGAGACCAGGGCTGGAGTCTGCCCTGACCCCTAGAAGCCAGGACGTTACTGACACAGCCAGGCACTAATACTGCCTTCCAGGGTTTGAGGGGATAACAAGGGGTGTGTGGAAAGTGCTCTGCAGATGATACTGTGATGCTTTTTGAAGACTAGGTGCTGAAAGAAGAGGCAGGGCACAATTAGGCAAAGAATTCGGGGACTCTGCTGCTCAGGGATCTAGATGGCCTCTGCAGGCTAACTGGGTTATGGAGAAGCCCCTTCCGTGCATGTCCCCCTTAAGGTCAGATGGCAAGATCCCGTTCCAAAAATCAGATGAAGCAGCTGCAGTCTGTGCTTGCCACGGGCTCTCAGCCCTCGTTTATCTCCGGAGTCTCGGCCTTCTCCTCCCAACATTTCCTGTGTGGGATGGGCTGTCATCAAACCATGTGGTTGCCTGGTTTTCTGGGAAAATAAGAGATTGAGATGTTCTTGAATGTTACCCACTCTCAGCAGCCGTTGTGGTTCAAAGGGGGCCTAGCAGGGCCAAGGGACTGTTCCAGGCTGGGCTGGGAAGGAGCCCTGAGTGCTGCGGACCCTTCAATCCCTTTATCATCGCCCTACAAACTCCTGGTCACCCTGGCCAGGTGCCTCAGTTGATTGGAGCATCATCCTGTACACCAAAATGTAGCAGGGTCGCTTCCCAGTCAGGACACATACCCAGTGTACAGGTTCAATTCCCCTGTAAGGGTGCATGCGGGAGGCAACCTATCAATATTTCTCCTCTCTCTCTCTCTTTTTCTCTTCTCTTTTTTAAAAAAATAAATCAATAAAAAACATATCCTTGGGTGAGGGTTTAAAAAACTAACAACTCCTGGTCAAACTTTTCTATTCCCTGACCCGAGCAAGTTTCTCCTCTCCTCCCCCCCTCCGCCCCCACTTCCCCACCTCCCAGGCACAGCCTGTTCGCTGCAGCACTGCTGCTCTGGGTTGTACACCTGCCTGTCTCCCACCAGCCTGTGGCCACTCCTGGGAAGTCAAACTTCCTTCCTGGGGTGGAGGTGGGGGTGGGGCAAGCTTGGTGTTGAGAGGGTATCATTTCTTGCTTCTAGGACATGAAAACCCTGGGGCCCGATGTAGGCATTCTCAAGGGCAGGAGCTGAGGACATTGTGATGGTTGCTGAAGGTCAGGCTTCACAGCTCAGCTCAGCAGGCCAGGCGCCAGGAGCACTCAGGGCAGCAAGGAGGAGGGGCTGGCACAGAGCAGCAGGTGGGAGGAGCCCAAGTAAGCAGAAGAGGACACAGGTGGACGTTTCCCTTAAGAGCTGGCATCTCAGGGAAGTCCTTCATTTGGGAAAATGGCCCAGTCCACACAGCAAAGGGCAGAGTCTCAAGCAGGAGGCTTATTTGAGGGGGGTGAGAGGGAGGAGAGACAGGAGGGGAAGGCCAGGTAATAGGAAACTCAGTAATAAGTAAGTAGAGAGCCCCTTGCCCCAGGAGGGCAAGGCCAGTTAAGGAATAAGATATTTAAGTTTGTAACCACATTGATATGATCAGATCCCCATGACCCACATGCCCTGGGTGTGTGTGCATGTGTGCGTGTGCACACACAGGCACGCGTGCGTGCACGCACAGGAAGGCAAGAAAAGGGTTTCACTTCTGGAACCCTCTGGAAGCAAAAGCTCTGAGACAGAAGCCCATGGGCACATGGGCTCCTCTACCTCCCAAATTCCCTGAAATTGTCGTTCTAAAGCAGTGACTCTCACCCAGCTGCACATTGTAATTGCCCAGGAGACATGTTTTAAAACTCACTGCTGGTGCCCCTTCCCCTCCCCAGATTCTGGCCTCACTCATGTGACGACGGGTGCAGGCCTTAGTGTGTTTTAAAAGACGCAGAAGGGATGAGGACTGCTGGTCTGTGGGAGCAAACCAGGATGGAAGAGAGAACATTCAGTGAGGCCCCCAGATGTGAGTGGAAAGCAGGGATTCTCTGGCTAGGGGGTCAGGGAGATACATAGGTCAGGGACGGTCAGGGGACACGCAGAGTCCAGGAGACTCGGCACTCCCAAAACTACTAATGGCCAATCTGTCTGAGCACAGGCCCTTTGCTGGGCACTCTTCCAGGGGTCTCTCAAGTGCTGACTCAATGAAGCTTCACAGTATCTTGTAGGTAGTTGCCTGCCGCCTGGCTGAACAGATCCTGCCCTCTGTGGCTGCTAGCTGCTGGTTTTGGTATCAGCTTTTCTGTGGCCTTCATATGATTGTGATGCTGACTGTATTTTACTAGTAGCTCAATAAATCTAGTATTGTTTACTCCAAATTATGTATGCATGGGTCATATACAACTGTATACCTTTGTCAAAACTTCCTGAATTGTTCAATTAGAAATGGTGAGTTTCCTGGTATAAATTACATTGCAAGAAAGCTGACCCAAAAAAAGTCATTGAAGTCTTCTGCCTGCCAGGCACTGTACTGGCAATATTAAGATGAATCAGACATGGTCCCTGTCTGCAAGTGCTTGCAACTAAACAAAGTGCAACAAAGCATTGATGTATGCAGGATAGAGAGATGATTCTGACTAAGGAGAGAAAGAAGACTAGGTGGTATTTGAGTCAAGTCTTGAAAGATAGGTAGCTATTTGCCAAGTAATAAAGGAGAGAAAAGCAATTCTAGGCAGCAAAAACAGAAAACAAAACCTCACAAGATGGAAATAGCTAGACATGTTCCAGGAAATGCAAGTGGTTGGCTTCAGAGAGAGCCTGTCCAGAGAGCAAAATGTGGGTGGCAAACGAGCTCGCAGGGTCTCATTCCACATACTGAGGCACTCAGGTTTTATCTTGTAAACAAAGAGGAACTATTGAATAGTTGTAAGCTGGAATAAACATATTCTGTCTTCTGTTTTGTAAATATTACTGTGGAAGCAGGGAGGAAGACAGATTGGCAGATGGTAGTAGCTGGATTGAAGGCTGAGAAACTGATTAAAAGATTTATAATCATTCAAATAAGATAAGACATGAGTTTTGTTCCATGGAGTAAACTGATGCAGAGGGGAGATTTATGACAGGCACTAAGAGGATAACGGGACAGAATGTGTTTCAGAGTGCTGCATAAGAGAATGATGAAAAATCAAAGATGACTCTTGGGATTCCGGCTTGGGTGACTGGGTGGTCCATGGTGACATTTGTTAAGATTGTGAGTGCAAAGAAGAGCAAGTTTTGGAGGGAAAGATGAGTTCAGTTTAGGGCATGCTGAGTTTTATATGGTCCATTCTGGTGGAGTGTCTAAAAGGCAATTGAATATCCAGGAGTAAAATTCAGAAGAGAGTTCTAGACTTGATGTGTGGTTCAAAGTCATCCACACAGCGATGGCAGTTGAAGCCAAGGAATAGATGAGGGTGATCACACAGAGTGGCTAGGAGGGCATGTAGTTATGAAAGGGCCAAGCAGAGAAAAGGAAGCCTTGCCAGAAGCTGAGAAATAATGGCCTAAGAGGCAGAGATGAACCAGGAGAGTGCAGTGTACAGAAACAAAGGAACAGGCAGCTTTTAGAGAAATACATGGTCAACCCCATCAAATGCATATAGCACCAAACATAACGAAGGCAAAACAGAGTCCATTGGAATTGTCAAATGAGAAATTAGTGTTAGATGCAAAGGAGGTTGCTTTAAAGTGGTGGTGGCAGCACCTGGTGGCAGAAGGCCAAACAATGAATGAAGTGGAAGGAAATGGAGACAGTAAGTAGCCAGTCTTGCAGTAAAATGGAAGAGAAAGTTAGTAAGTAGATAAAAAGAAAGGTTTCTTAAAATATTGAAGAGACTTGACAAATTTTATAGACTGCTGAGGAAAAGCCAGTGGAGTAGAAGTTGAAAATATAAAACAGTGGCCCAATGAAGAAAGGTCTTAGTCGTGGAGGAGACAGAAAGGGCAGAAATAGAAAGAGCACACCTTTTCCTCTAGAAATGCAGGGAGAAAGTAGAGAGCAAGTACAGATACAGATAATTTTGAAGGTTTGCAGGCAGGAAGTTGAGGGAATTCATGACTTCAGACTCATCCCGCAATAGGTTTGAGGGAAAAACTGAAAGTTGGAATGGTTGTTGCAGGGTCCTGGAGAGGGAACTAATCTATGAATTGACAAAGCACTGAAGGCTGGACTCCATACATGAGTAGTGTCATCTGTCTATAATGGTTCTAATTTTTCTGCCTCAGCATTGAACTGACTATGTGTAGCAACCAAGATAACATATTGTTGGATTCATCCAAGATTTGGACGTAACAAGGGGGATGTGGTAGAAAGGCGGTATGCCGGGACACTTAGAGATTTATTAACAGAGTGGAGAAAGTGATGAATTCCAGGAACTAGGCTGGATGGAGAAAATGGGGAGCCATCGTGGTAAAATTGACAGGGATAATACAGAGAGATCGGAGATTTAGGGGGTCTTGGTGAGAAAGCAAACTGATAAATTGATAGAGCATGATGACAGTAGGTTCTGGTCAGGACAGTAGTGTACTTGAGTGTAAGATTTCAGAGGGGAGCATGCTGGACAATGCCAAAGTCCAAACTACGGTCATGGGAGTGGGAGCCTGAAGTGAAGGAGAGGAGACCTCACTGATGCCCAGATTCTGATGTTGCAAAATGACATGGGTACAAAGGAATATCATGGTTAAGGTGTCAAAGTCCTTAATGAATGGGACAAGGGAGGATAAGAGGATCAGATGCCAGCTCTATGTATGGTGAGTTATGGCCTGGACTTCAAAAAAGAAGTTTGTACACAGGAGTAGCTGAGTAATGGTCTGGAAGCAGCAAAAGGGTGTGAGGTTGCTGCTGCCTCCTGAGGGTTGAGATGTTGAAAATGGGGTCTCTGCTTCAGAGAGAGGGTGGGGGTGTTTGGAGCCTTGGACAGATTTCCAGTAAGGCTAAGAGATGGAAGAGGTTGAAGATAATGGTACAACTGCTCCAGGTGATAGCAGGGTATAGGTTAGGAGGGAGAGAAACCAAGGGAAAGAAGGCACTATATGGTCGGGGCATGGCCTGCGAGGACACCAAGAGGTTCACTTCATGGCTGGTGACAGTATGGCAGGATGAGAGGTACAGGCGAGGTCTGTTGGCCTCAAAGTCCTGGACAACCAAATGTGGAGACCTTCAGGGGTCTTAGATCAAACTGAGTGTGATGAGGAGTTTTGTTGAGGAGACTCTGCAGGGATCAGGCTTGGAAAGGCATTTCTGCCCTGGAGGTTGTAGAGCTTCTAGAATGTTGACAACTTAATGGAAAGAGCATTACTTATATTTATTTGGAGGACAAAGATTTTTCCTGTAGACTCTTTAAAGGGCAAAGATTATGCCTAAATATCCCTCAATAGATATTTGTTTAACTCAATTGAAATGAGTTGAGCTCATCTGTTACTCATGGGATATAGAACTTCAGAGCTGTAAGGATTCATTCGAGAGAGTCAAATGCGTTTTCGTCTTCTCCACACTCTGGTTCCTGTCTCCTGCTCCAGCACCACTGCACTTGGGGGGAGGGAAGGAGAGAGGGGCGCTGGGCCTTCAGCAGTCTCAACTGTTGGACTCCCTCAGACTTGTCTGGCTCCTTCAGGGCTCCCTGCACATGCACTTCTCTCTTCTTGGAAGGAATCTTCCCACTTCTGTCTGGCTAACTCCTCCTTGTTTTTCAAGCCTCTTTTCTTCGGTGCTAAGCTCTTTCTGGCTCTCCCAGACAGTCTTAGGGGCTCCTTCTGCTACATTCCTATACTCTCCTATGCTTTCAATAAAGCAATGATCTTATCACAGTAGAATTGCTTGCGGTTATACTTTGATTTATAAGAAATACATATTTGGTCATTCAGATGTATTAAATGTATTTCCAATATGTACTTGCTCTTTGTACATGATTCCTGGTTCTCATCATCCAAGACCCTTGGAACTTTCTGGGTGATAACAACTTTGGGAGCATCTTTTGTCATAATATTTGGTTTCTTGTTCTCTGTTCCTGAAATTGCTTCAGAACCATAAAGGTAAAATTAATTAATTGCTGTAGCAAATTCATCAAACCCAAGGAGGAGGGTTTGGGAACCTCTGATTTATAGCCCATTGGTCAGGAGCACAGGCAACAACCTGGGCTTGTGATTGGCATCTGAAATGGAGGGCAGCTTGTGGGATGGGGCCCTTTACCTATGGAATTTATCTCCAGGTAGATAGTGTCAGAATTAAGTTGAATTCTTGGGTGCCCTGCTGGTGTTGAAGAATTGCTTGGTCCAGAGCCCCATTACTTGCCTGTATCTTAACTTGATTGTAAACTCTTTGAGAGTAAGGATTGTCTGTTCATGTTATATTCCTAGCTCCTACAGCAGTGGGACATTATGGGTTCCAAAAACTTGTTGATGAATGAATGCATGAATGTTGAACAAACAAGCAAGAGAGTGAGAAGTGGAGAGACTTGGATTCTCTATCCCAATGGACTGTGTTGTTTTGTTTAATCTTCATAATTATTCTAAGGTAGATATTATACAGGTAAGGACACCAAACTCAGAAAAAAGTGATTTTTACATGGAATCTCTTTTAAAGAAGGGGCTTTGATTTCTGCCTATTTTGTGTCTTCACACTCAGCTTTTTTGAGCCTCGGGATCTCGGGAAGTGATTAAATGCATGGGGATTTTGGAGCCAGACTCATCCAGCTCTGTTACTTACAAGCTGCTGTCCTCTAAGTATCATAAGACAAGAAACTTAACCTCTCAGAGCCTCCATCTTGTTATCTACAAAGGTGGGGTGATGATCATGGTGGAGGTGGAGGTAATACTGCTGTTCTGAAATTTAAATCAGACCATGAATATCAAGCTCTGTGCACAAGGCCTGGCACAGGGTAGAGTCTCAGTACATATTAACCATCACTTTTATTGCTTTTTTTTTTCATCAAGATTCAGAAATTCTCTTATAACCTAGATATATTCAAATCCTGGTGAGCACAGATTCACACCACTTTATAAACCAAGATACCAGAGATTAGGTCACTTTAAGGAGGCCACACAGGCCAGACACCATGTTCCCTCCTGCCTGGGGACAGTCCCAGGGTCATACTGGTAAATTCTCATTACTCCTCTTTCACATACTTTTAGATTCTGTTATGACTACTAGTCCTCTCTTTGCAATTCCTTTTTACTTCTTTTCGTAGTATGTCATTTTCCAAGTTATTTCCATTGAGCTGTGATAGTGAAAGTCTTCTTAATTTAAACTTTTAGTCAAAGAAGCTGACTTTTCCCTGACCTTTGAGTCCAAGATCTTGGACTCCATCTGAATTTGAAAACTGACACCCTCTTCCATCCACTGAGGACACTGTTTATCCTCAAAGGAGAAGGAAAGCAGGTTTTTATTTATGGGCCAGATGATGTATCATATAGAGTTGCAACGTATTTCCTGCTGGAGATCTCGGCAGCAGAGGGCCAAATGCGCTAGTCAAAGACACTATTGATGCCAAGGGAATAGAACCAAGTGTCCTCAGCTGCCCGAGAATGTCTTTCCTGAGATATTTGCCTGGGAGTGGGCCTGGCATTTCTGACATTGCAAGGGAGCCTGTGGGACTGGTGTCTTAAGTAAGGAAACAGCTGGTAGCTCTCTCTCCAATCAGCTCTGAAATGTTGTGAAATTCCTTAGTTTTCCACAGCCTGTGAAGGGAACCTGGGAGATATGAGTGGATCATTACAGCATGTTCTTAAATCACACACCTGGTTCCTGATCCCCAAGCTGGTAAGACATTCTTTTCAACCTTCTCTCTGCCTTTCTGTCTTTTTTCCTTTCTCTCCACCCTTCCTTGTACTTTCTTTCCTTGTGTGTGTGTGTGTGTGTGTGTGAACCTACACAGAACACTTCAATAAAACCTATAATGAAGGTTAAATATATTTAGGATAAAATGTACTTTTATCATAATGCCTTTTAAAATCAAATAAAGCATGGAACAGAGTGCCGGAATCTCGGAGGGAAGGCAGGGGAGGGTGGGTGGATGGGAAGTAATCAACCAAGAACCTTATATGCATATATCCATGGCCCATGGCCATGGTGTGATGAGGGCCTGGAGGTGTGATGAGGTGTGATGAGGGCCTGGAGGGAGGGGTGGGCTAGAGGGGGTTAATGGGGGGGAAAGGGAGACATATGTAATACTTTCAACAGCAAATAATTATTTAAAATAAATAAATAAATAAATAAAAATTCTGAAAGGTCAAGGAATGTATCACAGGAGTGTCAGGAAAGAGCAGATCTCACACATCTTATTTGAGAGAAGAAACTTCAAATGTGGCTTTAGGGTTCTAGTCTTCACAGAACCATGTTTCAAAGCTGCATTCTGCTGCTGTGGCTGTGTCAAGCTGGACTGTGCATTTTCTCCTGGCTACGGACACACGGAGTGTTATATTGGAGGGTCATGTTCATTCAAACTCATGTGCCTTCTTGTCCAGGTTTCTTGTTGTGGATGATGGAGCTCCTCTCCTGGATAATGGGGTTGAGTGGAGTTGTAAAACTCAGGGGTTACCACCACAAGTCTCAACATTGGCAATGATGAAACTTCCACGGCATTAAGCACAAGACCCAAAGAAGCACCATAACACAACGAAGGCTTGGCTTTCTAGCTTCACTTAAAGTTATTTTCACCCCAAGCATATTTACTTAAGCTTCTACTAAGTTATTTTGGTTGTTGAAATATAAAGTTGAAACCTATTAGCTCAGTTAAGTCGGGTAGATTACAAGGCTTATTAACTCTTTCATCTGAGTCCACCCAATCACCCTTCCAACATCTTGTCCTCATGACCCCACATCCCCCATGACCTCAGTATCCCCACCTGTGTGGTGATACCTTGGTCCTCACTAAACATTGGCACTGCTTCCCCTGCCTTCTCCCAGCCTCCCATCTTTCTATCCTAATCCACTTTCAGTGTCTCCCCTCTTTGCTGTATTTGTCCATACAGCTTAGAAACATGCTTGCCTTCTCCATCTTAACAGTGAAGTATTTACAATGGGCTGGGGTGAAAGGAGGTGGCTGATTTGTAGCATTTGTCAATTTCTATAGAGTAAACACTCCCATTTTGTGAGTATTTCAAGCCAATTTAACAAGCTCACAGAATTCCTGGAAATGTAGTAGCCGGCTCCCCCAAGGTAGGAGGGCCCTAGGCGTCACTGCCACCTTCCCTTGGCTCTGCACTTACTGAGCTATCTTTCTCCTGCTCTTGGTTGTGAAACTTCTCAAAGAACAACCAATCTAGGATTATCACTATACTTTCTGGCGTTGGACTCTCCCTTTGGCCTTTGCAATCTGAGTTTTACCTCTTCAAGATCATCAGTAATTTTTGTTGTTATAAAAGCTATCCATGTGAAATCCAAAAGCAAAACAAAAATTATTTTATCCCATTAACAAAAATGAGTAAGGGTCTGAAAGAGATGCTGTTGCTGAGCTTTGCATTGCAAACCTCACTCTTGTTCCTCGTTTTCTTTAGCTTTGTACCACTGGTCAATAGTCACCTCCCCTCTGCCAGGTTCTCTCCCTTCTTTCGCTCCCACCTGGCTGCCTGTCCTGCCTTCTGTCCCTCTGATGCTCCTTCTTCCTCTCCCACTTCTTCCTCCTCCCCCATGATGCCCATGGCTCAGAGCTCTGACCTCAGGCCTCTTCTTTTCCCATCATCATCTCCATCATTCTTGATGTTGGTGACTCACAAACAGATCTTTCTACATGAGACCTCCTTCTGAGCTCTCGCTCAGCATCTCAGGTGCCTGAAGTTCCCTTCTTCCCAGAAGTCTGATAGTCCAGAATAGACTTCAGCAGCCTGACATTCACATCTTCTCTGCCTTCTGTATTTCTTCTGCTCCTGCAACCATCCTTTCAATTAATGTGGCAACAAATAGATATGAGTTCTTCATGCTCTTTACCCAAATAGTCTACTTATTGAATATCCCAGCTACCTTTTATTCAATTTCACCTTCATAGTACCATCATTAATTACCATTTGGCATAACTTTTAGTCTCTAGAATTCATAAGAATTCCTATCCAATTGATAAAAAAATGCAGCTATAAGATTTATATTATAAAGCAAAGAGTGACTAATCTCACCATTCCCCCTCAAGTACCTTTGATTGTACCTAAAGTTTAACCTTAGCCTAGCATCAAAGCCATGAAAAACATGGCCCCTGGTTATCTCCCAGCATCATCTGCCACTCCAGCTAGTCACCTGCCCCTGGACTTTGCTTCCTCCTTCTGCAACTCCTCTCCCCCTGTTTCTGCATATCTAAGTCTTCAAAGCCAAGTTCAATTTCACCTCTTCCATTAAATCTTTTCTGAGCTTCCTGGGCTATAAATAATTGTACCTCCATTCTCTGAACACTCAACACTTTTCTTTTCCTCTCTTGTGACATCACTTTCTGCCATGCATTAGAGTAATTTGTGGAAGGAAGGAGGGAAACTAACATTTATTAAGTTAGTCATTGCATTAGGACTTTTATTAGCTCCTTCGGAGTTTACACAACCCTGGGAGGTGGAAGCTATTACCTCTTGTTACTGAAGAGGAAACAGTTTCTCAGAATGGCCCGTGAAATTGAATTCTGGTGGCAGCTTGTCTGACTTCACATCTGTGCTGTTACGGCTGAGTCGTGTGTATGCTTTAACTGGTAACCTCCCTAACAGTAAGGACCGGATTTTTTTCTTTCTTCATACACCTCAAGATTCCTAGTGTCGGCCTTGGCACCTGTCCGGTACTAAAAATGCTGAGGGACTGAATGAAGGATGGGTTGCCTGATGGGTCTGTCCCTTGCTTGTTCCCAGCTGTGCTGCCGACTGCAGCTGTGCATTCCAGAGTTACACGTGCCATAAATATCTCACCGCCCATTCACATTTAGATGTTTTTTCTGCTTTCTGGGCCCTAGTTACGTGTCTCTCTTTGATTGACAAGCTTTGAAGGAGGCAGAAATTGAATTTGCGGTGCTCTTTTGTTCAGATCCTGAGCATAACAATCAACAAATGATTTCTGGTGATGAAAACAAGTTGTTTATCAAGGTGATTTTGTGCTGCTTTTTAGACAAATTCTGCTTGCATTCCCTCCACCTCATTTGAACAGACAGAAGTTGCTTGTGAAGTCCACATGACATTGAAACCAAAATGTAAGGTTTGAGTCCAAGTTCATTGCCTCACGAAATTGAAGAATGAAGTCGCCGACAAAAACCGGTTGGCGGAACCAAAGTTTATTGGGAGAAGCCAGTCCTGGAAAAGGGGCAGCTGGGTTCCAGGAGCAGGCCAGTGTTCAGAGCTTCCTTCCCATGATGCAATCAGATGTTAAAGTCTATTAGTCCATGAACCCATTGCATGCTGAGAAGGAGAGAGATTGGGGGCGGGGCGGGGGGGGGCAGGGAGAAGCACACTTTTTAATTTAGGGGGTGGATACAGCCTTGCTAGCTCCTGATTCTGTCTTAACAACATCCTTGGGATTGGTTTATATGTCTTATTGCCTTGGGATTGGTTACCTATAAGTTGCCTGTCTCAGCAATGTTCATATATGGCGGGGTCTCCCTTTTCTGCACGGAAAGAGAGATGAACCGGTTCTGAGTGGAGGCGGCTGGGATTGAGAAATAAAAGAAAGAAAGAGACAAGACACAAAATGGAAGGAAAAAAGCTGAGAACCGGGTGGGACCGCTGCCCTCTTCTGCTGGAAAGACAGTGGACCCAGAGCCGAGGCAGTGTGTTTATTTATATTCCAGATACCAGGGGGTTTCACCAAAAGCTTATGATCAAAGGAGCTTGGGTGGGCCCAGGTCCTATTCATTCCCTCATTCCCAGTGCTAGACTGGATTTACATATCAAAGTCCACTCCCAACACCTGGGCAAAGGTAAGAGTCAGTGCTGATAACACATCTGCCTTTTTGGTAAATGTGTATCCAAGACGCAGCTCTGCCTGTCACCTTGGATTCAGCTGACAATAATTTAAAGAAATGCCCATGTGCCTTCCCAGGCGCTGTCTACATTCATACATTTTAAAGTTCACACATCTCACATGTGCCCTTCCTTCCCTGTCCAGTTGGGGTGCCTTAGTAACTCTACCCAGTTGGGTCCCCCAGTTTTAAATCCTACCTCCCATGGCCCCTAGCCCTGTCTGTCTAGCTTCCCTCTGTCTCCTCAAAGCCCGTTGTGACCTATTCTAGTCCTTCCACACCCACCCCTTAACCCCACTCCATGCTCCTCCCCTGCTAGTTGCCAGTGCCCTCATTCTCCTTGTGTCTATGCATGCACAAGTCATTCTTCCTCCAAGCCACACCCAAGGTCCTGACTCCCTTGCACCAAAGTGTACCTGTTCTTGGTCTCTGCTAGAGCTACTTAGCTACTTTTATAAACTAACTGGGACTAGACAAGTACTCATGGAATTACTGCATTAATTCCTTATTCCTTCCATTTGAGCAGTGGTTTTGTGAAGTCATTTAATTTAAAAAGTAACTGTAATGGTGGAAACGCAGGATCTCCTGTTGACAAAGATATTTTAGGGCAAGGAGACTGTTCTGAGGATCTTCCCATTGCACCAGCTACATGTATGGCTGGTCCCGTCTGCACCCCATCATCCTGGTTCCACCTCAAACAACATACTTGCTTTGCAGCCAGGAAATGATGATGAGCCACACTCCCATCGCTGTTTGGTACCTACCTGATATTCAATAGGACTCACAGACCAGACTCATAAAACTGGTGGCAAACATAAATGGCAAGAGTGATACACAGCCCGTGGGGCTGGCTCTCACCTGCCTAAAGGGGCAGTTGTCAAAGGCAGCCAGGGAGCCTCAAAGATGGTGCAGACAGTGTGTCTGCTCTTCTGTGCCTTGGACAGAATGTGATACTGCCTGGTCCTGTGTGCTACATCTCTCTAGCCTGAGATAGAGACCTTAGGGTGGCAGTGCAGAGAGGGAGGGCACCACACCTTCCTGTCCTGCAGGTGGTGGGCTGAGCAGACCCTGCACAAATGCTTTTGCTTTTTTAAAAGCACCAAAAAGTCTCAGAATCCCTTCTAACACTTTGATATTAGAAAATCCTTGTTTTGCCTCCAAATTCATGCATAAATCCCACCAGGGGCGGGGATTTATGGTGCGTGGATTTCATGAGCATCAATGGCCCTGAGCAGCTGCTGTGGGATTTCTGGCTTTTGAATGCACATTCATTCCCAGAAAGAGCTCCTGGGACATCTAAGCCTCTGCGTGCTTTCTGCGTGCTTCCTCTCCTGCCGGTTCTCTCTCTCTCTCTCTCTCTCCCCCCCTCCCCCCCCCCTCCCAGCATGGAGGTCATTTCTGCACCTGTCCTGGGCTTGTTCAGTAAAAAAGTTGTTCCTTTTACCCTGACCCAGTGGCTTGTTGGTTGGAGTTTTGTCTAGTACACCAAAAGGTCACCGGTTCAATTCCTGGTCAGAGCACTTATCTAGGTTTCAGGTTTGATCCCCAGTTGGAGCACATATGGGAGGCAACCGATCAATGTTTTTTTCTCTCTAAAATTCATAAACATATCCTCAGGTGAGGATAAAAAACAAAGTTGTTCCTTTTAATCCAGCGTTAATGAAATGTGTTCTAGTTTATTTGCATGTTTATCTGCATCTCAGTGTATGGTGGGATGAAAGGTAACAGTAAGAAGTAAAATCATTCTACTGTGACTATAATAATGTTGTTATTAGCCTCTTTTTAGATATGGAAAAAATTTCATTTGTGACAAGGTGCTATATTTAAAAAGAGAGCTTGTATGCCCCTGATAGAAGGGTTAGGAATTGGTCAGATAAATGGCAGGTTAGATAGATAGATAGATAGATAGATAGATAGATAGATAGATAGACAGACAGACTGACAGGCACATATATGTACAATTTAATTATTTTTATATTTTATATACACACAACTATATGTAACTGTAGAGAGCTGCTAGTCTTAGCTACTAAATGATAGGAGTTAAAACTCCTTTGCTTTAGGGAGAAGGAAAGCCGAGGCCAGGCTGTGAGGTGATGGAGGCTGGGTTGATCTGCCAGTGGAGATGGGGGTCTGATCTCCTGCACCTTTAACCAGACAGTTGTTTGTCATGTGCTGGCTCCCAACCTTGACCCCATAGCCTTGCCTGGTGAGCACAACTCTGGGGCTCACCAATTCAAGAGAGAAACAGACGTTCGGGGCTGTTCCAGCATTTGTGGAAGCAGACCATGGCCAAGGGTGTGCTCCCCAGGCAAGGCCATGCCCTGTCCCCAGGGAATCCCCTTAAGCATTCCAGGAGTGCAGCATTCATGGAAAGGTCTGGCATTCATGCACTTGACCTTCCAGTTGCTGTACAAGCAGGAAGTAATCCCCAGCACCAAGAGCACCCTTGAACATGAAGAGTGGCAATCCCGACTTTGCGGGCAGTGTTAAGGAATGAGGAATTCTGAAACTTAACCTTTTAAACTCTAACGTTTTGAATAATTTCTTTATTTAAAATACGTTTTTATTGATTTCAGAGAGGAAGGGAGAGGGAGAGAGATTGAAACATCATGATGAGAGAGAACCATCGATTGGCGGCCTCCTGCACGCCCCTCACCGGGGATTGAGCCTGCAACCTGGACATGTGCCCTTAACGGGAATTGAACTGTGATCTCCAGGTTCATAGGTCAACACTCAATCACTGAGCTACACCAGCTGGGCTTGAACAATTTCTTGTCCTCTCAGATTCATCATTATGAAAAAGCACAAATGTGATCTTCACTTTAGAGGCAGGCAATCATCTAATCCAGATGCCAGTCTCGGGGCCAGCTATATCAAATAACTCAGTCAATTTACTAAGAATACAGATTCCTACCTCCCACTCTGAATTCCAACATGGTAGGTTTGGAGTGGGCCCTGGAATCTGCAGTTAAACAAGTTGGTGTATAGCCATATTTGAGGGCTCTGGCCTGGTTTCAATCCCCACAAGCATAGAAATCCCTTCAACAATAGTCTTGAGCCAGAGTCTTAGAGCATTGTTTCTCTTACTGGGCTGAAATCTGCCACAGAGAAATGTTTACCCATCTCCCGGTTTACCTCTTGGCACACCAGATCAAAGCCCTCTGGATTTGAGGGTTTGGGAGGGGAGCCAGGGCGGGGAACTGGTGAGCTGTGAGCAGGAGTGTGTGTATGCATGTGTACCCAGGAAGGCATGCTTGCCTGCCTTGTGGAACTGGCTGGAGCAGGCCTGCAGCAGAAGGAAGGCTAACATTTAGAAGCCAGTTTAGGAGTTGGCACCTCCAGGCCCAGCAGCCTTCAAGATCCAAGGAAGTTACGTAGTACTGTAATGCTGCACAAGGGTTTTTCACACTCCCCACTTTATTTTTTATACTCATTAATCAGATACCATTATTTACTACAGTTGCAACTATGCACTTGTATAAAGCCATTAATGTTGGGGTTACAGCACTCATTGTGTGGACCTGATGGAACTGCATGTTCATGTTACTATAACAGAAACTTTGAAATTAATTATATCAGTTTCCTAATGCTTCATGATAGGCAACTTTATCCATTTGAATGCCTTAATTTAATTTTTTCAAAGTCTCAGCCCTTTGCTATATTAAAAAACAAATGTTTACCAACTCTTAGGATGCAAATTTGCTTTGCAGAAGAAAATGGTGCACATTTTTACACATAATAGTTATCAATGTCAGCCTATTTTGATTGTATAACAATTTTTTAAAGTATGGTGATAGAAACAATAAAGGATAGTATTAGAACTAATATATCTTTTATGTGTATCTATTATTTATCCAAGCCTTTTTACAGACCTCATTATTAGTGTGTGACTATGAAATGTTTTTTTTGCTTGGAACTTGCTGACTGGGGATTGTTTTTATTTCTGGTAAGGACATTTGTGACTATTTTTACAGTTCACACTCAACATTCAAAAATTATCTCAAATACAAATAAAACTAAAATATACTCTAGATATGTTTTAAGTATTGAAATGTGACCCCTTATCCACACAGTTGTGTATGGCAATATTTCAGTACTGGGTTGTGAAAACTGGTGCCTGGGAAGAAGTGGCCTCAAAGGCACTTAACTTTTTATTTAAATGCTGTTAAAGTTACAGCACATGCAGGACCATTCCTGCTATATTTCTCATCCCACAGAATCCATGTTTTTTACTGTGACAGTATGCATCAGTAAGAAGCATCAGGTAAAAAATTCTGTAGTCTTTTAGCAGTCTCTATATGCATAAACACATACAGTTCGGTGTGATACTGAAATACATCATCTGATATTTTAATGAAGGAACTCAGATTTTTTTCATTGCTCCCTCGAGGGTCAGTGTGGAGATGTTTAAAGTTAGGTCCCCAGTTATAGATACTGTTGTGGAAACTGAAGAGTGGCCTGTGGCTCCTGATGTCCTGAAACGGAATCTCGTTACTCTTCCAGTGTCCGGTCTGCACTCTGTGCTGAAACTAGGCGGCATGCGGTAGGCGGTCTCTCACAGGTATGTTCTGTGGTTCTGGTTTGGGACACAGATTTTTTTTTAAGTAAGATTTAAAATGAAAAAAATATAAAATTTATATAGAATAAATATTTCCCACTCATTAGACTTATTAAAAGGAGACTAAATTAATATTTTACATAAAAATTTTGTTACACTATAGGAGGTTCTATCATATTATTCTGAATTTTATTAAGGTGGAAAAAAAAAAAAGATCCAAGGAAGCAGAGATTAGGGCAGGATGGGAAGAATGGGTGTGCAAAAGCAGAGCAGTGCCAACACAAAACTGGCTTATTGGGGAGACTCCAATTGCCATGTGAGGGCAAATAGCCTGCTAATCAGAAGTGGGGGCCTGGAAAAGAGGGGGCAGGAAGTCAGCACCAAGTGCCAGCTGAAGTTAAGGAAACTAGTACAGGAAAAACGCCAAATACCCAAGAGACTTGAGGGAAAGGAAGTCAGTCATCCTTCCTTGTTGGGCAGGGGTGGGGAACTGCTGGGACTGACCAACAGACCCTGAGCAATGGATGAATGGATTACTCTGACACACATTTCTGTAAAGGAGAAGGCTAAGGGACTGCTTGGTTATAGCAACCAAGCTGCCCCATTCATCTGCCTCCTTAGACTTTTATTGTAGCAACAGCTTGAATTAAAATGAACTATTAGATATTATCAGCAGGATAAACATCCCTGAGAAGACACATGCATCTGTAGTGTCCTTTAAGCAAGGACATTTTAAAGATTCCAGTGAAACACCTGGGGGTTCAGACTTGTTTGGAAAAGTCAAGGCAGAGTCTGCCACCTTCGGCAAGGTTCCCCTTGAGGCCCCTGACCTTTCAGAGATTCCTCTTTACAGACTTTCCAACCAAGTCGCATGCTTCCCCACATCTCCCCCCTGTTTGTTTTGCTGGCTGTGGAAGACAGAGGGAGATGGCAAACTTTCTGCTTTGGAATGTCAGGGCCCATGAAGCGCATTTACTGCTTGAGTTCTGATTTTGTAGACTGTAAGAAAAAAAGAATTACAATGACAGCAATGGTTAGTCTAATTAAGAAGACAGGTGCTTACAAATATTAAATCTTGCCTTCTAGCAAGGTGTAGGGGGCAAGATTATAAAGGGTAAGGGGCTAGGGTGAGGAATATAGCTACGTGCAGGCCTGGGATCTGTAGACATCAGCTATTGTCTGGCAACTAGATGATGTTGATGAGATGATGCTTTGACTCCTGGTGGGTTGGTCTGACCATGCTTATCGGTTCTGCTTGCTGGATTCACAGCTGAGTCACCTCCCTAATTACTTCACATAGGCCTTGAAAAGAAAACTTAACCCCTTATTCACATCTGAGTGTATGTGTTCTAAGATTTAAAATAATATGATTACTTTTCAGATTAATGCAGGTGCTCTATCAGATTTATTATTCAGTATACTTATTATTCCTTTTAAGATTTCTCTATAAACCTTCTATGACTTTTATAAACATTCTTATAACTTTCATAATTATTCTTAAGTATTCCTGCTCTAATTTCCTTTTTTCCTGTTATATTCCTTTCTTTATATCCCTTCTCACAATTTTTACTTCCTCAACTCTAGTTCTTTACTTGTACAGATCCTCTGTAACTTATACATACCTTTTACCATTTATATAAACCTTCTGCAACTTACATATACCTTCTGTAATGTACACATACCCTTTCAGTTTGTCAACTTCACGTTCTTTTCCTTTATCTCTATACCTTCTATTACACAAAAACTATAAATTCCTTCTAATTAATTATGACTAAAGGCTGGTTCTACACAGGTTCCTCTATGCCTAGCTTCAGAGCAGTTGGAGTGGTGAGAAGTATGTCTCAGAGTCTATCTCTCCTCTAGCTGGCCTATCGTCCTTGCTCTATTCATGTATGTCTAATTGCCTACTATATCCCCCTCAAGAATCTTGGATTTGAATTCTCTCAGGGAAAGAGGACACCAGCTTCTTCTGAAACTGCTTCATGCTGAGGTGGGTCAAAAGTTTCTCTCAGAGCCAAGAGATCCTTGCTCTCTGTCAGAGGGATGATGAGGCCTGGGCACAGAAAGAGGTGGCAATGGTGCCTAGAGGTGGTATTCCCTAGCTGTAAGTAGGGCTTGTAATCTGGTAGAGACAGACTGTGTTATAAAATTTAGTATTATTGGGCAAAATTTAGAACAGTTTCTAATAATTTCCTGTTGAAACAATTTTTTCTCCCTAAAATCACCCTTATTTTTATTAAAGACTACTTTACTTATTATATTAAGTCTAGTTATAATTTGTCCTGATTGTTTGTATGAAGACAAGATTAACAGTTGATTATATCAGTTATTTTTTTATTATTATTATGCTTTGCTGGAATCTCGTGAGAAAGTTTACTCCTAGGGCCAAGAAGCCAACCCACACAGTTGCCATCAGGCTTCGCCTGCAATACCTACAGAATTAGGGTGCATTCCTCAAGCTGAGGTCCCTACAGGTGTCTTGAGGTTTCTTTCCTGCCATTTCTCAGGAAAACAAACTTTGCTCCTTACCAGAAAAGACTGCCATGAACCACGTGACCAAGCAACGTACCAGGCTATTTATCCACGAGGTTTATTGGCTTCAAAGTCAATCTTCATTTCTTAGAGCTTTCTGGTGACATCCAGAGTTTCGGCATGTCTCTCTTTCAGATATGACATTCGGGCAAAGTTTTGGTTAATAAAACTACAATTGGAAACTAATTTATGTCCTGTTATGAAGAAATCAGATTTTTATTGGATTCATGTAAACAAACACATTTCCATGAGAACAATAATTACTAAAACTATAATTATTTTAGTTTATTAAGTCCTATAATTAAATTCTTTTTCTCCTGAGTTTCTTGCTATTATTTCTATAAATCTAGATACTTTATAGAGTAATGCAAATGATATGTAATCTTGTCCTTTCTGCAAAACACAATATTCCATAATATTATAATTTATAACAATTAGTTATAAATGAAAGCATATTAGAATTTATTTAATATGCATATATAAATAGAATATAATTATCATTTCCTTATTTGATAGAGCTTCCAATATACCTTATGTATAAAATTTCCTTCATAAGGATAGAAAGCAAATCTTAAAATTAAAAACCTGGGAAGGTAGTCAAATATATTATATTATTATATGTTATTATTAAACAGTATTAAGTAATCTATTCATGTAAAGTAATCAACTTCCTGATTAACATAACATAATTATTTTAATAATATATATAAAACCTTTGCTTCCTAGACAAATGCAGGTATATATTTTTTCCCTTACTTTCAGAAATAGGCTTATTTTTCCAGTGTAAAATACACTCACATTCTTAAGAAACATAACAGAGATAGTGAATTCCTTAGCTGAGAAACAATTCTCTCAAACTTGGAAATCCCAAGTGGGCTCCAATGACTTACTGCACAGTTACTTTCATTTTCTTACTCTTCATTTTTGAGGGTTCTGCCACATCTCATTGCATTCTTTAGTCCTCACACAGGGAACCACATGCTGGGACTGACCAGCAGACCCTGAGTGATGGATAAATGGATTACTCTCACACAAGTTTCTGTGAAAAAGAAGGCTAAGGGACTGCTTGGCTATAGCAACCAAGCAGCCCTATTTGCCTGCCTCCTTAGACTTTTATTGTAGCAACAGCTTGAACTAAAATTAACTATTAGATACCATCTGCAGGGTAAACATCCTTGAGAAGACACATGGGTCTATAGTATCCTTTAAGCAAGACGTTTTGAAGTCTAAACATGAAGATTCTAGTAAAACACTAGGGGGCTCAGACTGGTTTAGAAACGTGAAGCCATGGTCTGCCACCTTCCACAAGGTTCCCCTAGAGGCCCCTGACCTTTTGGAGATTCCTCCTTACAGACTTTCCAACCACGTCCCATGTTTCCCCACAGGGAACATCCAGCCCATGGACTGTATAAGGCCCAAGAAATCATATGATCCAGAAGAAATCATTTGGTCTGGCCCTGACAAGGCATTAGGGGTGAGTTGATTAAATCTTTGACCAAATGTAGCAGGCTAATTTTTAATTTGATAATTTTGTATGGCCCTCAAATGATATTATAAATATCCAAATGGCTCTTGGCAGGAAAATGGTTCCCCATCCCTATTGTAGGGGGAAGAAAAGGAGCTTCTGGATTACAGTGTCAGAGCAGAGTGGGGCCCTTAGCATAGAGCTAGAAAGTGATATGTAGATCCCACTAATTCATGGGGTGAGGGCTGTCACCAGAATGGGCCCCTTCATTGGGGGGGGGGGCAGGGTGAGAGGGAGGGTCTTATTTCAGGCTTTTTTTTTTTTTTTAATAGAAAGAGTTGACATTTTTATTTTCACATTTCAAAATACAAATGAAAATTGCTTTTTTTTGGTCCACTACTCCCCTCAAACACTATTCTCTCTTAGATAGGAAGGAGCGAGTCTTCCTTGTCTGCTGTTAGAAAACACCCAGAGTCACAGCACCTCGATCTCCTGTGAAGTAGAACAAGTGATAGAAGCCTGATAGAAAGAGGCTCCCCTTTCTCCTTATCTGTCTGGTTGAGTCATTTCGGACCGAGTGGGCACCATCATGGGACAGGACAGAGGTCTCATCATTGGGGGCCTAGGCATCATTGGCATGTGCCTTCCCATAGGCGACCTCATTCCAGGAGCAGGTCCCACTGGCATCATCCCAGGAGGAGGAGGACCCATCATTGGCATCATGGGAGGGCCCCCCATATGACATCATATGGGGGCGAGGTGGACCCGCAAGACTGGGGGGAGGTGGATCATCGCCCCTGCAGGAGGTGGAGCTGAGAATGGAGTAGGAGGTATTTTTCCTTGCTGAAATGCTGCAGTTGTTTTGTCAATCAGGCTCTGAGCCTGCTCTTCCATCCATTTCTGACAGCAGTCTTTCACATTCTCTTTGTGTTTCCTACCACTGCAGTGTCTTTCTCACAGATGGAGAGTCATGGGTGAGGTATGCATCGCAGTAGTCACAATAAAACTTCGGCATGTTGTTCTGCCTTATTTCGGGCTTTTACTAAGTTGCCAGGACTGAGTAGCCCCAGGTCCTTGGATCTCCAGTTGCCTCTCAATTTTCAAGAATTCTTTGCCACCCTGGTTAAGCACCTCCAGTTAATAAAGTACAATATTCCAGAAGCCACCTAATCAGTGCAGAATAGGGTGGAACTACCACCTTTGTTCTGGATTCACACTGCTAATATTGTGGCCCCCAAACTGCTCATTTGACGTATAGCAGTCCTCTACGAAGGCTGGTTTTCACGGACCTTGCAGGCATCTGAACCTTCTGAACCTTTTCACAGAACTTCTCTTAAAATAAGATCAGAATACAAGTGGAGACTACATATTTCCTTATTCAATTTTATCTTTCATTTTGACATACTTTTTCTAGGTTTTGGAGGCTTCTCTGAATTCTGAGCCACAACCAATGCATTAACTGTCCTCCACAAGTTGATGTCTTTGGCAAATTTGATCAACATGACATTGATGTCTTCATCTTAGTTTTTTTAATTATTTTAATTTTTTAAAATATATTTTTATTGATTTCAGAGAGGAAGGGAGAGGGAGAGAGAGATAGAAACATCAATGATGAGAGAGAATTATATATCGGCTGCCTCCTGCACACCCTACACTGGGGATGGAGCCTGCAACCCAGATATGTGCCCTGACTAGGAATTGAACCATGACCTCCTGGTTCATAGGTTGATGCTCAACCACTGAGTCATGCTGGCTGGGCTTCATCTTAGTTTTTAAAAAGAAGCTTGGACGACATAAGATTGATATAAATCTTTGTGGTGCAGTAATAAAGACCTCCCTCCAACTTGATGTTGAATAATTAATGTTCTTCAACCAGCTACAAAGTCATGCTTGTACTGTCGCACACAGCATTTTGTAAATGACTCAATTACAGCATTTATCAAAGTGTATCATAATTACTTCTTTACATACTTGGCTGAGTTTCTTCAAGGTAGGGGCCATGTTTTATTCATTTTTGTGATTTCAGTGTCTAGCACAGCACAGTTAGTGTACAGTGTATGTAGTATGGGTGACACATCTGGCCAACATTTCCCAACTTGCCTATAGAGATAAGCATCAAGGAGACTCCTAAATCATCCTGCCAAAATGAAAGTACTCTCTTATCATGCATTTCAATCTATCAAAAAAATTAATGAGATGTGGGGTTAACTAGACAGAAGTTAACTCCCCAGAATCATTCATTCTTCTCCTTAGTGTACATGAAACATCAGCTTAATAACTCGCCATAACCTACACATTTGTTGGGATGCAAGGTCACATTCATTGGTGTGTAACTTAGTATCCACCTTGTTATGTGCCCCCAACTTTGCATATCCATCGTCCCTTTGCCTCTCATCATTCCCTATGATTTCTCAAAGATTTTGAACTGTCTCTATGCCTACAGTGCACCCCCCACTCCCTGGGAGGTCCTTGCTTAGACCTGCCTTTCTGAATTGATGGAAAGCCTTCAATGCCAACTGCCTATTTCCTCTTTTTCTTGAACCAACTTCCCTGTTAACCAGGACTTGACATGGGTTTGTGGCTAGGTCTAGAAGAGAGGGCGAGAATGCTGTCTGGGGTCTCATGCCCTCTCATGCACAACTTGGGTCAAGGCAAGGAGCACTGCTGAGTGGCATGCAGGCACTTTAAGCACTGCCCCAACCCCCAAGGACTCTTGAACAACCCCGCTGGAAAGAGACCTCCACAAAATCTTGGAGAATGGATTTCCTGCTAATCCTGGAAGGAGGGTAGGATGAGGCTTGATGTGATAAAGAAAAAATGGAAGAAAGCAGCCTGTCTTCCCTCCTGAGTAACTCAGAGCTAATATATACTGTTACATAATCTTTCTTTTCTTCCGGTTTTAAGATCATTTTCACTGATAAAGCAAAGGGCTAGAACCAGGATTGAGCAGCTCTGTCTTCACCAAACTGTCTTTTGTCATCAGGCCACCTGCCAAGCTTAGCTTCAAAGCTTCTGGACTTTATGCTTCCTGAATCTCATCTCAAAATTTGCATTACTCTGCCCTATGTGTCCGTTCTCAGCTATATGCTTTGATTTTATACATTTATTCAACAAAGAGTTACTGGTGCCTGCTGTGTACCTGGTACTGGGCTAACTGTGGGTACCACACTGAACAAAACGGACGAAGCCCATAAACCTTGCCCTGATGGAGCTCACAGTCTACCAGGAGACAGACAATAAACAAGACAAATAAGTAAAACACTTGGGCCCTGACCTGTTTGGCTCAGTGGATAGAACGTTGGCCTGCGGACTGAAGGGTCCTGGGTTTGATTCCGGTCAAGGGCATGTACCCTTTGGTTGTGGGCACATACCCAGTAGGGAGTGTGCAGGAGGCAGCTGATCAATGCTTCTCTCTCAATGATGTTTTTAACTCTCTATCCCTCTCCCTTTCTCTCTGTAAAAAATCAATAAAATATATTAAAACAAATAAAACAATTGGTATGCGAGAGGGTGGTACCTGCTGTGGAGGAAAACAAGTAGAGAAGGGAATTGCGTGCTGGAGTGTGAGGGGCAGGGGAGTTGAGATTTGAAATAGTGTGGTCTGGAAAGTCTCACTGAGAAGGCATTTGAATCACCTCAAATGGGAGAGGTGAGGGAGCAGGCCATGCTGGTGCCTGTGGAGACATGTCCCAGACAGAGGGAACCCCAGGCCTGAGCTACAACCTACTTGCTTGTTCAAGGCCAGAGTGACTAGAACAGAGAATTGGAACCTGTCCTATTAACATCAGAGTTGCCCAGAGAACCTGCGTCTAAATAGACTATTCTGGAGTCTGAGGCAGGAATGCTTTAGAGGCCATTGTTATGTGCCCCCAACTTTGCATATCCATCGTCCCTTTGCCTCTCATCATTCCCTATGATTTCCATCATAGGGAATGATGAGAGGCTATTTAAGAAATGCATTCAGAGGTAAATGGGCAGGGCTTGTTGTCCCACATCAGGTGGCCCCAGATGGCTATGCTTTCTGAGTTATTGAAATCAGGCCACCCACTGTCATTGTATTCATTTATTACAGACAAAACTACTGAATGCCCATTGTATAGCCATGAACAAAACATTCCCCACCCTGACCTTAGTGCATGAGGAGGCCAAGAATAAAGCAATTGTTCCAATGGAGGACATAGCAGTAAGGGGGCATACAGAGGGATTCGGGAAGCTTATGGTGGGAAATTATGTCCAAGGCAAAGAGGTGGGGAAGAGCATTCCAGATAGCATGCCCAGGGTACCAGAGATTCCTGCATAGGATCAAGACACTCTGAACGGTTCTAATGTCCGTGTGGGTGAGGCTGTGGGACTGCTGGGCTTCTGGGAGTGAAGGATGGCAGAGGGATGAGCTTGGAGGTCAGCATCCCTGGTCAAGTCTGGTTTTGTCAAGGAGGATTCTATTCTAAATAAAAGGGAAGTCGTTGAGCAGTTGACTAAGGGAGTGACATGCTCTGATTGGCTCTCTCTGGTGACATGAGGAGAAGAGATCGAGAGAAGTTCAACAAGAAGCAGCAAGCCCCATGGGGAATGATGGTGGCCTGAGCTTGGGTGGTGTCACAAGGCACGGAGATGAATGGACAGACTCAAGCTTAGAGGCGAGGTTTGCAGGTTGAAGCACTGATGTATTGTCTGGTGTGAGGGAGAGGGAGGAGCTAAAAGATAATACCCAAGTGTCTGGCTTAAAAGCAGTGCATGGTGGCCATGTATCAACAGCTGCTCTCTTCTGAGCCCTCCGTTTCCTAGAGGCAGAGATTGAGGCAGCAGATTTTTGGAGGGAGTGCTTTTGGAAGGAGGTCAGTGAAGAAAGCAGGACAGGGCAGGAGGAGGCTAGGCAAGGGTGAGGTGTCAGGTTGGTTGCACCTTGAGTCAAGGCAGCAGACCTTTGTACCCCTACGTCAGTTGGTTATTGGCTGTGGGCCGTCCTGGGTGATGACTGGGGGATGCTTCTAAACCAGCCTCTGCTTCTATCAAAGACAATTCTCCCAAAAAGGGACACCTGAGAATCCATACCAGCCAATATTCCCAGGTGTTAGGGGACAGGGGACAGGTCCAATGAAAGGGGCCTGGGAGGGGCAACCACCCCCCCGCCCCCACACACACACACACCAGGCTCTTCCCATCCTCTGTTAACTGGAAAACCTGATAACCAAACAGGGTGTTATGGTCTGAATGTTTTTGTCCCCCCAAACTGTATGCTAAAATCCTAAACCCCAATGTGTTGATATTAGGAGGTGAGGCCATTGGGAAGTATTTAGGTCATGAGGTGGAGCCCTCATGAATGGGATGAGTGCCCTTATAAAAGGGACCTCAAAGAGCTCCCTGCCCCCACCATGAGAGGATATGAGAATATGGAGGGCTGCAACCCAGAAGAGGGTGCACACCAGAAACTAAGCAGGCTGACACCTCCAGGCCCCAGAGCTGTGAGAAATAAACTTCTGATTTTTGTTAGCCACCCAGTTGTGGTACTTTGTTATAACAAACTAGAGGCCTGGTGCATGATATTCATGTACTAGGGAGTTGGGGGGGGGGGGTCCTTCAGCCCAGCCTGCACCCTCTCACAGTCCGGGACCCCTCGGGGTCCTTAGTGCTGCTGTGGAGGCAGGAGAGGCTCCTGCCATCGCCACTGCGCTCACCAGCCATGAGCCCTGCTTCTGGCTGAGTGGCGCTCTCCCTGTGGGAGCACACTGACCACGAGGGGGCAGCTCCTGTGTTGAGCGTCTGCCCCCTGGTGGTCAGTGTGCATAATAGCTGTTGGTCGTTCCACCATTCAGTCGATTTGCATATTAGCCTTTTATTATATAGGATAGAAGCTGTACCAGAAAAGAGCAAGTTGCTCTGACTCAGGGTCTGATTCATTTGCTAATGAGTGATTTACAATGCTGGCTTCAGAAATCTGTTTCTACTTCAGAAGGCTTGCCTGCCTCCCGTCTAGTTCTTGTTTGTATTCAGTACAGTTGAGGTCACTGAAAAAGTGAGTTCTGGACATATGAGTTGTTGTTTGGATCCCAAATAGATTGTGTTAGTGTTACTGCAGGAGGACCCTCATCTCTGTCTATGCAAACAGCGCCCTCAGGAGCCCAGCCGGTGGTACAACCTGCGCAGCCCTGCACGTGGGCCCAGGGATGTCTGAACTGCTATTTAAGAAATGCATAGCAATGTCGCCCTCTGTTAGTGCCTGGCTCTTGCATGGTTTCAGGCTGAATGAAGTAGGGCTGGCAGGGTAGTGGGGAGGGGCTGCTGGGCACGGGCCCTCCAGACTTGCTGCTCTATGAAAACACCCAGCACCCTACAGGAGGCCTGCGCCTGGCTTCCCTCCCAGGGCATGCGATGTGTAACCGTGACCTTGCTCCCCAGCCAGACTGTGGCTCTTTCACAATATTGCTGGGACAAGTCCAGGTTGCTGTGGGAACATGTGGGGCCTCTAGTGTCAAAATCCAGACCCCTTAGACCTGCTGCAAAATAAACAGGATTGACAGGCCCAAGTGCCTGTTTCCACAGCTCCCAGGGCTCCCAGAAAAGGGCTTTGGAAGGGACAGTGTCCAGCCGGGGGACTGTTGCTGGGAGACAGTGCCCGTGCCTCCCTTGAGGAGTCTGTGCTCATATACAGGACTCACTCACTGGGAACTAGGAAGGGAGTGAAGGATCATGGAGGGAGGAGGAATCAAGAAGACTACATTCAAATCCAGGCTCCTGACCCACTAGCCACCCCCTTCTGAAACAGGGACAAAGCCCATCCCCCAGCCTGTGTCCCTTAAATGGCAGCTGGTGAAGGCAGAAGGTAAACTACCTTTCTACCCATAGCCTGGTGCCGTTTGCAGATGCGACGTGTCCTTGGTGGCTTTGGGGCCCAGAGCTTGGTAAACACTGGGGACTTTGCTTCTTCCAAGGGGACCGTGCTTCCCTGCATGGCTCATCCCTTGACAGCCATTCTCATTATTGCCTTCTCAGTTTGCCTGCCATGCTGCCATGGTACACAAGAGCTCAGCCGGTGGGGGGCCGGGGGACCTTAAGGGGATAAGGACACATATGTAATACCTTAATCAATAAAAAAAAAAGAGCTCAACCAGTAAACACCTTTAATCTTTGCAACTATGGTTTCTTTTGTGTACTCCTGATCATGTGCCAAAGTGGGAGATAAAAAAATACACTCTAGCAATACATACTCATTGTGGGGGAATTAGATAATACAGATAAGCAACAACAAAGACACAATTAAAATAATGCAAATTTTCTCTCCAGAGACAACCACTGTAACATTGATTCCAAGTTCTTCCCTTGTACATATAAGTCCTTATTCAACAAATTTGATTCATATTGTATCTACAGCTCTTTAAATTACTTTTCCAACTTATATATGCTGAACACCTTTCCAAATAAGTAAAGATAGAACTACAATCCACAGCACCATTTAAAACCGCTGTATAATACTTGTATAGAATTTATTTTGCCAATTATTTAAGAAGTTTGGATAGTTTTTGCTGCTATAAACAACACTGTAGTGAGTAATCTTGTGCATCTGTCTTTGTGCATTTATCTGCTTGTTCCTTAAGAGAAAATTCTTGGAAGTAGAATAAAATGAAGGGTGTGTATCTTTTGAAGGGTTTTGATGGAAATTGCTGAGTTCCTCTGCAAATGTACCTATTTACAGTCCCTCCAATCTGAGACTGCGGGTCATTTTCCTCACACTCACACCAACACTAGTTATTATTGTTTCAAAAAATTTTTCCAACCCAGTATTTGAAAAACACATTCTTGTCGTGTTTTCCTCCATTTGTGTGATTACAAATGAGATTTATCACTTTTGACACTTAATGCGCCATCTGTTTTTCTTATTTTATTAAATGCCTCTTCATTATTACTCTTAGCCATTTCCCCATGAGGCTGTTTCTCATTCTTTGTTGATGTGTACTGGCTTTCTACCTGTGCTCGTGCACAGGGAATATTCCCCTTAGTGTGAGGGAGGAATTACTGTGAACACTCTGGCGGAAGTGCTGTGAGTGGGGTTCCCCCCCAGGAGGCCTTTAAAGGGAGAGGTGGCTCCCAGTGGAGGGTCAGGGATTGGGGAGGCTTGTGTTTAGTGTCCAAACGGGTGCTAATGAAGAGACTAGGCCTGAGGGGCAGCAGGCACAGCATTTGGCCCTGGCGGGACACTAGGTCCAGATGGCGTGAGACAGGGAGCTGTACTTCCTTGGGTCAGCTGCACCTCTGGTTCTCAGACAGGCAGCATCAGCATTGTTTAGAAATCTCGTTAGCAATGCAGATTCACAGGCCCCTGCCCAGGGGACTCAGAAGACTTGATAAAATATACAAACATCAAATTTACCCCTGACCGGGGATCGAACCACAACTTCCTGGTTCATAGGTTGATGCTCAACCACTGAACTACATTGGCTGGACAAAACATCTTAATCATTTTAAAGTGTACAGTTCGATGGCATTAAGTACATTCACATTGTTGTACAACCATCACCACTATCCATCCAAGAAGTCTTCTCACCTTGCAAAATTGAAACTTTGTCCCCATGAAACCCTAACACCGCATTCTCCCATCCTCTCCTTCGTGGCCCTAGAAACTGCCATTCTCTATGAATTTGATTCCTCTAGGTGCTTCATAGTAGAATCATACAATATTTGTCCTTTCATATCTGTCTGGCTTATTTCATTTAGCATAATATCCTCAAGGCTCCTCCACGTTGTAGCACGTGAGAGGCTTTTCTTTCTTTTAAAGGCAGAATAGCATTCCATTGTATGTGCATTTCATGTTTGTCCTTCCATCTGTTAATGGAGCTGACTACATTTTGAGGAGTGATACGCACAGGATTCACTTGGGAAGTGATTAAACGCAGAATTTAATGAGTATTTCTGGACTGCCTGCCCTACAACCCAGGCCATTTCTTCATCCACTTGTAAAAATAAGCCACAGCACCATGGGCTGATCTCAGTGAGTAGGCCTCCCATATCTTACAGGAAGTTTGTTTGCTTTTTAAATCCTCACTTGAGGACATTTTTGCCATTGAGAGAGAGATATTGATTGGTTACCTCCCTAGTACCCTGGCCGGGGCCGGGGATCCAACCTGCAGCCCAAGTACATGCATTTGACTGGGAATTGAACCTGTGACCCTTCGATGCTTGGCCAATGCTCTAATCACTGAGCAACACCAGCCTGGGCCTTAAGGAAGCTTTTTTAAAAATACAAATTATCCATTCTCCCCTTTCTAGCCTGTTCCACCTTTTGCCCATCACCACCATCTGACAGATCTGAGTGGGTCTGAGCAGGTCTGAGTGGGTCTGAGTGGGTCTGAGTGCCTCTCAGCCATGGTCAGGCCTCCTCAGCTGGCCCAGTTCCACCTCCCTGCAGGCCTCTTACCTGCTTCAACCCCCAAACCCTGTTTTTATCTGTCATATGTATTTGACTTCTCTCATTTGGAACAAGGATCCTGAGGCTAAAAGCCTGTATTCTGTATTCATCTATTCAACAAATATTTACTGTTACTAAGTGCGGAGCACTGATCTTTCTAGGTACAGAAGATACAGCAGAGAACAAATGAGACTCAAATCCCTGCCTCATTAGCTTTCATGCTGGTGGGGACATAGATAATAAACAAGTGAAACAAGCAAAATATTGGCTGGAGGTACATATTAAGCCTGACAAATAAAGCAGAGGAGAGAGAGAAATTTAGGGGGTGAAACTGACATTTTATAAAGGAAGGCCTGAGTAGTCTGCACTTAGGAGGTGACAGCTGGGTAGAGATGTGAAGGAAGTGAGGGAGCCAGCCATGCGGGAATCTGAGAGGCTCATTCCAGGTCAGCAGAACAGCAAACACAAAGGCCCTGAGGCAGGAGCTGCCTGGTGCATTCGAGCAGGCCAGTATGAAGGGAGCAGCACGAGTGAGGCAGAGAGGGAAGAAGATGAAGCCTGATGGTAGCAGGTTAGATCACAGAGGCTCTCGTATTGTCCAGTGGAGACATGGGAGCCACGTGTGTACTTTTCCATTTTCAAGTAATTATCCTAAAAAATTAAAAGAAACAGGTAGCATTATTGTTTTATTTAATCCAATGTATCTAAAATATTATCTCAACATGTGGTTGATGCAAAAATTGTTAATGAGTGCTGGCAGGCGTGGCTTAGTTGATTGGAGTGCCATCCCACACACCCATCAGGGTACATACAGAGGGCAACTAATTGGTGTCCACTCTCACATCGATGCTTCTCTCTCTCTCAAATCAATAAGCACATCCTCGAGTGAGTATTAAAAAATTATTGATGTGATACTTACCTGTTTTTCGGTATTGTCTTTGAAATCCAGTGTATATTTCACCTTATTGCACACCTCAATTTTGACTAGCCACATTTCAGGTGCTCAAGAGCCCATGCAATTAGCAGCTACCTCCGTGGACAGCAGCGTCTAGAACATGTGAAGACCTTGGCTTTCCACTGAGGGTGTTTTAAAGTGCACGTTTTGTTAGATTCGAGCATGGCAAGGCCAATGGGTCAGGAGATGAAATGACTGTCACTGAAAAGGGAGGTGTGACACTTACAGTTCCCTAGAGAAGGGGAAACACCACACCATAAGGGCCACACAAGAAAGCACCAGAGTCCACCAGGAGCAGAGAAGGGCGAGACTAAGCGAGAACGTTATTGTGGGAAGGAATCAGAGGTCCTGGGAAGCAGGCAGAGTTGGCCAATTTGGATAATTTCAGGGGACTCTGGGGCATTGGGCTGCCCCTATTTGCCTGTCACCCGGCCCTGCCTCGATTAGGGCAGGCAGGCAGGCAGGCAGTGGCCCAGAGTGTAAGCTCCACAGAGGAGGTGTGGGGTGGGGCTGGACTGCTTGGTTTGGGTGTGAAAGGTGCCTCACAGGCTGGTTTGCTCTGCCCATGAGTTGGCCCACCCTGAGAGGGGCAGTGTCTCCAAAGTCATCAAGTCCCCAAGATGCCAAAGCATCAGAAAGACAAGGTTAATAGCAGGGAAAACAAGAGCACTGCAGGGCGGGAGCCACGGGGTCTGTGAGCTGGAAGCTGTGTTGGAGGGGTTCTGGTTTCCAGGGGAGGAAAGATGGGAGGGGGAGGGGGAGGGGGTAGCAGGGGGGGTAGTTGGGGGCTGCTTCTGCTGCACTCCAGGGAGTGGAGCTGGCTTAGGTGGGAAGGAGGCTGTGGGGGTGGGGGAAGCAGCTGAACTCTAGACAGAGAGATAGTTTATGAAAATGGTTCCTCACATAAGCACCTGGATGCTGAACTAAACGAGAACAGGCCCTTCCCAGTGAGCTTCTGAGGATGAGTAGAACACATCGCCGAAATGCTTACACATTCCATACAGTTCCGGGGAGCTTAGACGGTGAAGTAAAACTCAAACAGACCCAGTCATTCTCCCTTGGCTGCTCACCAACCGGTCGGTCCCTCTGCCAGGCCTGGTTGGGTCTTTATCTTTCCCAGGCTGAAGCTTGGGGGTAGAAGTGGGGTCTGTCTCCAGAGCAGGTCAGTGCCCGGAGAGGGCTGCTGTCAGGGCCAGCCGAGCCCCTCTGACTCGCTCTCACCTTTGTTCCCACAGGGTGCCCCCAGGCTTTGCTGCAGAAGGCTGTTGTTGAGGGAGCCTTTGGTCATTCTGTGCCTCTCTGAGGCAACTTCATCGATGGGAAAGCGCCGCCTGGCCCAGGGTGCAAGTGTCGGGAGTCAGCCAACAGCTCCTCCACCCACCCATCACCTTCATCCCAGCATCCAGTCAGGAGAGGCCAGAATTACTTGTGCATATTTTCTTCATAATCTAAACAGGATGTTTTTTCACTTTCCCTGGGTCTGGCCTCCTTCATACCTTGTCAATAACTCCAGCCCAGCTGCACAGAGCACAGACTGTGGGGACATTTCCCTCTGCACTCAAAAAGGAAGGTGGGTCAAGCCAGATCTAGAACTCACAGAGGCATATAGTTAAGATAGAAGTATCGAGTCAAACAAAACCACCACTTTCCTATAGAGCAGACCTCGGACGGGGACTCTTCTTGTTTTTTTTTTTTCTTTAACCAGATGTGCCTGTAAAGCAACACAGCTGATCTGTCAGCACCTGTGCCAGAAATCACGGACTTTGGGGAGGTGCCCCCTGAGAAGTCATGCCCCATCCTGTGCTCAGAGCACGTCTCCTTGGCTATGGCCTTCAGGGTCCAGTTAAGCCACATAGGAAACCCCATCTCATTTTCTACAACAAAAATAATGGTGGTACCCACTTTGATTGAATATATTACCTACCAGATTTGATTCTGAATTTTTTTTTTTTTGCTACCTTCTGAGCCCATTTTAAACAACCCAAAAGGCCTAAGGCCTGAAAGCAATTATATTCAAAGTTTGCCATTACATTAAAGTCATTTCATCTCTGAAATAAGAGTATTATTCCAACTGAATATGTATTTAACCTTTTATTGAAAAACTATTTATTGCGGTATTATTTTGAATTTACACACAGAAAAGCTTACAAATCATATGTGTGCAGATAGATGAATTCTCAGGACCTGACCACCGGGTGTACCCAGAGCTGTCAATCTCAGTGTGTGCACTTTCTTCTCATCACCCAGCGTCCTGCTTTCCTATTTGTGCCCCATCCACCTCTTCTCTGCCGCCATGCAGCTCCTCTCCCTCTGCATCTTACGTGGTTCTTCCGCGTTCCGCATAGAGCTCCTGCAGAGCACTCCGTGTCCGGGGGCAGCTCATGTGAGGCCCTGCTGGGCTGTGCAAGGGGGCTTCGTTTCATGAATGTGCCCTATGATGACAACAGCAGTGACTCACTCCACAAGGCCCACTGGAGCATCACACCGTCCAAGATGACCGATTGGCCTAACTTCCTGCTAAGATGTGGCCTCTGAGCCTCCTTCTCAGGCATGAGTCCTTCCTTTCAGGGAAACCTCCCTGTGTCTGCTGCTAACTGATGCTCGTGACTTTCCATGCCTAGATGTCCGGAACCCCAGATGACTGGATTTTAGAATGGACAGTCTCTTAAGGTTGGATTAGGGTCTAATTCAACTCTGCCATCATATGTATCACACCAGACACATGCCTCTCCAGCCCACCAGCCCACAGCAGTGTGGGCAGCTCCTGGGTGAGCGGGACCCACACAGGCTCCTGTGAGCAAGTGGATGCTGCATGTTTGTGTTTGGAGGAGGGTGAACCGTTGGTGGCCACAAGCTCACAAGTGGCCGAGAAGAGTTCACAGATAGACAGCAAGGCCAGCAAGGAGACTTGAAAGTCATAATCATAGACAGGAGTTGGAACCAGGAATCAGTAAGTCAAGTCCTGGCACATGCGGCTTGAGAAGTCCTCTTAGAACGTGCTCTGTGTACCTAGGACACCTTTCATTATCAACTAGAGGCCCGATGCATGAAATTCACGCAAGGGGCTCAGCCCTCGCAGCCCCGACTTCCTCTGGAAGGTCATTCGGCTGTCCGGTGTAAGTAGCACATTATGCTTTTATTATTATGGATTGTGTGGCCCATTTCTAACACAGTAAGCATCACTTTCCTAAGGGCTAACAGAGTTCATTAAGTCACACCCGCACTTCTCTTCTTTGACAAAGTGGTAGATGAGGAAATCCTGAATAACTGCCCATTACAGATCATCTTGGATTATCCATATTGGTGGGCAAACAGAATTTTGAAATGCATTTATGTTTTACTTTGTAAAGCATTCAATGAACTTTCTTCTCTCAGTATATCCGTCTTTTTCTCATGTTTTGCCAAGTCGAGTGTTACACTTTTTTTTTTTTTTTTTTTTTGCGTTTCCTGAGTATACATTCAGTGACAGGGGTTGTAGAAATGAGGGGAAACCAGCTAGCTATTTTAAGTCACCTGACAGCACATGGTGTGTAGTGGACATGCCGATGGGTGTCACAGTAAGTGTGAACGTTTTGCTAACCAGTCACATCAGGCCTTACAACTGACCTTCTCTCTCCACTCTTTCTCAGCAGTCATATTCTTCATTCCTTAACTCTCTTTACCGCCCCTTTTATTTCCTCACTTGTTTCCTGGTGGTTTCATTTTCAGCCCAGCTATCAAAAGGTGTGGACATTCTCTCTTCTTTCCCCTCATCCATCTCCTCTGGCTAATTTTCCACCAGTCCTCCATGAAATTGTCGTCCTCGCCATCCAGTCTAAAACCGGTGGCACTGTGTTTCTGCTACCTGTCTGGTTTACATCATTTATTGCTTGTAAGTGTAGGAAATATTTTCTCTATTTGCCAGAAGCTAAAGTTAAATTTTAGAATCAAAATTTAGTATTCTGAGAAAACAATCATGGCTATATGCAAAGTTTACCAGATTGTCCACTACAACATTGTATAAAATAGAGAACAAAATAGAAGAAATGTAAAAATCCATCTATAGAGAATTAACTAAAGTAAGGTGAGTTCTTTAAAATATGCTGCAGTCTTTCCACAGCTAGGGTTCAGGAATCTGGAGAAGGGCTGTGCATAAATGAATAGAGACTAGACAAGAAATATAAATTTGGAACACAGTTGGGGGAACCAGTTGGAGGCTTCACCCTCTAGTGGGTGGCTCCCCGAATCTCCAGACCCACGGCTTTTTATTTACTGGAAACACAATGGCCCTTTAGGAATGCAAACAGGTATATCAAAGGTAAAGTTTGGTAAACAGGAAAAGATTATCAGGTTAGGGGCAATGCCTACAGCTGTTCAGCAGCAGGTAATGATATGCAGATTTTCAGCCCTGCTGAAGATGTCCATCAGCCTTCTGACGAACTTCTCACATTTATTATGCTAACTACTGTCCTTAGCCTCCAGCAATAATAAAGTATGAAAAGCCATACAACTATTATCTTTGATGATGTGGTAAGTTGTTTATTATATACTAGTGACCCGGTGCACAAAACTCATGCATGGGGGGGGGGGGGGTATTCCTCAGCCCAGCCTGTACCCTCTCCAATCTGGGACCCCTCGAAGGATGTCCTACTGCCAGTTTACAGGGATCTGGCCTAAACTGGCAGTCAGACATCCCTCTCGCAATCTGGGACTGCTGGCTCCTAACTGCTCACCTGCCCGCCTGCCTGCCTGCCTGCCTGCCTGATTGCCCCTAGCCACTCTGCTTTCCGGCCTGCTCACCCCCAACTGTCCCCCCTGCTGGTCTGCTTGCCCTCACCTTCCCTCCCCACCGTCCTGCTCACCCCCAACTGCCCCCCTGCTGGCCTTCTCACTCCAAACTGCTCCCCCCCTCCAGTGTCCTGATCACCTCCAACTGACCCCCACCGAAGGCCTGCTTGCCCCCAACTGGCCCCACTGTTGGTCTGCTTACCCCCAATGGCCCCGCCCCCCACCAGCCTGATCACCCACAACTGCCCTCCCTTCTTGGCCTCTAACTGCCTCTACCTCAGCCCCGCCACTATGGTTTTGTCCAGAAGAACGTCTGGAAGGTCTCCTGGAAGGTCTCCCAGTCTAATTAGCATATTACCCTTTTATTAGTATAGATAGAGGCCTGGTGCATGGGTGGGGGCCAGCTGGTTTGCCCTGAAGGGTGTCCCGGATCAGGGTGGGGGTCCCGCTGGGGTGCCTGGCCAGCCTGGGTGAGGGGCTGATGGCTGTTTGCAGGCTGGCCATGGCCCCTGGTGACCCAAGCTCCCAGCTCCTCCTTTTTTGCCTTTTTTTTTTTTCAGTGCCTTCTTGAGCGGAGGCCAGGGTCGGCTGGAAGCAAGTATCTGGGATTTATTTATCTTCTATAATTGAAACTTTGTAGCCTTGAGAGGAGGCCAGGGCCGGCCAGGGTGGGGTGGGAAGCTTGGCTCCCTCCATTGCCAGGGGCAACCCAAGCCTCCTGATGGCTCCAGCTCCGTGGCCACTGCCATCTTGATTGGGTTAATTTGCATACTTGCTCCTGATTGGCTGGGTGGCGTGGTTTGTGGGCATAGCGGAGATATGGTCAATTTGCATGTTTCTCTTTTCTTAGATAGGATTATTGGTGAAAAAAGGTTAAAATCAATATGTAGATGATGATCCCATCTTTGTAAATGAACCAAAACTATGCATCCCTAATTGTAGAAAAATCTGCCCTGGCCAGTGTTGCTCAGTTAGTTGAGCATCATCCCATGTGTGAAAGGGTCACCGGTTCAATTCCCAGTCAGGGCACATGCTCAGGTTATGGGCTAGGTCACCAGTAGGCGGTAACTTTCTCTAAAAAACTCAATAAAACATAATTTTTTAAAAAGAGAGAAGAAAAAAATCCCAAAATGAATGAGAAATAACAAATGTTAATGGGATCAGCTCTGGGTGCAGGAGAATCACGTTTGGATTTTATTTTCTTAGTTTTGCTTATGTATATTTCCTTTAAAATCCACATATTCTAGTAAGTTTGAGCTAAATGACAGCTTTAAATTTTTTAAAATTTAAATTGTCAATGAACAGAGACATAGCCTTACCATGGTCCAGAAAGGAGGCAGATAGAAGCAAATGCTGGATTGGAACAAGAGCACATGCAGCCATGACCTCTTCATGGGATGCCTACTGGGAGTTTTACCTGAGTTAGATGGCAACCAACCCTAAAGAAGCCCCTTGGTAGGAAGGATACAAGTTTAAAGAGGAGAAGTTCAATGATACTGAATGTTTACCTTCTTCATCAGTGGGAAAGCTTGTTCCTGAGTGAGTGATCTGCTAGGGCAGCCACAACAAATACCACAGGGGGGCTCAAACAAGATAAATTTATTTCTCACAGTTCTAGAGTCTAGAAGTTCAAGATAAAGGTGTTGGCAGGGTTGGTTTCTCCTGTGGCCTCTCTCCTCGGCTTGCAGATGGTTGCTTCCTGTGTGTTCTCACAGGGTCTTTCTTCTGTGATCATGGTGCTGGTGTCTCTTGCATGTCTGTCCATATTTCCTCTTGTTATAAGGATACCAGTGTTAGTCTTATTAGATCAGGGACCACCCTAGAGGCCTCATTTAGGCTTCACCCCCTCTTTCAAGGCCCTCCCTCAAAATACAATCACATTCTGAGATGCTGGGGTAGGGTTGAACACATGAATTGGAGGTGGACACAAATCAGCCCACAGCAGCCACGCTCCTGTTTTCTGAGTGGAGAATGCTCTCAGGCAAGTGTGGGAAGTGCTGAAGTAAGGCATCACCATTTTAACACATGCATTTCTTACCACTCTCCACCAGAGGGCAAACTTTTAAAATGCTTACTTTAATGTTAGCCTTGATTTTTAGCCCTTTATAGCTGAAAGAGCTCCTTTTAAATAAAAAAGAAATTGTCTCAACAAATCTCAACAGATCATTCTTCTCTTTTCTCTGAAAGTTCAGGATCATAGATTAAGATAATTTTCCACTACTGGGTGTGAATGTCTCGACAATTTCAAAATCAATTGTTCAAAAACCCAATTCTTTGCTCATATTGCCTTTTATTATAACTCCTATAATTTTAGTTTCATTATCTCATCTTCTAAACACCTTATGAGGCAAAGAATGATCATGAAAACTTACTCAAAGTGAATTTGAAGTCAGAGTACTTGAACTTACTTGTTTATTCAGTCATTCATCCAGTCAACAAACGGTTACTGTATGCAAGGCAATGAGCTGGGTGCCACTAGAGCCAGGAGCATATCTTCTGCCTACCCCGAATATGATAAGAACGCAAATGTCTCCAGATGTGACCAAATGTCCCTGGTCATTTGGTATCAAAACTGCCCCTGGTTGAAGACCGCTGAGCTAGAAAAAATAGAATTGGTCACAATGTCATCAAGAAGAGACAGAGTCCCAGCCCACCTGCTCTGGATGCAACTCCCTCAGTCCAGCCCTTGCCATCCAGTCCGCACTGTTCACACTGTCATTTCTGACCTACTGGTGGCCACAGCTGCCTTCATCCAATGACTGCATGTACCAGGAATGCTTTGCAGGCCTGAGCTCAGAGAACACTGACAACCCCTTGGAAGTGGACGTTATTATGAATCCTGATTTACAAGTAAGGAACCTGAAGTTCAGAAACTGTGGCCAAGATCATAGGAGAGTCCAGATCTGCATGTGAACTCATTGTCTTCAGTGTCTCTACCTCCACTGGCAACTAATGACACCCCACGTGGTCACCCACCTTTCATAACTTGCCTAATCCAAGGACGGGCTCTTCAAGGACCATCTAGGAGACTGCCTGTGCCTGCCCACATGCTGATCTTGATAAATATTGTTCATGGGTTCACTTAGCACTTTCTCTCCTTTACTCTTATCTTTTGAAAATCGTGAGTGAATTAGGGAATTCGTCTCTTTGTGGACCCTGTGTTGCTCCCTCTCGTAGCATCATTCAGTTACATTTACAGAGACGCCTTCCCCTTGAGGAGCACAGTCACATGGGTTCACCGGAGGCTTTCTTATTGTTTACTAGGCAAATGGAGGTAGAGATGAGATCTTATGCCAGAGATCTCATCTCTTATATTTGGGATACAGAAAGTGTGGGTAACATAAGTATAGAGACACTGAAGCTCAGCACCCATGGGAATTGACTGCAGGCCAGAAATCCATGGCCTGAAAAGAGAACAAACATGGATTCAACGGTAGAAAAAAAGAAAAAGACAATCACTTAAGAAAGCTGTGAGGCCAGCACACTGCATTGTGATGGCAGAGGCTAACACCAGGCTAGAAAAGGGTCACTGGACTCAGGGTTTCCATCCGTATAATGGGCATACCACTGCTACCAACCGGCAGGTCAGCTGCCAGATGTCTCTAAGAGAAGTGGCGCTAGTACATCAACAACACAGTGTCTGGCATGCAGCAACGTGCCATCGGGATTCCTCTTCCCCTTGTGCCATCTTCTCACTCTTGGTTCTTCTCCTCAGTCCAGAAGGGCTTCTTTATTGGTGTCCCGGAAGGAGCAGTGTGTAGAATCCACGTTGCAAGGAGCGGCAGAGGGTGTCATGGGGAGAGGCTCTCACTCACAGTAGGGGGCTCTGGGGGTCTGGGGCTTGAGGCAGACCTGGGTTGATGGGTGGCAGGCAGCGCTGTTAGAAGGCAGGTCTCCTGGGCCTCAGCAGCACCTCTGCAGGAGCAGGGAGAACAGGTACAAGTTGTGGGAGGTGAGGTGGAGAGCCGTGGCGCCCAAACCTAGACAACACCTGCCAGGCCCTTCACTGAGGCCTCAATCAGAGGCGGCTCCAGGGACTCCCACTGCTGCCTTTCAAGTGATTGGCATCTTGTTTTCAATTACCTTCACCTTCAAGAGCCTTAGTTTCCCACTGTTTGAAAATATTTTTGCAAATAAATTGTTGCTAATTGTACTTATCTAATTCTTTAAGGTTTCTGCTCTTTGTTTTATAGGTTTACACATTTTTAATGGTCCTAATTTCCTTCCTATACTGTTTAGAACTTTTCTATTTATTTTTTTCTTAACTTTTATCTCTTAACTAGAGGCCCAGTGCACAAAATTTGTGCACTGGAGCAGGGGTACCTCAGCCCTGCCTGCGCCCTCTTGCAGTCCAGGACCCCTTGGGGGATGTCTGCTTTTGGGCTTACGCCCTATCCCCCCTACGCTGGCAGTCAGATATCTCTCTCGCAGTCTGGGACCACTCACTCCTTACCTCCTGCCTGCTCACTGCTCCTTACTGCTTGGCTTGCTCCTCCTTAGTGCTGTTGCTTACCATCTGTGAGCCCAGCTTCTGGCTGAGCAGCGCTGACCACCAGGGGGCAGCTCCTGCATTGAGCATCTGCCCCCTGGTGGTCAGTGTGCATCATAGCGACCAATCGTTCTGGTCATTCCACTCTAACAGTCCCTTAGGCTTTTATTAAATAGAAAATTCTCATTTCTTTTATCATTTATGGTTTATAAATCATTTTAATTTCTTTACGTTAACAGCCTTTACTTATGCAAACTTTAATTTTCTCTTATTTTTTAAAATACAAATTATTTTATCTTTTAAAATCACCTTACATTTTGTCCTTCCTAATCTCTTCTTTATTGTTGTTTCTTTTAATTTCTTAGTTGTTGTTTCTTTTAATTTCTTAGTTCTGCTTTATTTTTTAACTCTGGTTTATCAACAGTGGGCGAAGGGTAAACGCAGAGTGAGAAGGTGGGTTGTGTTAGGTGCCTGGTGGGGAGGGGTGGTCTCTAGAGTGTCTGGATCCAGCCTCTACCCCTTCTATGTTCATTAACCACAATTCATGTCAGAAGAGCCCAAGATGTATTCTCTCCCAGGAGAATTACGATTTGCCTGTGCAGGTAGCAACCTGAATCCTTTATTTAACAAATACCCTAGATCCATGGTCGGCAAACTGCGGCTCATGAGCCACATGCGGCTCTTTGGCCCCTTGAGTGTGGCTCTTCCACAAAATACCACAGCCTGAGAGAGTCTTTTTTGAAGAAGTGGCGTTATAAAAAGTTTAAGTTTAAAAAATTTGGCTCTCAAAAGAAATTTCAATCGTTGTACTATTGATATTTAGCTCTGTTGACTAATGAGTTTGCCGACCCCTGCTGCCTAGACTCACCTGGGCCGCTCTGGTGAGAGCCAGACAAGGAGCTCCTGCACTGGGCAGACAATAAGCAGCTTCTAGGAGTAATCAAGACCATGAAGAAGATGTAATGAGAAATGAAGGTACAGGCTGCCGTGACAAACTGAGGAGTGGGAGAGCGGGGAGCTTCGCAGCGAAGGCGACAGAACCCTGCTCCAGACCCTTTCTTTCTAAAGATGGGGTCACGTCTCTCCTGTGGCCGGTGGTTATGCCTGGGCAGGGAGACAGGGGAGGCCTGAGGCAGGAAGCCTGGGGCCATTTCAAGGGGCTTTGCATTCTGTGGTTGCGTGATTAACCCCCATAACCATTAGCATCCATTTGTTCCTTTCATATTTTTTGTTTGCTAGTATTGGACATTGGAAACAAAAATTGTTGGAAAATTCCATTCAGAAAGAATTGCCTGAATGGTGTTGATGAACCATTTATATACTAACCCTATCCCCTTATGCGACACGAAAAACTAAAATGACATACAAACGAGCAAAAAAGATGGTCTCTGCCAGCTCCAGTAGGTGGACATTGGGCCAGCCATGCAGACAATGGGCTCCCAGAGGTGGGGGGTGGGGTGGGCATCTGCTTCCCACGCTCACGGGGTGGCCAGGCCAAGCTGACCTGCAGGAACCGCAGTGATGCAAGTCCGTGCGAGACTGATAGCAGTGGTGAGGCAGCGAAAGTCCTTCCATTTCTCATATGAGTTTATTGCAGGGTAGTCAGGGTTGAGGGGTAAGCCATGCAAGTGTGAAAATTATTCTGTAAACCAACTCCATGGAATAGTGAGCCACCTTGAGCCTCCCTTAGCCTCCCCAGGCATCTTCGCCGACCGTGCCTCTAGGGACACCTGAGCAGGACAGGGATGAGGGATCTAAAGTCCAGCTTTATAGATCCTTGCTAGGGGCTACCCCTTGTGAGGGGTCCTGGGGGCCAAATGAATCAAAACGTCATCTATGGCTGCCACAGCCTCGGGAACCAGCTGGTCTTTGCAACCCTGCCTTACCCCCTTCTCTGGCAAGAAAGTCCAACAAGGCTGGCCAGGCCAGTGGTGTCTGGCAAAGCTGGAGTGAAAGGCGGCATGCCTGCCACCCTCAGCCAGCAGTGCACGGAGCTAGTGAACTGCAGGGAGCTGAGCCCCGAAGTCTGCTGCCAGGTGATGGGGCTGGCACGGTGGCTTCTCAGAAAGGCCCAGGAGGAGGTCAGAAGATAAGCAGGCGAGGGGCTTGGAACGACCCCATACATCCCCGTGATGGCAGCCCCCTGGGAATTGCATGGGCAGACCCAACCCTCTGCAGGGCCCAGGATGGTTTGGCCCAACTGGGACAGTGCCCCTGGAGGGACGTGAGGAAGCCCGGGGCTGTCCTCTGAGAGGACTCCGGGGAGGAGGGCGTGCAGGGGTGCCGCCTCTCGGCAATGCTGGAGCCGCGAGGGAAGGGCTTCCTTGCCTCCCTGAAAGAGCGTCCCTCTGGCCACATGGCATCAGCACTGTCCTTTTGCAGTTGAGTCCAGTCAGTTGTGCATTTACCTCAAGTGAACTCAACTGTAGATGCCTGAAGGGAAACTAAATAAAAAACAATGTAAATAGCGTGTGGGATTCTGCCAGCCGTCCCCACATAAGCATATGCCCTGGAGTGTGAATGTGTGAACATTTGCATCCAGTTCTGATCCTCTCATGCTGGGAGCATCTTGCACATCAGTGTTTATAACCACGATACATGTTTTTCATGCAACATGACCTCAAAACGCAAGCAGGGCCAAGCGCTTCCGCTGGTGCTCAGCCACCGAAGCGGCCATCTGTTCAGTGCTGCAGGCAAACGGGCTGTGTTGTATTTACTGAGAGGCCATATTTCAAGCGCCAACATATCACCTCCCTGATGATTTTTTTCCAAGGGTAATTTCGATTGTGCTTTATTTTCTCCTGGATGTTGACTTGAGAATGTACCTGAGCACTGCTGAGATTCAACATGAATGAAGGCAGAGGCCAGAGGGCAGCCAAGGTGGGGTTCCTGTGCAGCCTTGCCCATCTCCCTAAGGGCGGGAAGAGGATGACTTGGTTGTACTTCGAATCTGGGTGAAAGTGGTGTGGCCTCAGCCTGTGGGCACCCACTATAATGTCTCATTTCCTTGGAGGACTATCTTCTGTGGGAGACACCCAACACTGACACACACTGGAAACTCCTACCTTTTGTAAGGATCGTCAGCCCAGCACGTAGTCAGTACTCAGTAAACGCATGCTGAGTGTTGAGGGAATAAATGAACAGATGCATGCATCCACTCCCCTTCTAGTCTGCCAGGTAAACTCCTCCTTAAACTCCTCCGCTGGGAGCCTCGAGTTATTTTTAATACGCTCTCCAGTCTTCCCGGTGACAATCTTCAGCTGAGTTCCCTATGCAGGATGTCTGAGCTGTTCCGTCGGAACCTGTCCCATCCTCATCTGATTGGGTTCCTCCCAGTAGGGTGAACCGGAAGACTTAGAATTTTGGCTGCAATGATGGTAATGTTCTTGCCTCTCTTCTCTAATCCCATAATGAAGATGATGACCTCCGTAAATCTGAATGCTAAGACAGCTGAAGGACCACCATGAACTCCCCTTACTGCCCCCCACCCCACCCCAAGATCTGAACTAGAGGGCTCCCACCCAAAGCTATGTATTCTCGAGATTATGTTCATTCAAACAGAAAACCCCTACTAGCATCAGGGTTAATGTGTAAATGGCACGGCCCACCCTCCTGCTGTGTTTCCCTTCCAGTGCGGATGCCACTGGAATCACCTGGCAGGTTATTTTAAATGTGGATTCTCATAACTTAACTAGAGAATGAGATTCCACTGGTCTGTGGCAGGGCCCAGCGCTGGTATACTGAGAAAGCTCCCTGCGATTCTCATGTGCATGTGGGTTTCAGAACCATTTCACCCGCCACGTCCTTCTGGCACATTCTGGAAGATTGTATCACACCCTTTCTTCCTTCCTCCCCCTTCCAAATGTTCAACCCCCCACAGAGACCATAACCTGGACTTCTCAGTACCTCCCCACACCAGCATCTGTACCCAGGGCATCTTAAGTGACCCTGCCCAACTCCATAGATTTCAGCAGCTTCTAGCATTGTGCTATCCAATATGGTATCCGCCAGCCGCATGAGGCCACTGAGCATTTGAAATGTGCCTACCCCACTACTCAGTTCCAGCTAAACGGTCCCTCTTGCAGTTTCTCAGACATGTCAAGGGCATTCCTGCCTCCGGGCCTTTGCACATGCAGCCCAACTACTGGGAGCACTTTTCTCTCTGGTCTTGTGCTCCTTCCCTTCCTTCCTGCAGGGCCAGGCATCCTGTCAGATCTGCACTGCGGCCTGCCGGCCACCTCCCTCCAGCCACACATGGCTCATTTGCACATCACCACGTGCCTGATTGGGCTGTGGGAGCCCTTCTGTCTCTCTAAGTGAAGGGCCGAGAGGTAGCTTCACTCACCAAGTGCTGGTGGGGCTTCTGGGCTTCAACTGCAGGCCACGCTCAACCTCTCCCAGTCCCAGACCTTCATCCAAAATGACAATAACAAACGTTTCCATTTCATAGGTTTATTTGGGAACATTGAAGTGGTAATCCTTGTAAAGTGCTGGCACATAGTAAATATTCAACATATGCCAGCCAAGACATTGCTGGTTTTATTAGTCAAACTCTCAGATAGGAGGCTGAGAGCTGTGGAACAGGACAGGGCAGCCTGCAATCCACGTTTGTCATTAGTTGTACCAACTCACCCCTGGGAGAGGGGCTAAGGGATGGAGTTATTTGGGGGAGGGGGTACATAATCCAGTTTGTAAGAGAGAACCAAGTCTCATGTTAAATACGAAGTTAGCAGTGAGTGGCTACCATGAGCGGGCTCGGGATTTCCTCCTTTACTACACGTCAGCTTTGAATCATCACTACCTTCTAGTCTTCCCTCCCCCCAACTCAGCAAGTTTGGCCTATGGTCCCAGCAAGTGACATACTGATTTTAAGGTGAAATTTGTTATCCTGGCAAATTAAGATTATGTTGGGAGCAAAAGCTTCTCATTAAAATGAGCACATACCACAGGACCTGCAGCGCTAAATCAGTGAGAAGGTGGAGGGGAGCCAACTGCTGCACTGAGCCAGAGTCTAGATGTAGAGGCACGCACTGCGGAAGGTAGGGGGTGTCTCCGAGCCACTATCTGCAGTCTACAAGGAACACAAAATGGGAGGAGCACCGAACTCCAGAGAATGTAGGATTTTTCAAAATGTGAAAACAATAGGAGTATATTGAACACTAAACAGAACGTAACCTGATCTCTCTTTGATGCCTCAGGGGGCGATTTGGAAGCGTGCACCGCTCAGAGGCCCTGTGCTAGCTGTGTAAGAGCCAAAGTTTACTCTAACACTAATATTAACAGCTTCCTGGGAAATGGGTTGATCTGTTAATAATCTCTCCTTTTTGGGGGGCACCCTCTGTCCCAGGAGCAATGCTAGATACTTTCCTTACATTTTCTTATTTAATCCTCTCTGCCATCCTGTGGGGTTTGCATTCTGAGGAAATTGAAGCTTAGAGAGATGAAAGAGCTTGTGCACAGCTATACAGGGAAAAGGACAAGAGCTGAGACTCCCACACACTATATGCAATTTCAACTCAGTTGCTCTTAACCACTGCCCCATACTGCCTAGAAAAACGCAGACTGTATGTTTTAAAAAAATATATATATATATATATTTATATAATATATATATTTATATTAATATATATATTAATTTCAGAGAGGAAGGGAGAGGGAGAGAGATATAGAAACATCAATAATTAGAGAGAATTATTGATTGGCTGCCTCCTGCATGCCCCACACTGGGGATCGAGCCTGAACCCAGTCATGACCTCCTGGTTCATAGGTTGACACTCAACCACTGACCCACACTGGCGGGGACCCAGACTGTATTTTGATGAATGAGAAGCCAAAGAAAAATCAACCAAGGAGACAGAAAATAGGCATCCTGAGGAGCACTGGCCAGTGAGCTTCTGTGAAGTGCCTTCCTTACTTCCCCAGGAGGAAGTGTTCCAGGCTGGAAACAATATTCATGGGGAAAAATGCTGTTCTGCATGAAAATGCCATGAGCTGCTGTAAACTAAGGGAGCAAACTCCTGCCACGTAAAGTGGAATTGATGTGATCAAATGGGAATCTAGAAGCTTTCCCTGTGTGCCTTATAAGTATGACTTCCCAACTTACTTCTATTACCCACCCTCTGAGACCATTCTATTATTTATATTCTCTTCACAGAAACAACCCTCCAAGTTCCCTATGTTCTACTTTGAATTGCTTATACTTTATTAGTCACAGGTCCTGGCAGGAAGCAAATAGAACCCTCAAACTAGAAAGCTGAGGAGAGTTTAATGAGGGGATTATTCTGTGTCTTAGGACACAGAACAATGTGGAGAAAGAAAGAAAAGGGATTTGGGTGGAGTTAATAGGACACCTATAACAGTCCTATACATCTCCCCCAGATTAAATTAAAATCATAAATCAAGAATAAAAAGGAAAAGGCAACTAATAAAATAAAGTGATACTTAAAAAAAATCAAAACAAAAAATATCCTTTGAGAAGTCACAAAGAGGCCTTTGACTAGAAAAATGCCCCGAGATTCTGATGTTGCCTGATACATGTTTTACAACATCTGAATTTATTGCCATTATTTAAATATTTGAAGATTTGACCACAGAAATCTGAATTTCCTGTTTTTCTTGAACAACACAAAAGATCCTACATGATGGCCCCACAGCTGGAGCTGAGGGGCTGCTGCCCCCTCGAGGAAAGATGGAGATGTGCAGCCTCCAGTTTCTGGAGGTCCCCAACCTCCCCACTTGCTGACTTCAACTAACTGGGCAGTCCTATCAAGCAACTCCGACTTATACCAACTAAGAAAGGCTGATGCAACACAAGGGAGACTGTACGGGGCTCTTAGTATTGTAAAAGTAACTATACCAATTCATCAAAAGAGGACTTTTCTTCTCATTCTAGTTGTGAGAAGAAACCCATGGAAAGACACATTAACTCTTTTTCTCCTACAATTTTTTATGCGCAGAAGAAGCTCAGCCCAACGATGGGAGGAAGACTGGAACAATGGCAGAGGAAACGGCTGTAGCAGCTCAGACTGCAGAATTTTCTGCTATCTGCAGTCTGAGCTGCTACAGCCGAGGCCTCGGTGCTGCTCAAAATCCTTCAATGACTCCCCATTGCCCATGGAACAAGGGTTGCCAACAAGGGGACCTTTAGCTTTCCAAACAGCATTTGGCAATGTCTGGAGACATTTTTTTAATTGTGTTTACTGGGGAGATGCTACTGGCTCCTGTGGGTATGAGCAGGAGATACTGCTGAACATGCCACAATGTACAGGATAGCCTCCTGCCCTGCCCACGACAAAGAATTCACCAGCCCCAAGTGTCAGTAGTGTCAGTTGAGAAAACTGCTCTAGAATAAAGCCCAGATTCTTTCATCCCCATTTCAGGATCTCCAATGCCCTCTCTGGCTTCAGCCACCTCCTCCCTTACCACCATCCAGCCCTGCTCTCTGTTGCCCACCCCTTTGATGCTCTCTCCTATGTTTGGGCCTTTGCCCATGCTGTTCCTGGAACATAACTTATCGCCTTCATCTGCTGAGGGACAGTCCACCTTACAGCTACCAGGTATCACCTTAGATATTGCTTCACTTGCTTCAGGGAGCTTTGTTTCCATGGCATCCCCAGGCTAGTAATGACCATACTCCATCATCATCCCCGGACTAAATAAAAAAGGGCAGGGACTGGTACTGTCTTGCTTACTGTGTTTGCGGTACCTGCCCATGAGAGCCACTCAGTGCTACTAGATGAACATGTGGCCACCCCCTAATCGCTAATAGTTTAAAAGAAATCAAAGTCAAGTCCCATAGTTTTGTCTCCAAAATAACCAATATGACTCAAGCAGCTCCTGGGAGAAAGCAAATGAGATTGGAAGCTTCTCTAGTTCACTCCCAGCAGGAGCTGACTGGCAAGCCCCAGCAATCCCACCTCCTCCGAGGAAATGTTTGGTTATCGGTTGTTCACACTTGGCCTTGGAAAAAATAAGAACATGTTCAATGTAATTACGATTCAGCGTTAGTTGGCATGGAACCACAGAAGTCCTTACTCTACATATTAAGAAATCCACCCTCAGTTTTCTAGACAGGGCAGTTTCAGACACTTCCTGTCTCCACGAAGTCATTGCTAATATTGAATTCCAATAGTATGTGAAACTGTGGCTGGCAGCCAATCAGAGATGCTTTAAACCCCAACCCTCCCTTCATAGCCCAGTAATTTGTGAGTAACCTAACAGGCAGTGAATTCACTGAACTTTGAAGTCTAAGTTTTTCTTTTCTGGTAGCAAGAACTGGGTGAGGAATGACAGCCCTAAAGAAGCCACTCTTGGAATCAAAATTGCATATGTTCATTCACCCTGAATTCACATGGAATATTATTTTTCCAGAAGACTTGAAAGTGCACCTTGCTGCTAGTGAGGATGTGGAGAAAAGGGAACACTAGTACACTGCGGGTGGGAATGCAGACTGGTGCAGCCACTGTGGAAAATAGTGTGAAGTTTCCTCAAAAAATTAAAAATGGGAGAGAGAAACCAAGATGGCAGCATAGGTAAACACCTGAACTTGCTGCCTCGCACAACCACTTTAAAACTACTACTAAAAGACAAAATGGACATCATCCAGGACCACAGGAAGGCTGGCTAAGTGGAAATTCTACAACCAGAAGGGAAGAGAAAAGCACACTGACACTCAGAGGAGCTGTGGAAGTAAAGTGCAGAAGTACAGAGGCGCGCGCATGCGCGGAGAGGGCTAGCAACTGAGTACGCAACTGTCTTATTCAAGCGGGAGGGAGACACAAGCTCCCAACTGCTCTAAACTCCAGTTCCGGACGAGACTCTGGGGATCCAGACTCATATAGGGAGAAACTGGACTGTCTGGCAGCGGGCGAAACTTCAGGGCGGCTTTCTCTCAGAGGTGCTTGCAGTGATTACCAAGGGACACTGAGATCCGGGAGCCTCTTAGGGCAGGGCTGACAGGAAGCCATTGCTGTTTACTCTGCCCTGAGACTCTACCTCATCCAAGCTGTGCATAGAGGCTTTTGCATATGAATGGCCTGGTCCTTTGAAATCTAAACTTACCTAACAAACTGCAGCTGAGTCAGAGAGACCCAGAACATCCAAAAGAAGGCCCAAGGCCCCACAGCAGCTTGCATTGCTTCACAGCTGGGCCTCATATGGGCACCTCCAAAACCCAAACAAAGAAGAGGAATGTGAAGATCTCTCCATAGCTCCTGCTGGGTGACCTCAGGCAGAGGCTAAATTAGCACCTCCTTGGAGATCCAAGAGCCAGTGTACCCAGGGGTCAGAGTAGGACCATCCAGATTACAACTCCTCAGATCCATAAGGGACACACTCAGGGGGCAACTCAGTGAGCACCAAAGCCCCAATGAAGCAAGTCTTGCCTCATAAGGGTGTCACCAGCACAGAAGTTTTTCCATCATAGACACAGCTGATCCTCACAGCCAAATGGCCTGGAGGTGAATTCCTCCCAGGGATACCAACAACAATCAAGACTTAACTACAACAAGGCTGAGCACACAGTCCACAAAGGGGTACACCAAGAGTGTCCATCTCAGGTTACTGGGGAGTCTCAGCCACTGGGCCCTATAGGACATCTACCACACAAAGCTACTCTACCAACTCAGGGAAGCAGTGAAAATGTGGAGACAAAGAAACAGATCAAAATGAAAGAAATGGAGGAAAGCAAACGACTGGATATAGAGTTCAAAACCATGGTTATAAGGTTTTTCAAAAATTTCCTAGAAAAGGCCAATAAATTTAGCAAGACCCTGGAGGATATGAAAAAGGACCAACTAGAAATTAAACATACACTGACTGAAATAAAAAATATTATACAGAGACCTAACAGCAGACTAGAGGACCACAAGAATCAAGTCAAAGAGTTGAAATACAAAGAAGCAAAAAACACTCAGCTGGAAAAGCAAAAAGAAAAAAAAATCCAAGAAGTTGAAGATAGTGTAAGGAGCCTCTGGGACAACCTCAAGCGTACCAACATGCGAATTATGGGGGTGCCAGAAGAAGAGAGAGAGCAAGATACTAAAAACCTATTTGAAGAAATAATGACCGAAAACTTCCCCCACCTGGTGAAAGAAATAGACTTACAAGTCCAGGAAGCGCACAGAACCCCAAACAAAAGGAATCCAAAGAGGACCACACCAAGACACATCATAATTAAAATGCCAAGAGCAAAAGACAAAGAGAGAATCTTAAAAACAGCAAGAAAAAAAGTTAATTACCTACAAGGGAGCACCCATACGACTGTCAGCTGATTTCTCAACAGAAACTATGCAGGCCAGATGGGAGTGGCAAGAAATATTCAAAGTGATGAATAGCAAGAACCTACAACCAAGATTACTCTACCCAGCAAAGCTATCATTCAGAATTGAAGGGCAGATAAAGAGCTTCACAGATAAGAAAAAGCTAAAGGAGTTCATCACCGCCAAACCAGTATTATATGAAATGCTGAAAGGTACTCTTTAAGAAGAGGAAGAAGAAGAAAAAGGTAAAGATAAAAATTGTGAACAACAAATACATATCTATCAACAAGGGAATCTAAAAATCAAGTGAATAAAAAATCTGATGAACAGAATAATTTGGTGAATATAATAGAATCAGGGGCATAGAAAGGGAGTGGATTGACAATTGTCCACGAGGAAAGGGGTGTGGGGGGTGTGGGAAGAGACTGGACAAAAATCATACACCTATGGATGAGGACAGTGTGGGGTGGGGTAAGGGCATGGGTAGGGTGGGAATCGGGTGGAGGGGAGCTATGGTGGGGGGGGGAGGAGAGGAACAACTGTAATAATTTGAACAATAAAGATTTTTAAAAATTTAAAAATGGAACTGCCATTTGAACCAGTGACCTCACTTTTGGGAATATATCCTAAGAATCTCAAAACACCAATCAGAAAGAATGTATGCAGCCCTATGTTTATAGCAGTGTTATTTACAAGAGCTAAGATCTGGAAACAGCCCAAGTGCTCATCAGTAAAGGAATGGATAAAAAAGCCGTGGGACATTTACATGATAGAATACTATGCAGCTATAAAAAAGGATCTCTTACCCTTTGCAACAACATGAATCAATCTAGAGACCATTAGGCTAAGTGAAATAAGCTAGTCAGAGAAAGATAAGTATGACATGATCTCACTCATATGTGGAATCTAATGAATAAAATAAACCGATGAATAAAATAGAACCAGAAGCATGGAAACATGGAACAGATTTCAGAGGGGAGGGGCTTGGGGGGATGGGAAGAGATTAACCAAAGAACTTAGGTATATATATATATGTGTGTGTGTGTATATATATATATATATATATGCATAACCCATGGACACAGACAATAGTGGGGTGGGGGACTGGCTGGAGGGGGAGAGAAGGGAGGGAAATAGGGGACATCTGTAATAATCCTATCTAATAAAAGAGTAATATGCAAATTGACTGTCACTCCAACACACAAGATGGCCGCCCCCATGTGGTCAAAGATGGCTGCCCCCATGTGGACACAAGATGGCCTGCAGGGAATGGCAGTTGGGGGCGATCAGGTCTGCAGGGGAGGGCTGTTAGGGGTGACCAGGCCTGCAGGGGAGGGCAGTTAGGGGCAATCAGGCTGGCAGGGGAGCAGTTAGGCATCAATCAGGCTGGCAGGGAAGTGGTTAGGGGGTGATCAGGCTGGCAGGCAGAAGCAGTTAGGGGCAATCAGGCAGTCAGGCAGGTGAGTGATTGGGAGCCAGCAGTCCTGGATTGTGAGAGGGATGTCCCAGATTGGAGAGGGTGCAGGCTGGGCTGAGGGACACACACCCCCAAGCATAAATTTCATGCACTGAGCCTCTAGTGTCTACAATAAAAATAAGCTTTAAAAAAAATAATAAAAATTTCTTGCCAATAAAAACAAAAGAAAAGAAAGAAAATGTATCCTAAAGTGAGAAGGGAAAATGCTAGAACACATTTTCTCTCTCCAACTTGAAGGCAGATTCCAATTCTAGACCTTACTTAAGCAGGGAGGCAGGGGTAGGTGCCAGCCAGCTCAGGCCCCTGCCTGGGCTGACAACAGGTCCTCAGGAGATGAGAGAACACATCTGCTCCCCAGCACGGACTTGCTGTGATGCGTGCAGCAGGTACCTTGTGCTTTCTCTCTGTGGGGATTTCATGTAATGTCTGTTGAATGCAACCAGAATCTCAAGAGCATGGAGTGCTCGGGAGAAAACTGGCCTCAGGCTACAAACAGGAGCCCAATAAGAAGCCGTGTTTCTTGTTGGCAGGTGTTCCCTGGGGAAGGACTCCCCACCCCCAGGAGGAATTACATCACACCTGTCCTTCAGACCCCTGACAAGAGGACATGACAGTCCACAAAGACTGCCCTGTTACTACAATGTGATTAAACGTGACTCACTGTCAGGAGCAGGAAGCAGCAGCAGCAATGTTTAGGTTTTTTTCCGTGGAAAATGGCCTGAGCTGCTGGGCCGTGCTTGGTGTCTACAACTGAGCCCATCATGCAATAAAAAGCTGGTTTCATGGAACCACAGGCTGTACCAGCTCCAAAAGAACTTTGAGGTCACATGATGCACTCTATATAATGTGTTTCATGGACTAGGCATTGAAGCACCCAGGGGGCCTGAGTGATTGCCCCAAGCTCCCCAGGGCAGTCAGTAGCAGAAAGGGGGCTACATTTCCTGTTTCAACCTGTTACCCTCCATACTATGCCACCTCACAACACTGCCCTGGGGACATGGCCCTGCACAAGGGGTGGTAAGTGTCTTAGTCTGTTTGGGCTGCTATAACAAAAATGCCATAGACTAAATGGAGTAAACAACAAACATTTATTTCTCACAATTCTGGAGGCTTGGGAAGTCCAAGATCAAGGCCCCAACATATTCGGGCGAGGCACCTTTCCTGGTTCGCGCACGATGCCTTCTCTCTCTGTCCTCACACCATGGAAGTAGCAAGGAAGCTCTCTGGGGCCTCTTTTTTAAGGGCACTGATTCCCTTCATGAGAGCTCCACCTCTTAACACCATCACCTTGGGAGCTGGGATGCAGCGTGTGAGTGTTGCGAGGACACAGCATTCAGTTGACACCAGAAGTACAGGAAGTACCTAGGTCCACACAGTTGCTGCGCCAGAGACAACCAGGCATCTTCCTGCACTGTCTCGGCCTCCTTCCTACTCCGGGTCTGCCTTTCTTTTCTCCTAAAGCAGAGACAGAAATGCAAAGGGCAGACGGTTTCCAATATCCCAAACCACCCTGTCCTGGGCCAGACGTCACCAGGCAGCCTGAAGCCTTCTGGTGCCTGTAAGTTCCCTTCTGCAGGCCACATATCCCCCACCCCAACCCCCCTCTTTCAGTCAGTGGGACCCATGCTGACCGGGAAGTTCAGCCATTTCCTCTTCCCAAAATAAATACCTGCAAAGGGGGCAGTGTCAAGGAGCCTAAAAGGGTTTTGGGGGTTGTCAGAAACCCCCAGACGAAAGGCAGACTGGGCAGGACAAACAGAGCTGATAGGTTGCCAGTCTCAGAGGAACAAGCTGCATGACAGTTCATCCACAGCCTTGATCTGCGAAGGAACGCCCAAGAAATTATAAACCATCTGATGTTGCAATTGGGGGATGAACTCTTCCTGCAGCCCACCTTCTCCACCAGAGCTTCCTCTCCTTGGCCTCAGGGCAGAGCTGGCAGAGATGTGCCTGCAGGGGAAGGGCAGTCAGATCCCCAGGACTTTTTGTGTTCAGTGTCCCAGGCAATCCTGTCCTTTATCAATTAGACTGACAGTCATTAAAATGGGCTTCCGATAGTAAAGTAGATGGGGGTTGGTGCTAAGTAGAATCTATTACTTCTACTTCCTCTGCACTCAACATGAAACACAGGCGAGAGATTTCAGAGTACCCCTGTATTAAGAGAGAAAATGGTCACATTCATCCCCTCATTCTATTTACTAGTCAGGCAGGAGTAGAGACAGCAATCTGCTCCGACAAGGACCCAACAAGCTTGGCTTTTGAATTTACTGAATTTTGCCTGATCATGAGCCTCCCAAAAAGCATTTGATTTATTAAAAAATTTTTATAAAAATTATTTTAGATCTTTCTGGAAATGGATAACTTGATATTCTTGCAAAACAGCTCTGCCTGCTAGCTAGTCCCTGGTAAAAAGGTCAACCTCTTTCTTACTTCATTGTGTAAGTAAGTTTGCCTCTTCAAATTTACCAAAATAAATAAGCCCCAAAATCTGGAAAAATCTACATTCAAGACTATGCATATTATAAACACCACTTATTAACATGAAAGAAGAATAAACACTTTAAATAGTTAATGACAGGTTAATGCAAATGCCCTGTAAGGAATATTATTCATCCATTATAAATTATAAGAAAATGCTAAATTCACTGGAAAAAATCAGGATATAAAATTAGGCGGTATTCGTGCACCTCCACAGAGACATGGGAAAAAAATCTGCCATACAATTTTCTAAAACTTTTAATCATTTTTCAGTGATTGCAGAAGGGTGATAATTTTTGTTATTTTTTTAAATTTTAGTTTCATAATTACATTTTTATAATGGAAAAATGTGAATATAACTTTCCAAAGTAAAGATATTCCACTGACCTACTAAGACATTCTTTCAGTCCTTCTGGTCCTGGGAAGCAGTTACCTGAGCTGAGAGAACTCCGTGTGTAGAGGATCTGGTAGGTTAGTGACTCCGCCTGAGTCACCCTGAGTCGCTGAGTGCACTAGTTGCCATGACAGCTACCGCTTGCTCGGTGGTGGTAACAAAAGTGTGGTTTCTGGAACTCCTGATGTTCTCAGCACTGGCCAGGTAGCACGCAGAGTTACCCATGCAGAACTGAGTGGTTAGGACAACCAGAAAGTTCTAGGGTTGAGAGGTCAGGGCAATGAAGACTGAGAATTGCTGAAGGGGCAGCTGAAGTCTCAAGATGGGCATGTGGATCTGGAGGAAAGAGATGTAGCAACGGCCTGCTGGTGTCCTCAAAGAGTTGGGAAACTGAAATCTTGTTTTGTCTTAATATCCAAGACAGGAAGTTGGTACCCTTATCTAGGAGTGACCAAGGCAAGGAAAAAGTTACTCTTCTTTTTTTGTAGTCCTGGATCTGAATTCTCCATGTGATTCTCATTGTTTCATATCCAGTTCCAGTGATGGAACTTTCCCCCCTTAGATCAGGGTTGGTTTGCTAATTACAGATAGAATTCTTCCATTGTAGCTGCCTAAACTCAGATATTAACTATGAACTCCTCATCATTTCTATAGAGACAGTTACTGCTCTTCCTACTTTGCTGCTGCACAGATACATGCTATGCTAAAATGTGTCACTGGTCCATGCCACAGGTATTTTCATACGCACTCACCACATTGCAGCCCTGAGAGGCACTGGAGCACTACTGTACCCCAAACAGACAACACCTTTGCTCTCAGCAAGCTTAAGTTTTAGTGAGACAGGAAGAGTTAACAATCACTGGGTATTTGCGTGTATTAACTTATTTAATACCTATCCCAACCCTATCGGATAAATACTACTGTTACCTCCATTTCAGAGCTGAGGAAATGGGGAGACAGAGATGTTAAGCAGCTTTCCCCAGGAGACGGAACCAGGGGTGCGCACTCTTCCTCAGGGGCTGGATTTCCCCCTGTGTGGCAGGAGCATTCTTCTGTGACTCAGCTGCAACTGTCTGCTCTCTGGGAATCACTTCTCTCTCACTCAGTTGCAGTGAGGGGGCAGGTGTGAGAAGGATTGGGGTGTGAAAAGAATGACTTCCTTTTTGAGACAGAGAACAGACTAACAGCTGTCAGAGGGGAAGGGAGTTGGGGGGGCTGGGTGAAAAAGGTGAAAGGATTAAGCAAAAACGACCCAAAACCAAAAAAACTCATAGACATAGACAATAGTATGGTGATTAGCAAGGGAAAGAGGAGGGGGGCGGGGGGAGAAGATAAAGGGGGATAAATGATAATAGAAGGAGACTTGACTTGAGGTGGTGAACACACATACAATACACAGATGATGTATTATAGAATTGTACACCTGAAACCTATACAATTTTATTAACCAATGTCACTCCAATACATTCAATAAGAAAAGAAATAAAGAAAAGAATGACCTCCAAGTTGAGAACCAGTAGAAAAATCTAGATGCCTCGCTCTGTTGCTGGGTATAAGAGCCTCGGGCCTCCTTGGGCCATCAGTTACATTTTTTAGAGTACACCAGAACAAAAGATTTATTTTCAAGTAAACTACTTTTTTACGTGTACCACACTTTTGGGAAATATTGTTCTACCAACAGGGATAACAGCTAAATATGGGCGAAGAATCATCTCGATGATAAAAGTGCCTCCTATTACAACAGGACTGGGACAGCTGTCCACAGAGGCCGGAGAGGATTCTAACATGCTGACTCACAATGCTGACTTTAGTGACAACGTAACTTTCATGACACCCATTACACTTATTCGTTCAGTGGATAAGTTTCTAAGGGCAGTCTAACAGGAAATGCTGGATGCCCTGCTAATATTATGTCTCCTGCAAGGATCTTTATGGTTTTGCGATACACAGTCTAAGATTTTGGAAAGGATCCTTAGTGAGGAAAACAAATCTTTTCCTAGCCTCTGGTGTCAAATTCCAGGAGAAGGTGTCCTATTTAGGGTATTTCTGTACAGCTGTTTTTCTCTTAAAGATTACATATATTCCTTCTTTAAAAAAATTAATCCTACTTGCTATTTCATGAACCTAATATTTCTTGAGTGCTTACTATGTGTCAGGTATTTTTCTGGGCACAGGGAATCAGGTAAATAAGGCAGTCAAAACCCCTCCTGGGATGGGGGAAGCTGGCCAATAAAGTGAATCCAAATAACTGTATAATATAATGCCAGTTGATAATAACCACTTTGGAAAAAAAATAAGACAGACTACGAGGAGAGAACATGAGAGAGAAAGTGGCCATGAATGGATCTCAAGGTAAGGCATCTCTGAAGTGACACATGCGGCGCTGGAGTGATAAAGTAACGGATGTTCAGGCCCGGCTGGGCACAAGGCCGTCTCCTTACATGCCCTGTGGTCCTGGGCAAGTTACCTGGCACCTCTGTCGTCTCACCATTAAAATGGAGATAATAATAGTATCTTCATCGTAGGGATTTTTATTAATCATTCAGTTTTTAAAAACTTTTTGAAATTCTCTTCTGCTTATTTTTCTCACAAATGTATAGTGATCTTATTTTCCAAACAAGCAGCAAAATAAGAACAAAGTTGGAGGGATCATAACACTAAATATCAAGTTATACTACAAAGCCACTGTAATCAAAACAGCCTGATACTGGCACAAGAACAAGCATATCGATCAATGGAACACAACAAAGAATCCAGAAATTAACAGAAGCCATTATGCTCAATTAATATTTATCAAAGGAGGCAAGAGCATACAATGAAGTCAAGACAGTCTCTTCAATAAACGGTGTTGAGAAAATTGGACAGATACTTGCAAAAAAATTGAAACTAGACCACCAAGTTACACCATACACAAAAATAAATTCAAAATGGGTAAAAAACTTAAATGTAAGACATCCTATATGATAAAATCCTAATATGCTAAGTATCTGGTCATCAGGTCGGCCATTCAACCAATCAAAGCATAATATGCAAATGATATGTCAAGGCCATTCAACCATTCGCTATGATGTGCACTGACCACCAGGGGGCAGACGATCTGACCAGTAGGTTAGCTTGCTGCTGGGGTCTGGCCAATCAAGACTGAGCGAGATGGGCTGGATATGCCCTGAAGCCCTCCCACTTCCCTCCCTGGCCCTGATCATGCTCCGGTGGGGTCCCTCAGCTTGGCCTGCGCCCTCTCGCAATCTGGACTGAGGGACCCCCCACTCCGCAAGTGCACAAATTTCATGCACAGGGTCTCTAGTGAAACTATAAAAATCCTAGAAGAAACCAAGGCAGCAAAATCTCAGACATCTCTTTGTAGCAATGTTTGCAGATACATCTCCTAGGGCAGTGGTTGGCAAACTCATTAGTCAACAGAGCGGCAAACCGTGGCTTGCAAGCCGCATGTGTCTCGCAAGCCACAGTTTGCTGACAACTGTCATACGGCAAAGGAAACAAAGGGAAAAACAAACAAATGTGACTACATCAAAATAAAAAGCTTCTGCACAGCAAAATAAACCTTCAACAAAATGAAAAAGGAGCCCACTGTATGGGAGAACGTATTTGGCAATGATACATCTGATAATGGGTTAATATCAAACATATAAGGAACTCATACAATTTAACAAAAGAAAGCCAAACAATCCAATTTAAAAATGAGCAAAGGACCTAAATAAACACTTTTCCAAAGTGTTTAACTTAATTCTTTAAGTTATAGGTTAAATAGTTTATTATTAATTTTTCTTATTTTTTTGTTTTGTTTTGTTTTTGAAGTAGGCCTTTAATGCTATGAACTTCTCTCGCAAGACTGCTATTGCTGTGTCCCTGAGATTTTGGGTTGTTTTGCATCAATTTTCATTTGATTCCAGGAAGGTTTTTATTTCTTTCTTTTTTTTTTATTTAATAAATCTTTATTCAGATTATTACAATTGTTTCACCTTTTCCCCCCATAGCTCCCCTCCACCCAGTTCCCACCCCTTCTGCCCTTACCTCCCCTGCCCCCACTGTCCTCATCCATAGGTGTACAATTTTTGTCCAGTCTTTTCCTGCAGCCCCCCCATACCACTTTCCCCCTGAGAATTATCAGTCCACCCCCTTTCTATGCCCCTGATTCTATTATATTCACCAGTTTATTCTGTTCCTCAGGTTTTTAATTCACTTGATTTTTAGGTTCATTTGTTCATAGATATGTATTTGTTGTTCATAATTTTTATCTTTACCTTTTTCTTCTTCCTCTTCTTAAAGAATACCTTTCAGCATTTCATATAATACTGGTTTGGTGGTGATGAACTCCTTCAGCTTTTTCTTATCTGTGAAGCTCTTTATCTGACCTTCAATTCTGAATGATAACTTTGCTGGGTAGAGTAATCTTGGTTGTAGGTTCTTGCTATTCATCACTTTGAAAATTTCTTGCCACTCCCGTCTGGCCTGCATAGTTTCTGTTGAGAAATCAGCTGAAAATCCTATGGGTGCTCCCTTGTAGGTAATTAACTGTTTTTCTCTTGCTGCTTTTAATATTCTCTCTTTGTCTTTTGCTCTTGGCATTTTAATTATGATGTGTCTTGGTGTGGTCCTCTTTGGATTCCTTTTGTTTGGGGTTCGGTGCACTTCCTGGACTTGTAAGTCTATTTATTTCACCAGGTGGGGGAAGTTTTCAGTCATTATTTCTTCAAATAGGTTTTAGTATCTTGTTCTCTCTCTTCTTCGGGCACCCCCATAATTCTGATGTTGGTATGCTTGAAGTTGTCCCAGCGGCTTCTTAAACTATCTTCAACTTTTTGGATTTTTTTTTCTTTTTGCTTTTTTGGTTGAGTGTTTTTTGCTTCTTTGTATTTCAAGTCTTTGACTTGATTCTTGCGTTCCTCTAGTCTGTTGTTGGGTCTCTGTATAATATTTTTTATTTCAGTCAGTGTATGTTTAATTTCTAGTTGGTCCTTTTTCATATCTTCGAGGGTCTCGTTATATTTATCAGCCTTTTCTAGGATGTTCTTGAAAAGCCTTATAACTGTGGTTTTGAATTCTATATCCAGTCATTTGTTTTCCTCCATTTCGTTCGTTTGTGATCTATTTCTTTGTCGCCACATTTTCACTGCTTCCCTGAGTTGGTAGGGTAGCTTTGTGTGCTAGGTTTTCTATATGGCCCAGTGGGTCGGTCTCCCAATTACCTGAGGTGGACGCTCTTGGTGCACCCCTTTGTGGACTGTGTGCACAGCCTTGTTGTAGTTAAGTCTTGATTGTTGTTGGTATCACTGGGAGGAATTGACCTCCAGGCCGATTGGCTGTGAGGATCAGCTGTGTCTATGCTGGGAGAAGTTCGGTGCTAGAGACAGCCTTATTGGATTAGACTTGCCAAATTGCAAAAGCCTCTGTGTTCAGCTTGGATGGGGTGGAGTCTCAGGGAGGAGCAGACAGTCTTGGCTTCCCGTCAGCCCTGCCCTTGTGCACGTGCAGCCTTCCCCGGCTCCCGAGCCTCCGCCCAAGAGTCCAGATTCCCCCCACAAGAGCGTGGGTCCCCAGGGGCTCGCCTGGAACTGGGGTTCAGTGCAGTCAGAACTGGGGTTCAGTGAAGTCAGGAGCTTTCAACTCCTTTCTGCTAGGGAAACCTCTACAGTCTTTGTGCACACTGGCATGCGCGCACCTCCAGACCCCTGCCCGCTGGGGCTCCCCTGGCTCTTCCCCGGGTCTCCGAGTCTCCAAGTGCCTTTCTCTCTACCTGACAGTCCAGACTTCCCCTGTATGAGCCTGGGTCCACGGGGTTCCGCCCAGAACTGGGGTTCAGTGCAGTCGGAACTGTGGTTCAGTGCAGTAGGGGGCCTCTTTCCCCCTCCCGCCAGAGAAAGTCAGCCAGGCTCTCAGCCTCCCTTCCTCTCTGAGTGCACAAAGACCCTTTGCCATACCTCAACCCTTTGCCATTCCTCCAAACCTCTGTGAGCTTTTCTCTTTCCTTCTAGTTGTAGAATTTCCACTCAGCCAGCCTTCTTGAGGTTCTGGATGATAACTGTTTTGTCTTTTAGTTGTAGTTTTGAAATTGTTGTGCAAGGCAGCAGTTTAGGTGCTTACCTATGCCGCCATCTTGGTTTCTCTATTTCTTTCTTGATCTCATTGGTAACCCATTCATTGTTTAATAACATGCTATTTAGCCTCCATGTATTTGAATGTTTTGGGGTGTTTTTACTGTAGTTGTTTTCTAATTTTATTCCATTATGGCCTGAGAAGATTTTTAATATGATTTCAATCTTCTTGAATTTATAGAGACTTGCTTGTGCCCTAACATGTGATCTGTCTTTGGGGACGACCCATGCACACTTGAGAAGAATGTATATTCTGCAGTTTTGGGGTGAAATGTTCTATAAATATCAACTAAATCCATCTGATCCAGTGTGTCCTTTAGAGTCACTGTTTCCCTTATTAATTTTTTTTCTGGAAGGTGTATCCACTAAAATCAGCAGAGTGTTAAAGTCCCCTACTATGATTGTATTATTGTATTGCTGTCAATCTCTCCCTTAAAGTTCTCTGGAAGAGTTTTTTTTAGGGGCACTTATATTGGGGGCATATATGTTTACCAGGATTAAATCCTCTTTTTGTATCAATCCCTTTAGATTATGCAGTGACCTTTACTGTCTCTTGTGATAGCCTTCATTTTGAAGTCTATTTTGTCAGATATGAGTATTGCCACTCCCAGCTGTTCTTTAGTTTCCATTTGCATGGAAAACTTTTCCCATCCCTTCACTCTCATCCTGTGTGAGTCTTTTGTTCTGAGGTGGATCTCTTATAGATAGAATATTTTTGAGTCATGTTTTCATATCTATTCAGCTACCCTATGTCCTTTGATTGGAGTATTTCATCCATTTATATTTAATGTTGTTATTGATAGGTACTATTTATTGCCATTTTAATTCTGTGTGCCTAGGTTTCTCTCTCTATTTCTTCTTCTCATTACAACAGTCCCTTTAGCATTTTTTGCAATGCTGGTTTGGTGGTGATAAACTCCTTTAACCTTTCTTTGGTCTGGGAAACTCTTGATATAACCATCTATTTTGAATGGTAGCCTTGCTGGATATAGTAATCTTGCTTTCAGATCCTTGATTTTCATTACCTTGAATATTTCATGTCATTACCTTCTGGCTCATAGAGTTTCTGATGAAAAATCAGCTGACAGCCTTATGTGAGCTCCTTTGTAGGTAACAAATTGCTTTTTTCTTGCTGTCTTTAAGATTCTCTTTGCTTTTAATTTTTACATTTTAATTATGATGTGTCTGGGTGTGGGCCTGTTTGGATTCTTCTTGCTTAGGACTCTCTGTGCCTCCTGAACTTGTGTGACTTTTTCACTCACCAGGTTAGGGAATTTTTCTGCCATTATTTCTTCAAACATATTCCCTATCCCTTGCTCACTTTCTTTCCCTTCTGGTACTCCAAAGATGCAAATGTTATTATGTTTCATGTTGTCTCACAGCTTCCTTACTGTTTTTTAATTGTTTTTTCTTTTTGGTTCTCTGATTGAATGATTTTTTCTACTCTGTCTTCAAATGCACTGATCTGATCCTTGACTTCTCTTAATCTGATGTATATTCCTCCCATTGTGTTCTTTCTTAGTGGTATGGCATTCTTCATAGTTACTATATATTTTCTCGTGTTGTTGAGCATCTTTACCATCATTATTTTGAACTCTATGTCTGATAAATCTTTTATCTCCATTTCATTTAGTTCTTCTGAAGAATTATTTTTCATTTGGGGCTTGTTTTTTGTCTCTCCATTTGGCCACCAGTTTGGGTTTGTGACTATGTATTAGGTAGATACTTTATGCCTCTCAATCTCTAACGCAGGACAGTGTTAGACACTGTTTCTGACTGGCCCTGGGTACCCTGTTTGGACCTATCAGCAACCCACAGCTTGTGGCTCCCTCTGCTAGGGCTGGGTGCCTTTGAAAAGGTCCAAGATATGCATCAGGGTATGCTTTTCCTAGCCCTGAGCCCTGAATTAGATCAGGCAAAGACTCAAAGCCTCCAAAGACCCACTTATGCCTGCAGTCTGATTGTATTCAGTCTTGATTAGCCTCTGATTATTGGCCACTGGGTGGAGTGAGAGGTTTTCCAACAGAGTGGGGTAATTGCTTCTGCCTGTAGGCTGGTTGTTATTCCCAGTCTCTTAACGGGCCTCCGAAACTCCATAGGGTGGGGCAAGTGGGTTTCCAATAGAGTGCCTTACCCCCAAGCAAAAACCTCCTGGATAGCAAAAGTCTGCAGCGGGGCAGAGAGGGGAAGATGTCCTCCACAGTGTGAGGGAATGACGCAGTACAGGAAACCAGGATGGCTGCCCTCCAAGCTCCAGATCCAGAGCCCCCAAACCTGGCTTCTGCTTACACAGTTCCATTCCACTCTGCCTTCCCTCTGCTGGAACCCAAGGTGATGGCTGCACATGAAATTTTGTGTGTTGGCCCTTTAAGAGTATGCCTGCATTTCCAACCATCTTTCCCTGGCAGATAGCAACCCTGCTGCTTTTCACAGTCAAATGTTATGTGGGCTCCTTTCTCAGTCCTGGTGCTCTAAGATGGAGAGCCCAGCCTGGGGTTTAGACCCCATAGTTCTCAGCGGGGACCCCTCACAGCTGAGATGTCCCTCCAGAACTTTAGATGCTGTCTGTGGGAGCCCAGCAAGCCCTTTCACACCTCTACCCTTCCTACCAGTCTCTATGAGGTCTCCACTTTTCATCTTTTGTTATCAAGGTTCTCTCCAGCTAGTTTTCAGTTGATTACTCAGAATGATTTTTCTGTATTTTAGTTGTAATTCAAGTTTGGTCCTGGGAGTATGTCAGTGTAGCATCTACTTACTCTGCCACCATTTTGGAATCTCTTGAAGTATAAACTCACAAGGAGGAAAAAAAAATGAGAGGATATGATAGGCTATTTCAGCAAATATTTGGAGGAGGAAAGAAGTCGAAAATAATTTTGCAGAGTGGGCAAATCTGAAGCCTCACTATAAGGCTCCCTCCCTGCGAAGGCAGTGAGGGAAATAAGACAAGCCAATGAAAAGCAAAAACAGCAATAACAAAAAACAACACATAAAAACTGATATCTGCAGTGTGACAAGGGATGAGTGGAAGGATACAGAAGCAGGAGCAAGACTGCTCAAAGGAGACACCTTTTTACAGTGTGATATATGTCAATGGTGATCCATTCACAAAATAGAGAAGCACAGGAGGGAGGTGAGGAGTGAAGGAGGGGAAGAAGGAGGCAGAGCAAGAGGTTTCCTGCTATGGACCAGGGATTGGAGGAGCCTCTCCAAGTCCCTGGAAGGCAGGTGGGTTGGGACTGGGGCTCAGAGCAGGGCGTGGTGAGAAGGTGGGGATAAAGAGATTTAGGCCCTAGTTGCCCTCCTCCCTCACCTTTTGGAGAGCCTGAGGTCTCAGGGAGGCAGGCACCCACCTAAGGTGGGGTGAGGTGACATTGCAAGTGGATGTCAGCTGACTGAATGATGAGACCTCTCCTCAGCCTCCTTCTCCACCTGCCTCTCAGGACTCTGGAAGCCCGGCTCTTACTCCCCAGCATATATCAGAGGATTTCTGTCCAGGAGAAAAGACTTAGAGATGGACAGACAACCTCAGCTCATGTAAAATAGCTGCCCTGCAGGAGAGCTGCTGACTCCTTCCATCCTCACAGCCTGGAACCCTCCTTATGCCTATTTTAGACAAAGGAAGCAGACTTTTTTTAGGATGCTCCCACCCCATTCCCACCAGCATTTAGGTGTGTCTTCCTATATCTGCCATCTTTGCTACCCTTCCATCTACTCTGGGCCTTCAACACAGCGTTTACAATGTCCCTCATTTTTGTGCTTTTTGTCTTTGGGGTTAATTCACATTTTTTAAATTGATAAATTATTTTTAGAGCAGTTTTAAATTTACAGCAAGATCAACAGAATTTTCTATATGCTCCTGCCCCACAGATGCACAGCCTCCTCCTTTACCAATATCCCACCAGAGAGGTACCTTGTTATAATCGATTAACCTACATCGACATGTCATCATCACCCGGAGTTCACAGTTTCCATTGGTGTTGTGCAGTCTATGGTTTTGGACAGATATCCATCACTCAGAGTATTTTCACTGCCCTAAACATCCTCTGTTCTTGCCTATTCATCTCTTCCTCTCCCCAGCCCCTGACACCACTGATCTTTCTATTGTCTCCATAGTTTTGCTTTTTTTTCCCCAGAATGTCATATAGTTGGAATCATAATTAATATTTTTAAAATAGTGTTTTATTTCCTTGCTGTCATCTTAACAGGGCTTGGGAGAAAATGATGATTAAGTTGATGTTTTATATGCAGCATTTCAATGGAAGATAATAAACCCCATTTTTCTACTAATTTTTCTTTTAGAATTGAAGATGGATTCCCTAGGAAGAAAATAATCTTCCTTTGATTGAGTTCAAAATCTGTGAAAGAGGGTTTGATGTGGACAGACGCAGGGCCCCCTGGAGTCTTCAGTCCCAGGGCTGCCTGGCAGCGCTTCCGCTAACACCGGGGGCCAACCCTGTAGTTACAGCCTCCAGTGCAAGCAGTGAAGCGATGGTGTCACACTCCTCCACTATGTTCACACCAAAAACCCTGCTATAGGTTGAATTGTGTTCCCTGTTGAAGTCCTAAACCTTAGCACCTCAGAATGTGACCTTATTGGAGATGGAGCCTTTACAGAGGAAATTAAGTTACAACGAGGCCGTGACTGCTGTCCTTACAAAAGGGGGACGTTCGGACAGACACACACAGAGGGAAACAAGGTGAAGACACAGGGAGAAGACCGCCACCTACAAGTCAAAGAGCTCCCAAGGCCGCCAGGAGCTGGGAGGGAGGCCTCAGGCAGATTCTCCCCTCGAGGTTGCAGGAGGAGCAGGCCCTGCTGGCATTTTTATTTCACTTCCAGCCTCCAGACTGTGAGAACGTCTGTTGCTCTGAGCCACCTGGTCTGTGGTACTTCGTTATGGCAACCTGGGGAGTCTAATAGCAAACCCTACAGTTGGAAATCCTACATGATAAATTTCCTTAAAAAAAACAAACAAACTCCTTGGTTCCTGGTTTGAAGGCCAGTTATGGAGGTTTTAATTTTGTTTTGCTTTTGTTTAAATGGCCTTTTAAATATAAAGATTGAACTGGACAACCCTCTCCCCCAACCCTCTCTCACTCTCAGTCTGGAGAATCCCTTATTATTTTGGCTAAAGCAGGGTTTTTTCTACTTTGGAAAAAGAAAAAAAAAATGACAGGTAGTTACATATCGAGATCTTTCTCCTCCTGAGCTTTGATGATGAAGAAAAGCGGCTTAATTGGCTCTGGACTGTCTTGAGGTGATTTGATATTATTTTAAAAATAGATAGCAAAAAAAAAAAAAAAATGAAATGCAGCTCCCTCCGTCTGTGGTGTTCAAGGTCCCTCCACAGGCGTTCCTTTCCTTAGGGCCCAGGCTCACTCGCCTGTCACTCGCCCGGGCTCCGAGGCCAGCCCCGGGCTCCCTTCCTGGGATCTTCTAGAGCTGGGAGCAGGACTCCAGGAAGATGCTCTCTGCCAGCACCACCTCCATTTCCTCATCACCTTCAGGATTTCTCCCTTTCAAGAGACAGCAGGATCCCAAGGAAGTTTGGAAGAGAAAATGCACCACTTTGCCTTTGGCACCTGTCATTAACCACAAGTGCTCTGTGTTCCTGTGGGCTCAGAGGGAACACCTGCCCTCTTGCTGGGCCACCCCCACCCAGCAGCGGGGCAATTCTCCATCTTTCAGGCTCCATCCAAACGCTCAGCGCTGCCCGGGAAAGGCCGCAGCTTCGCGCCAGTCCAGCGCTGCTCGTGTGTGTTACCCGTCATTAGCTTCCCCATTGCCCAGCTGCTCCATCAAGTCAGCCCGCGGCTGTAGTGGAGCTTAACCCTGGAATCTGAAGAGAAGGGGAACATTTTGAAACCTTGTTAATGTTGTCTTTTCTTTTAGAAACTCTAGGCCAGAAACTTGCTTCATGTGGGCATTTTGTAAATGCCAAGTTATTCGGTGCTCTGATCCATTTCAGGCCCCTCTCTGCCTATGCCATTGAATCGTACTCGAGAGATCGGAGCGATTATATGACTGGGTTTATTGATCACAAAAGACCACCAGAATATCTCCTTTTCCCTTTGGCTTAATTTAAGATGGTCCCTGAAGCTCCTGGTATAGCCGCGCTCTGCTGAGGTTAGACTCTCCACGGAAACGGCAAGACCGCAGGCCTGCGGGGAAGCTTCACGTCGTTCTTGGTTCTTTCACTGGAGGTGTTAACACTTCAAAGCATGGGTTCCTTCCTAAAGATTTGTGTTAAAGGGAAGGCAATGTACAAGGAAAGAATCAGAGTCACAACACCGTTACCACAAGGTACAGACCCCTGTGGTGTGAAATTATACTCTGTCTTCGGTTTCCTGTGAACTGTTTGCTATTTAACCGTGCAACCTTAAATTACAGGGAAAACGGGGGGAAATCCCTGTTCAGGGCATAGTCTACACTCATCTTTGAGATATCTTGTAGTGAGTCTACCATAATCTTCTGACTAGTTGCTGTACAGATTGATTCTAACACCCTCCTGATTGCTTGTGTAGTTTTGAAAGTAGTGTGTTCATAAATAAGAAAAACCTGGAAACATTCCAAAGCTGAGGTAAATGGTAGTGATCTGGAAACTAAAATCAAAGTTATCACCTTTTTTTTAAAAACCAACTTAATTGTTCATTTGCCTTCGGACATTTTCCCGGGACCTGGCAAAGGCAACTTGCAGAAAGGTCAGCCAGATTGCAGTTGGGCAGAAAATCTTTTTAGAATATATTATCACAACCAACCAGCAGGATTTAGAAACCAGACATAAATAATGCCAAACAATTGGAGACCTCACAGCGCCCACCCCAGACCCCGACCGTTGGTGTCCTGGAGCGACTGCTCTGCGCTGAATGGCAGCTTGGGGGCGCTAGTGCCACTGCTGTCACCAACAGCTGGTTTGGGGGATGGGGGGAAGCATCTACATTTCTGACGCTTCCCTTTCTTCATCTGTAAAAAGAGGAGGTTGAAAGGGATGATCTTCATGATTCTTTCTAATTCAAAAAAAGTTTCTGATTCTAGGCTATTTTCTGATGCAGCAGCTGACATTGGGTGCTTATAGAATGTCTTCAGGGAAGAAATAAAATTTGAGCTGTGTCACGAAAATTTAGTTCAAGACTTCCAGGAGTATTCTAGGCTAGAAATTGGTGTAACAGATGCCTCTGAGATAAGAAGGATGGATTACTGTTCTTGCCTTGCCATTTCCTTAGCTGCACCAAAATCTAGAAACAATGTAAAACCCCTAGGACAGTATCGGGGACCTTGTAAACGGAAGCTATTACTGAGACTGGCAGTTGGCTGCCCATTAAAGCAGGAAGGATTCATGTACAGAAAAAGAATACATGAGAGGGAAAATTGCTGAAGAAGCCTTTAGTAACAAACTGTAAATTATTGTGAGGGGCAATTGTGAACTCTCTGATCTACAAAGTTAGTCTAGGAATTACTGCTTGAGAAGGGGGGCCAGGTGGACAGAAGTGGGACAGGTCCCCACCCTGGCTTATCCTTGGGTAATGTGGCTCTGAGAATTAACCCTAGAAATTCCCTTCAAATTGATCACAATGAAAATCATGCAAACAACCACCCCAAGGAAGTCAGGGCCAAAGCAAGGTTGGACAGTCCTGAGAATGAGCCTTGGGAGCAAGCCTTGGTGAAAGTGAAAGGCAGGGCAGGGAGAGGAGAGACAGAGAAAACATAAATCAATACGGTGGTCTCAAACAGGCTTGGACAGCGATTTTCAACTGGTGTGCTGCAAGAATTTTTAAAGCATGCAATACCTGACTATTTAGTCAGAGGCACTGACCTCTTTCCCCTCAGATTGTCAAATTTAAAAAAAAAAGACAACAGCCAACACAACAGCCATCCAGTGTGAATGCATCAAAATTATACCTATTTTTTTTGTCACATCAGCAAAAAGTATATTTTTTGGCATGCCACATAATTTTAGTAATTAGTTTATGTGTGCCATGGGATGAAAAAGGTTGAAAATTGCTGGGCTAGGATGGTTCCTGCTCATTTTTGGACACTTAATAAGTATTTATTCATTGACAGGATAACTAGATGGATGGAGGTAGCCTTGAAGTTCAAGATAGAAAGACAGGAAAAGGCTGGGGAATGTCACACATGGCAGAATCCATGTCTGAAAAGGGACCATCCCAGTTGCTTTGTTGAACTACCATATTCCTCTGAACACAACTGTCCAAGTGTGTCCTACTTTCCTCCAGAAACCCTCCAGGCCAAAGCTCGGTCTTCAATCCCTCAGCCCCTGGCTCGCCGTGCCTGCGAGCCTGTGCATTTCCCTGCCTACAAAGTCCCTGGCCCACCACCCTTTGTGGGTTCCCTGCCAGCATTCAGGTGCTGATCAGTGTGTCCCTGCTCATGCCCTTCTTTTCCGGACTTCATTCATCCATTCAGTTTTCCTTGGTGATTATAGCACCAGTGCCAACTAGATAAACACCGTGAAGGTAAGGAGTGCATTTTATATTCCTTTCTCCACAGTGCCCAGCACTGTCTGATTAATAGAAAGTGTTACTGGAATTAATAAGCTCTCTAAGGCATTTGTAAATTTATAAAATCATTTCAAGTAAATTTTATTAAAGTGAAAGGAAGGTATTTTTCTGAAAACTATATGAAAATAGACTTTTAAAATCAGGATTCTCATCTGAGTATTAAATTCAATTAAATTTTTGGATTTGAAAAAAAATGTGCTATGGCTTTTCATTTCTTCTGGTAGTTGTTTCCAGGCAACCTTGAACTTGTCAAATAAAAAAGTTTAAACAGAATACTGGAGATATGACCTTGCTTTAAAAATCCTGCCACTGGCAGGCCAAACACATTCAGCAGTATGACTGTGAAATTGGGAAAAATCATTTAAACTTTCTGAGCTTTGATTCTTTATCTCTGACACAGGCATAATCACCCCACCTGCCTACCCCATGAGGAGGCAATGAACACCAGGTGACTGAATAGCTGACAGAACAATAAAGGTGCCTTTTGTCGCCATTGTCATCACAGCACCATCGCCACCACCCGTAGAAGCACTATCAACAAGGAAGAGAAGGTGCTGTCCGGCAGCCCAGTTGGTTGGCGCATCGTCCAATACATCAAAAGGTTATGGGCTGATTCCCGGTCAGGACACATACCTAGGCTGTGGGTTCAATCCAATCTGTGTTTCTCTCTCACATCTCTCTCTCTCTCTCTCTCTCTTCCTCTCTCTAGAAAAAAAATCAGTAAACATATCCTCTGGTGAAGATTTAAAAAAAATGACAGAGAAGGACAGATGGAATCTTGGGGTTTCTGTCTGGCCAGGCAGTCAGGAGCACCCCTGTAGTTCCCGTCTGGCTGCTCCTGAGGAATAGATGTCTCCTGCCTAGCTCTGCATGGCAGAGCCACCTCCACCTCAGAGGTAGCCCTTTCACCCCAGTCATGAGGAGTGACTGAATATGTCTCTTTGAAGATCAATGCAAATCTATCACACATGATTTGAGAGAAAGAGTGGAGAACAATTTAAATAACACTGTAAGTCCTCAAGGCCAGCTCCCAAGGTTGGACTGGACTCAGCTACAGGTTCTGGGACATCATTGTTCTGGAGCAACATTTTATTACATCATTATTCTTCATGATGCTTATGAAACAGGCCCAATTATTGGACCACATGGCAAAGAGAAATTTGGGTAAACAAAAGTGTATTTCGATAAAATTTAAGAACCCCATAAAATATAATAATTACAATGTCAATAGTTTTACTTGCTTAATGCTGACTCTGTAGCTCACCAGATGGTATATTGTAGGTGATGTGTGTTGCATGAGCATAGGTTTTTAGATAAGTAATGTTTTCATTATTCTCTTCTGTCAATTTTTGGGGTAATATTTCTGGTTTTTTCAGATCAGCTTTATTTTACAGAATTATTTTGGAGCATGCATTTGTTAGTACAGTATATTGAAGGTTTTCTTTGCGTTTTTTAAATTTTTCTTATTTACATGCATGAGTTCTCTTTTCAAGGTTGGAGGGAAAAAAAATAAAGAAGAGTGCTTTCCCCACACAATTCCCGTTTTTCCATCTCTGCTTCAAAGGGCAAAAGCTAAAAGCAGCTTTGCTGTGTGGACCACTTTCCCACCTGTGCCAGGGAGATTAGAGTTAAGTTAAAGGAACAGTAGCTGTTTTTCAGCTGCAGAGCGGAATGGGGGAGGGAGAGAGCTAATCAGCTTTGTTTTCTCTACATTCATCCTATCTCCAATTTGCTGTTTCTTCTCTATTTCTCAGCCTCCCTTTTCTTCCCTGGATCAAAGCTATCAGGGTAGGAGGTGGGAGGATGGACAGGGTATGGAAATAACAGGAGGTGAGGTTTCTGAGCTGTCCAATTCTCTCCTGCCTGGACCAAAGGTGCTTAAACACAGGGAACACTTGAAAGTAAAGGGAATCCTAGCTCTACCCCTCTATCAATCACACGAATGTCATCTTTTCTCATTCTCCTTCAAGCACACATAGTAGCCTGCAGCCTTGCTTGGAGCAGTCTTTTTCTGAAAGTAGTGCTCACCAGCAGGGAGATGTCAGAAGATCTAGACTCTAATTAAGGTCGCCTCTGATTGCTCTTGAGAAGTCCCTGCTATTTGACAACAGGCTGGAAAATCTCAGATTAAGAAGCTTGTAGAGGATAACCCAGATCAGGACCAAGGGGCTCCCATAAGCCTTCTTCCTGTGAAGATTATATAAAATGTGAGCTATGGAAGTCATAAAATTAAAATATTCAATAAAACCATCCCCTGCTAAACCACTAATTAAGATACAGCACAGGGCAAATGGTGGCTCCCAAACATCACAGCTCTGTCTCATAAACACTAGATGGAGAAAAGCACTGTGGGCCAGGAAGATGAGGGTAGGGGTTAGAGAATGCATAGCTTTTCTCTTAAACTAGCAGCATGAAATGTTCTACCAACATATCAGGGTACAAAGCAAAATGAGGCCAGTGCTTCTCCATCTGAAGGGTGAGAGCCAGGCTTCGCTTTCCATATGTGGGGACAGGCAGAGTCTGATGGCCACCTGAATGCCCTCACCCCTTACCCCCTGTGGCCATACTGCTGGCCAGAATTAGGGCCATGCCACTTGGCATCTTGAGTACGCACTCTATGTCTAAAATTACTCTAGTTAATATGAGAGAGACAAGCCAGATTGATGATCAGAGTAGTCATCCACTAAACACTGGGTGAAATGAAATGAATATATGAATGTATGGTTGCTTAAATGAATGAATGCCATAGTCCCAGTGGCCTGGTCCCTGCCTGGTTGGGCTTAACATCTAACAGAGGAGCCAAGACAAACATACATGAAACACCAGGCTCACAACTGTGTTCATTTGGCACTTCTCCCTAACCCAAGGTAACCAAGCGGGGGGGGGGGGGGTGGGGGGTGGGGGGGGTGGGGGTGGGGAACCTGGGTGTCCGCTTTTACACTGAGTTACTGAGGTGCTGGGGCAAATGTGGTGGCTTCCTTATTTTTAGTGGAAACCCAAAGACCAGCAAGGCTGATGGCTTCTCTGAGCCCCTGTTATCCATAGGTAAACATGAGGTAAATATAACTATTTATGTTTATATCAGGATTTATTTGTTAGGGACTTTTAATTTGAAACCAGGTAAATTTAAATACTGTATTTTTCCGTGTATAAGATGCTATTTTTTTCCTAAAATCATTAGACTGAAAATCGAGGGGTGTCTTATACACGGAAGTCAGCCGAGGAAGGAGCCACAGCGTGGGTGCATAGCTGCCCATACCTTGTCAAAGCTGCCCAGGCTTCCTCCAATCACAAGCCTTATTGTTACTGATGTCAGCTGATACCATAATTGGAGGTGCAGGTGGAGGTGGAGAGTGCACAGATGCAACAGAAACTTGAGTGTTCTGAGACCATAAAGATGTCAAAAAATAAAAAGATAAATACCGTTAAGCAATTGTCTTACTCTGAAAAATTCAAACTGAATGTAACCAGCTATGCAAAAGAGCACAGAAATAGAGCTGCAGAGAGACAATTTGGACCTCCTCCCACTGAGTGTCTGATCAGACAGTGGAGAAAACAGGAAGAACAACTCCTTAGGATGCCAACAAAGAAGAAGGCCTTAAGAGGGAAACCAACAAAATGGGCAAACTTGGAGCAGAAGCTCAAGACTTGGATTATGGAGCAGCGCCATAGTGGCTTATGTGTGTCAACCAAGCTTACTCAATGTCAGGCAAGAGTGTTTGCAAACGAAATGAACATTGTTGATTTTACAGGAAAGGCAAAATGGTGCTTCGATTTCATGAGGAGAGAAGGGTTGGCCATGAGAACATGAACAAAGTTAGCTCAGAAAATGCCACCAGTTTATGAAGATGATCTCACATATATAGACAATGACTCAGGAGACAACAGTGATACAATAGAAGAAGAAATTTATATGTCTGGAACTAATAGTGATGAATAAGAGAGCAGTGATGAAACAGAGGCTGAATAAAGTGATATCCTGCATAATATCATAGTACTGGTATGTAAACATTACCTGTGGTAATTACTAAATAAAAATGTGTTCTGTTTTATGTTTAAAATATTGATTTCTTAATTTGGGGTTGGGAAAGTGGGGAGCGTCTTATACATGGGGCATCTTATACACAGAAAAATACAGTATACAGAAAAGTTGCAAGGATAAGAATAGTACACAGAACACCTCTATCTCCCAGGTTCACCTATTGTTAATATGTTGTTCCATTTGCTTTATTATTTGTTTACATTACATTATTATGTCATATTCTGTTACATATCATGCATTACATAAGTCAGAGATCTCTTTTTATTTTTTGAAGTATTTGAGTCAGTTACGTATGTTTGGCTCCTTAATGTCTAAATACTCCAGTGTGTATTTCCTATGCATGAGTCTAGAACCAACATCCTGATCACATCCTCAACAGGGCCTTTCCTCCCTGTGGCTAATTTGGGCTTCCTCATACTGTGGTCTCAGGCAAGTTGAACTACTTTCATAGCTTTTAAGAGGCAGCATTCCAAGCAGCAAAGCCAGAAGGAGCATATCTCTTCAGAGCCAGATCAGAAGTTTTGGGGCTTCACTGTCACTTTCTATTGGTCTAGACCAGTGGTCAGTTTGCCGCTCTGTTTACTAATGAGTTTGCCGACCACTGACCTAGACTCTCGATTCCAATAATTACAGGCTGTTGTTGTTCCTTGTGATTAAGCCCCTATCCCAGTGGTCGGCAAACTCATTAGTCAACAGAGCGGCAAACTGCGACTTGCGAGCCGCATGTGGCTCACAAGCCGTGGTTTGCCCACCACTGGTCTAGGCAAGCCACAGGGCCAGTTGGATTCAAGGACAGGAAGGAGAATGAAACCCTATCTCTAGTGGGAAAGAATTGCTGGCCTCCTGAAGCCACCACAACACTCACCATTGTCTCCCTTGAGGTCTAGGCATTTATATACGATTGTCTGTCTTTTACTAAACTCTAAACAGCAGGGTTCCTGTCTGACTCATGTTATTAACCTCCCCCATGGTACTCAGCCCAGTGCCTTGCACACGGCAGGTGCTTAACATTTTATGGGATAAATATTGACTAAAAACAGACTCCTCACTAGTCCAACCTCCTCACATTATTTCTGAAGACAATAAAAGCCCTTTGATAGTCTCAAGCTCACAAAGCCTCATCTTGGGATCAGTGCCCCAGAAGGCAGGAGTGACTGGGGCTTATGGAGGGCTGTCAGGGAATGGTGGGGACGTGGGAGGGAAGGAATTGTTGGCTTTCTCTGTCACTTGGTGCCTGTATTTTTGAGTAAAAAAAAATCTGCCTTCAATGGTTAATGGGCTTAAAATAGATCCATAAAATAAAATGGAAGCATATCTTTTCTCTATACCTGCTGACAGAGTAAGGATGTTTGATGAAAGGCCCCATGGGGATGACATGGAGACAGAAGGATTTGTGGTTCTGAAGTGGCAGAGGAGATGGCACTGGAGTGGAAAGGATGACCCGTCCACTTTATCCTTCCCTCATCCACTGTGACTGTGCTTAGGAACCCATAAAACGGGCTTGGTCAGTGAGCAGATCAGAGGTTAGGAAGCACTCAGGGTCCTTAATGCAGCTCTGCTCAGAGGTGAACAGGAGAGATGAATGGCGTCATTTAAAGTAAAGCACAGGGAGGGATTGAGCATTTTCCTTTACGTACCAGCATGTCCCCAGCCCCATGAGAGCCAGAGCCAAATCAGAGCTGAAGCTTCTCTTTCATAGGCCGATTTGTTCAACTTCCATTTTGGCCCTCAAGATTTTTGTTTTGACATTCTAAAAATTGCCTTGCCAGTCTATGAGCCCTGATTTGTGTGATGGTTCCGAATAAATTCTAACAAATTAATGTGTCTTTCTGGGTCTTTATAAAGATGTAGAAAGGTAAATTGCATCTGTCTTCCATGAAAGTTACCAATTCAGCAGAATGTCAGACTTGGAGAGCAAGAAGGGACGTGTCCTTGGAGCAGCCCCACAGAGCAGCCGGCACAAGTGGGAGGACCACAGGCTCTGGGGAGGCCGACAGGACACAGGCGGAAGACATGAATGACCCACACATTCCAGACCCCTGGGGAATGGTCACACCTATGGAAGACTCTCCATCACTTTGGCCGAAAAAGCAGTATCTCACTTATCTGGCAGTCATTTAGGTGGTCAACACAACCATCTGTGATGCTGCCAAAATCCAGGCAGCAAGTTACAGTGTCTCTGAGGAGTTAAAAGAGATGTCACAAAATCTGTACACAAAAATCCATGAATTTTTAAATATAATTTCAACAAACCTGGTTATCTGGTGTCCAACTCACAGCCTATTAGACCACCTTTTGCAAGAATGCAAAAGGCTTTTAGAGACAAGAACTTGAAAAGCAGGATGATATCACAGCCTGACAGAGTGGGAGGAGACTAAGACAAAACAAAAACAAACCTTGACCTGGCTGGTTTTGCTCAGTGGACAGAGCATCCACCTGCGATTGAAGGGTTCCGGGTTCAATTCCAGTCAAAGGCACATGCCTGGGTTGCAGGCTCAATCCCCAGTGCAGGGTGTGCAGGAGGCAGCCGATCAATGATTCTCTCTCATCATTGATGTTTCTCTCTCTCTCTCTCCCTCTCCCTTCCTCTCTGAAATCAATAAAAACATATTTTAAAAAATCAAACCCTCAACAAGCATAGTGACCTGGGATGGTTGGGGAGGAAGAAGATGGTCTTGTGTTCTCATGTGCGTGGGGCATGGTGGGGCTCTATTGTGATCTGAAGTAAAAAGGAGATAGGCATGATGACATCAAACAAGGGGTTAAAATATGCTAGTTATGTTGCCATTTATTTAAGATACAGCTTACAAATATATCCCTCCAAAAATGATTAGACATTTTGAAAGTTTTTACATTTAAATGAGTCACTTTCAGTTCTCTGGAAAACATGTTACATGTTACCGACTGGATTAGTCTTCTGGGGCTGCCATAACAGCATAACACAGACTGGGGTCAAAAAGCATGAGTCTGTTGTCTGACAGTTCTGGAGGCTGAAAGTTAGAGAAAAAGGTGCTGGCAGGGTTGGTTTCTCCCAAGGCCTCTCTCCTTGCCTTGTAGATGGCCACCTTCCCCTTGGTCTTTTCTCTGTGCACAAGCATGTCTGGTGTCTCTTCTTCTTATAGGACACCAGTCATATTGAATTGAGTTTCACCCTAATGATCTCATTTAATTCTGATCACTTCTTTAAGACGCTCTCTCCAAATAGTCATATTCTGAGGGAATTGGGGTTAGAATTTCAACATATAGATTTGGAGGGGTACAATTCAGTTCATAGCACTAACAAAACTTGATTTCCTTATTTGTGCTATATTTTGCATCAAAAACAACTAATTAAGCATCAAAAAAATGTAACAGGGTTACTGTGTGAGCCTCTTGCTCTAATTATTCTGAAGCATAAAGACACCCTACATAGCCTAGATTCAATCCAAGTCTACTTAGCAGGTGTCCTCAGATCTCCACACCCTCAGGTCCTTCTCTGACTGCCTAATACCTACTGATCTTCCCAAATTCACCTTAGGAAGAAGCTACCATTTCTTCTTGGAAGCCTTTCCTGATCCTTTCCCTCTCAACCCCAAGTTGTTAAATGCTCCTTGTTATGGGTTGAATTGTGTACCCCCCAATTCATATGCTGAAGCTCTAACCCTTAGTACCCCAGAACGTGACTGTACTTTCAAGAAGTGATTAAAGTTACATGAGGTCATTAGGGTGAGCCCTAATCCAATATGACTGGTGTCCCTGTAAGAAGAGGAACAGGCATGCTTGTGTGCAGAGAAGAGGCCATGTGAGAGCACAGGGAAAAGATGGTTGTCTACAAACCAGAAGAGAGGCCTCATGAGAAACCAACTCTGCTGACACCATGATCTGGGACTTCCAAACTCCAAAACTGTAAGAAAATAGATTTATGCTGTGTAAGTTACCCAGTTTGTAGTACTTTGTTCTGGCAGCTAGAGCTGATTGATACCCCATTTTCTGTGCCTCAACTTCCCTTGAGCATACTTCTGTTAGCTTGTACCCCAGAGTTGGAAAACTATTGGGGTTCTTGCTTCCTCCCCACACTGGATAATAGGCACCTAGAGTGTAGTGTGATCTCATGAGCATTCATTCCCTGTCACCTAGTGCAGTGCTCAACATCAGTATTTGTAGAAGGAAGGACTAGGCAGAAAAATGATCTCATTTGGCATCCCAAGAACCTGCAGTTGCTGCTGACATTTGAGGCCTGAATGAGAGAAACCAACTTCATGAAAATTATTAGTGGGGCCCGGTGCACAAAATTTATGCACATTAAAAGGGGATTAAGAGAAACCAAGATGGCGGCATAGGTAAGCACCTAAGCCGCTGCCTCGCACAACAATTTCAAAACAGACACCATCCAGAACCACAGGAAAGCTAGCTGAGTGGAAATTCTACAACTAGAAGGAAAGAGAAAAGCTCATGGAGAATTGGAGGAATGGCAAAGGGTTGAGGTACGGCAAAGGGTCTTTGTGCGCGCAAAGAGGAAGGGTGGCTGAGATCCTGGCTGACTTTCTCTGGTGGGAGGGGGAAGGAAGCCCCCGACTGCACTGAACCCCAGTTCCGACTGCACTGAACCCCAGTTCTGGGAGAAGCCCCATGGACCCAGGCTCATACAGGGGAAGTCTGGACTGTCAGGTAGAGAGAAAGGCACTCAGAGACTTGGAGACCCAGGGCAGAGCTGGGGGAGCCCCGGTGGCCAGGGGTCTGGAAGCACGCATGTGCGAGTGTGCACAAAGACTTGCAGAGGTTGCCACAAGCTTTCCCTGGCAGAAGGGAGTTGGAAGCTCCTGACTGCACTGAGCCCCAGTTCTGACTGCACTGAACCCCAGTTCCAGGCGAGCCCCTGGGGACCCACGCTCTTGTGGGGGGAATCTGGACTCTTGGGCGGAGGCTCAGGAGGCGGGGAAGGCAGAGGTAAGGAGGCGTGCGTACATGCGCACAAGGGCAGGGCTGACGGGAAGCCAAGACTGTCTGCTCTGTCCTGAGACTCCACTGCATCCAAGCTGAACACAGAGGCTTTTACAATTTGGCAGGTCTAATCCTATAAGGCTGTCTCCACCACCAAACTTCTCCCAGCATAGACACAGCTGATCCTCACAGCCAACTGGCCTGGAGGTCAATTCCTCCCAGTGATACCAACAATAATCAAGACTTAACTACAACAAGGCTGAGCACACAGTCCACAAAGGGGTGCACCAAAAGTGTCCACCTCAGGTAACTGGGAGGCCGACCCACTGGGCCATATAGGAAACCTAGCACACAAAGCTACCCTACCAACTCAGGGAAACAGTGAAAATGCGGTGACAAAGAAACAGATCACAAATGAAAGAAATGGAGGAAAACAAACGACTGGATATAGAATTCAAAACCACGGTTATAAGGCTTTTCAAGAATATCCTAGAAAAGGCCAATAAATATAACGAGACCCTCAAAGATATGAAAAAGGACCAACTAGAAATTAAACATACACTGACTGAAATAAAAAATATTATACAGAGACCCAACAACAGACTAGAGGAACGCAAGAATCAAGTCAAAGAATTGAAATAAAAAGAAGCAAAAAACACTCAACCGAAAAAGCAAAAAGCAAAAAAAAATCCAAAAAGTTGAAGATAATGTAAGAAGCCTCTGGGACAACTTCAAGCATACCAACATCAGAATTATGGGGGTGCCAGAAGAAGAGAGAGAGCAAGATACTGAAAACCTATTTGAAGAAATAATGACTGAAAACTTCCCCCATCTGGTGAAAGAAATAGACTTACAAGTCCAGGAGGCACACAGAACCCCAAACAAAAGGAATCCAAAGAGGACCACACCAAGACACATCATAATTAAAATGCCAAGGGCAAAAGACAAAGAGAGAATATTAAAAGCAGCAAGAGAAAAACAATTTACCTACAAGGGAGCACCCATACGATTGTCAGCTGATCTCTCAACAGAAACTATGCAGGCCAGATGGGAGTGGCAAGAAATATTCAAAGTGATGAATAGCAAGAACCTACAACCAAGATTACTCTACCCAGCAAAGCTATCATTCAGAATTGAAGGTCAGATAAACAGCTTCACAGATAAGAAAAAGCTAAAGGAGTTCATGACCACCAAACTAGTATTATATGAAATGCTCAAAGGTATTCTTTAAGAAGAGGAAGAAGAAAAAAGTAAAGATAAAAATTATGAACAACAAATACATATCTATCAACAAGTGAACCTAAAAATCAAGCGAATTAAAAACCTGAGGAACAGAATAAACTGGTGAATATAGTAGAATCAGGGGCATAGAAAGGGAGTGGGCTGATAATTCTCAGGGGGAAAGGGGTATGGGGGAGTGCAGGAAGAGACTGGACAAAAATCGTACACCTATGGATGAGGACAGTGCGGGGGGAGGTAAGGGCGGAAGGTGGGGTGGGAACTGGGTGGAGGGGAGCTATGGGGGGAAAAGGAGAAACAATTGTAATAATCTGAATAAAGATTTATTTTTAAAAAATAAAATATAAATAAAAAAAGGGGGATTAATTAGAAGAAATATTTTAATATTGCTATTTGCCCTTTCTCTATAATAGAAGTGTCAGAGATGAAAAAAAATCAGTAAAATGTATATGAAAATCTTCCTCCTGTAAGAGTCTGGGGTGCACCGAGGGACCCAGAGTCAAGTCCCCACCCACCCATGTGTGCCTCAAAATCACGTGAGACCCAGATACAGCTGCCCCCCCCCCCCCATTGGGCTAGATCAAGACCTGGCCAATCCCAACCTTGTCAAGCCCTGCCGGGCGGGGGCCACAGCCTCAGGTCCCCTGGCCTGGCGCTGGTATGGGGGGCGTGGCCTGAGGTCCCCCAGCCTAGTCCGGGGGATGAGTCTTGAGGTCCCCCATCAAGCTCTGCCCATTGGGAGATGTGGCCTGAGATCTCCTGTCAAGCCCCACCAGGTGAGGAGGTCGCAATCTCAGGTCCCCCATCAAGCCCCGCTTGACCTGAGGTCTCCCGTCAAGCCCTGCCAGTCAGGGGGTGCAACCTGAGGTCCTCTGACCCAGCACCGGGGAGGGGGGGGGGTGCATGGCCTCAGGTCCCCCAGCCTGGCGTTGGGGTGGGGGGAGGGGGAATGGCCTGGGGTCCCCCTGCCTGGTGCCAAGGCAGGGGGTGCAGCCTGAGGTCCCCCGGCCTGGTACCAGGGCAGGCAGCATGGCCTGAGGTCCCTCATCAAGCCCTGCTGGGTGGGGGGCGTTGCCTGAAGTCCCTTGTGAAGCCCCATGAGGGTGGGGATAGGGGGAGTTGCAGCCTCATGTCCCTGATGATTGCTCGTTAAGGCTCATTACAGGAACTTGGCCTCTGCTTGTGGGTGCAGGCATCTTCTGTTATAAAAACCCCACCTCTGCTGTGGGCGCTACCATCTTTGTGGCAGAGTGATGGTCAATTTGCATATTTCCTCTTTATTATATAGGATATTCAGGAATGCAATTTAATTCCATCAAATGTGTACAATGTAGATAATATAGGACCACCAGAGAAAAATTGTGGCTTCCCCATTAGTTATGGGATTGGCTTCTGTCTATGTTCTAAATTTAACTCCTATCATGCTTTACCCTGATCATTTAGCTGTAACAAAGATCAAAATTTTGCTACTTCCTCCACCTGCCTCTCTCTTCCACCCCCCTGCTCACCACACCCTCCTGTGTCACACCTCCTCACTGGTGCTCATGCTGCCCACCTGGCCTGGAATGCCTCTCCCCACTTCACCCTGATACCTCTTACTTACCTCATAGGACTTTGTTCAGGTTTCATCTCTAAGAATTCTCCCATGACTGATGCAGGCTAGATCAAATACTTCGATAGGTTATCTTTCCATTCAGTGAGTATAACTATCATATCATTTACAAACTACATCAAAATTATCTGATTTCAAGGTTGTCTCCCAGTAGACCATACATTTCTTGAAGACAAGGACCTTGTCTCTTCTATAAAAAAAAAAAAAAAAGTCTTTATCTGACAACCTCCTGAATGGGAGATGATATTCTCCATTGATACATCTGATAAGGGGTTGATATCCAAAATTTATTGAGAATTCATAAAACTCAACACCAAGAAACAAACAATCCAATTTAAAAATTAGCAGAGGACATACAGATAGCCAATATAAATATGAAAAGATGTTCAACATCACTAATCATCAGAGAAATACAAATTGAAACTACAATAAGATATACCTCACACCTGCCAGAATGGTTATCATCAATAAACCCACAAACAAGTGTTGACAAAGATGTGGAGAAAAGGGAACCCTTGTGCACTGTTAGTGGGAATGCAGATTGGTACAGCCATTATGGAAATAGTGTAGAGAGTCCTCACAAATTTAAAAATGGAACCACCTATGACCCAGCAATTCCATTTCTGGATATATATTTCCAAAGAAACACAAAATACTAATTCAAAAGAATAAATGCATGCCTATGTTCATTGCAGCATTATTCACAATAGCCAAGATATGGAAGCAACCCAAGAGCCCATCAATAGATGAGTGACTAAAAAAGTAGTGGTACATATATACAATGGAATGTTATTCAGCCATAAAAAATAATGAAAATTTACCATTTGCGACAGTCAGTCAGAGAAAAACAAATACCATATGATTTTACAAATGAACAACATTAGCAAACATAATAGAAACATTTATAGGTATAGAAAACAGACTGAAAGTTGTCAGAGGGGAGTGGGAGTGGGAGGCTGGGTGAAAAAGGTGAAGGGATTAAGCAGTTCAAATTGGTAGTCACCAAATAGTCAAGGGGATGTAAAGTATAGCATAGGGAATATAGTCAATAACATTGTAATAACTATTGGTGCCAGGTGAGTACCGGAAATATTGGGGGAACACTCTGCAAAGTATATGATTATCTATCCACTATGCTGTACACTTGAAACTAAGACAAATCAATATTAAATATAATAATAATAATTAAAAATAAATAAATTTTATAAAATCTTTATCCTTGGTGTTTGACACGATGTGTGTTGTATAAGTCACTCAACACAGGATAACTGGCATTATTTTAATAAAACAGTAATAAATCATGGGAAGAAAAGTTAGGTATCATTTAAATTAGTATGGATTATTTACAAACTAAATAATGTTTACTTTTCAATTTCATTTTTTTCTTCTGTTGATTGCTTCCTAACATAACTTATTTTCAAACTGCTGATCTCTAAGATTGGTAAGAAAAAAATAGGAGAAAGAAAAGAGATGGGAGTGGGGGAGACCATACATAGAGAAATTCACACCTCCCAAAAAATCAAAAATGAGAATTTTACATGCTTAGATAGCCAAATGTCATCACAGATTCCCTTAGTGCCCAGAGATGAAGCATCCATAGTCCTGAGTCTCTGCAAGAGAGGGACACAAAGCACATCTCCTTCAGTATGGGGATGCACGTATTCATTAATGCTCACAGTGTTCTTTGAGGATGAACATTTGCACAAAGGTCCTTATTAGTATTAGATATGCTCTGTACAATAAGCCCTAGGTGTGGAATTTATGCCATAAATCAAGTAATATGGCCCCAAAGTAGTAAAGCATGCCCTAGTTGGTTTGGCTCAGGAGGCAACCAATCAGTATGTTTCTCTCACATCGATATTTTTCTGTCTTTCCCTCTCTCTCTTCCACTCTCTCTAAAAACCAATGGAAAAATATCCTCATGTGAGGATTAAAAAAACAACAAGTAGAAAAACATGTACAATGTACATATTCAGCATCTACATGAATCATATAATCAACAGTTCCCAAATGCTCATTCCAGACTGAAGTATCAATAACCTGAGTTTTAATCCTTTTTGTGCATTCTAGTGTGACTGTGGGCACACTGTAAAGCTTTGTGATGCCCATTTAATGCACTATTCACTGCTGGAAGATTTCCTTTTTTGTGTATGTTAGTTTTGTTAAAAAAAGACCCCATTCTGATGTAATTTCCTTTTCCAGTGAAGGAAAAAGTTGACAGCACCAAGAAATTTCATATATTTCATTTTAAGAGCTTTGAAATGCTAGGTTTTGCCATTATGCATCCATTGTTGAGGTAACAACTAGGCTATTATGATAATAATTTCTTCTGTTACTTTTCTTCAGTTTGGATGAGAATCTTCAAGCTCTTTATAAGAAAGAGCTACTTTCATGTGTCTAAAACAGGGAAATCTTTATAGGTGACTAGAGGCCCGTATGAGACATTCATGCCCTGGGGGGAAGGGGGTCCCTCAGCCCAGCCTGTGCCTGTTTGCAGTGTGGGAGCCCTCGGGGGATATCCGCCTGACAGCTTAGGCCCACTCCCTGGGGTGGGACATCTGTCAGTTGGACATCCTTAGCTCTGTGGCAGAGGCAGGAGAGGCTCCTGCCAGCACCGCTGTGCTGGCCAGTCTTCAGCCCAGCTTCTGGCTGAGCCGTGCTCCCCTGTGGGAGTGCACTGACCACCAGGGGGCAGCTCCTGCATGGAGTGTCCCCTCCCCCCACCACCACCACCACCGTGGTCAGTGTGCATCATAGTGACCAGTCCTTCCACCGTTTGGTCAATTTGCATATTACCCTTTTATTATACAGGCAGTCCTCGGGTTACGGGTTACATTGGACTCGAAGTTATATCATTTCGTGGTTACATCACCATCTCCCATTTATTTATATATAAAAACAAAAGTTCCGTCATTTTGACGGACGTACACATGTGCTTTATGTTTTTTATTATTTATTTACCACAAGTAAAGGTCAGTAATTGTTATCTTTCTTTTAATTTCTTTTTTACTGTTTCACTTCATTACTGCTGTGTATGTGCTCCATGTGAGAGATGTAGATGCTTATGTAGGTGGGTTCCGACTTACAGCGAAAATCACGTTACGTCGCGCCATAGGAACAGATCTCCAACATAACCCGAGTACCTACTGTACAGGATAACAGTGCTACTTTATGGTAATTCCTTATTTAGTGTCTTTCTCCATCAAATCATAGCTTCAGGAAGCCAGAAACTATGTCTGTCTTCTCACACAGCACTTGGCACACAGCAGGTACTCAGTGAACATCCTACACAAGGTAGAGGGGTAGATGTGGAGAAAGGGAGAATGAACATTGTGATATTAATACTGTGGGGGGGGGGGAGACAGAGAGAGAGAGAAAAAGAGAGAGGAATGTAGGGAGGAAGAGAATGATGGAGAGCACAAAGTCTAGAAGGCTGTAGAGCAAAGTTTTGTTCTAAGAGTAGATAAATCTGGGTTCAAACTACCCAGTTATGTACACATGGTTTTGCTAATACTTAAAACTTATGACCTGATGGGGGAAAAAGAGGATACCAGTTATTTTCGAAATTCTTTGCCCTAAAGATTAAGCATGGCTTATGGGAAGTCAGCTAGAACTAGGAGCTCTCTGGAATTCAGTTTCACTCATTTTGGGTGCAAATGGCACTGTGGGGGAGTGGGTGTATTTTGCACTTACTTATTTCTCAGTATGGTGTGTGGGATGAATGTTGATATTACCACTGGCTATCCTTTATGGAGCCCTTACTCTGTCATGTTGAGTTTGGAATTTTACTTGCTTTATGTCTGATCATCACTACTGTTTATGGAAAACATTCTTACACCCCTTTTACAGAATGAGAGAACTGAAATCCAAATTCCACACAGCTATTAAGAGGCAGACTGTGGATTTAAAACCACTCACTTTAAGTGATCCTTGCATACTATGCTATATTGGGGGACACACTGCCTTTTTTAAATACAGCCTGTGAGTTGAACATGTCATTTAACTATTAGAAGCACCCGTTTCCTCATCTGTAAAGTAGAAGTGTGAAAATAGTTAACCTTTCAAGTTTGTTTTTCTCTAACATTCTATAAGGAGAACAGAAGCAGGGAGCACACGCCCTGCTGTGGTGGAACTGTCCGAGGTCCTGACAAGCCTGGAGCCAATCCTATCTAATAAAAGAGTAATATGAAAATTGACCATCACTCCAACACACAAGATGGCTGCCCCCATGTGGTCAAAGATGGCTGCCCCCATGTGGCCCCCATGTGGACACAAGATGGCCACCACAAGGTGGCCAGCAGGGGAGGGCAGTTGGGAGGGACCAGGCCTGCAGGGGAGGGCAGTTAGGGGCAAACAGGCTGGCAGGGGAACAGTTAGGCATCAATCAGGTTGGCAGGGGAGTGGATAGGGGGTGATCAGGCTGGCAGGCAGAAGCAGTTAGGGACAATCAGGAAGGCAGGTGAGCAGTTGGGAGCCAGCAGTCTTGGATTGTGAGAGGAATGTCCGACTGCACATTTAGGCCTGACCTTACTGTGCACGAATTTCGTGCACCAGGCCTCTAGTAAAGCAATAATCAGCTTATCAAAGAAAGAAGCACAAGAGGCCAGAATTGCTTCCATTTATAAAAATCTTGCTGTTATTCTCTGGGTCTCTTAAGTAATTAAGCAAGCTATATTTTACTGCTGAGTGTATGGATTATGTCTGGAACCAAGCCACTGCAAATTAAAGGTGCAGGTAAACTTGCACACCCTCTCCTTCTCCCCTCACCTGAAATAGCCCATGTGTTCTAGCCAAATGAGCAGTAGAACATTTTTACTCTATTTTTCATTCTTCTGTCTTGAAATACCAATTCTTTTTCTGGGCCACAGATGTTTGTGAGTCTGATTTTCCAATATTAGCCATCATAAGAACCAAGAACCAGCTCATTAATGTGAAGAGTTCTCTAAGAAAACCAGTTAAGTTCCTTTGTGTTAGCCCATTTTCACTGTCTCTGCCATTTACTTATAGAGATATATATCGTGTGTGTGTGTGTCTGTGTGTGTGTGTGTGTGTGTGTGTGTGTGTGTGAAGGGACATATTTACTGTATAAGCAGTGATATCAATTTCACTTCAAAAAAAAGATGTAGTGGACACAGGGATGTAAAAACATATTAAGATAAGCAACCACCATACTTTTCTCTGTTGGTCATGGCTAGTTACTGAATTTTGTGCCATCATTTCTTATCATTAATTTAACTTATAAAATGACATCTATACTAATAAAAGGGTAATATGCTAATTAGGGCAGACTTCTTCCGGACGACCATCCAGACATCCTTCAGGCAAGCCTCAGATGGTGACTGCCATGCCCAGCTGCGAGGCCCAAGGCTCAGGCAGCCATGGTGGCTGTCAGTGGATGGGGGCGGTACTTTCCCCTGATTGGCCAGGTCACCTCCGGCAGAGGGAGGCCAGACTGCAGCTTAGGCTGGGGGCTGAGGCAGAGGCAGTTAGGGGCAATCAGGCTGGCAAGAAGGCAAGGTAGGGGCGATCAGGCCAGCAGGGGGGCAAAGTAAGGGTGATCAGACAGGCAGGCAGAGTGGGTTGGGGCAATCAGGCTGGCAGGCAGAGGGGTTAGGGGTGATCAGGCAGGCAAGGAATTAGGAGCCAGTGGTTCCAGACTGTGAGGGGGATGTCTGTCTGCGGGATTGGGCCTAAACCAGCAGTCAGACATCCCCCGAGGGGTCCCAGATTGAAGAGGGTGCAGGCCGGACTGAGGGACCGCCCCCACCCCATGCATGAATTTCATGCACTGGGCCTCTAGTTAATAATAAATCTCTGAGGGGAGGGGGAAGAAATTTTAAAAACCTCTGGTATTTTGAAATTTTTTTACTGCATGATGACTTTTTTAAGTTTTAAAAAAATAGCAATGCTTAAAAGCATAAGGAGATCATCCCAAACATATTGAAATAGTATATCCTATTGATAATCCTATATAATAAAAGCCTAATATGCTAAGTGCCTGGCTGTCCAGTTGTCCTTTCAACCAATCAAAGTGTAACATGCTAATGATATGCTAAGGCTGTTTAACCGCTCTCTATGACATGCACTGAACACAAGGGGGCAGACACTCTGTCTGGTAGGTAAGCTTGCTGCTGGGGTCCAGGTGATCAGGACTGGGTGAAATGGGAGTGGACATGCCCTGGAGCCCTCCTGTGGTCCCTCCCCAACAGGCCAACCTCCTGTGTCCCTCCCCATCCTGATCATGCACTGGTGGGGTCCCTTAGCCTGGCCTGCACCCTCTTGCAATCCAGGACCCCTCAGGGGATGTGGGAGAGCTGGTTTTTGCCAGATCCCGTAGGCCAGGCCAAGGGACCCCACTGGTGCACAAATTTGTGCACCGGGCCTCTAGTTACTTATAAGCTGAAACAATGTTAATAGGATGTATTGGACCCCAGTGAAAGTAAAATTCCAAAAGGAACAAGTGGTAAAATTATGAAATGATCACTGCTCTTAGTATTAGCTTGAGTCCCTCTTTGAATTGTGTGGTCGTTCATATATCTGCATACATAAATATGGTTTTACACTTTCAAATATACATACACATATTTTCATATATGCATGTGTAAGTAAATACATATGACTGAATCTAAGCTATTTGTATGGATGTGGGCCAGAGAAGACTCATTTTTCTCCTCCAAATTATCTTCCTGAGTGATTGGCAAGGGGAAAGAGGATCTTTGAAGGGAATATTTGAACGTCCTAGAAGCAAGCAATGAATGAAGTTATTACCTATATCAAGGCAAAGAAAAGGTGCAGGGAGCCTAGTATCTGGACTAAGGGAGCCCAGCTCCAAAAACTAAGATTGACCTGTGGGAGAGAGGAACATTTCCCCCAACTCATGAACAAATAGACAGGCTCTAGAACTGGGAGGTCTGAAAGAAACAGAAGGTTATTTGGGCTCCTGAAGAGTTGGCAACTTTGGAAATGTTAGAAGCAGCCCCCTAGGCAGGCACAGTATTCTCCCAGGAAGCAGTGGCAGAAATTACTGGCAGAAAATGGAGGGAGCCCAGCATACAGGGTGGATGTCCACAGGCCTGGCCAAGTAGCAGTGAGAAGCTTGTGGAAATGGAATCAATTCCTCAGAAGGCAGCAAGGACCTAGAGAATGAATAAATTTAGCTGTGTTTGGGGGAAATAATACCAACCTCCAAATCAGTTACAATATATTTTTGTCTCATTATTGTTTATATTTATTTAAAATTTAATTTTTAATTATATTAGTAATTCATGACATATGCTTCCTTAGAAAACAGTCAATAATCAGAGAAAGACTAAAATCCCATTTACATCACTCCCAAACCTGATTCCCTTTCCCTTTTTCCAGAATAATCACAATTTATTACTGCTATATATCTTTTTTAATTTAATAAATCTTTATTGTTCAGATTATTACAATTGTTCCTCTTTTTCCACCCATAGCGCCCCTCCACCCAGTTCCCATCCCACCCTCTGAACTTACCTCCCCCGCACTGTCCTCATCCATAGGTGTACAATTTTTGTCCAGTCTCTTCCCGCAACCCCCACACCCCTGTCCCCCCGAAAATTGTCAGTCCACTCCCTTTCTATGCCCCTGATTCTACTATATTCACCAGTTTATTCTGTTCCTCAGATTTTTAAGTCACTTGATTTTTAGATTCACTTGTTGATAGACATGTATTTGTTGTTCATAATTTTTGTCTTTACCTTTTTCTTCTTCCTTTTCTTAAAGAGTACCTTTCAACATTTCATATAATACTGGTTTGGCGGTGATGAACTCCTTTAGCTTTTTCTTATCTGTGAAGCTCTTTATCTGCCCTTCAATTCTGAATGATAGCTTTGCTGGGTAGAGTAATCTTGGTTGTAGGTTCTTGCTATTCAACACTTTGAATATTTCTTGCCACTCTCTTCTGGCCTGCATAGTTTCTGTTGAGAAATCAGCTGACAATCATATGGGTGCTCCCTTGTAGGTAATTAACTGTTTTTCTTTTGCTGCTTTTAATATTCTCTCTTTGTCTTTTGCTCTTGGCATTTTAATTATGATGTGTCTTGGTGTGGTCCTCTTTGAATTCCTTTTGTTTGGGGTTCTGTGCGCTTCCTGGACTTGTAAGTCTATTTCTTTCACCAGGTGGGGGAAGTTTTCGGTCATTATTTCTTCAAATAGGTTTTTAGTATCTTGCTCTTCTTCTGGCACCCCCATAATTGGTATGTTGGTATGCTTGAGGTTGTCCCAGAGGCTCCTTACACTATCTTCAAATGTTTGGATTTTTTTTTTTTTCTTTTTTGGTTGAGTGTTTTTTGCTTCTTTGTATTTCAAATCTTTGACTTGATTCTTGTGGTCCTCTAGTCTGCTGTTAGGTCTCTGTATAATATTTTTTATTTCAGTCAGTGTATGTTTAATTTCTAGTTGGTCCTTTTTGCATATCTTTGAGGGTCTCGCTAAATTTATTGGCCTTTTCTAGGAAATTCTTGAAAAACCTTATAACCATGGTTTTGAACTCTATATCCAGTCGTTTGTTTTCCTCCATTTCTTTCATTTGTGATAAGTTTCTTTGTCTCCACATTTTCACTGCTTCCCTGAGTTCGTAGAATAGCTTTGTGTGGTAGATGTCCTATAGGGCCCCGTGTCTCAGCCTCCCCGGTTACCTGAGGTGGACACTCTTGGTGCACCCCTTTGTGGACTGTGTGCTCAGCCTTGTTGTAGTTAAGTCTTGATTGTTGTTAGTATCACTGGGAGGAATTGACCTCCAGGCCGGATGGCTGTGAGGATCAGCTGTGTCTACGCTGGGAGAACTTCTGTGCTGGTGACACTCTTATGAGGCAAAACTTGCAAAATTGTAAAAGCCTCTGTGCTCAGCTTGGATGGGGCGGAGTTTCAGGGAGGAGCAGACAGCCTTGGTTTCCTGTCAGCCCTGCCGTAATGAGGCCCCTGGTTCTCAGTGTCTCTCAGTTCTGCAAGCAACTCTGAGAGAAAGCTGCCCTCGAGTTTCACCGCTGCCAGACAGTCCAGTTTCTCCCCGAATGAGTCGGGGCTCCAACAAACTTGCTCGGAACTGGAGTTCAGCACAGTTGGGAGCTTCCATCTCCCTCCCACTTTAGAAAGCCAACCGCGCACTCAGCTGCCCGTGCATTCAGCAGTCAGTCCTCTCCACGCATGTGCACCTACGGACCTCTGCCTCCCTCAGCTCCCGAGTCTCAGTGTGCTTTTTCTTTTCCTGACAGTCCAGATTCCCCCCGAATGAGCCTGGTGTCCCAGGGTCTCGCCCGGGACTGGAGTTCAGTGCAGTTAGGAGCTTCTGTCTCCCTCCCACTTTAGAAAGCCAGCTGCCCATCCTCTCCATGTGTGAGTCTCCGTACCTCAGCCTTTTGCAGCTCCTCTGAGTCTCAACGTGCTTTCCTCTTTTCTTCTAGTTGTAGAATTTCCACTCAGCCAGCTTTCCCATGGTTCTGGATGGTGTCCATTTTGTCTTTTAGTTGTAGTTTTGATATTGTTGTGCAAGGCAGCAGTTTAGGTGTTTACCTATGCTGCCATCTTGGTTTCTCTATTCCTGCTATATTTAAAAATGTATATTTTTATTAATTTCATAGAGGAAGGGAGAGGGAGAAAAATAGAAACATCAATGATGAGAATCATTGATTGGCCACCTCTGGCATGCCCCCCACTGGGGATCTATCTCACAACCCAAGCATGTGCCCTTGACTGGAATCAAACCCGGGACACTTCAGTCCACAGGCTGATGCTCTATCCACTGAGCCAAACTGGCGAGGGCTATTCCTGCTATATTAAGGAACATTTTTCCAGAAGAAAAAATATTGACTGGAAGTCAATGTAAATACAAGTTGTTGTTGGTGTTTTGTGTGGTTAATCTTTACCCAAGCATATTTTTTCCATTGATTTTTAGAAAGAGTGGAAGAGAGAGAGAAATATCAATGTGAAAGACACACATCAATTGATTGCCTCCCGCACATGCTCTGACAAGGCCTGGGATCAAGCCTGCAACCCAGGAACATTTCCTTGACCACACTTGAACCCGCAACCCTTCAGTAAGTGAGCCAATGCTCTAACCACCTAGCCAAACTGGCTAGAGTGAAAATACAAGTTTTAATATTGCCTTAAAAAAACACATATGAAATATCAATAATATAGGCAATGTAAAACAGGCAAAGAAAAAAGAGCTTCAGCTGGGATATTGGGAACATTTACCTGTGCAAGCCCATCCCTATAAGTACAATGTTTCTCAGTAAAGAGAAAATGGAGAGAAAGGTTTGGACCTAAGTGGAAGAAAGAAAAATCATGTCCCTGAGGTTGTAGCTATATAAGGCAAGCCTCTGCTGATAATGCCTAATCACCTCTTCCAGAAGCTGTTTTAGTCTTTCATATTGATGATGTATGATAGTTACAAGGTGAAAGGCTGGTCAGCCTATCATGGGTGGTCTATTAACAGTTTATTAGGGGACTGATATTTAAAGATTTCTATATCCTATATAATAAAGAGGTAATATGCAAATTGACCCTCACACCCTTGCACAAGATGGCCACCCCCATGTGGTCAAAGATGGCCACCACAAGATGGCCAGCAGGGGAGGGTAGTTGTGGGCAATCAGGCCAGCAGGGGAGGGCAGTTAGGGGCAACCAGGCCTGCAAGGGAGGGCAGTTAGGGGCAACCAGGCCAGCAGGGGAGGGCAGTGGGAGGGACCAGGTCAGCAGGGGAGGGCAGTTTGGGGTGACCAGACCGGCAGGGGAGGGCAGTTGGGGGCGAGCAGGCCGGCACGGGGGGCAGTTGGTAGTCAGACATCCCCCAAGGGGTCCCAGATTGGACATGGTGCAGGCTGGGCTGAGGGACACCCCCGCCACCCCCCCCGCCAGTGCATGAACTTCATGCACTGGGCCTCTAGTATATAATAAAATTTCCTGGTTTGAAATGTTTCACAAAACAGATTTTTAAGGCACAGAATCAATAGTCAAGGCCTCCATGTGCTTGTTAAGTCCTTCTGCACCTGTCTGAATGGAGCCATGTGATTCTCATTTCATGTAATGAGTCAGGTGCTCTGACGGTTCTGAAATAGCAGTCTGGTAAGTGGAACTTCCATGACCTAAAAGAGTTAGCGCAACTTCCAGGCAGCTTACAGTTCAGGAGCAGAGTCCTTGGCACCAGGGCTTTTTGTTCTTGTTACTAGATGGACACACAACTCAGAAAGGATGACTTGACAGTTCCTTGAAGTGCCAGATGAGAGGGGAGTTCCTTCACATATTCGGAAGGTCAGCCAAAGATGACTGAGATGATACCTGTGGCTGGTAAGTCTCAAGTTCATGAAGGCCCCTGCTTTTGCAGCCAACATACTAGGACACATGGACAATCACATCTGCACTGCACTTTCCTTCCTGTGAGAAAACATGCCATGAGCTCTAGAGAGAGATTACCTGTGCTTCTCCTCAGCTCCAGTGCTCAGGCTATCTTTGTGTCTGAAAAGTGTGAGCAGAGTATTCCTTAGAAGTTGTTTGGCAGCTTGATTATTTTTGGAAGGATTTGTTCAAATAAATGATTGAGGATTGGGGGTTATGATGACCACATACCTTGAGGAGAATGGGTCCGTGGCCTACTACCCTGAGCCTCAATTCTGTATTGCCCTGTTGTATGAGGGCATCATTGAGGATTTAGGGAGAAGAGGAATCCCCACTGAGGGAAACCTACAAAGCTGGGGTTCCCTCAAACCCGCTCCTAACCAGCAGCCTCCAGACTGAGATTCAGGTCTATCTAGTCAACAACAACCAGGGAGCCAGGCAGGATGAGGATCTCAGCAAAAGTGCAACCTGGGCCCTGCCCTTGAGGGAGCCAAAGCTATATCCCTAAACAGGTGGCGATATCCGATTTGTTCACCTGCTGTCACGTGCACACTACACAGGCTTGGCCCATAGCAGGTGCTCAATAATGATGCATTAATACAAGTAGTAAGTATGGCCAGGTGATGGAGGCAGGAAGGGTAAAGAGTATGCATGCATGTGCAGGGCAGAGGTGGAGGCGTCAAGGAGAGTTTAGAGAAGGATTTGCAGAGATAGAATGCAACAGCCTGTGTTTGAGAGCACTGGCTTTGGGATCAGGCAGTGCTTTGGAATCTGTTTTAAACCCTGATTGCCACTTACTATCTGTATGACCATGGGAAAATTCCTGAGTATTTCTGAGCTTCAGTTTCCTCATCTGCAAAATGGAATTAATAATACCTTAAGACTTTAACACAGTGCCTGATCCATTCAATAAACAGAGGCAATTACTATTATGTGAAAAAAATGAAAAAAAAAATTGTGTGTTCAGGGAACAAGTAATTTAATAAAGCTGGAGCTGGCCACATGTGTGTCAGCCAAGAGAGAGGAGGCAGGAGGGGCAGGGTCATCTTGTAAGAGCCTTGTAGATCAGAGTGTGGGCTCTGACCTAAGTCCAGAGAGAGCCAGGGAAAGGTTTAAATGGGATAGAGTGAGGGGTGGGCTGACAGCCTGTTAGGTTGGATAGTAGAATAGAGAAGGGAACAAGAGGAGAGAGCCATCTCTACCCATGCATGTTGAAGTGCAAACACAACGGAAACACAGTTATTGCTGTAGGCTCCTTACATGATTGGAAGAGAGCAAATAAGTGCAGAAATCCTTGCTTTCCAGCCCTTGGTAGTGTCCCAAGATCTGACATACTTTTGTTAACTTTGCATATAGACATCTTAACAATAAGGGGCATTTTCCTGTGCTAAGTTTAGATTAAATGCATAAAGATTAAATGCACAGGAAGCTGGCTTGGAGCTGCATACACTGTGGGCTGCCGTTTAATTGGACTCTTCTCACTCTGATTCTCCCACTTGCTATTAAGAAGATCTAGGAGGACACTTATTATCTAATTCCAAGTTTTCTGCAATCTTCTGAGGTGAATAAAGAAGATGTGGGGACACAAACACTGATCTTGCGGGGGAGAGGGGGTGACTTTCCAAAACAAGAGTTCACCACTTACCAGCTCTTTGATCCTAGAGGAGTTAACAGGCCTCTGTTTCTGCATCTGCAAAATAGGAAAAAATAGTACCTATCCATTAGGGCTGTTGTGAGGACTCCAAGAGAAAATGCCCAAGTGCCTGACATTAGGCGTGATGGTCAATGACGATGATGGTGAGAGAGACCCTAATGCCTAATGCACAACACATCTCTTCCTCTGTCTCTTAAAACATACGTACCTACACAAAAACAAAAAATTAAAAATTTTTTTTCATTCAGGGCCTGCTCTGTGCAAAATTTCAAAATGGCTAAATTTGACCCCTTCCCCCACCCTTGGCAACCACCATTCTACTTACTGTCTCTATGACTTTGACTACTCTCTGTGCCTCATATAAGCGGAATCATATCATATTTGTCTTTTTTTGTGACAGACAGGCTTATTTAATTTCAAGTAGCAAAATGCCTTCAAGATTCATCCATGTTGTAGTAGATGTCAGAATTTCCTTCCTTTTTAAGGCTGAATAATATTCAATTGTAAGTGTATACCGTATTTTGCTTATTCATTCATGAATCAATGAACACTTAGCTTGCTTCCACCTTTTGGCTGTAGTGAATAACGCTGCCATAAACATGATGTGCAAATAATTCTGTCTGCTTTATGATCCAAGTTTCTGGTGTTTTCACCCTTGCTCAACATCTGTTATCTGGGAAGAAGATCTGAGGAATCTTTAATACCTTGGAGCAAATGTGCTTAATGTGTTAGCACTAAATGAGAGCCTGAATTTTAAAAAGAGGACTAAAGGGAAAAGAACATAAGAAAATGCATGTAAAATTGTGGAGTTTCAGGCTGAGGTCCCGGGATGGGTGCCTAATGGGACACCTCCGAGCTGTCTGGGACTTCTCCACCAATGAAAGCAGGACTCTGTTTCCATTAGACCAGAACTTCCTTATGTGCCAATTCACAACAGAGTTCATTTTAACCATTAAACTTACAGAGGAAATATAAACATCAAGCAATTACTCATCTGTAATCATTTAATTTTTATACTGGGAGGGGAAATCCTTATAATATACTAGAGAGAGCTCATTGGCTCAGATTGTGGCTCAGGTCAAACCCCAGGTCATTCCTTCACATTGAGCTGTTCCCTTACTCTGGCATCTCACCCAGTTCTAATCCTTCCCTCTTCCTCTATGGGTTTACTCATCTCTGTTATCTTTTCCTTAAGACAGGCTCCTGCTCTGCTTTGCCCCACCCATCAATTCATTCTCCTCTCCTAGTTAACCACCATGATTACATTGCTGCCTGGAACACAAATCCTCCTACCACCAAAGATGTGCAACCTAGGAAGTATGTGTCTTCTTACAGACTTCATGCCCTGTGTGCTCAGAGAAGACTAATAAGCTGCACAAATTCTTGGTTGCTCGATGAAATCTTGCTCTTCTTCCTTCCGTTATAATGGCACAATCACAGCCTGTCACATTCAGTCCATTGCCAAGACCTGTGTGCTTCTTTTTTGCTTGCCTCTCAGACCCCTACTCCCCCCCCCCCGCCCCCCTGCCTCATCTGCTCTACACAGACTGGGGGTGTAGGCTTGCCTGAAAAACAATGGGACGTCGAGTCAAGTCATCAAGTCAGGAAGGCAAATAACAGAATTTGAAGCCACAGTCAAGGTTAATTATTGAGTGTTGGGATGGATGACCAAGAGTGAGTGAGTGACGGTGCGGGACTGGTAAGTAGGGGTGGAGGGTGGCAGAGGAGAGGGACGGTGCTGGAAGAGTGGACTCAAATTCAGGTAATGATGCAAAAGTGAAAGAGCAGGAACCAGAGTCCCAAGGAGGAAATGGATATGCGAATTTAATCCTGTAAATAGCTTTCTGCTGACTGCTCTTAAAAGAATGGGTATATTGCATAGCTATATATACGCAATATATATATATAGCTATGCAATATATATTGCATAGGGTATTTGAGGGTATTTCCTTTCTGTAAGACTTATGATATTTTAAAAATATCTTCCCCAGACCAGTTAAATACAAGTTTCTGAAGGTGGGACACAGACATTAAATAAAAACAGCAATTTTTCAGATGATGTTCAAGTCACCAGAACTGACCACTGTTTCAGCCACTCCGAGGGACATCTCTCCATTCTTCCTCCAGAGAAATCTTTCAGTCTCTCGCTTTAGAGCCCTTCAGGGGCTTTTCTGAATTTGACCTCTATCCCTGGAGCCAGGGCCCAGCCCATCTCAACCTCAGTGGCCTGCAGCTTGCCTTTCTTCTTCCTGTCTCCCTCACTGCTTTTACTGTGATGTCTTTTACAAGGTGTAGCCTGGTTCACTCCTGCAGTACAGAGGCCCCAAGAGGGACCGGCCCAGGTGCAAGCATGGGAAGGATCTGGCAGGCAGAGCATGACATCTGAGGGACAGGAGCCAAACCTGAGTGATGCCCAAAGCAGGGGTTGGAGGGGCTCCGTGAGGCAGGGGTAGTTACAGTCAGAGGTTCAAGCAGACAGAAAGATCACAGACCAGAGCAGGCTCCCAGCCACAGATCTGTGGTCCCAGAGCCCTAAAAGAACTGATTATTGAGCCTACTTGAGCAATGAGAACCAGGTGGAATGTCAATCCTGGCCCCAGTCTAGCTCCATCCCAGTTTTCAATAACAAGGATCTAGAAATCTGCCACTGCATCCCCTCTCCTAAGGCACAGTCTCTGCCCAGGGAGTATTGCCGCAGCCCGGGCCCGTGCTTTCAGCAGAGCTGACACAGTCCTTGGCTGCCTGACCCTGGAGGGCCCCGGTGGCCAGTGGGTGAGCTAGGCCACCTGTTGCGCAGGCTTTCCTGCCACATTTCATGCCTGGCCTGCCTGCTGCTCTGCTGCACCTCCCTTCCTCACGTTTGAGACTCCCTTGCTGACCTGGTTTTTTCTGCATTGGCCTGCTCTCCTGAGGCCTCATCAGTGTCGGGCCCTGACACAGCCCCTCTGGGCACCTGCCCCAGCTTGGCATCAGTGACCTGCCATGCCCCATTGTCCCATCTGGACTAGATTTGTAACTGTGAGGCCCTTCCCAAGGCATTGACTCTGCTCCTACTTCCTCCTATATTTAGTCAATTCCAGGGCCTTCTTCCTTGATTCAGACCCCAAAAGAAACCCCCTCCCCCATCTGCATGCTTTGCCTCTGGCCTCATCTAACTTCCTCTTAGGAGCCAATACTGAAAGAAGTTTTAGGGGTAAAGTAGGCAGGTTTAGGGAGTTATAGGAATGAGGATGGTTCATGGGGAGGAATACATAGATGGAGACTTGAAGACACCAGGGTGTTTATCTTACTTGTACAGAAGATAGAGAAATGCCAAGGCAGAAATATTTCTGGCCTAAGTGATTAAAACAGCCATAAATCAAGGACAGACAGGGGTATTTCTGGCCTCTGGAATTAAAACAGCCATAAACCAAGGACAGATGGAGGTAACTCTGGCTTGAGCAATTTAAGTGACCGTAAGTTAGACCAACAGTAGCCCTGACCTGAGCAGCTGGGAGAGCTATAAGATATGGCAGTGGTTGACTAATGAGTTTGCCGACCACTGGAACTAGACTAAATGTTACCATATAGTTGGAAGCTGTGAGGATTAGGCAATTCTGGCATATTGTGTGCAAAGAGGTAAAGGGCAGTATATGACAGTGGTCGGCAAACTCATTCGTCAACAGAGAGGCAAACAGCGGCTTGCGAGCCGCTTGCCGACCACTGAGATAAGGCATCTCCACCAGCACAACTGGGAGAAGACCATGGGATAAATCAAAAAGTGACTCTGATCTAAACAGATAAGATGACCAGAGGAGGAAAAGTGCTGATGTGGGGGTCGTGGGAGCTGATCATAGGGCTAAGGTCCCATTTAATGCCTCTAGACAAAGAAAGCAGCGGTCACCCTTCTTAGGGGCCCTCTGTCCCCCAAGAGGGACAGAGTTTTAAGCTTAGAATTTAGAATTAAGGTTTTAGAGGTAGTGTTTGCTTGCAATAAAGTTTCTGTACTTTTCACCATCACCTTTTGTCCGTGGCTTCATTCTTGGAATCCATCTGGACAAGAACCCAGGAAAGAAATCACCCTGCTCAATTAAACAACCCAAACCAATACTTAGAGAGAACCATTTAAAATCAGACTATAGGTAAATACTTAAAGACATGGACAGGTGTTTGTGTGGGTGCTAAGTGAAAACAACAGATTGCAAGACAGTGTGCTCACCCCAGCTATGGAACGCCTACACAGGAAGGCCTGCAAGGATCCTCAGCAATATAGGAAGGGTGGCTGACATGGGGAGGGAGGTGTTGTGAAATTATGGAAGTTCTTAAATTTTCTTCATTTTGTTTATCTCTATCATCTAATTATTCTGCAGCACATATGCATTGCTTTTTAAATAAAGAAAACAATAAAAACATGTTATTTCTATAAAGAAACCACATAAGGTAACTCCAGGGTTCCTGGTTCTCAGAAGCAAGGCAGAGGTCCAACTGAGAGCACTGACTCTAATGCAAAGTCAAATTAAAAACTAGAGGTTGCATCAAAGCCCAAAGTCTTGGGCCCAAGCCCCCGAGGGCAGGATAAGGGTTGTTTAAGGCTATTAACTATTAGCAGCTTGCCTGGGTTTGAATTCCAGCTCACCACTTGATAGCTGTGCAGCCCTGGGCAAGTTGATTAACCTCTCTGTGCATTGTTTTTCTGATATGAAAAATGGGATAAGATAATTGTATGGATAGTCTCATAGGAATATTTTCAGGATTAAATTAATCTTATTAGGTAACAGTTACTTCAAATGGTGCCAGGGACACACTAAGTATGCAATCAATGTTAGCTATTATGGAAGACAAGGCAGGCAGGGCTGGGTCAAGAACCACCTGGACCTCTTAACAGCCTTTGCATTTCTCCTTTTTACCTCCCAGAATTCCCACCCATTCTTTATACTCCATCTTAAATGCCACATCCTTCATTCAAGCCTTTATTATTTGAATCTCCAACCAGGAGCAACCCCCAGCATCCATCTGCCACTCCACATCAGCCCCCAGCCCTGGAGGTACCCTGACTTCTCTGCCAGTTATTTGTGCACTTGGTTTAGTCCCTCTTTGGAATCATATACTGGGAATCTGTGTCGTGCCTTCCATGCTGTGGTACATATTAACTATTTGAGTTGAATTGTGTGGTCTGAAGATGATCCCTTCACTGTCCAAAAATGCTAACTGAAATCTCCCATCTGGGCACTGTGATTGACTGCTTCACTGGAAGTGTGTTACATAACCTGTTGCTTCATGTGCATAAGAAAGATTAATGGCACACCTAACATTATGATCTTTGGTCACATCTAAAAGCTAAAAAAGTTCCCCAGCTGGCATGGCTCAGTAGTTAGGATCGATCTATGATCTAGGAGGTAACAGTTCGATTCCCAGTCAGGGCACATGTCCTGGTTGCAGGCTCAATCCCCAATGGGGGGTGTGTGGGAGGCAGTTGATCAATGATTCTCTCTCATCATTGATGTTTCTCTCTCTCTCCCCCCTCTTCCTTTTTCTCTGAAATCAATGATATATATGCATATATCTATAATAATAAAAGCATAATATGCTAATTAGACCAGACAGCTGAATTCTGAATGTCCTTCTGGATGAAGCCATGGTGGCAGAGGCCGAGGCAGAGGCAGTTAGGGGCAGGCAGGCAGAGTGGTTAGGGGCAATCAGGCAGGCAAGTGAGCGGTTAGGAGCCAGCAGTTCCAGATTGTGAGAGGGTGCAGGCTGGGCTGAAGGACTCGCCCTTCCCCCCCACCCCCAATCCCACCCCATGCACGAATTTCATGCACCGGGCCTCTAGTGTGTATACACACACACACACACACACACACATTTTTAAAAAATAAATAAAAGCTAAACATGTCAAAGAATACCACTATCATCATCTTTGTGATTTCCAAAGTATGTTATAAATAAGACTGCAGGTTGTTTGAGTAAAGCAATATCTGGCCACAAACTTGCAATGACTGTGGTGGCATCTAAATCCTGAAAGTGATGGCATTGCATTCCTGGCCAATTTTAGTGCAAGAAACTGTGAAAGGCTTGCTGTTGGCCTGTAGTCAGCAGCATTATATTTGGAGACAGAAAATGCTAAACTTGCTAGAGTTTTGTTTTATATTTGCCTCCTACATGTCTTGGCAAATAAACTAGAAATCATTTGTTATTCTCCATGTAGACCATACTTCCTTTTTAAATGTTGTTGTGTTACATTTGCCAGAGAGCTGCAGAATCTTAATTGTAGTACTTATCAAAATCTGTCCCTGGGAAGCCTTAGTGCGGAGTGCCTATTTGCACAGAGCTGTTCGTTAGCCACACACACTGAAGTGACAAATCTGACAATGAGAATTCAGTGTCAGACACCTAGCACCTTTTATCTGGGTAGAACAGCATTCCTCACCACCTCCTGCCCCAGGTCCACTGAAAATTGGTCAGCATGTGCTGCTGTTGCTCTGGGCTTAGCATAGATGCTCAATAAATGCTTATTGGATTGGGCTGTCTTGAGGCATAAAGTTAATGTAACTTTTTGAAAGGCAAAAAGTGGGGCAAAGAGAAATAGTGTCTGCACATAAGGCGCCTACAGTTTTAATGGGACAGCGCATTTATGACTTGGGGTAGAGAGGTAGGGAAATGTCAAGTGGGTGAAGAAAATGAGAATGTGATGGGGGGTGGTGCAGGCCCTGGGATACTGTGCCCTGTCCATGTTCTGTGTGGAAAGGTTGAGCCCTATTCTCTAAGGCATTTCTGAGCAGAAGGATGTTGAGGTGATGAGGAGGTAGTAGGCTGTGTCTGCCCTGGCTTTGACCCTGGCCTCTATTTATCCAGAAGTATTCATGCTTTTCTCCTTGGTTCTTGGGATTTCCTCTGCCAAGGAAGGAAGTGGGAGGGAGTTAAACATAGATGGATGGATGGATGGATGGATGGATGGATGGATGGATGGATGGATGACTACCAAGTTGGAAAACAAAATTTTAAAATAATGTGGGTCAAAATGGGCAAAGTTATTGGGAACAAGATTATATTATTTACTGATTCAGAAAGTCTTTCACTTTCCTTTACAATTAAAAAAATATAATAGGGACAATTTTCGAAGAGAAAATGACTTCATTTTGAATCATCTAAAGAGAAGTATTACTATTTGTATTGTATGTGGGGATGAGGGGCGAGTGATAGATTAATGTTCTCTTAAATTTCAGCTCCAAAGACCCAATTCTAGGGAAGGGAAGAGAGGAGGAAATGTAGACACATGGAGGGAAGATGGGACAGAGTCAAACAAGCCTAACTCCAGCTCCCAGCACCTTGATGCCCCCCACTGCATGGAAGACAGACCCACTCTCACTTCTGGACATCTGGCACCATAAGTTCTATGGCACCTGCCTGATGGTTCTGTATTTTTTCAAAAAGAACAGAATTACAGAAAGATTGTGGGAACTTAGTTTCCGCAGTCTGGCTGAGCTTGACCTCTTCTCTGGGTTTCCACTAGCAATTGAGTGGGAAAGTGCTTTTAGCAGGGCCTACTGCAACACTCTGTAAGTCATTAACTGTAGCTATATTTAAACCTACAAGGATCAATCTCTAAGATTCTGACAATTATTGACAAAGAGGCCAGTTCCTCAAAAAATCCTTAAAAAACAATGATTCTAGATCTGGGCGTGGGAATTTGCACTTCCCCCACCCTCCAATGCTGACTTTTACGGGCTGGGATGGATGCGTCCCCACATTCTTCTTAAGAGCCCCTGTCATTGATTGGAGGGTATTACCAGCAGGCCTGTGATAGATTTTTCATATATTTGGGGGCAGATACAAGATTAGAAAACCATTGTAGAAATACAGTATAAGTTGAGGCCAATATTTTCCAGTTAGACATTATTAAGGATGCTGATATGTGCTGAATTGTGTACCCCCAAATTCATATGCTAAAGTCCCAAATCCCAGTGCCTGAAAATGTATCTGTAATCAGAGATAAGAGCTTTAAAGATGTGATTAAGTCAAAACAGGAGCGCCAGGTTGGGTCCTAATCCAATATGGCTGGTGTCCCTATGACAAGAGGAGGAGACACCAGGGGCTCCATACACATAGGGAAGACCAGGTGGGACAGAGCGAGAGGATGGCCACCTAAGAACCAAGGAGAGCGGCCTCGGAGAAACCAACTCTACTGACACCCTGATCTTGGACTTCTGTCTCCTGAATGGTGAGGAAAAAAAGTCTATTGTTAAGTTCCCCAGCCCTGGGTCTCTATATAGCAACCCAAGCAAATGAACACAGAGGCTACATCACTTCTGGGCATGTTTATAACTAGATGTCAAACAGACATAACTTCACGGTAGTTATTTGAGAGAGCAGATCAGGAAGTGTTTCAGACATGGTGCAGTGGGCACAGACGGTACATTCCAAGGGGGTCACTGAAGAGTGGGGTGAGGAATCTGTCACAAAGGTGGGTACAGGCTGAGGGAACTGAGGAGGGATGGTGTAAACCCAGGGGCCAGCAGCAGTGGGAGGCCATTAGCAGACCTGGACCTGCGGGACAAGGGGAGGGAACAGTGCTGCTGGAGCCCCTGGATAGTGTTGTTGTAGAAGAGAGACAGAAACAGTGGCCCCAAAATGACAGGGCTTGGTGGGAGATAAACAAGCTTCCCACTCTCCTCCTGCCCTCTCTACCTCTGCCAGTGCCTCCCACTACCTGAACTGAGAGATGATGCAGGGCAAAGAAGGGCAGGGCACAGATGGGGGGAGTGGAGCATGGGCAGCACAGGTGAGCTTGGGAGGCGTGATTGTTTATCTCTCAGTCGATCCTCTGCAGAGAACCGACAGCACTCAGGACGCCTCCTCACCCTGGGTTTCTTTGCCTTACACTTCTCGCTCTTCTCACTTTAAATCTCCCTCACCCTCCCTGACTTCAGTGTTTTTTCACTGTGATCATGGCATTTTTTCTTAGTTTCAGTTTTTTCATTTTTTAAAAAGTAGGAATAATAAATATCTCCCTCATGGGATTGCTATGAAAGCCTCTGGCACAGAGCAGGTCCTCTTAATCTCATCTACTCTTGCCCACTCCCAACTCCCCTGCCCCATCTTCTCCATGCTCTGCCTTAAGCCGTTGTTAGATCCATGCCAGACTGTATTGGTGTGGCTTCATCAGCAGCTCAGTCTGCTGGATAAAAACAGGTCAAGAAGAGGAAAGAAAGTATAAGAAAGAAGTTTCATAGAGTGGCCAAAATAGAGATAAAAGTCCATTAAAAAAGAGAAGGAGGCCTGGCCTGTGTGGCTTAGTGGTTGAGCATCAACCTATAAACAAGGAGGTCATGGTTCCATTCCTGGTCAGGGCACATGCTCAGGTTGTGGCCTTGATCCCCATGTGTTGGGTGTGCGGGAGGAGCTGATCAATGATTCTCTCTCATCATTGATGTCTCTCTCTCTCCCCTCCCCCTTCATCTTTGAAACCAATAAAAAATATTTTTTAAAAAAGGAGAGAAGGTGGTTAAAGGGGAGGAGAAGGTCACAGTAAGAAGAAGATAGCTTTATAAAAAGATCAGTCATAAAAAAGAGACCTGTGTTCTCTGGCCCCCTTTCTACCTAAGGTTCAAAATCCCACTTCTATGGAGTGAGGGATAGATGGATGGATGGGTGCCTGGGTAGATGAATAGGCGGATAGGTGATGGGCGCCTGGGTGGGTAGATAGATGGGTGGATGGATGGATGGATGGATGCTGGAGGCTTTGGTTTATGCATACCTGTATATAACTGCTCTGTTTCAGTTAGAACATTATGATTTGTGAGATGCAGAAAGAATTCTTAAGGATCCTAAGCCAGGCTTGGGAAAGAAATCCTTACAAGGACATCTCGGGACTATTTTGCCAGGTAATTTAGTTGTTAAGAATGGATGCGAGGTCTGGCCTGCATGGCTCAAGGATTGAACCAGGAGGTCATGGTTCAATTCCCGGTCAGGGCATATGCCTGGGTTGTGGGCTCCCTCTCCAGTGTGGGGCATGCAGGAAGCAGCTGGTCAATAATTCTCTCTCATCATTGATGTTTCTATCTCTCTCTCCCTGTCCCCTGCTCTCTGAAATGAATAAAAATATATTTTAAAAAATGGATGGATGAGAGAAAGGGATAATATCTAGAACACAAAAATACAAGGTGAGCCCGGCTAGCGTGGCTCAGTGGTTGAGCATCAAGCTATCAACCAGGAAGTCATGGTTCCATTCCTGGTCAGGGCACATGCACAGGTTGTAGGCTCAAGTCCCTCTCATCATTGATGTTTCTATCTCTTCCTCTCCCTTCCTCTCTGAAATAAATAAATATAAGGTGAATTTTAGCTCTTGATTTTCTTCTCTAAATGGTAACCATAAACGAATCACACTCTTGCCTATTCTTTATCCTTTTTACTTTCTCATTGAGAACATAAGTACATAAGATGTATATTATGACATAAACTCCAATCAACTTTATACCAGGAATTAGGAAAACTTTTAAAAGTGTTGGTGGGCCAGAAGAGTGCTTCTTACTCAGCACACTGCTTCTCTCCAACTATCCCACACGAAGTGGGCAGTGTGTGGTCCAAGAGAATGGGTGCCCAAGGATGCCTCCTGGTACAACAGAAAGAATTAAGTGAATGTCAACTCTGATTAAAACACCAAACTATGACTACTAGTAATAGAAATTAAGCTTAGACCTAGTTTTAACATGTTTAAGATAATGTCACAACACAAAGTGTTTTCCCTCAGAATCTTCCATTGTTAGCCTGTGTTGTATTGCTCAGAGTAAATAGGTCTGCTGAGTACATTTACATGGTAGAGCTTGCTACCATGGGGACTGCAGGACTCTTGGTTGAGTGGGCTGATGAATGAGGTCTCCTAGACCCATCAAGGTGAAAACCATCTTATATTGTAAATCAGAAGATGCCTTAATCAATAAGCCAACTTTATTTGGAGTCCTGTTCATTTCACTAGTGCTAGTGGGCCCAGAGGAAATCTTGCTTCTCAAACTCTGGGGACCAATATGGTGGAAGTCTCCTTTATTTATATGTTTTTCAGCTCTTTGTTTTCCAAATTTGGAATGAGACTTCTGGACCTTCTGAGAAAAAGTCCTGCAGGCTGGGATAGGCTGTGAGACCATATCTCAAGGTCTGGCCTGGTGCCAGCACTGACAACTCTGTCTGGGGCATAGTTTATGGCCTCTCTGGAATGGGGAGTAGATTTATTTTACCCTATTATTTAAACAAGCAAACGTCTACAGAAGCCAGAATAGAGGGTTAAATTTTAAACAGCAGTTTTTACCCAAGATGGAGGTTACTATGCTTCAACCAGACTTGATCAGAGAGGTCCAACCATCCCATGGACATCCAAAACTCTGCCTGTTTTTCTTCCTGTTTCCGTTTCTCAAGGGCAATCCTGGCTCTGCGCAAATTCCCCCCAGTAGAAACTAAGTAGTATGTCTTCCACTGACTAGCATCAATAACTGAAGGACCTTTTCTGAGATTGAATTGGGCACCCTGTAGATGTTTGAATTAAAGAGGCAAACCACCCTGATTTCATCTGAAAAGAGTAGTGATTATCAGGGGGAATGAGATACTGTGCTGGAGGTAGCAATGGCTTTGTCAGAGCATCATATAACCCTTTGCGCTCTACACTCTACACACTGTGAAAAACAGGATCAGTGATATGGGAAGCCAGGTGAGACTCAGAAATTTGTTAAAGATCTCCACTGCTGTGTGCTTTCTACTGATTTTCTCTCATTCTCTTCCATTTTGACAGAGAAGTGTGTTTCTTCAGTGCTTCACTTTTGTATCTTGAGATTATTTTAGGGTACATTATTGTTCTGACTTATGTGACTTTCATTGTCCTCTTAAAAGTTTTTAATATTCTGCCCTGGCTGGTTCCTGGCTGGTGCTGGTCAGTGGTTAGAATGTTGACCTGCGCACCGAAGGTTCCAATTTCTATTCCTGGTCAAGGGCACATACATGGGTTGCAAGTTTGCTCCCTGCCCCCAACTGGAGCACCTTCAGGAGGCAACCACTCAATGTGCCTCTCTCACATAGATGTTTCTCTCTCTCTTTCTCTCCTTCTTCTCCTCTCTCCCTTCCTCTCTCTCTCTGAAAAGCAATGGAAAAAATATCTTCAGGTGAGGATTAACAAAATAAAAGAATATTCCTTCTTTCTCTAATTTTCAGAATGCTTAGAGTTATTTTCTTTAAAATTGTTTTCTTCCGATTCTATTAGTTTTCCATGTTGCTTTTACTTTTAATTTTTTTTAGTCTCTATAGTGCCAGCTAACTTTACATTTTTTGTTTTGGTTGTAATAATTTTATCTTTTCTATGTTTGTTCTTAATCTTCCATTGTTTCTACTTTTGTGTTTTAGATTTTTACTTTTCTAGATTTTTAAAATCGCTTTTAGAGTAAATTGTATTTATCCTGTCTCTATTTTATTATTTAAACATTTTTAACTTCTAATCTTTATTTTTATTTATTTATTTAATTTATTTTTTTACAGAGCGGAAGGGAGAGGGATAGAGAGCTAGAAACATCAATGAGAGAGAAACATTGACCAGCTGCCTCCTGCACACCCCTTACTGGGGATGTGCCTGCAACCAAGGTACATGCCCTTGACCGGAATCGAGCCCGGGACCCCCCAGTCCACAGGCTGATGCTCTATCCACAGAGCCAAAATGGTTTTGGCTTAACTTCTAATCTTGATGTGGTTGAATAAATTCTTTTACTTAAAATGTTTACTTGATGTTTTAAAATACCATGAATTCATCTTAACTTATTAGATTTATTCTCATATTGAACAACTACCTTCCCTTTTATTCTTTTCTCTAATAGCTTTTTATTTTGTGATTCCTTTTAGGGATCATAGTTTAGGATTTCATTTTGGGGCTCACGAGGACCAGATAGGAAACACTTAAGCCAGATACAAGTCAATAGGGGAGCAGGTGGCACAGGCACCTAGAGGCAGCATGTCCTGCCTAGAAAGTCCAAATGAAAAAACCATGAAGCAAATATCTAGGACAAAAAGCAGGCATTAATAGTGCTAATTTCTGGGCAGGATTATAATTTATTTTTTCTTTTTGGTCATTTATATTTTCACAGCGTACTGCTTTTGTATTAATGGGAGAAAAGTAAAAGACAACAATAAACAAACACTGTGCCAGCCCAACAAACACATCCGCTGGCTGGATACAGCCTCCAGGCCCTAAGGGTATGACCTTCATTTGTTTTTACAATGGCAAGGAACAGCTCACACTGCAAAGAGGGGACGCTGGAGGCCTTGCTCCTTCCTGCAGCCAGCCTCTCACCCTCTTACTCACGATTCAGCCTTGCAAGGATAGTTCTCCCCAAAGCTTTTCTTGTCAGATCTCAATGCTCCTATCCACAAAATTTCTTTCCAGTGAATCTTAAGAAGCACGTTCTACATTCCAAATGCATTGCTTCTTCTGAGCAACTGAGTTCTTTTTATTTCAGAGATATTGTGAGTCATGTTTTCTTCTTTGGGTTGGCAGCTAGGAAGCTGAGAAACAAACAGGTAATCCACTTTTAACCTCTCTTCAAAATTTCAGCATTTCACACATGTGCAACCCACATATTTGTTCTTTGATTTCCTCAAGAATTTTAAATTCTGTTTTGTTGAATATATATTATGAGGTATCTTAAATATTCTTTGTAATAATATAATTATTATAAATAAATTGACTAAATGTGTATGATTTGCCTCAGTTTACCTCCTCGGTCTCATTTCTGTATAACTTTCCACACCTCTCTTCACCTCCCTACACATACACACACACACACACACACACACACACACACACACACACCATATATACTTCAGTTTCTGGGGTTACCCAGAATTAACAGTGACACCTAAGTTCATCATGCACTCTGCATGCCGTTGCTTTTGGTATACCTTCTGCCTAGAGTTGGCTCTTGGCTTGACTTTAGGAATTTGAATCTTCTCCTTGAGAAGCCGTCTTCAATTGTTACAGAAAACCGAAGAACAACAAAGCAATACTTAGAGAGATGGAGTTACATTTATTACGCGCGGGTCCAGAGGAAAATTCTGGGCCCCAACATGCAGGAACCTTCCCTATTTATATGTTTCCACCTTCTTTGTCTCCCAAATATGGGGTGTTTCTGGCCCCTTTTACAAGTTCTTAAAGAGCCCGTATGTGCCGGGGCCTTGAGACCTCAACCAGAGGCCTGGCCTGGCGCCAGCACTGATAACCTTGTCTGGGGAAGGTTTAATGGCCTCTCCGAAGTGGGAGTAGCCTTAGCAAGCAAGAATTTACAGAAGCCAAAATAGCAGGGCTAAAATTTCAAACAGCAGTATTTATATAAGATGGATGCTTCATTCCCCACTGGTTTTATGTACATCAGTCAAATCATTGACTCTTAGTCATTGTAGTTATATTTACTCCTAAGGACTATAATCTTAATTTTCTGCCTAATAAATTTAGTGGGCCTGCCTATAAGATAAGGGCCCGGAATGAGGGCCAGGAGTAATCTTTAGAGAGTCCTAGACTCTCAATTTTTCCTGGGCTGTCTTAAGCCAGGTGTGATGAAGCTACGCTGGGATTCTGTTGACCTTGACTGCAGTGGAGATTGTCCTTTCCAGGTAGGAGTCAGTCCTTGGGTGGCAAATTTCTTTACCCAAACAGAGTCACCAGGGTGGAAGGGATGAACCAGACCAGAAGTTGGTACAGGCAGAATGTCTTAGATGGGCTTCTGGATTGCTTCCTGGGTAGACTGTAAAGCCTGTAAGAACTTGAATAAAGACTGGTTATGGATTTTAGCTTTTCTAGATTGGGTAGGTCAGGATCTGGAAGAGTCACTAGAATTGGTAGAGGCCCCACTGGTTTTAGGGCAGCCTCCTGGGCAGCTTCATCTGTGGCCCAGTTCCCTCTTGCTTCTGTGGAGAACCCTTATCTTGTTGTAAATGCATACCTGCTATCAGTATAAATTGTTATTGATTTTTCTTTTGTTTACCAGAGAGCCTGAAACTGGGTGACTCAAGTGCTTGACATCCAGTTCTCTAGTGTGTTCTGGAGTAAAACCTCGACCTCATGTGGGGCAGTTAGGATTAGTTACTGCCCTAGGGTTAACTTATTTGCTTTTTTAAATAAGCATAGCTGTGGCTGCTACTGCCCAGAGGCAAGTAGGTCACTCAAATGCAAAGGGGTCAAGTCTTTTGGACAAATAGGCTACCAGCCTTTTCTCGGGGCTGAGACTTTGGTGAGTACCTCTTTGGCTATGCCCCTTGTCTCACATACGCAGAGGTGGAAAGACTTAGTTACATCCTGTAGCACTAATTGGCCCATCGTCCCTGCTCTGCTCATGTCTGTCTAACTGCCTAATATATTACCTCAAGGATCCTGGCTCTAAATTCTTTCAGGGAAAATGGATGTTGAATCTCTTCTGTAGCTGCTTCATGCTGAGGAGGGACGGAGTTTTCTCTCAGAGCCAAGAGATCCTTGCTGTCTGTCACAGGGACGATGAGGCCTCATCCCAGAAGGAGGTGGGCTTGTAACCTGGCAGAGAAAAACTGTAACAAATGGTCCCGTGGAAGGTAAAGAAAACATTCAGTTTTAATGACCTCTATTGAAATAGAATTTTTCTCCTCAAAATTACCTCTATGCTTCTCAAAAGAGCCAGATAAAGACTAATTCACCTATTGTATTTAATTTGGCCTGATTGTTTGCATAAACACAACTAGAATGGTAACTGACTACCTTTGCTGGAATTTCATGATTGAATCTTAATGTGCCCCCTAGAGACAGGAAGCCAAGTCATCCAGCTGCCGTCAGGCCAGCCTGTAGTATCTGCTGAGTTAGGTGAATCCCTCACCTGCAGCAACTCCACCTGGGCCCACGCTCTAGGTTCTAAGGCCCATCTCAGTAGCCCTCCTACTCGTCACAGCCTAGAGTGTGTGGGGTTCCGCAGGGACACAGAGTCATCCTTATTGCTCCCCTTCTACTCTGACCAACCGCCAGTGATGGTAGGGCATGGGCCTGAATCTCCAGCACCAGCCATTTTCAGAGCTCCCAACCAGGATACCAGGCTTTTCCTTGGCACTCTTATTGGCTCCAAGTCTTCAGAGTTCAGGCAGGGCTCTTTAAAACATGACACTCCAGTCAAAGTTTCCAGTCAATAAAACCACTATTAGAAACCGGTCTTATTGAACTTATGCAAAGAATGTGTTGCCATGATTTATTAAGCATTGCCAAATTTCAGAGGAATTATATAAGGAGAAAAATATACTGACCTGCATTAAGATCTTCTGATTTTCCTTGTTAGTCCTTTCTATGGATTCTTCAGAGAAATATAACTGTCTTCAAATGACAAGGAGAAATTCAAAATGTGTCTATATTCAAGTAAACAATTATAGCTATCCTTGTCGTAGGGTTCCCCCTACTTGACTTGTCCTTAAAATTTCATATGGTCTCTGGGAGGGGTGACATGCCCTCTGAGAAAGGACTAAGAGAGCTTTATTGCTTTATAGGGTCTCATATGTCACAGGACCTCACGGGGTCTGTAAATCCTGTAACAAAGGGCTGGTACTCACAACTTCCCTCTGTTCCAAACAGGCCTTCCCCAGTTTCCTAAAGTTGAGGTTTGTGCCACCCCTGACATGGGCATGGTCACACAGGCCTGCAAGATAGTAACACTGGCATTGTGGCCATCTAAGGTAGCCAAATATTCTGCTACCATATATGACACATGGTAGGGCTATACAAATATCTTAGGGAGGCGACTAAGGTCTATTCTTGACCTTCCCACACAAAGTAAAATTGTCCTTGTCTTTCTGGAGTCATGTCCATGAAGTCGCAGGTATCATCTAAGTCTATTATACACTTTTCTGCAGGCCACTGTCAGGGCTGTGCATGGTGGCCAGGTCTTTCTAGCCACAAGCACAGCCTGTCTAATTTCCCTAAATTTTATTCTGGCATGGGAGAAAGTTGTTTTGCTGTAAACAGGCAGCTTAACCCCTACGTATCTGGGCTTGGACATCTGCCTAGAAAGCCGTAATTTATAAGTTTTAACATGTGGCCTTAGGTCCTTCTAACCCAACAGGGTCTCTGCCATCCCTCAGTCAGACTCCTCCTCTCTTGGAGAATCTCAAAGTCCTGAAGGCTCCCCAGTCCAGGGAGAGTGCCTTTCCTTTGCTCTTTGACTTTTAAGCTGCCAGTCCAAAACAGCCGGAGTTGCAATTAGAAACAGCTTTGTATATTGCAAAGCGCTTCTGTGGCAGTGGCTTGGGTATTAGGCCCCTAGTCTTCCCGCCAGTCCCCTTTGTGGCAGAGCAGCCACCAGGCCTCTCCCAAGGGAGTGCACTGGAAAGGGATCTCAGCCCCTCCTCTTCCAGCAGCAACAGGTACTGAACCCTTTCAGTACATTTGCAAACAGGGAGCTTTCACTAGCTCTATCTGCTGCTTTTACAGATCCCGGGCCTGCTGCTCTATTCCTGGGGCTGCAGGAAGGCCAGTAGCAGTCACTAGCTTCTGGTTTAACTGCTGCAGCCAGCAAGCCAAAGGCCTAAGTCTTGTATTGCTTGTTGTAAAACACTCATTACTCACTGGGCAGCAGCGGGGAAGCTCTAGTGTCAGGTACATGTCTGCTGCCCCCGCTTTTCTCACTGCTGTGGCTTCTTCCAGGGCCACTCAGGCATCCAGCCCCCCACACCCCCTTCTTTCATCTGGCTCTTGGGGGATGAGTCTGCCTAGCAACCAGTTTTAAATCACCAGGGCAGCTAGATTAATTATGCTTGCAGAAAACTTGCGACCTTAAATCTAGTGAAGTTCTGATAAGACACCTGGGCCATACCCCTACGCCAGCAGAGTGGTCTGCAGCCAGTAAAATCAACAAAAACCTATCTCTCCCTGCTTCATAATTATCTGCTGACAACCCCCCGCTCCCCTGTCCTGTCCCCCAGTCCAGTTGCTTGTCTCTCTTCCCGATTGTGAGTCAGAGGAAGACAATTCCTACAGAGGGGAGAAATAGAAACAGTGGGAGTTTCAGAGAAAACTACAGACTACTGCTGTAGCAATCCTCCCTTTCGAAGACTGAGGTCCGACCTGTGGAGAAAAATGACTCTTAGTCAGCCTGGAAAGATAGGGAGGAGGAAGATAAGGGTGTGTAGGGAGATTTCTTGCGAACTGAAAGTCTGGATGACCTCCTGAAAGAAAAGAACTTTAATCCAGTTACAGATGCTATTAGAATTGGGGGTCCATAGATAGTTAATAACTTCAGCCTTAGTTCCACCACAGGTGGCTCACGTTGGATTATGATGTCACAGGCAGGGACAGGGCCTATAAATCTCTCCGCCCTGCGGAGCTGTAAGCCCTGCCTCTTGAAGTCTCCAACCACCAAAAGAGATAAGAAAGCCATAAATAAAGTTCTTTGTTCTTTGAAATGTCACAAATTATACCTTTAAATTAACCCTAGGACTTTAAATTTCAATTTAATACAGCAAATTCACAAATCAGAGCTAACTGAAACCCTTACTTATATAAAATTAGAGAGAAATTTTTATTAGCTAAATGGGCTGATTCCCTCCCACTGTGATAGAGAGCAAACATCTCTGAGAAAAATAACTCAGCAGCACTGCTTAAGACGTTTGCAGACTATCACAGGTTCAGCTTTAATAAATAAAACATTTTAGCCAGATGAGTCAACAGAAATGCAGAATAAATCAAAGTAGCTTTCGCTTCACACAGACCAGTTAATGAGCAGATAATTATGTCAAGACAGACAAACATCCATACTCACACTCTCTCCGTAGACTAGCCCAAACTGGAGCTGAGCAGATAAACGAAACAATGCCCAACTCCCCAGACGGGCATGGGGCACTCCCGGCACCCACGCCCCAGAACAGAATTCTCAACCAACATCTTGGTGAGAACCTACCGGACGAGTTAAAACTGCGTCTAGTCCCCCTTCTCGGTAGCAAATTGGCTAGTCCCACGCAAACAAACAGCAGAGTGAACTCATAATTCCTTCACTCACCTCCAGAGTCCCACATTTATATACTAGCTAGTCCCAGTTTTTTTTACTTCTACCAGATATTTACCCAGAGTTTAAACAGCCACCTGATTCCTGACTCCTGATTAATTTGCCTGAGGAAGCCGTATGGCTTCCAGGGAGGTGATCAAGCTCCCCCTTCCACTCACTTGGAGTGGGCTGAACTGATGGGGCCCCTACCTTACAGATTCTGTAGACAGGTCCAGAAGTGTCCGTCCACTCTCTCCAGATGCCGGCCAGGTCCTGGGCTAAGGTCTGGGAGTGCCCGAAGACCCCCGGTTCAATTCTGCTAAGTCAGCAGAGCGGCACCTCCCGGAGGCCTATCCGGCCCCCCGGGCCCCAAACCTGACCCATTCACCGGAGGCCAAAAAGGCCAAGAACAGTTGTTCCTCGGATCAGGGAACCAATAATGTTACAGAAAACTGAAGAAGAACAAAGCAATACTTAGAGAGATGGAGTTACATTTATTACGCGCGGGTCCAGAGGAAAATGTCTCTCAAATTCTGGGCCCCAACATGCAGGAACCTTCCCTATTTATATGTTTCCACCTTCTTTGTTTCCCAAATATGGGGTGTTTCCGACCCCTTTTACAAGTTCTTAAAGAGCCCGTATGTGCTGGGGCCTTGAGACCTCAACCAGAGGCCTGGCCTGGCGCCAGCACTGATAACCTTGTCTGGGGAAGGTTTAATGGCCTCTCCGAAGTGGGAGTATCCTTAGCAAGCAAGAATTTACAGAAGCCAAAATAGCAGGGCTAAAATTTCAAACAGCAGTATTTATATAAGATGGATGCTTCACAATCAGTTTCCCTCTTTCCTGCCTTTCCACTTAAGATGCTCCTGTCTGCTCTCATAGAAGCCTCTTGAATAGTATGTACCCTAATCGTAGTAGTCTTTGCTTCTCTCAATTTTCTGTAAATTCCTTGGTGGATTTTTTTTTTTTTAAGAATTTTAATTTTTTGAAGATTTCTGTTAAGTGTAAGTAAATGCTCTATAGACACTTGCCTGCATTGAAATGAGTGACATAACATAAAATAAAAACCAGAGAGATCACTTTTAGGGGCATAAACCTTTGTTTGGGTGAGTTACTATATTTTTCTATGTAAATGCTTGATCTAGTCATTTAATCATGCATCCATTCAGTGAATGGCATTACCGAAAACTGCTTGGCTTCCCCTGGAGAGCAAGGCTTTACTTGACTAATATCTGTCCTAATAGATCCATTGGCTTGGTATGGACCAGCCTTATCATCAGCTTTGCAGAGGGATAGTTCAGGTGTCAGATTCTAATAAGTAAAACTCTGAACAAATAAATATTTGACTATGTCATTTGTATATTTTCATTTATATAGCACCCAATAAATTTTCTTACCTTCACCATAAAACTCCAGATGTTTCCTTCAAGCGTGATCTTCTTTAGTCTGCCCTGCCTGTAATGACATCCTCCTTCTCATCTCTGAAGTCTGAAACCTTGAGATAATCTGACATCTTAATCTCCTTGTTTTCTCACTTCCAGCCCAAGGATGGTACCCCTGCCGCACGTCCCACATTGCTCTTTCTCCCTGTCTCCCCTCTCTCTTCTCCAACCCTCTCCACCTGGATGGCAGGAACCTTCACCAAGCATACAGCACTAACTCTTCTTCACAGTGCCAGGCCCAGCCCGAGGGCTGACACACTGTTGGAGAGATAAACTGCCTTCAGTGGCTCCGCACAGCATATGCAACAATGTCTGGATTTCTTAGCAAGACGTTAATGATCCTACATAGTTACATTCTCATAGCTTCTCCCCAACTGTGCCATTTCACGCACTGGAGTAACCCATGTCAGCTATCTCTGCTTCTCAAATGACATCTACCCTTCAAGGTTCAACATAAAAGTTACCCTTTCCATGCTTCCAGGTGGATGGATGTATTTTCCCTCTCCATGATACTCTGGTGGATTTTAATTTATAATTTACTTCTCTCCTAAAACCTGCTACATCAATTTTGATTTACAATTTTTTACATTTGAAAACATGCCTAAGTAATGCCTTCCATGCCATAGGGGTTCTCCTTGGTGGCAGGAAGGTACATTATACTTGGTTCCACATCCTCCAGAGCACCTTGCAACCTCATCTCCCTTTAGAAATGTTTATTGAATATAATTAGAGCTTCATAGTAACTGAGAAAACTTGATTTTCTCTTATTGGTAGTGAGGGCTAGTGGCTGTGAGGTGGGACTCTCAAAGATGAACAAAACACAGTCCTCTCTACCAAGAATGACTCTGACTGAAAACTAAGACAATCAGGAAATCTTGTAGGATTGTTAAATAAAAATCATCTGTGACTCCAGACAAGTCGTTTAACTTCCTTGTGTTAGATAACTTACTTGTCAAACATTCCATCTTGAAAAAATTTCTAAGGAAAATAAAAATTTTAAAACACTCAAAATCCATCAAGATCTTTTAAATTTTATAGGAAAAGCCATGGCATAAATAATTGGAATGGTTAACTAGCAAAAGCCCCAGGCCCGGATCATCCAGGGAGAAGGTCTGATCATGAAGGCAAGTCTTCAGGTAGCCATCAGTCTGGGAGTCATTTGCTTCCTGTCAAATCCCGGTGGCTTATGTAACTGCCTTAGCACAGCACAGAGATAAGACCATCCGGACGCCGCCGGCAGCAGATCACTTTGCAGACACATTGTGAGAGCATGGTGTACGTTTGTCTCGGGAGCCAATTAGGAACAGTAATAACCCAAGTAATAAAATAACAATGCTGTAGTTTAACAATGGAATTTGGAGCAATTGCTCAATTTTTGTAATAATATGAAAACAGGGTATAGGTGGAGCTACCAGCAGCGTAGGTCCCAGGCAGGGATGGACAAATTAAAGTGTCTGTATGGGACTAGCATGGAGTGGTCGCCCTCAATAACATCGGACTACAGGATTTGATTTTTTAAAAATTCCTTATTGTATGCAGGGCCGTCTGGTAACCTACTTACCATTTGTTTAAATATGTATAGTGAACTTGAGTTCACTTTATAAGCTTTGGTTCAGTCATTTCCAGGTAACACTTCTGCATTGTTTGTAAAATACTGATTTAAAACCATTTTCCTTCAGGTGGTGAAGGGAATGGATCTAATAAATCAACAAGAGCAGGAGAGAGGGGAGGAGGATGAAGAATATTTCCTGTACACCACTCTTATGCTTATTTCATATGAAAAAAATGGGGCTCAGGGACGTTAAGGTACTTTCCAGCAGATGTAGATTATACTCTAGTAAAGCCTGAGTGGCTTAATTCAAGTGCCAGTGCTCTCTGCATCTCATCCTGCCCACTTCCCAAGGTTCTGGGACCCAGAGTAAGCAGACAATGAATGGTGTCTAATTATGGCCTATGCTTATCTTGTAACACATTCAGTAGCCAAGTAACTTCAGATCCAGGTGCCCACCCACTAGCAAGGTCAGGACTGTGTCTGCAGATGAGGTCAGAAGAAGCTGACTAGTCTTGGGCAGAAGCAGGGAAGGAGTAGACAGCATACAGACTGCCAAGTAACAGCCACCCACACTCCTTCAACCTTCTGATGCTATTGCCCTCAGCTTCATGGCCTTTATGGGGGTGGAAGCCTGCTTTCCACATGCTCCCCACAGAAACTTCTAAGCCTGATGCCTTGGAGCTCTCTGTCTTTAAGTGCTATTTAGGTTACTAGGATATTAGTTATTTCTCTATCTTGAGAATCCATTCAACAAATATTAACTGTATGCCTATCATGTGTCAGGAGCCAGGGATTCCAGATGAATATAAAACAGTCCCTTCCTTCAAGGAATTCCCGTCTGGAGGGTACAGTGAAATAACTGTGGTAGGAAAGGTGGCTGAAGGAGTGCAAGGAGAGCACAGTGGTGGGCAAGAACTGCTGGAAGACTCCAGAGGGGTGACATTGAGCTGCATGAGAAAGGGGAACCTCCCAGGTGGAGGGCCGGGTATTCAGACAGAAAATGCCCAGGCACATGAGGAGAATATGAGTGGGGCCAGATGCTTTAGGAAAACTGGTTGGAGCCAAATAATAATGAAGGGTTTTATTTGACTTGCCTTGAGGATGGTGAGAGCCTCTGAAGGTTTTTGAGCAGCAGAGAGGTGCAAGCAGATCTGTTTTAAAGTCACCCATAAAGTAGTGTGAAGACCATCTTAAGGGGAATGAAGCCAAGGGATACATGTTAGAAACACTGCCACAACACAGAAGGTGATGACAGTGACCTCAGCTTGGGTGGAGGCAATGAGAAAGGGGCCGGGGTTGGGGGTAGGGGAACAGACTTGAGAGAAGTGCTGGCTGTCATGTCAGAACAGGGCGCTGCAGAGACTCACCACCATCCTGGGTCACTGGAGATACAGCTTTTCCTTGAAAACATCACTCAGTCTGAGTCACATGGGTGGGTATCGTAATCTCTCTATGCCTTATCTGTAAAATGGGCATAATACCATGTATTCAGCATGTGTTATGAATGTTAAATATAGCAAGTACAGCATACTGCAAATAGTGAATGCTCAATATATAATGTTTTCACCTTCCCATCATTTCCCTCACTTGAAAATAAGTTTAATACCAATATGCTGGCCGGCTCTCATGAGATAATTGGGTTCGGATTTCAATTTAAGATAGTTTCTTACTTTTCTGGGGAAGTTTTTATTCTTGTGAGATATGTGTATTTATTTTACTCTAGTGTCAACATGAAATAGACACTATCCTTCTAAAGAAGCTATAGTTAGTGAAGCTTGTTTATAAAGATTTATGTATGAAGCTAAATTAATTCTTGAGAATAGTATTTGTAGTCATTATTTTACTTCATTCTAAGAACAAGTCCAAAGGAACATGTCAAAAATGATGACAATTATTATGCTTTTATAATTTGATTTCTTACATATTCTAATTATATTCTTTCAATTAGCAAACACCTTTGTTCTTCAGCTTCCCCATAGTGAGATGGAACTCACTTCCTCATACAAAACAGTGTGTAATTTTTATGTAAGATGACATGCTATTAAGTAAAGAGGATGACAATTGTTTTTCTACTAATAACTTAGTAATGATAGAACTTAGGCAAATCACTGAGAAAGCATCTATTTTATAAAGTGTGTTGAAAAGTCACTGTTCATCACTATCAGATTTATCTGATTCAAAGTAAAGATAACTACTTACATTTCAACTTTGGGAATTTATCTAAGACTAAAGGCCCGTGCATGAATTTCGGTGCACTAAAGGCCCAGTGGGGTCCCTTGGCCTGGCCTGTGGGATCCAGCTTAAACTGGCTATCTGACATCCCCAGGGGGGTTCTGGATTGTGAAAGGGCACAGGTGCACAATTGGGGCTGGGGAGGGACGTGGGAGGTTGGTCAGCCGGAGAGGGATCCCAGGAAGGCTCCAGGGCATGTCTGGCCCATCTCGCTCAGTCCCAATTGGCTGGACCCCAGCAGCAAGCTAACCTACGGGTTGGAGCATCTGCCCCCTGGTGGTCAGTGCACATCACAGCAACTGGTCAACTGGTCAACCGACCCTGGTGGTCAGTGCATGTCATAGTGAGCAGTTGAGCAGCCTTAGCATATCATTAGCATATTATGCTTTGAATGGTTGAACGGCCTACCAGACGACTGGACACTTAGCATATTAGGCTTTTATTATATAGGATTTTGATCAGGCAAGGGTAAAGAAACAAAAATGGTACATTAAAAGACGTTTTAAATTACAGTTGGGAAGATCTGTATGCTTGACAGCTTGTTCAGTTATAACACCAGACAGCACACATTCAGCTCAATGGTGAGCCCAGGACCATGTGCTTCACACACATCATTTCATGGAACACAAATGACCGACTGCCTTGCATCATCAGAATTCTCTTTAGCATGATGCCATATCACCACCTCCCTTGTCCCCAAATTTAATTTTACTACTTCACCATGATACCAGTTCATGGGATAAGGAATTATATACCAGGTTGAAAAAATATTTACAGGAAAGGGAAAAAAATGAGTAATGAAGTCTTGAAAAGTTAGAGGTACTGTGGACGAAAGGGGCCACATGCTAACCTGACAAGTTCAGGGGAGGCCTGCATGGCAGTCTTGCAAATTCAGAGACCTAAAGCATCCACAAAGGATGGTCTGAAATTAAACTTTAACTAAAAGCAGTTATGGTGGATGGTTATATCCTAGGCTGGTATCTTCACTGACAAGGTCAACCTTTACCTTAACTGAGCCTATCTGTCTTTTTGCATCTATGATAACATACCCTTTGAAATGTCTGGGTAACTTGTAACTTCCCTTTTTCTGGACCCCTTGGGGCACAACCTAATGTGGTGGGCACCAGGACAGATACCATAAATTTCTTCATTATCATGTTAATTGTTCCTGCACCCACCTAAATATGTGTTTATCATTTTACTTTTTATCCAATCCCAGGGGTCCCCCACCACCACCGCTTTGCTTTACCCTACTTCCTTAATCTATTACCCATGGATTTCAGGTAACCCACCTACTTCCCTTTCCTTCGATTGCAATGTATAAATACAGATGTAACCTGCCATTCTCTGGAGCATTATCTCAATTCCTCGAGGTTCTGCTTCCCAGCATATGTCAACAGTTTGGCTCAAATAAACTCACAAAAATTCTTTACAGTTTTCAATGTTTTTTTACGTTAACAGTACCTAGTCTTTGCGATGAGAGAGCTGGTGGTGGGGGGTGGGGGGCGGAAGGCTGTGATGAAGAATGAAGAGGCAAATGCGACAGTGCATAAACAATTGGTGAATCTGGTAGAAGGTATATAGGTGCTCATTGCACTGTTCCTCCAACTTCTTTTTACATTTGAAAAATTTCAATGTAAAAAATTAGGGGAAACCCCCTCAAACTAAAAAATATATACTAGTATGTACGTGATGATGAACTATTTTTTTAATTCTCACCCAAGAATATGTTTGTATTAAGATTGATTTTAGCGGGAGAGGGTGAGGGAGAGGGGGAGAGAAAGAGGAAAAAAACACATCAATGTGAGAGAGAAACATCAATTGGCTGCCTCCAGTACTCACCTCAACTGGGGATCGAACCTGAAACCTGGGTATGTGCCCTGATTAGGAATCGAACCTCAATTCTTTGGTTTATGGGATGATGCCCAACCAATTGAGCCTCACTGGCCAGGGCGATGAAGAACTTTTTAAGATTTACTAATAGTTGAAGTACTAATAGAATTTGTCTATGAATACATTAAAAGTCCATAAATAAAGCAAAGTTGACTCCTCCAAAAATTTTTTCTCTTTGTTAATATCATTATGTTAACTTTGTTATGTTAACTTAGTTTCTATTGTTTTTAATGAGTAACAGATTTTATTTTATAGTACAGTTTTAGATTTACAGAAAAATTGAGCAGATAATACATAGGGTGCCATATACTCCTCCTACTCCCACCCCTCCTACAGGTTTTATTATTAAGATCTTACATTATTGTAGTTACAATTAATAAACTAATATTGAACATTTTCATTAACTAAAGTACACAGTTTACATTAGGGTTCATTTTTGTGTTTTATGCATTATGGATTTTAAAAAATATATAATGACACATGTCCACCATTAATTACAATATCATACAAAATATTTTCACTGCCCTAAAAATCCTCTGTGCTCTCTCTAGTCACATCTCCCTCCCCTAACACCTGAGGTTTTTAAATTTCTCAACACTTTGCCTTTTCCAGAATGCCATTTAGTTGGAATCATACAGTATGAAGCCTTTTCCAACTGGATTTTCTCACTTAGCATTATGTTGATTTCAAGTTTCTCCATGTCTTTTCATGGTTTGATAGCTCATTCTTTTTATCATTGAATAAAATCTCATTATCTGGATATACCACAGTTTGTTTATCCATTAACCTACTAAAGGACATTTTTGTTGCTTCCGGTGTTTGATTATTATAAATAAACATTTGGGTGCAGGTTTTTGTGTGGACATAAGTTTTCACCTCATTTTGGTAAATACCAAGGAGTGTGATGGCTAGATCATATGGTAAAACTATGCTTAGTTTTGTGAAAAACTGCCCCTTGATTTTCCAAAGTGGCTGTACCATTTTGCATTCCCACTAGCACTGAATGAGCATTTGCTCCACATCCTTGCCAGCATTTGGTATTTTATTTTTTGGATTTTAGCCATTCTACCAGGTAAAAGGTATGTTGTGATATTTCATTAATGTTTTAATTTTCAATTCTCTGAAGTATAATGTTGAGCATATGCTTATTTTCCATCTGCATATTGCCATCTCTACTTTAGCAAGGTGTCTATTCAGATCTTTTGCTCATTTAAAACTGGGCTGTTTGTTTTCTTATTGAGATTTGAATGCCTTTTTGCAAAATATGGTTCATATCATGAATAGTGGGATTCATGTATTCATTTATTCAGCAACTTTGGCAGAAACTGCATCCCATCCTCCCTTACTGACAGAACCCAGACATTGTTGCACACTAGGTCCACAGCTTAAACTATTTAGTATTTCAGGTTCTCCTGCATTTAGGGGTAGTCAGTATGATAGGGCCTACCCAAAAAAAAGCAAGCAGAAGATGCTGGTTGGGGATTCCTGGAAAGATTGTAAAGGGGAAGACTCAGTTGGCATGTACCTCTTTGATCTTTTGCCCTTTACCCATCCCCGACCATTTTCCACAATGTGACACAATTCCCAGAAGGGGAGCAGTCATCTTGTGAGGAGAAAGACAAAGTCACAGGTCAAGGATAGTAGAGCCAAAGAGTAGGAGCCCGAGATACATTGACAGCAGGGAGATATTGCAGAAGCCCCAGGGCTGTGTCCAGATTTCTTGTTTTGTGATAAGAAACACACTTTCTTTGGTAAACATTTCAGTCCGGTTTCTGTTACAATCAATTCACTCCCTGATTTGGCAACATTTTCAAGCACTAGCCCCTAACAAGACTACTCTGAGTAACTTAAGACTGGTTCACATAAGCCCTGTATTTGAAAAATTTTATATTATGGACATAGAAGGATAGAATTATATTTACTACCTGTTCAGCACTGTACCAGGCATTATGGAGGGGGAGGAAACAGGAATATAAAATAAGGACCTTACCTTCATGGAACTTACCATCTAATTAGAGATAAGACTGATCTATATGGAACAGTTCAGGACAGTACGATTAAGGGCCAATAGTGGGTGAACTAAATGTAGCAGCAGTTCATATAAGGCAGGGTCACTGAAGCAGGGAGGAGGAAGGGAAATGTGATTATCAACCCTGAAAACACACTCTGGTATCCTAATACCTTCATATTTTTGAGCTCTAAATCAATGACCTAAATATAGACATGGAAGCTATTCCCTTGGCTAAGTGAAGACAAAATGAAGGAAAGTAATTTCAATTTTAATGCCACTTCAGCAGAAATATATCATTTTAGTGTCAATATTTCAAATACAGAGCACTATAATAATTCACTAAGATCCTGTTTATCTTATTAATTACTAATATATTTCATATTGACATGATATGGAAATGAAGTATATATCATCTTAAAACAGAACATGAGTAAATAAATTACACATAAAGAGGGGTGCATGGCCCTAGCTGGTGTGGCTCAATTGGTTAGGCATTGTCCCTTGTACTGAAAAGTTACTGGTTTGATTCCTGGTCAGACTACAAGCCTGGGATTGTGGGTTGGATCCTTGGTAGGGGGTGTGCTGAACACTGCCACTTTATGTTTCTGTCACATCACATCAATGTTTCTCTTTCCCTTTCCCTTCCTCTCTCTCTCTCTAAAAAAAAAAAAAAAAAAAAAAAAAAAGATAAAAGAGGGGTGCATGATTTTTCTTCTGTGTTCTGATGCTGCCAACTTTGCTAAAATTGTTATAAACTGCTATTCTTTTTTTTTAAATGTATTTTTATTGATTTCAGAGAGGGAGAGGGAGAGAGGTAGAAACATTAATGATGAGAATCATTAATCGGCTGCCTCCTGCATGCCTCCTACTGGGGACCTGGGGACCTAGCACTGGGGATTGAGCCCGCAACCTGGGCATGTGCGCTGACCAGAATCAAAAGTGACCTCCTGGTTCATAGGTCTATGCTCAACCACTGAGCAACACCAGCCAGGCTGCTGTTCTTTTTCCTCGCTGGTAGTTGCTGCCTGTTACTAACTAGAAGAGACGAAGACAGTTATCACAGGTCTGTAAAGACAAGGGGAAAACACCCTCAATTAGTTTTTCTTGGGCTTTTTATTGGGACTGGAACTTCTTTTATACCTGTAAGTTTTTCAATGTAGTGATCTTATTCGTAAATCAAAAGAATAAAGGCATACAACGAAAACAAAGATAACATTTCTATTTGATGTCTTTAAACCCCTTTTCTTCAGGACCTGTTTTCTTTCCTTCCTTTTCCTTTCCTTTCCTCGTCCTTCTTTTCTTAAGTTTCCGTCTGAGTTATCAAATATCATCTGGCTATGTTCCATTGCCACGGATTTAGGTTGGTAGTTTCAGGGACATCCCATGTTTAATAGATATATTGTGAATTTTCTCACATCCCAGGTGAAGGGAGACTGGAGACAGTATGAATAAAAAGGAAAGAATCTGTAGCGGGAGATAAGAAGATTTTGTGGATAGAATGTTAATAGGCTTGAGAACCCATGACAGGGCTATAATGCTCTCAGGGTTACCTGACAACATGCAGGTTGAGAGAGCTGTTTCCAGGAGACTCCCAAAACCCAGGTAAGGTTAGGGTATGTATGGGTGGAAACTCAAAGGCACTGCAAGGGGGTGGTACGTTGTAAACAGAGGTGATATAATAGCCCCTACAATAAACTCGGCCCAAAGTAGACCTACCTCCCACTCTGGAAAGGGAATCGGCCAAAACCCCTTCCCGCGCCAGGGAGGAGGACGAAGGCAGAGCCACCTTCACCGCAACCCTCCGCCCCTCGGCGCCGAGGCTCCGCGCCCCTGCCGTCTCCCCATTGGCCGAGGGGCTCGCCAATCCTGGTGAAGCGGTCTGGTCAGCCGGCCTTGGTTGGCTGAGCCAGGGCTGAGCCCCCCTCCAGATCCGGCCGGGCCCCCCGCCGGGAGGGGGCGTGGCCGCGGCCGTGGCCGGGCCGGAGGCGGCGTCGCTGGCGCCGCTGCGTGCGGTGTAGTGCGGCACGGGGTCGCCGGACAGCCCCGGCGCGACGGGACCATGGAGCTCGGAGTGCAGCCCGGGCTCCGGCGGCGGCTCCGCGGACTGGTGAGTGCGAGCTGCGGCCGCCCGGGTTGCCCGGTCCTGGCCCCTTTCCCGCTCGGCTCCGAGCCGCGCTGCTGCCCCGGGGGATGGCGGGCGCGGGCCGGACGCCGCAGCCCCGCGGCCAAGTGAAGTTGCTGCATCGCGCCGGGCGCGCTCGGGCGGGCGGCGGGCCCACTGCGGGCCGCGGCGCAGCCCCGCGCCTTGCTCGGCAGCCCGGCTGCAGCCTTCTCACCGGCTTCTGCGCCGACCGCGGCTTCCTACTGTCGCGCCACGGCCCGGCGGCCGTTTTCACACGCGTCCCCCCGCCCCCCTGGCCCTCCGGCCCTGGCGTTGCCCGGTGCCCGCTACCCGGCTGCAGGTGGCGCCGGGGCCTCCGCTTACGCTCCACGCACGACGCCCGGCTGCCCGCATCTGGGACCTTCACATCCCTCCCAGTTCCGCGCACCCTCGCCGGCATCTGGCACAACCCCGGTTGCCTCCCGCCTCTGGGTCCGGTGCTCTCAATCCTCGCTGTCGCCCTCCCCGCGCCCGGTGCCCCCTTCTCCGGGGCTGCGGGCCCGCGAAGCTCCCGGCCTTGGCAACCAGGCTTGGCTTTCCGAACGCAGGGAAGGGGTCGGGCACCGGCGAGGGGCGCGCGGCGGGGCTAGGGAGAGGGCTGCGCTTCCCAGAGCTTCGCCTGCAGGGATGCTCCTCGGGAGACTTTGCTGCGCGGCGGCGGCGGCGGCGGCGGCGGCGGCAGCGGCGGCAGCGGGCTCTCAGCCTCCTCCGCGAGGCAGATTCAGCACACGGGCAACGGCGATTTCTTGGGCTGGCCTCCGCTAGTGCAGAGTGGAGAGCAGAGTTCTTAATTATTAAGAAACTAAGCTATGGGCGTGGGGATGAATAGGAGCATCTTATTTTCTTACAAGCCATTGGGCGGCATAGGGATTCTTTCTCACCTGGAGATTAATTAAAAAAAACCGCAGTTACTGCCAGAAATAATTTTTGAGTTTTTAGAAACAAAATTAAAAGCCAGTTTTGCTTTGAAGCTATCCCAATCAAATGCATAATGGGCTATGAAATTTTAATTTAAGATTGGGGTCCAAATTTTAAGGGGAAGGAGCTAGCCATTTGAAATATTTCATATCTTTACACTTAAGTTTGTCGAAAACTTAAAATGTCTGCTTCTTTATTAACGCTAAGTTCAAAGTGTTATAATTGACTTATTTTCCTATTGCCTCTAGGGCAAATTCTATTGAAAGTTGGTTGCTTCTTTTGTATATGCTTTACTCAGCTTTTCTAGTTGTGAAACAGTGTAGTGATTCTTCAAAGCTAGTTCTTTTATTTACTTGATAGGTTAAACAAAAGAAAGCTCCGTTTGACCTTTCCCATAGGCAGTTCTTATTGTGTCTGGTCTCCTTTCCAATAGTGTCTGTGTAGTACTCATTTTTTCTTCATTTTTAAAGACCTTAATTTATATTCATGAAAGTTGTGTCTTTTCAGATGTTGAAAGCTCATTAGAATGGAAAGTTTGATTGAGTATGTATTTACTGTCTGACCTGTATTCACTGTTCAACAGTGAAAAGAAACTTGTTCTAGAACTATATACATATAAAAATTGTTCTTTCACTTCCAGTTGCTAACATGAGTTGCTTTATAGCATTGTTTCATCTGTTTGTTTAAAATTTATGACCTAATAGCCAGTAATGTGCTACACTATTTTTTTTTTTAATCCTGAAAATAAAGTTGGAACACATTTTGCTAAGTGGTCATTGCCAGCACTGTAGCCTCCTCTCTGTATTCTTACTGTGTCTGTGTAGACATACTTTATACTTACCCTGGGAACCTGCATGTGGCAAATATCCTTCTGGTTATTGGGATGTTTTTATTAAAACAATTGCCATTGTAAGTATTGAGAGAATTTTCTATACTAGTGGGCCAGTACTAGTGGTCTTCTTTTAGAGTTCCAAGAACTGTCTTTGAAGAAGATTCACAGATTCCTCCCCCCACCCCGCCATCTGGTGTTATCATTCCTTATATTTTCTTGGGAGTGACTCCATCCATATGCCATGCAGACCTTTACTTAAATGCTCAGCTTCTCTTTCAATCTTTTTTTTCTAGGTACCCTGTATTCCTCTTTAAAGTCAAGTTTTCTTGGGACATGCTCTTGGGAATTTAGAACCAAATACATTCTTCAGGGCTGTTTATTTATTTATTTTACCCATTACTTAAACTTACGCTTGTGATATAGGAATATTATATACCAGTAATACATAAATAAGTAATGCATATTGTAAAATAAGTTTAATATCACTTGTGATACATGGACTAAAAAGTCTAAGTTCCCTTTTTCTCTTCTTATTGTTGCCCTAGTCTTGTTTCTTTCTCCAGAGATAGCCACACTTAATACAGTGGGTGTAGCCTTCTAGAATTTTTTTGATAACCATTTTTATTCAGAAGCTATTTAGTGATTTTCTGCCAAGTACCAGGCACTAGTTTAATATTGGGGTTGCTGAAGTAAGAGATGAGAGCTTTTAAGATGTTCATAGTCTGTGCAGTGCAGTGAGTGCTGCGATAGTCTGTAAGTGGTGAGGGACACGGGAGCATCACCTGAGTGACCTAATCCATTCATTTGCTTGCTTTGTTTATTCAGGAGACTCCGGAGTTTATCGTATATTCTGGGGATGCAGAGATAAACAAGGCAGATACCTCTGTCCACCCAGATGAGCTTTCTGTTCAGCTCTGTTCTTGGACAAGATTTAACCATTGACTACAAAGCAATGTATGCTAAGTGCTCTGAAAGGGGCCAGCCACAGGAGCTCGGAGGATGACTCCAGACCCAGCATAGGGACTATTCAGAGATTTGAAAAGCTTCCCAGAGAGGTCTGAGAAAAGGAATTGGTTAGAATCTGGGTAGAGAAGAGTGGACAAAGGCTTGTTCATGGTACATTGGAGCAACTGAAAACAAAGTTTAGTTTGGTGGCAAGGATGTGGAAGTGGCAGGAAGGAGACAGGAGAAGTAACTAATGGGAGCAGCAGCCATTTGTGGGGAAGGATGATTGCTTTAAGGTGCCTGTGGGACAAAGGGTTCAGTTGGCATCTGGACTGGGCAGACATTTGAGAGTTCTTAGCTAGCACCATAGTTCCTAAATTATTTTCCGAGGTGCTACAGTGAGCTCACAGGGATAATGCAGGATGTTAAATTGTTGAAGGAAACCCAGCACTGTGTAACATCTGTCCATCCCTGTGGGAGCTACTAGTTCAGAGTAGTTAGCAGTTTCTCCAATAGGTTGTACTATGTTCCTTTCGATGATGTTGTCTTTGTAAGCTGGGTTTTCAGAGGTTCCTGTTGCATGTGTGGGAATCAGTGTGGAACAGGAAATGAAGGCAGTGATATCCAGTCTGAGAAATTGTGAGGTGCTCAACACGTGTATATATACCATTAGTGAATACTTTATTAAACATGAAATGCTTATTTTTTCTTTCAATTAAAGTGTCCTTTTTTCCAAACGGGTATTAACTTGTTAAGATATAAATGCTTACGCTATTTGAACTTATATAATGTTTCCATTACTCAGTAGCCATCTCTTTTGCCCTGGAACACTAATGGTGTTCTGGTGTCTAGAACCTCTGTCTTTGTTTGTTAATGGAGGCTGTTGGGGGAGAGGAGGTTATTCAAGAAGCATGGAGAGTGAGAAAAGGAGTGATGTAGAATGTGATCTGAGGAGCTCTTGTGTGAAAGATAGGTAGGACAATAGGTTCCCAAATTGAGGCTAAGAAGGATGGAGCCATATAAATGGTGTCTTGGAAGCCATGGTCCAGGAGAACCTCAGTAAGGAGGGATATTAACAGTCAGGAGGTCATTAGTAATATAGATGATGGCAATGGCAGCAGTGATGGGTACTAGAGCGAGACGTCCAGTTTGTAAGAGCGTTTAATAGTGAAGTGGGGCCAGTGCGTGTGAACAACTCAAGAAGTGTGGTGGTGGTGGTGCTGTAGGAAGTTGGGTAAAGGGGAACTTTTTATTTTTATTTTTTAAGTGGAGGGATTTGGGCATATTAAAGAATCCAAAGGGAGAGGATGTTCTATCCAGTGGATTAGTGGTTTCAAAGTTTCCATTGGGGTTAGTCCTAGAATATAATTACTGATTTTGGCAAGAAGTGTCTCAGGGGAGCCTTATGGCTGCGAATTAAAGAGTGAATGGTGCTCATCTGTAATACTTTCAACAATAAAGATAAATTTTTAAAAAAGTGAATGGTTGCAGGAGAGAGAGAGAGAGAGAGAGAGAGTGTGTGTGTGTGTGTAGCCAGCCAGGCAGTTTTTTCTAAAACTTGTTAATTTCTTTTATAATGACTTTATTTTCTTATTAAAAGTTAGTTTTAAAGATGCTTATTTCCTTCCTTTTTCAGGGCAGGCATGCTTTTCTTGGTACTCGTGGTCCTTCTGAGAGTAGGGTCCTCTGGACATGGCCTTGCCTTTTTTTAGGTCCTGGTGTCCTCTGGAGGTAGTATCTGTCTGTGACTCCTTGCTGGCTGTCCTGTTCTTTGTTCTGTTCTCACCTTAGGCCAGTTTTGTTCGTTTGTTTTTGGTTTTACTCTTACTCTCTGGAGCCAGCCCTGTTCTGTTTCTTCTTCCCTGGACCTGTGTCTCTTCTCTTTGAGGTGAGCTCTTTTGTTCACTTTTTTTTTCTTTAAATTTTAAACATTCCAAATATCCAGGGCATTTTCTCATGTTATAGGCCTTGACTCTCAGCTCAGCATCTGGGATCATTTCTCAACTTTTTACTTGTGAAATTTTTCCTTGGGCCTGTTCTTAGGGTGCCCTGTGATTTCTTGGAACAATGGTCTTGAAATTGATCTAAAGATATCTTTTGTTGTTAATGTATTCTTGAACTTTTTCAGTGTTTTATGTATTTTAACTTTTTTTCTTTCTTTTAGTTTTTACTTTATGTTTCTGTTTAGTCGGTCTTGAGTACTTCCTTTTTCTGCAATTGACAGCCATGTTGAATTTTTAAACGTTGTGCTTGGTGCACGTTGGAGATTTTACTGCCATGCTGCAGCAGTGCCGTTTTAGTTCTGCTCACAGCATCCTCTCATTGAGTGCTGTTATCCACTTTGTGCACATGAACTGTTCAGTGAAATTATATTGTAATATAAAATATGGGTGCGATTGACTGTGAACTAGAATCCATGTGGCCATATTTTATCAGTTAAATGGATGAAATGGTATGTGCTTTGCACGTAGTCGATCCTCAACAAATATTTTTTCATTGAATATGTTATATATGTGTTGATTCATGAACATATAATAAGTTCACCACTATCACTACTATATAATTTAGGAAGTGGTCTGAGTCATTTTGCCCTACTAATATCAGTTATTTTTTTCAGCTGTCCAAATATGTATGTGACACATTTGTTTTTGTTTTTTGACTGTTTTATTATGTAATCCTGTGTTAGGGTATTACCTCGGCAGGTTTCAGTTCTGAATTGGCTTTGTAACTCTTTGCTGGGCCATATTCTTTCCTCAGTTTAGAATTAATGCTTATGGAGAGACTCATGGATTTAAATTGCTCCTTGTGATACATGGAATAAACAGTGTCTAAACACAAGGAGAAAAGTATCTAGTCCAATTTGATGAATGACATTAACCAGAGAAAGAGCAACTTATACTTATGTTGTCCATTCTGAGAGAGGCTGTTACATAGCTGAGAGTGAGGAGGAATATACTTTGTATTCTTCAAAAGTAAGATCTTAATTTATTTAGGGGAATTGTAATACATTTCATTCTGTAATCAACCCTGTAGAATTTAAAGTATATCTTGGTTCTTGGTTTTCCATAGTATTTGTGTCCCCCACCCCCCCCCCCTTTTTTACATCTTTTATAATTATCCCGTTTTTTTTATTTAAAAATCAGAAATACACAGAAATGCTCAAATTTCCCAATCACCTCTTCAGATTTTAATTGTACACTTGCAAACACCATTGTTCCCAAAGCTGTTACTAAAATGTGAATCATTCTTTGAGATTTCCCAGGGAGGAAGATTATTAAGATGTATTCCTTTTCAAAAGTTGGCATTATAATTTTGAATGGTTACAAGGCTTATCAGTGATAATGAAGTTTGTACCTGAGCCTGAGCCATAATTAAATTTTTCATAGCTTCTGTGCTGTTTGTTCATTGTGTTACATAGGCTAATTAAACACGTCTTCCATTTCTGACATGGCCAGTTCCCTCTATACTTAACTATTTTTAAAAAATTATGGAAACAACAAAACCTCAGGACATGATTTGAAAAAATTGTATAGGGATTAGACATTAGAGGGTTTAGAAAAGAAAATTTCTTTTAAGCTATATTTATGGTTACATAGTCTTGCTAGACAGGAATTTAGAAATTGGTGGTTTCATTTCTTAGACTACTTGGTTTCTAATGATTATTATATTTCATTGAGATGAAATATATTGCCATCCATTTTAACATTTATTCAGATTGGTTCTTTCTCTTTTGGACACCAATATAACTTAGATCAACTGTGTATCAGTGACAATTACAAATAGTTTTGCTTAGATGGAATATGTACTTTCTCTCCAAATTTTTATTGTTCCAGTTGCTTATGATTTTATTGAACACAAACAGTGAAGGCTTATCTCTCTCATCCTTCATTAAATAAAGATTTGAATTAGTTTATGGAAATGCTCATAATAATAAAGCTGAATATAAACAATGAGAATCAAAATCATATGGGGATCAGGAATTAAAAGAATAAAACTTATACTTTCAATGACACTGAAGCCTGTGAGGTCAGTGTTTTACATGTAGTGGGCTAACTTTATTAAATTAAAGATTCTAGTGACTTAGTACAAGAAACATCTATTTCCCACCCACATTGAAGTTCAGTGTTGGGGTTCTGGTGGGGTGATCTTCCACAGGGCCCTTCAGGTAGTCAGGCTAACCTTGTGAATCAACCTCCTATAGGAAGGGGGAACCTGCCCAGGTGACCTGGTGGGTAGGGAAAGAGAGCAAAGTCCTAATTTTCATCCGAGGATATTTTTCCATTGATTTTTTAGAGAGAGTGGAAAGGAGGGGGAGAGATACACAGAGAGAAACATAATGTGAAAGAAACACATTGATTGTTGCCTCCCACACACACCCTGATTGGGGCTGGGATCGGGCCTGCAACCTAGGCATGTGCCCTTGACTAGAATCGAACCAGGGATCCTTCAGTCTGTGGGTTGATGCTCTATCCACTGAGCCAAACTGGCCAGGGCCTGTGAGAGGTTCTATGGGCCCCTGGCTGTACTCAGACATGGTCTCACTTAACTTATTTTAGGCTAAAAAATGTGGTCCAGCTGTGAACCCCGGAGAAGAGAGCATATGGATAACAGGTACATAACCAGTCTGCCACAGGCTGATAGGAACTTGGCCCAATGTCCCGATGGCCAAACTGAAAGGGACTCTGCATTGTCGTTTTCACCATCCATAACAAACACACTAGTTTCTCTTCCTTAACATGTTCTATGACTTCACATTTGGGGCTTCTATTGGGTTACATTGAAAACTGTAGTGGGTGACGTGCTCAGTGACATTATTACAACACCTAGAACATGGTCCTAATGAGACTGATTATTGTAATGTCCTGATATTAAGTTAAATACATCTTAAAAATTATCTGCAGAGGGTCAAACTAGCACTGTTTATGTACTTTCTTGTGACAAGAATTGCATATCCTTCAGTCATTCAGGAATATAATTAATATCAAATGGATATTTTGGTAAGAGATGTATAAAAGCTAACTAGTTTGAATTACTTTTTTTTGATGAACTTGGAGTGCTGGTATTTTATGTTGCCAGTTAGCTGTAGCTTTGAGACTAGGAACAGAGATGTGATTGATTCAGTTAATGTACTGTGTGCCAAGCTTGTTCTAAAACAAGGGCTGGTGAACTTCTAGAACAAGGCCTGTGGCCACATCTTGACTTTTGCATGATTTTATAAAGAAAATTGTGTTGGAACACAGAAAGCCCATTCATTCATATATTGTCTGTTGCTGCCTTCCTAAATACAAGGCATCGTTGAGTAGAGTTCAATGGTTGGGTCAGGGACTGTCTAATCTGCAAAGTATAAAATAGTTATTTGACCCTTCACAGCAAAAAATCCTGACCTGTGTTCTAGAGGGTGAATTTTAGCCTTTTTTTATGGAGATCACATTCTAGTGAGGGAGAAAGATGATAAACAACATTAATATATGTCATATGTCGTAATGGCTGTAAAGAAAATAGAGCAAGCAAGGGAAGAGAGTGCCAGGGACTGCTATTTTTGACAGTGTGGGCAGGGAAGGCATTTCTGGGGTGACATTTGAGTAGCGGTGTGAGTAAAGGTGAAGGAGAGCCAGTCAGGCAAATATTTTGGGAAAGAGCCTTTATGGGGGAAGGAACAGCAAGTGCAAAGGCCTTTGGGGTATAAGGAGGACAGTCTGAGTGAGAGAGTGTGTGTGTGTGTGATCATCCTATATAATAAAGAGAAACATGTCAATTGACCGTACCTCCTTTACACCCACCAGCCAATCAGGAGTGAGTATGCAAATTAACCCAACAAAGATGGTGGGTTAATTTGCATACACAGGTGCCGGGTGGAGAGCAGAGTGGGAGAGTCAACGGAGAGTGGAGTGGCTTGGGGAACTTGGCTCCCCAAGCTGCCAGATGGAGAGCAGAGAGGGAGAGCTGGCGGCTTGGAGGACTTGGCAGAGCAGGAGGCCGTGGGACTGAGACAGAGCAGGAAGGGAAAACCAAGAGTGTGGGGAGCACCAGGAATTCTGGGAATAGTAGTTCTGGTGGCAGCCCCAGGACAGGAAGCGGAAGCCCAGAGCGCGGGGAGCACCAGGAATGCTGTGAATCGTAGTTCTGGAGGCAGATGGATCTCCTAGACCAGTGGTCGGCAACCTCATTAGTCAACAGAGCCAAATATCAACAGTACAACGATTGAAATTTCTTTTGAGAGTCAAATTTTTTAAACTTCTTCTAATGCCACTTCTTCAAAATAGACTCGCCCAGGCTGTGGTATTTTGTGGAAGAGCACATTCAAGGGTCCAAAGAGCCGCGAGCCGCAGTTTGCCGACCACTCTAGACACTAGAGCAAAGTGAGCCTGGAGCAAGTTACTATTGCAATGGGGGATGGAGGGAAAGCAAAGGTGAGAGACATAAGTAAAATCAGAGTGTCTAGGAAAAATTAAAGGGAAGATGTTCTAAAACTTCCAGGAAATCTCCACCAATGAAGCAAAGAAAAATAAATTCTTCTATTATTCTGTGAGCAACAAACCAAACTGGGTTGGGGTCTCAGACAGTTCGTTTAAATGGTTGCAAAGACAGACAGAAACTCCTGGATTGGAAAGGGCTCCCCTGAGGGCTCCCAGATTGGAGAGGTTGCAGGTTGGGCTGAGGGACCCACCCCCATGCACAAATCTTCATGCACCAGGCCCCTAGTAGAGTAATAAAGGGCTAGGCCATGTGGGGCCCCATAGACTGTAGGGCACTTTGCATTTTATTTTGAGTTGGAAAGCCATTGCAAGGTTTTGAGCAGAAAGTGACATCCTTTGATTTAGATTTTAAAAGGATCAACCGGAATGCTGGATAGAGAATAGATTAGAGACACCAAGAGTAGAAGAAACACGTGTCCACATGCTTAGGCAGTACTCGATGTTGAGGATATCAAGATGAATCAAATGGTTCCTGTGTTCGAGGGGCTAACAGTGTACTAGCTGAGAATACAAGCAAAAAGATCACTGTGGTATTCTGTGACCAGTGGAAAAGCAAAAGGTACCTTGGGCCCTAGCTGGTTTGGCTCAGTGGATAGAGTGTCAGCCTGCGGACTGAAGGTTCCCAGGTTGGATTCTGGTCAAGGGCACATGCTCGGGTTGTGGGCTTGATTCCCAGTATGGGCCATGCAGGAGGAGCCAGTTAATGATCCCCTCTCATCATTGATTTTTTCTATCTCACTCTCCCTTCCTATCTGAAAAAAAAAAAAAAAAAAAAAAAATATATATATATATATATATATATATATATATATATATATATATATATTTTAAAAAAAGGTGCCTTGGGATTGCACAGGAGGATGCCTGTTCTAAACTGGCATGTGAGCCTGACCTGAGAAAATGGAGGACCCTAATCTATACCTGGCCATTCTATACCTGAGTTTTGGGATTCTTAGTAGGACCACATAAACGGACACTCTGCCTAATCATCAAAGATTCTACCACAAAGGAGATAATGGATTTCAGAGGTAGAGTGGATTTCAGATTATAATGAGTGCTCTCTGGAGCATTGTGGGAGAATGGTTCGAAGATGGCATGAAGGCCCAATGGGATACAGGCTAGGGGGCACTGAAGGGGTGGGGGTGATGCCCTCTTGCCAGAGAGGAGGATCAAGGTAACTTTGGTATGGATAAATAAGTACCATTCGGCTGTAGAAAAGTCTCAGTAATTTGTCCATAAAATATATTGCAGAGCATTGCTGACTTTTCCCAGGAGCCAAGCAGCATAAATTAGTTGTAAAATGTATCTCTGAGGAATTAAACAAATTGATCTGTCTGGAATTATTGGCTATGATCCAGTTAGAGTATGGAGGAAACCTGTAAAGTGATTTTTATTTTTGAGAGGTGATATTAAGCCATTTTGGATAGTAATTAGTGCCATTTTTATTAGTGTAAGAGAGTATTTTATTGGTTATTCACCTTTCTGTTTTCTATAATAGAGTGTCTAGTCATCCAAAAGTAATTTTAGTGATTACTAAATCAGTACAGGCTTTAAAAGAAATAGATACATTCATAATCACAGAGGGAGCTTTTTTACACTATCTTTGTAACTGATGGAATGAAATTTAGTAAGTATATATACTATTTGAACAACACAATTAATGAACTTGCTTTGTCTATCTAGACATTGCCCCTAACAACCACAGAATATACTTTCTTTACCAGTGTTGGTTGAATTTATCCATCCTTCTGGTTAAAAGCAAATCTCAGTATATTTCAGAGGATTGAAAGCAAACAGAATAGTGTCCCCTAAGTTAAATTAAAATCAATAGCAAAATGAAACCAGCAAATCTTTTCTGAATAACCATGGGTCATAGAAGATATATTACAGTGGGAATTAAAAAAATTGAGAAAGTTTCATCAGAGTTAATATAATCAAATTTGTGGGGTATAGTTAAAGTCATACTTGAGAGTAAAGTTTATAGCTTTAAATGCATGTTAGGAAAACAGACTGAAAAAAATTCAGTGATCTGAGCATCCATCTCACAAAGACAGGAAAAACGACAACAACACCACCCCAGCAAACTAATCCCAGGGGGAGTAGATGGACATTATAAAAGGAGAAGTTAATAAAATATTAAAAACAAAACAAAACACTAAAGAACATCTACAATGCTAGCTGTTCTTTTGAAAAGACCAATGACATAAATAAATTTGGTGAGGTAAATAAGTTTCAAAAACTCGTATGTACAAGTAACCAAAATTAGGAATGAAAAAGGGAACATCACATGAGACCCTACCAATATGAAAGGTATGTTTCTTTTTTGTTTCTTTTTATGGGGTAGTGTTTTATATATCTCATCTTTTTTTATATTTGTGTATTTGCTCCTTTTTTCTTTGGTAGAATTTGTGTGTGCTTTGTTTACTTCAGTATTTTTTATTGCGGTAAAAATAAGTAATATAAAATTGACCATATTAACCATTTTAAGTGTACTGTTCTGTGGTATTAAGTACATTTACATTGTTGTACAACCACCACCACATTCTTCTCCAGAACTTTTTCATCTTCCAATACTGAAATTCTGTATCACTGAATAATAACTCTCCAGCCCAGTGACTGACAACCATTATTATATTTTCTGTTATGAATTTGACTAGTACTCTAGTTATCTTAAAAAATGGATTCAGTTTTTTTTAAGAACCAGGATTTTTATTAATTTGATCTGTTCTCTATAAACATTAATTTCTACTTGTATCTAAATTGCTAACTTTGTGCTTTCTTTTGGTTTACTCTGTTCTCTTTCTAGCTTTTTGAGTTAGGAATATAATTCAGGTATTTACTTAAAAAAATGATAGGTGTTTAGAGCTCTGAGTTTTGTTCTGATTATTACTTAAAACTATTCTAGGGACTCCGATATGTAACATTTTTATTATTCTGACTTTTCAGAAATTTTGTGATTTGTGTACATATTCCCTTTCATTAAAGAGTTTCAATTTTTAGCTGGAAAGACTTTGTATTTAATTTGTAGTTTTTTTTTTTAATTTTGTAAATTTTATTGATATTGATACAGAAAAGTCTAACGATCAGAAATATAGAGCTTGGTGAAATTTCACAAAATGCATTTACCTGTGAAACTAGCACCCAGAAGTTACAGTGCCCCCTTTGAGTCATGATCACCCCACTCTCAAAGGGCAACTTATGTGGACTTCTAACATTGATGAGTTTTGCCCAATTTTGAATTTAGATCATTATTACATATGGTTTTGTGTTTAGATCTTTTGTTCAGCAATTTTGTTAAATTCATCCATGTTGTTGCAAGTACTCATGTCATTCATTCTTTTTGCTGTATAATATTTCATTGGGTGATTTTACAGTTCTTTTGTATAATCTCTTCTTTGGTGGGTATTTATATTGTTTCCAATGTTTTTTATTTCTGTTTTTTTCCCATTGTAATTAAAGGATATTGGTTGCAACATTTCTGTTTTATATTAATGATTTCTTTGTGCCTTAATATAGAATATTTTTTAATGTTTGTTCATTATTAGAGTATAGTGTTCAATATATGTTCAAAAAACCTTACTAGTTATATTTATGTCTTTACTTAATCCTCCCTCCCCCCCTTGAATTCTCATGCTGAGTGGTTTGTGTGTCTTATTTATAGTGAATTTCTATTTATTTACTCTTGGATTGGCTATAGTTTCTGTTATTTGGTTTATAGATATTAACTTATTTTTCGTTGTGAAATAGAGCTTTTAGCATTTGTCTGTTGAATACTTTTTGCTTGAATTTTATTTTGTCTGGTATGATTGCAACCTAATTGTTCCATTTGCATGATAAGTATTTATTCATCCCTTTATTTTTAGTCTTTTTGAATCAGTGCATTTTAAGTATGTCCTATATATACTGCATAGAGTTGGACTTTGCTCTCTAAGAAAGTTTGAAAATCTTTAAATGGGCAAGTTAAGTTCATTCACATTGTTATAGCTGATATGTTTGTTTTCTCTTCTGTCATTTTAGAATTACTATTTGTATTATACTTACTATGCTTATTAGGTGTGTTTTACTTGAGTTAAAAAATACTTCTTTTGAAATGTAGGAAGGACTAAATTTTTCAGTGATTACATTTCCCTTATAAACCTTCATTAGCGCCTTTAATCCTCTTCCCACTTTCAAACCTATCCTTTTAATATCAGCAACTGTCCTTCTTTGGTTCTCACCTATTACTCATACAATACTCAGTGATTTTGTTTTCTCTTTTCTCTCTTCCTGTTATTTTAGTTGTATTTTTCTGCTTTGTCAAAACATGTTTACATACTGTTCTTTTTCCATAAGCCCAGTCTTGTTTTTAATTCTGCAATTAAATACATAAACCGCTTACTTATTCATTAGTCCTTTTGCTTAAATTTCTTCAGTCATCCATTGCTTAAATGGAATTAATGCCCTCATGCTTCTGTTGAAGATAGTGGATTAACATCTTTCCTATGCATCTAGAATTATATCACTTGTGTATCCTTGGGAAAACTGAGGAAATAGTTAAATTCAGGTAATTTTCTGTGTTTGTAATTCAGATGCTGAGCTGAGTTGAGAAAGGTGATTAGAATCCTTAGGAAGGGTGAATGTGTAAGTGTTTTTAGAGTGCCTGCTTATTCAAGTACTTTTTTTTTATGGCTTTGATAGCTTGAAGATATAAAATCCTTGTTTTCACTTCTTTTCTAAGTTTCTTAAAAATGATTTTCTACTTTTGTCTTGCTATTTTAATTCTCATGAAGATATGTTTACCGATTTTTCTTTTTTAATTTTTATTTTTAGAGAGACAGAAAGGGAGAGAGAGGGAGACTCTGAGGAAAACATTCATTAGCTGCCTCTTACATGTTCCCCAACTGGGACCAAACCTGCAACCTAGGCACGTGCCCCCACTTGGAATCGAACCTGTGGCTTTTGGTGTATGGGATAATGCTCCAACCAAGTGAGCCACAGTGGTCAGGACTATATGTTGTTTTACTAAGTTGATGCCAGTCTGATTCTCTGTTCTTGTAAGTTATTTCATCTTTTAGCCTGGAGGCCTAAGGATCTTTTCTGTATCATTAAAGTCTTATAGCCTTTATAAGTTTGTATTCTTTTTAAAAAAATATTTTATTGATTTTTTACAGAGAGGAAGGGAGAGGGATAGAGAGTTAGAAGCATCAGTGAGAGAGAAACATCGATCAGCTGCCTCCTTCACACCTCCTACTGGGGATGTGCCCGCAACCAAGGTACATGCCCTTGACTGGAATCGAACCTGGGACCTTTCAATCTGCAGACCGACTCTCTATCCACTGAGCCAAACCAGTTAGGGCATATTAAGTTTGTATCCTTATACTCTGTTCCTGGTAAGTTTTCCCCAGCTGGCTCTTTAAATGTATAGTTTAAATTTTCTTTTATTTCCAGAAAGTTTTCTTGGATTACTGTTTTAAATAATATCCCACTGTTTTGAATATGTTCTTCCAGAGTCTTGTATATATGCGCCTTGGAATAAGTTTATCCACATATATGAATGGTTGACCTTCTTCGACTGTCTTCTAAAAGTCACTTCTCTTTCTCCTGCTTACTTCTTTATCTTTTTCTTTTGGTTGTTTTCTTGCTTTTCTCAATGCCTCTTATTAAATTTTCATTTATTACATTTATTCTCCTTTGGGCACCTTTTTACTTAATCTTGATTTCTGATATGATTTTTTTTCTATTTCCTAAGTTAAATCTACTTTGTACTATTTCTTTCTTTTTTCCTCCACTTCTGTTCTTAGTTTCTTACCCGTTTCCTACATGCTTGTTTAAGGATATTTAGTTTCGAGTGTTATGTCACAGTTTTATTTAGTTTTATGGTTGCTTTGGTTGGAGAAGTTTTATTAGCTGAAATACTATGTTTTCTGTTGTGTGTTTTTTTAAATAGTAGTTTCCTGTGGATGTGGGTTTTTTATTTTTATTTATTTACATAGGTTTTTGAACGCCTATTTTTTGTGTAGTAGGTTGGAGAGCTCTTTTTCCAGTCCTGTCTTCTTTTGTGCAGTTTCTTTAATGGATGATGTTGGTTTTAGGAAGTAGATGGCACGTCTTATTTTGCTTTCATTTATGTGGGTCCTTATTTTTTCTCTTAATTTCTACTTTCCCTTTTCTGCCATGTCTTCAAGGGGCGCCACTCATTCTCTAAATATCTGGCTCTGTTTCATAAGCATTGCTTCTTTAAGTCTACAACTTCTGGTTCTACTTGTTTTCAAACCCCTTTTCTTTAGCCAGTTCTGGGAACTACCAAGTCTTGATCTGTGTTCAGTGATTTAAAATTTTCTTTATTTTGTGGGAGGTTGTAGTCATTTGTCTTCAACATTTCTCTACTGTGTTTTACAGAACCTCTCATCTCTCCTCCCCTGTTCTCTACCCATAGGCTTGCAGTGGTGTATGGTGGAAGCTATGTTGGAATTCAGTTTATTTCTCTACTTATAGGTAATTTGAAGGCTATTGTATTCTGCCCCCTACTAATGTTTGAAGGCATGAGTTATAAGTGTTTTTTTTTCTTTCCATATAGATACATAAATGTTGTAGAAGAAGGATGTATGGTCAAATTTGAAATATGGTGGGTAAAATCTTCTAAGCCTGGAGGTCCTGATAGGTCCACATAATCTTAATGTTAAATATTGTAAAGTGTTTGTTATAAGATAAAAATTGTAAGATAGTCTCCTTCATGAACATACTTGCAAAAATCCTAAAAAACAACATTTAAATCTATAAACATAAAAGGATAATATAGCATGAAAAAATTGCATTTATTCTAGAATGCAAGGTTGGATTAACATTTAAAATAAAATATTTTGCCATATTAATGAAGAAGAAAAAGCATACAATTATTAGGTGGAGAAAACACTAAAACTTAACAGCTATTCATGATGAAAAACTCAAGCAAGCTAGGAAAGAGTAGTCTTAGGAAGATGAAAATGATGAAATATTATCTTCTGCAATTGGGAATGAGATAAAGATTCTTGTTATTACCACAATATGCTGTAAGTTCTAGCCAGTGCAGTAAGATTAAAAAAAAAAAGTTATAAGAATTGGAAGAGAAGAAAAAATTCAACATATGCAGGCAGTGCTCTTGTGTATGTAAGATCATCCAAAAGAATCTAATATATGTAAAGTTGTTAGACTTAAGCAGTGAATTTAGTATAGTTGCTGAATTCTCTGTATCACTGAACAATTAGAAAATGAATAAAGTTCCTATTTATAATGATATTGAAAATCCAAACATATAGGAATGAACTAGTAAGAAATTTGCAATGCCTTTACATAGGAAACCATAATTTATTAGAGAATTTAAGGAAAAGGTAAATAAAGAAGGAACAGATCATGTTCATGGTATGAAAGGCTGAATATTATAGAGATATTATTTCTCCCTAAATTGATCCATAGATTCTGTCCAATCCAGTCCATAACCTGAAAAGTTTTGGGGGATAGAAATTGACCTATTTGTTTCTAAAATTTATATGGAAATGTAGAGGGTCAAGAATATCAAGAACCTCTTGAAGAACAACAAGGTTGTAGGACTTACCAGATATTAAGTTACTGTAAAGTCAGTATTCAAGACTGTGATATTGGCATAAGGCTAGGCAAATAAATTAATGAAACTGAATAGAAAACCTTGAAACAGACCCACACATATGTAGACATTTGGTATGTTTAAATGCAAAATAGTCTGGAAAGGATGTTCTTTTTAATTTTATTTTTCAGTTACAATTAATATTACATTAATATTTCAGGTGTACATTATAGTGGTTAGACAATCATATACTTTATAAAGCTACCACTAGCATGTAAGGCCATACCACCCTAACATGCCTGATCTAAGATAGTCTTTTTGATAATTGGTGTGCGAGCTCTGAAATTGGTATCTATAAATGACATTTGACCTCTAACTTATGCACAAAAATCAATTCCAGATACACTAAAGACCTAAAGGTGAGAGGTTAAAATAAAGGATAGCTTTATGGCATAAGACTATGGGAAAAATTCTTAAACCGGACATAGAAAGCCCTGACCATAAATAAATAGATGTTAAATTGAACTAAATTAATAGTAAGAACTTCTGTTTATTAAAGCATTCATTAAGAGTAGAAAAGTAACCCATAGACTGAAAGAGAATGTTTGAGTCACATGTAAACTGACTTGTGTTCTACCTAGAAAGTTTAAGGACCGAGCTGAAAACAAAAAGGCCAGATAATACAAATAAAAAATGGGTAAGAGACTTACACAAGTACTTTATAAAAGGACTAGAGGCCCAGTGCACAAGATTTGTGCATGGGTGAGGTCCCTAGGCCTGGCTGGTGATAAGGGCAGATCAGGGCTGGGCTGATTGGGGTCTACCGGCCGGAGGGAAGGAAGGGGTGTGGGAGGTTGGCTGCTGGCCCCGAGGAGGAAGTTGGCCCTTGGTCCCTCGGGAAAGGGGCTGCGTCTACTGCCATCCACCCCCAGTTCCCCATCCCAGTCCAGGGCCTGCCAGCTGGGGGGAGGGACTGCGGGAGGTTGGCCAGCCGGGGGGAGGTTGGCTGTGGGAGCACACTGACCACCAGGGGGCAGCTCCTGGAATGGGCAAAAATTCCCACTCTCCAACAGTTTCAGGTGCACAACTCTACAGCACATTATCTGTACACTGTATTGTGTATTCACCACCCCAAGTCAAGTCTCCGTCCATTGATGTGAGAGAGAAACATCAATTGGACTCCTTTTGTACCTGCCCTGACCAGGAATTGAACCGCAACCTTTTGGTGTATGGGATGATGCTCCAAAACCCCTAACCACATGACCAGGGCTGGGATTATTTTTTGAATGTTAAACTAATATTTAGTCTCTGAAAACAAAAAGATAGGAACTAGATTAAAATACAAAAGTAAATAAAATATCCAAGCTAGAGAAGGGGAAGGATGGTGGTGATTTGTTATAAGCTAATTATTTAATTACTAGAGGCCTGGTGCATGAGATTCATGCAACCGGGGGGGGGGGGGGGGAGAAGAGAGGGGCGGGTGGAGGAGAGGGGATCCCCTCAGCCCGGCCTGTGCCCTCTTGCAGTTTGGGAGCCCTCAAGGGATGTCCGACTGACAGCTAGCGGGCCTAAGCTGTCAGTCGGACATCCTTAGTGCTGCCACCACCATTACACTCGCCAGCCATTAGCTGTGAGCCCAGCTTCTGGCTGAGTGGTGTTCCCCCTGTGGGAGCACACTGACCACCAGGGGGCAGCTTTTGCATTGAGTGTCTGCCCCCTGGTGGTCAGTGCACATCATAGTGACCTGTCATTCCACTGTTTGGTTGATTTGCATACTACCCTTTTATTATATAGGATAATATTTTTTAAAATCTTTTTTTTTATTGAGTAATTTTGCATGGTAGACAAAAATTCAATTACTTTAATATTTCATTGAGTATATATGTGAATAGTCTGGTTCCAGGCAGATGTTAAATTGAAGTGCCAAGGATGGGAAATAAGGTTGAAAATAATTGTTCTTGCTCTAGCTGGTTTGGCTCAGTGGATACAGTGTCAGCCTGCAGACTGAAGGGTCCCAGGTTCGATTCCAGACAAGAGCATGTGTCTGGGTTTGTAGGCTCGATCCTCAGAACGGGGCGTGCAGGAGGCCGCTGATCAGTGATTCTCTCATCATTGATGTTTCTATCTCTTTCTCCCTCTCCCTTCCTCTCTGAAATCAATAAAAATATATTAAAAAAAAAGAAAATAATTGATCTCTTTTACTGAGGAGACATTTATATTTTGGGTTCTGCAGCTATAACAAAATCTCACATACATTGTCACCTTGACAATTTTACCATTATTATTTTTTTTGCCTCTGTGAATTCCTGAAAGAAGAAAAGAAAAGAAAAACAAGATTTTCTTTGCAAGCCTCCCCCACAACTCCCGACCCCTGTGGACGTGATATTACATATATCTATATATATCTATACACACACACACAATATATGTATGCATATATCTTTGTGATGACCCTTTTCCACTTGGAGATTGAATTTCTAATGATTACTGTGAACACTGATTATGTATGGGCATCAGAAATAAGTGAATTGCCAAAGGAAATGAATGAATGAGTCCAGAAAAAATGAAACTGAGTCATGCTGAAAATAGATGCTTTCTAGAATGGCTGTATTTCTGAAACCTTGATGCTGAAAATTGGAGATGCCTGCTTTTCCAGTAATTTTTTTCTGTGTTTTTGCCTTTCTAATACAAAAATTTCATTTAAAAATAACCTCTTAAACTTTTCCTTTTAGAAGAGAATTAGGATAGACTCATGAATATGAATGTGTCCAAAAATTGGCTTTCATGGTTTTTCCCCCTCAGAAGTGCTGTAGCATAATGTAGTTTAAAAATATGTGTAGTTTTCCATCAGGAACGTCTGAAAGAATCTTAATGAATATAGTACGACACTTACAATGGACTTTGTATAAAACCAGCCAAGCAATAGGTTCATATTATTTTGTAGGCCCAATTAGCATTCAAATTTTTAATTTCTGAAGTGTTGGATTTCATATATTGATTGTATTTTGGTGTTTGTTAATCCCTCATACCTCCCAAATCTAGTGTCAGTCTTAAATTATTTCTGGTAAATTTTGAATTCTTCTTTCTTTTTCAAAGATTATATTTGTTTTGCAGGCATTGGTTGTTGATGAAATGAGGAACTTTTAACCCTTATCTGGATAGATGGAATGTAATTTCTGTACCTAAATTGAGTAGAATTTGATTTATTCTAGTATTCTCATTAAAGTATTAAAATAAATAACAATATTTAGCAAATTCTATTTAAATTTAAGTTCCCAGAATTCCTGAAGTGATAGGGATATGAACAATTAACTAGTTTGAGTTGACCATGGTAATTTCATCTATCTGTTCCATTCCCTATCCCCTAAAAGTAGACACAATAAATGCTGTATCTCCTAAGGTTATATTTTATTTATTTTATTCAGATTTTTAAATTGATTTTTTAGAGAGAGAAGAAAGGAGAGGGAGAAAGAGAAAAAAACATGGATGCAAGAGAGAAACATCAGTTGGCTGCCTCTTGCATGTCCACTTCACTGGGGAATGAGCCTGCATCCCGGGCATGTACCCCAATAGGGAACTGAACTGGCAACCTTTTGGTGCACAGGATGATGCCCAACCAACTGAGCCACACTGGCCAGGGCTTAAAGTTATATTTTAAGGCTGTCTCTGGTTATAGAGTATTGGAGTTAAGTCTAGAATAGTTTTATAACGTTAAGTCATTAATATATTCTTGCTGTTGTGTATAAATTGCTTCAATTTTCTTAATTTGCTATTTTTCCTTTTTGATTAGATTTCCCGTACGTATATGTAGGTATGTATTTAATAGGCTTTTTGCTCTGAGTTTAACTTTTGCTGATGATTGCTACTTTTGGAAGAAAAATAGGGATAAACTTCACAAATTCCTATTATGGTAGAAGGAAGCAATAGGAAATGGGTTAGCTGTACATGTCAGAAAAGTTCAGAGAGTAACCATGAGTAACTTGTCAAGTTTCAGACAAGTCAGGAAGAGAAATCAGTTGGAAGCCTTCTACTTTTGTTCCAACCAGAGCCACTCCCTTCTAGCTGCTTGGAGTTCCAATGAAAATTTTATTTAAAAAAAAAAAGTTACAAAACGATTGCTTTGTGGGTAAGGGGTCTCAAGTTACCTCAGTGGAAGACAATTAGAACCACTTGGCTTTTGCTTTTAATGGTTGTCTCCTAGAGATTTTTTCCTTGATAATCATTTGCTGCAAACTAGGCTTGCTATCAAAAGAACAGAAGAGGCCATTTGCCATACAAAGTAGTCCCTCCTTATCGTAGGGGGATGCATTCGGAGACCCCTAGAGGAGGTCTGAAATCCTATATATACTATGTTTTTTCTTACACATACATACCTATGATAAAGTTTATACATTAGGCACAGTAAGAGATTAACAACAATCCTATTGGATAAAAGAGTAATATGCAAATTGACCATCACTCCAATCCACAAGATGGCCACCCCCATGTGAATACAAGATGGCTGCCGCAAGGTGGCCGGCAGGGGAGGGCAGTTAGAGGCAACCAGGCCTGCAGGGGAGGGCAGTTGTGGGCAATCAGGCCAGCAGGGGAGGGCAATTGGGAGGGACCAGGCTTGCAAGGGAGGGCAGTTAGGAGCGACCAGGCTGGCAGGGGAGGACAGTTAGGGGTGACCAGGCCAGCAGGGGAGTGCAGTTAGGGGCGACGAGGCCGGCAGGGGAGGGCAATTAGGGGTGACTAGGCCGGCAGGGGAGTGCAGTTAGGGGCAATCGGGCTGGCAGGGGAGCAGTTAGGCATTGATCATGCTGGCAGGGGAGTGGTTAGGCGGTGATCAGGCTGGCAGGCAGAAGTGGTTAGGGGCAATCAGGCAGGCAGGCAGGCGAGCAGTTGGGAGCCAGCAGTCCCGGATTGTGAGAGGGATGTCCGACTGCCCGTTTAGGCCCAATCCCGGTCAGGCCTAAATGGGAAGTTGGACATTCCTTGAGGGGTCCCAGATTGGAGAGGGTGCAGGTTGGGGCTGAGGGACCCCACTCCCCATGCACGAATTTCGTGCACTGGGCCTCTAGTAACTAATAAAACAGAGCAGTTATAAAAATGTACTGTAATAAAAATGGAAATGTGGCGTCTCTTTTAGAATATTGTACCCACCTTTTCACTTAAAGAAGCACTTTATGGCTTTACTTTGGCATAATTGAATTGTCAGTGTCACTACTCATATGCTTTGAGGTCAGTATTTAGTAAAATAAGGGTTGCTTAAATATAAAGCTCTGTGATACCATGACAGTTGATGTGATAACTGAGATGGGCAGGGAGCATATATAGTTTGAAGACACAGAACAAAGGGAGTAGGATGGCCTGAAATTTTATCATGCTACTCAGAACCTTGGGCAATTTCAAATATATGAATTGTTTCTGGAATTTTCCATTTAATATTTTCAGATGGTGGTTGAAATGGAGAGTGAAACCGTGAATAATGGGGGACTGGGATAGTGAAGAAAGAGGAATATGCCGTGACGATTGTTCAGCTTTTGCTTTGAAATAATGTTAGCAGGTGTGGATGGCTGACCTTGCTCTTGGGTCCTAGAATCAGGAATAAAGGCACTTTCTTTGAGTAGTTGGTAGATTTGTGGTTTGCAGACCCTGAATTCTGTAATATCTTAGATTCCCCTTTACAAGTTCTTGGGCAAAATTTGCAGTTCACCTGAAGAAGGTTATTTAAGTGCTTTAAGGGACGCCTCTTGCTTGTCTCATTTCTAGCTCATTTAATGTTTCTATTCTTTTTTTACCTACTTCCAACAAAATACTATCTTTGTGGAACACAATGGGATGTACATAAATACAGTCATATGTGGATAGTCCTGACTGTACCTGCTTCTGTGATGATTGATTTTCTCAGGACTAGATGAGACATAATGGCAACCCTGTCAAGAGTAATTTCTTTTCAAATCATGGCTTTGCCCTTTATGAACTGTATGGTTTGGAGGGCATTTCTTAACTTTTGTGAGCCTTGATTTCCTTATGTAAGAAAACCATGTCTGCCCCCCCAGAGTGATTGTAAGGAGTAAAGGAGGTCACTTAAGTAAGAAATAAAGGGTTGAGCACTGTACTGAGAATAGAAAATTGCCCAGTAATTGGCAGAATAAAGAGCAACAGTAGCAAGACAATTCCTAAGAAAGCTTCAGATCTGTGTGTGTGTTCTGAGACCACCTTCAAAAGAGAGGAGGGAAACAACGTAGATGTCTTTTTAAACTATCAACATAATTAATAAGAAAGAGGATAGGTACCTCTATGGTTGTTGAAAATGGGGCTGAAAGAAGTTAATGTTAAGTTAGAAGTTTGAAGCCTGGAGTCTTAGTGAAAGAGAATAACAACTAAGGTAAAGTGCAGATAATGTGTCCGTTTTCATAAGAGTGCATGTTTGTATAATGATTTTGGTATTAAGTGTCTTAATTACATCATCATATTTGATGCTTACAGCAAATCCTGTTATGGTAGCTTATTAAAATGATCCTGGTTTGCCTTGGGGCAGGTTCCAAAGGCAAATGGGAGCAAGCAAGGATCAGAAATAATGGAATTATTTTCCTTTGTGGGTGAGACCACAGACAAGTTCACATGGACACACATAACCATTGCATAAAGCTGGTTCTAGAATTCCTTATGGCAGTACTAGAGGCCCAGCGTATGAAATCGTGCACAGATAGGGTCCCTGGGCCTAGACTGTGATCAGGGCCATCTTCCGCCTGCTCGCTATTCCCCAGTCCCACCCTACTGCTGTCCACCCCAGTTCACTGTGGTTCCCTGTTTGCCACCCAGCGATCGGGGAGAGGGACCAAGAGGTCTGCCTTCCACCTGCTTGCCAGTCCCCAGTCCCACCCCGCCGCCAACACCCACCCCGGTTCCCTGTTTGCCATCCAGCAATCGGAGCCTGTGGGCCAGGGGGAGAGGCCAAGAGGTCGGCTGTTCTGCCTGCTTGCCAGTCCCCAGTCCCGCCCAGCCGCCAGCACCCCCCGTGGTTCCCCATTGGCCATCCAGCAATCAGAGCCTGTGGGCTGGGGGGAGGGACCGAGAGGTGGTCAGAGCACCTCATAGCGACTGGTTGATTGGTCATTCTGGTTGTTATGTCATTATGGTCTCTGGCCTTTTATTATATAGAATAGGGCTCTTACTCCAGAACAGGCTTTGTTATTCTATCTGCTCCCCAAACTGGAGTAAAGATGCCGAACCCTTCACAGTTAGTCAGAGTAGGCAAACGTTAGTGAAGTCAGACCCCAGGGATCCTTAAACCCAAGCAGCAGTTCTTTTCTTGCTAGGTGGTATTTTCATTGAACATTCCTTAGTATATTGAAAATCATTTATTTTTTAAATTATGAATTTGATTATAGTTCTTGTTTTTCTTGTTTCTTTTAACAATTTTTTTAGAAAAGTATATCTGAACACATTTCTATGGGGTTTGGACTTTCTTGAAATTACCCTTCTGTATTACATTTATAGAGCAGCTTTTCCCCCTTTCTTACAGCCTGGATGGTCTTTAAAGCCACTCTAGCTTGGTTATTCTGTGCTCTTGTGATGGCACTGCTATGTAAAGACCGTTTCAGTCTCTGCAGATAGCCATAGTAGACAGTAATAGGAGTCAGGGTTATGGTTGCCACTTAAGTAGGCCAGAAAGCTTGGGAGTGCAGAAGTCAGAAGGCTCACCAGAGGAGTGAACTGCCCCCAAAGGTCCTTAAAACTCAATTCAGGGGAAAATATTTAGCCTCAACTCACTGAATCTGTGACCTCCTTGTAAGATACTGCATTAAAAAACAAAACAAAACACCAACTTTCATTATTGGTCTTTAAAAATATATGTATTTATTGATTTCAGAGAGGAAGGGAGAGAGAGATAGAAACATCGATGATGAGAGAGAATCATTGATCGGCTGCCTCCTGCATGCCTCCTGGGAATGGAGCCCGCAATCCGGGCATGTGCCCTGACCAGGAATTGAACCATGACCTTGGTTAATGGGTTGATGCTCAACCACTGAGCCACCCTGACTGGGCATAGGATACAGCATTTCCCCCTAATGTTTACTTAAACCCCCTTTAAATGGTACCCTTGGTACTCTCTTAATGACCCCCAAATAAAAAGACACACTTTGTTTTGCTGGATTATGGAGTCCAGTAAGCTTTATAACAAAGGCATTTCTGTAGGTGCCTCTTTTTCTCTCTGTCAGAGGTTAGTCACTTAGTTGTAAGGGATCAGTAAATTAACAGAATGGGGGAGCCTTATCCTACTGCTTGTTCTTGAGGGCTGACTGGTTTCTGCTCGAACACAAATGAAACACCTCAGGTTTTTCAAGATCTTAACTATAAAAGTCCCCGACTGTGGCAAAGGAGTGTGTCTTCTTATTAATTCTGGGAAATGCTTGCTAAGAGTACTTTTCTGTAGTGTTTATTTTTAGAGTAAAAGCATGACTTTCATTTTAGTACTAAGCAGTGAACATAATTTAAAAATATATTTTTATTTATTTTTAGAGAGAGGAAGGGAGGGAGAGAGAGAAACATTGATATGAAAGTGGAACCACGATTGGCTGCCTCCTGCACATCCCCTACTTGGGATGGAGCCCACAGCCTGGGCATGTGCCCTGACAGGGAATCAAACTGGCAACCTTTTGGTGCACAGGATTATGCCCAACTAACTCAGCCACACCAGGCAGAATGAACATAATTTTTATGAAATAGTAGTCATAGAATCTGGAATTAATACTATAGGTCTCTGTTAATCTAATCTGTATTTGATACGTTCACTGCAGTATACTTAGAGTTCTGGTTGTTAACTAGTGGAATAATTTACAGAAATTTATTAAGGACAATTTATTGAAGCTTACTTACAATTTCATTCATTTATTTGTAATTACCAGGTAAAAAGGTGATTTATCTTTTGTTCAGTCATTTCCTTAAAATAAGGAACTAGTGAAATATTCTTCAGTTTTATGTTCACTTATCAAAGGAATATTCACAGGTAGCAAAGAAATGTGTAAGATTAGCTATTCAGGAATTTTAGTTACTAGTATTTGTGTATTTAAGGTACCTATAGGACAAGAGGTTTTGGAATCCCTTGTAAAGTCAACATGGCACTGTAGATTGACCTTACAGAAAGTCATAACAGTTTCAGAGTCTTTGCAAATTAAAAAAAAAAAGAAAATGTTTTTTACTCCTTTGTTAGTTCTGATAGGTCATGCCAGATGGCCAAGGGAGTGTGGGGGTATTGGCATTTCATCCCCTGGGAAAAGAGAGTAGTGGGATGGCAAATTTCCTCCTCTGAATCAGAACTTCTATCATAGAATATATAATGGAATTGTCCCAAGCAGTATTGTAGAATGCAGTCTATATATATAAAAGCCTAAGTGACCTAATGACTGGTCCCAGTCGCTATGACATGCTCAATGTAGGAGCTGCCCCCTAATGGTCAGTGTGCTCCCATAACCTACCTCCCGTGACCTCTCCACCCCCCAACCAGCCGGCCCAATGACCCCGATCTGGGCCACTGGCCAACCTCCCACAGTCCCTCCCCCTGGCCGGCTGGCCCCATTGGCCCTGATCAGGGCAGCCAGCCAGCCTCCTAAGGCCCCTCCAATGGCCGGCCGGCTCTGATGGCCCCGATCGGAACTTACCCTGGCCCCTCCACCTGGTGGGCTAGCTAACCTCCGTGGCTGGCCAGCCCGATGGCCCCCATCGTGGTGGCCAGCCTCCTGCGACCCCTCCCCATGGCCAACCTCATGCGGCCCCTCACCCCCCCACCTCCAGCCGGCCAGCCCGATGGCCCTGATGGAGCGGCCAACCTCCCATGGCCCCTCTCCCCAGTTGGCCAACCTCCTGCGGCCCTTTCCCCTGGCCAACCTCCTGTCACCCCCATTGGCCCCAATCACTGGCCAGGCTGAGGGATCCCACCCGTGCATGAATTCATGCACCGGGCCTCTAGTACGCAGTCGCCAACCTTTTGGACCTTGCGGACCACCAGTGGTCTGCAGACCACCAGTTGGCAACCGTTGCTCCAAAAGTTTCCTTAAACCAGCCATCACCAACCTTTTGGACCTCGTGGACCACTGGTTGGCGACTGCTGCTCTAGTATACAGATAATGCAGCATAGAAATGTTACTCTTGAACCCTATATAATTTTATTAACCAATGCCATCCCAGTACCTTTAATGAAAAACCATACATGTCAAATACTGGTAGTATGATACAAATATTTAACTACTAATCCCCTCTCAAAGCTGAAATATGGCCAGCCAGCGTGGCTCAGTGGTTGAGCATTGATCTATGAACCAGGGATTCTCAGTCAGGGCACATGCCGGGGTTTCAGGCTTGATCCCCAGTGGGGCGGGGGGGGGGCGTGCAGGAGGCAGCCAAATAATGATTCTCATCATTGAAGTTTCTCTCTCCCCCCCACCCCCCGAAATCAATATAAATATATTTAAAAAAACCTTAAGTGTGCAATAAAAAAGTGAATGAATTCGCTGGAAACTGAACTAATAAATGGAATATAAGTTAAAAAATAGCATGGAAAGCAAAAACAGAAGAAAAACTTTAACCAAATTGACTAAAGTAAGCCAACACATAATTATAGTAAATACATTTCCATGTCCAAAAGAAAGAATGAATTGATAAGAAATTGGAGAAATATCAGATATGGCTAAAGGGGACAAAGTCCATGGGAATAAAAATTATATCGTTTCAGGATCAAGATGATACTGGATTAATGATCTGAATGTAAAGAGCCGCTGTTGACATTACCCTAGGATGGAGTACCTCATTCGTGCAGCTTATAAGCTATACAGTTGTGCTTTTAGGTTTTGGCTGAGTCACTTAGGTAGACCTATAAACTAGTTTTTAAAAACATGACATGGTGATGTTAGATAATTGTAATTTTGCTTTGTTTGGTTATATGGGGAGATTTCAAGATTGAAACATGTTTCAGTATGTTCCTGTTGATAACATATGTTCCTGTTGTTGATAAGCAGATATCCTTATGTATTGTTTGACTAATAAGAAATTAGATTGAAAGCAGGAGATTGGTTCTTCATCTTAGAGTTTGGCATAATACCTTAGAGATAGTAGGTGCTCAGTTGATTTTGGAAACTTGGTAAGCATTCACTGCTAAACCTGGGTGTTGACAGTCAGGCGATATATCCCAGAGCAAGCTTATTATTTTTTTTAAATATATTTTATTGATTTCTTTACAGAGAGGAAGGGAGAGAGAGTTAGAAACATCCATGAGAGAGAAACATCAATCAGCTGCCTCCTGCATGCCCCCTACTGGGGATGTGCCCGCAACCCAGGTACATGCCCTTGACCGGAATCGAACCTGGGACTCTTCAGTCTGCAGGCTGACGCTCTATCCACTGAGCCAAACAGGTTTCGGCAAGAGCAAACTTATTTTGAAAAAACTATTGACCTTTTTTGCTTTGCTATGTGTATATTTTGCAAAAATGAAACTGTGGCCCTAAATGCATAATGAAAGACATGGCCTTATTTTATGGCTGATTGTTTCTAATATGACTGGAGGATGGTGCTATAGAAATCTCACTTCATAGGCATGGGCAAGAAAGGTTTTAAATGGATTTTGTTAGATGTGATTTATTATTTTAAAACTTTCTTCTGAGTGATTTGGGATTGTATGGAATACAGAAAGAGTGTTGTGCTTTGGGTGGTGTAGAATCTGGGTTAGAATATAATGCTCTGAAGGGACTTCATTTAATGTATAATCTTGACTTTGTTTATAGAATTTTCTGTAATGAAATAATACTTGATTTTTTTCCAAGTAATTTAATGTTTGGCTTCTATTGTTTTTCAATCATGCTTTGAAAGACCTTTTCCACTACAAGATTATTTTAAAAAATTCTGTTTCTTCAGGTTCCTTAGTGGTTTCGTTGTGTACATTTTTGCTATATTTGGAACTTCCTTTGGTATAAGGTTAAGGACTCAATTTGATTCTCTTCCCCCCCCCCTCCCCCAAGTAGGCACTAAGTTGTTACAGTAGCATCGAATGAATAATCCTTACCCCAGTGATTTCAATACCACATTTATTTTATATTGAGTTTCTAGTATGTATTAGTCAATTTCTGCATTTTCTAATCTGTTCCAGCACCACATTATTTTAATTATTGTAGCTGTGTAGTGTTTTGGAATGTCAACCAGTGGTTGCTGGCACCAGTTTAATGCCAACAGGAATCCCTAATTTGGGGTGTGGTGCAGAAGGAAACATTAGTGCATACAGCTCAGTTGTGATACAGCACGGCTGTGGAACAGATCAGTAGTGTTACAAAACAGCATGGCTGCAGGGTGGCCAGCGTTGGGGCGGCCCTGGGGTAACACCCCTTTCTGTCCAGACAACTCTGCTCTGCTCCAGTCCAATCTGGTCTGTGCTACTCTGCTTCATTCTATTCCCGTGAGAAGTCTTTGGGAAAACACAATTTTTGGTAGAAAGGGAAGAAAGTGTGTTTTCTGAGCTGGAGAGGAGCTGACTTATGTAGAGAAAAGTCCCCGCTGATTGGTTCATCCTCATGTAAATGAGAACTTCAGATCCTCACAGTTTGGTCCAAAAAGCACTGTTCTGATGGATCAGAATGGAGCTGCTCTGATTGGTTGGTGAAGATTCTGATGGGGATATAGCTGCACAGCTCTGATTAGACAGGGAAGGTCTCAGTCCTATTGGTTGAAGTATAATTCCAAGGACTCCTTTATAAGGGTCTACTCAGCAGGAACACAGTGCAGGTAGGCTTAGTGCAGGCTTCTTTCTGAAGTGCAGCTGTGTGAGAGGCCCTACATAGAAACCGCCCCTAGGCTCGTTATTCACTTTTTGTTTGCTAATTTATTTTTGTTTGTTAATCCTCACCTGAGGACATTTTTGACATTTTTTCCATTGATTTTTAGAGAGTAGAATGGAGGGAAGGAAGAAGGGGAGAGATGAAGGGGAGGGGGGTGGGAAGAAGGGAGAGAGAGAGGGGGGGGGAGAAAGAGAGAGAGAGAGTGAGGCGCGCGCTCTCTAACCACACCGACTAGGGCACCATTTTTAAACTTGAGCCCAATTAGCCACCAGGAGCCCTTCTTGGCATCTTTATTCTCAGGGTCCACAAGTATCTGATAGGGATGCTCTGTAGTCTTTTGTAGAATTATCTTGTCTATCTTTGCTTATTTTTCCATAAGAACTTTGAAATCAGCTTGTCTAGTTTCTAAGAGAATTGTTGGGAATACTTAAACCTTCCTCTATGATCAATCATGCTCTCGGGTTCTTAGAGCCCTATCTTATCCTAAGACTCGAGACTTGATTTCTGACCAAATTCTGACATTAACTAGTTCTGTAGTAAAATATTAGATTTATGTCTTACTATTTTAACCATGTGTTAAGGTGCTTGAAAATTATTACTGTGTACTTGCATTGTTGTTTGCTTTTTTTTTTTTTTTTTATCTTTTCAGTCACTAGGTAACAACTCTTGTAAGAATCCTCAAAAATTTTTTAGCATTGCATTGGAATCTTGATACTTTGAAAAGTTGGAAACAACTGAATTAGAGTTCTCTGGGCTCATTTTTGTTCTCAAATTCAGTTCTAAATAAAAGTCTATCATCAGTGCAATCAGGGATTGAATTTAAATCTTTTCTTTGTGGCCACTGAAAGCGCTACTCTTCCTAGGGAAACTACAGAAATGTCTCTTGGCAAGATCATTTGTCTGTTTCTTTCTTTCCTCTGTAAGCAGTTGGTGTTTTGAAAGGAAGCATATTGTCTAGATTTTCAAAGTTCTCTAAAAACAGGATGGGGGTGTGCATTATTTTCACAGCATGTAACATGATTGCATCTTAAGCCGAATTAAGTACTTTGAAAGCTTGAATTGTTTGTGTTGTCATAGTTGACTATTAAGATTGAAGTATATATATCTTCTTTCCTTTCTGAGTGTTCATTGTTAGGTTGAGTGAGAATACTGAACAGAATGATTGGTTCATGGGAGAAGACTATCAAGGCTATGATGATTATGAAAAGTCAAACTACATTTTGAAGGGTAAATAAGTTCTATAGTTTGTATAATTCTGTAACAGATGGGAAAATAATGGAACAAATAATGAGAGAAAATTGGTTGTCATCTATCGGTCAATGATAATTTAATGATAATTAAATTAAGGTGAGTTTTTAAAATGAAGAGAAAACTTTTTTTGCCCCTTTTGGGAAATTACTTTCACGATTCATTGATTTAAAATTGCTACAGCACTTAAAAAATTCTAAAAATACCAGAAATCCTATAATCCTGTTAAGAATAATATTCTGAAGTAGAGGGTGAGGTTTGGGAGTTGCTGTGTCTAGTTATATCAGACTCAGTCTATTCAAGGAGTGTAAATAATATTCTTGAGCAAGATTAAATATGAAAATCGGACAAACTTATATAAATTACCATTAGTAAATAGAAAGATTAGAGAAGGGAGTTTAGGAAAAATAAGAATATAAGCATGTTTTCATATGTCTCTTGGCCTTCTGTATCTCCACTTTTGAAAAGTGTCTATTTAGGTCCTTTGTCCATTTTTTGATTGGATTGTTTATCTTCCTTTTGTTAAGTTGTATGAGTTTCCTATAGATTTTAGAGATTAAATCCTTATCGGAGATAACATTGGCAAATGTATTTTCCCATGCAGTGGGCTTTTTTGTTGTTTTGCTGATGGTTTCTTTTGCTGTGCAGAAGCTTTTTATTTTGATATAGTCCCATTTGTTTATTTTCTCCTTAGTTTCCATTGCCCTAGGAGTTGTTCTGGTAAAGATACTGCTACAACAGATATCTGCTATTTTGCTGCCTATGGCTTCTTCTAAGATTTTTATGGTTTCCCATGTTACATTTAAGTCCTTTATCCATTTTGAATTTATTTTTGTGTATGGTGTAAGTTGGTGGTCTAGTTTCATTTTTTTTGCATGTATCTCTCCAATTTTCCCAACACCACTATTGAAAAGACTGTCTTGACTCCATTGTATGTTCTTGCAGCCTTTGTCAAATATTAATTGAGCATAATGGCTTGGGTCAATTTCTGTTTTATTCCACTGGTCTATATGTCTGTTCTTGGTGCCAGTACCAGGCAGTTTTGAGAACAGTGGCTTTGTAGTATAGCTTGCTATTTGGTATTGTGATCCCTGCAACTTTGTTCTTCTTTTTCAGGATTGCTGCGGCTATTCGGGATCTTTTTTTATTCCAGATGAATTTTTGGAGAGTTTGTTCTAGGTCTGTGTGATATGCTATTGGTAATTTAGTGGGGATTGCATTGACTCTATAGATTGCTTTGGGTAGTATGGGCATTTTTTAATTTTTATTATTTTTTTTAATTTAAAGTCTTTATTTGTTTAAAGTATTACATATGTCTCCTTTTCCCCCCATTGACCTCTCCTAGGAGGATGGACATTTTAATGATGTTGATTCTACCAATCCATGAACATGGTATATTCTTCCATTTGTTTATAAATTCCTCTATCTCTTTTTTCAACGTCCCTTAGTTTTCTGAGTATAGGTCTTTTACCTCCTTAGTTAAGTTTATTCCTAGGTATCTTAATTTTTTTATTTTTATTGAAATGGTAAATGAGATTGTTTTCTCATTTTCTCTTTCTGTGAGTTCATTATTGGTGTATAAAAGAGCCAGAGATTTCTGTGGATTAGTTTTGTATTCTGCCACATTGCCAAATTTATTAAGTCTAGTAGTTTTTTGATGGAATCTTCAGGGTTTTCTATGTACAATACCATGTCATCTGCAAATAATGACAGTTTTACTTCTTCTTTTTCAATTTGAATGCCTTTTATTTCTTCTTCTTGTCTTATTGCTGTGGCTAGCACTTCCAATACTATTTCGAACAGGAGTGGTGAAAGTGGGCATTCCTGTCTTGTTCCTGTTCTTAGGGGAAGTGGTTCTAGTTTTTGCCTATTGAGTATGATGTTGGCTGTAGGTTTGTCATATAAGGCTTTTATGATGTTGAGGTATGATCCATCAATTCCCACTTTGCTGAGAGTTTTTATCAAGAAAGGGTGTGGATTTTGTCAAATGCTTTTTCTGGATCAAGTGATAGGATTATGTCATTTTTGTCTCTCAATTTGTTTATGTGATGTATCACGTTTATTGATTTGCGGATATTATACCAGCCTTGCATCCCCGGAATAAATCCCACTTGGTCATGGTGTATGATCTTTCTAATATAATGCTGGACCTGATTTGCTAGAATTTTGTTGAGGATTTAGCATCTATGTTCATCAGAAAGTGGACATACAAAAGGCCAAGAGATATGAAAACATGCACAAAGTTACTAATCATCCGAGATATGCAAATCAAAACAACAATGAGGTACTATCTCACACCTGTCAGAATGGCTGTCATCAACAAATCAACAACAAATGAGAAGTGCTGGTGAGGATGTGGAGAAAAAGGAACCCTCGGGCACTGCTGGTAGCTGTGCAGATTGGGGCAGCCACTGTGGAAAAAAAACAGTATGGCATTTCCTCAAAAAATTACAAATGGAACTCCCATTTGATCTAGTAATCCCACTTGAAGGAATATATCCCAAGAAAACCAAGAAAACAGAAACACCAATAAGAAAGGATATATGCACCCCTATGTTCATAGCGGCACAATTTACAATAGCTAAGCTTTGGAAACAGCCTAAGTGCCCATCAGCAGATGAGTGGATTAAAAAATGGTGGTACATCTACAGTGGAATACTATGCTGCTGTGAAAAAAAAACTTACCATTCGCAGCAGCATGGGTGAACCTGGAGAGAGCATTATGCTAAGCGAAATAAACCAGTTGGAGAAAGATAACTATCACTTGATTTCACTCATTTGTAGAATATAATGAACAACATAATCTGATGAATAGAAATAGATCCAGAGATATAGAAGCAAAGGGGAACGTAGGGGAGGGTGGCAAGCGGGGGGGTGGTAAGAGATCAACCAACCAAAGGACTTGTATGCATGCATATAAGCATAACCAATGGACACAGACAGTAGGGAGGTGAGGGCATGTGCTGGGGCATTGGTCAGCAAATTCTTTCTTTAGTCATCAGAACCAAATATCAAAAGTACAACGATTGAAATTTCTTTTGAGAGCCAAATTTTTTAAACAAACTTCTAACAGCACTTTTTCAAAATAGACTCGCCCAGGCCGTGGTATTTTGTGGAAGAACCACACTCAAGGGGCCAAAGAGCCGCATGTGGCTCATGAGCCGCAGTTTGCCGACCGTAGTGCTGGGGGATGGGAGTGGCTGGGGAGAGGTCAATGTGGGGAAAAGGAGACATGTTTAATACTTTAAACAATAAAGAATTTATGAAAAGAATATAAGCAAAAAATAATCCTACAGTAATAAATTTGAAAAATTCAAACTGAAAGTCAGTTTATTGAGTTCTCAAATGCTGTTTGTGTATTAAATAGCAATAGAATATCCTAGGAATGTGGACCTTCTTAAGGTAACACTTTTGATAGGAATGTATGTTTTTGTTCAAGAGCACAGGTGTTAGAGTAAACCAGAATCAGAGTCCCAATTCCTGTGATGCAATGGTGGTGACTAGCCCATTTTGGGTAGTGTCTGTCCTGGTCCAGTCAGCTATGGCCAGGAGGTAGTGATGGTGGTTCCAAACTCAAGAGATTACAGTGGTTATTAACTACCTTTGTCTTTACAAAAGTCAAACAGAACCCTCATTTGTCTTCACAGATTACATTTTGGGAAATGCATGTTTTTTTTCCTTAGAGTCTAGTTTGATCTTGTGGATCCTTTGCAATCTTAAAAAGCTTAATTTACAGTTTATACTTCCACCAGTAAAGGGTAAACATATCTATGTACCCCCATCCTGGCCAGCACTAGGATTTTAAAAAAATATATATATTTTATTGATATTTTTTACAGAGAGGAAGGAAGAGGGATAGAGAGAAACATCAATGAGAGAGACACATCGGTCAGCTGCCTCCTGCACACCCCTTACTGGCTATGTGCCCACAACCAAGGTACATGCCCTTGACCGGAATCAAACCTGGGACCCTTCAGTCCTCAGGCTGACACTCTATCCACTGAGTCAAACCAGTCAGGGCAGCACTAGGATTTTTTATATTTTAATCTTTACTAATCTAAAAAGTCAAAATGGTACATAACACATTATGGCTTTAATTTGTATTTCTTTACTAGTTTGTGAAGTTGGGCATTTCTTAATATCTACTTTTTTGTTTTTGTTCAGTAAAATTGCTGGGTTGCAGGGATTATTAGTTTGGAGAAGGTGTCAACTTGTTTTATCAGGCATAAAATTTAGTACTAACAGTTGTTCATCTCAGGACTGTCTTAGGTGGAGTGGGATGGGCAAGTGCTCCCACAGCATTGAAGGGGAGTGGTGATACAGCGGCGTGTCCTGGTGGGAACTGTTGTTATTGGTAGACAGCAAACGGTACTGCAAACTGAATTCACCGGGTATCAAGGACTGTCTGGTTCAGAAAGTTACTTATGTAGGTAGGTGGAAATGTCCTATGAAGACTTAGAACTCTCTGCCTGGTATGGAATTTTTAACATTGTTTAAGGGGTCTTGCTGATTATTTAACATTAGTTAAATATCAAGAATAAAATTGGTCCCTGATAATACTTTTAGAATGAGTTTGCATTATCTAGTATTTAGATCTTTCCTTTCATTGTATCTTCAAAGCACAACATAACTAGGCAAGATTTATATGCATACTTTGCTTGAAATTAAATTAAAAAGAATCTCTTTAGTGTAGGTGGGGATGTTGTGTACCCTCTTTACTCTGAGAGAATGTTGGGTTTTGTGCTTTGAATTGTTTTGAAAAGAGATAATCAGTTTGGCTAGATGTTTCTTTAGATTTTGGTATTTGAGTACTGTTGTCATGCTTCTTACATTGAATCAAAGTTGAAGTTGTGCTGTTGAAGGCATTTTGCTTTTTTTTTTTTTTTTTTTAATGAGTTCTTTGGTGACTCTCCCTTCCTGGATTTCTGCCAGTGCAGATGGAGGTTTGCCTGTTGAGCTCAGTGTACAGGAGGGAATGGGAAACATAAACATGCTTTTGCTCTTGTATGTGTAACGGTCCCCTTCCCCTTTGAAACCAGTTCCTTTGGGAAAGCTGAAACTGAAAACCCATATCTGAATAGCATTCTAACAGTATTTCTCATTAATATGCTTTGTCAGTCCTCTGTTTGCAAGAATTTGTCAGGATGTTCTTGGTTTGAAGCCTGGATGCTTTGATTTCTGTCCTGCTAATTTCTTATCCATGATACTCTATTGAGAAGGTTTACTCCCCCTGCTTACTTAATCACACTCAGAAAAGAGGTTAGAGTTCTGATGTCTGTTTTAAATTGTTTCTATACCAATGAGATCGCTCTCTCTTACTATCCATAGAAAGATATAATATAGTATTTGCTTTTTTGAATTTTGATATTTTGGATGAAAAATAAAGGAAGGCATTAGGTGGAATATTGTTGATTATTCTCTTTCAATGTCTTTCGTCCTGTGGATGTCATCTTAAAAATGTAGGCCCTAAACTAGAAATAGCCCCTAAAAATCTACTCATATAAGGTAACATGAATGAGATTTATATGCAAGGTGATCTGGATGGGATCACCAGATGAGATCACTAAGGAAAAGGGCCAAGTAAATATATCTGAAATCAGGTACTGTCACAGTTTTCTAGTTTCTTCTATATAAAAAGTAGAAGTGAAATGCTGCAAAACTTCATTCTCTTAGTAACTAGTTATTGAATGCTTACTATGTGCCACATACTATTCTGGACACTGGGGATACATCAGTGAACAAAATATTAACAACCTTTTTCTTACCTTCACAGAGCTTACATTTAATTTTTTTTTAAATTTGGTAAAAAAATACACATTTCTATTAAATTTTTTTGACATAAATTTATAGCATTTCAAAATTAAAAAACAACAACAAAGATCAATCAGAAAGGATATATGCACCCCTATGTTCATAGCAGCACAATTTACCATAGCTAAGTTTTGGAAACAGGCTAAGTGCCCATCAGCAGATGAGTGGATTAAAAAACTGTGGTACATCTGCACAATGGAATACTATGCTGCGGTAAAAAAGAAGGAATTCCTACCATTTGCAACAACATGATGGAACTGGAGAGCATTATGCTAAGTGAAATACGCCAGTCAGAGAAAGATAAGTATCACATGATCTCACTCATATGTGGAATATAATGAACAACATAAACTGATGAACAAAAACAGTTCCAGAGACAGAGAAACATTGATCAGACCATCAAACCTTGGAGGGAAGGTAGGGGAGGGTGGGGTGGGGATAAGGGGGAGAGATCAACCAAAGGACTTGTATGCATGCATATGGGCCTAACCAATGGACACAGACAACAGGGGGGTGAGGGGGTAATGGGGGAAGAAGGATACATATGTAATACCTTAATCAATAAAGAAATAAAAAAACAAAAAACAACAACAAAGAAGTGTTACATACAGCATGATTGCATTTATATGGAATTTAGTAACTATTTATTGAATACTATGTGCCACATACTATTCAGGCCTGGTGCATGAATTTGTGCACAGGTGGGGTTCCTTGGGGTGGCCTGCGGAGATTGGGCCCCAGCTCATGCCCCTAGCCTCGCAGTCCCAGCTTGTGCCTCCAGCTTTGCAGCTTTGCAGCCCTGCCTGGCACCCTGCCTTGCCCTGGCATTGCCCCCTCAGCTGATCCACCATCCTGCCTGCGGGGTGATCAATCGGGGCTGGGTCCCCCCCACACACACACACCTCCCCCTCAAACCCCCCCCCCCCCCCCCCCGCTGCTATCACTGGGGTCGCCATCTGTGGGGTGATCAGCAGGGCAATCAGCCTCCTGCTCGCACCTGCCTTGTCCTGGCGCTGCCCGCTCACCTGCTCTACGATCTCACCATGGTCCTGCTCTTGTTGGGGCCCATCGGGGCTGGTAGTGCCTTCATTGTCACCCACTGCCAGTACTGCATTGCTGACACCTGCCATGTTCTGTGCTGCTCCCTGGTGTTCAGCGCATGTCATAGAGAGCAGTCGAACTCCAGGTCGAACGACCACCAGAGGGGACTATTTGCATATTAGATTTTTATTATAAAGGATTCTTCAAAAGATAAACTTATGTTAATGAAGAGTACATGAATCATTACAGGGTTTAGAAGTGGAGGAATGTGAAACTAAAAAATAACAAGGAAAGCATCCAAACTGATGCAGCTATTCTTTATCTTGATAGTTGTGACATTTCCTGAAATCTATACGTGTTAAAATCATAGGACTACATATATACACAAAATTTCAATTTTACTGCATATTACTTTTTATCTATATGCTCTTAGTGTATGCAGATTTTTATTATTTTTAATTTTAAAAGACTTTATTTTTTTAAAGTGATTTAAGTTGACAGCAAAATTGAGAGGAAGATAAAGGAATTTCACATATACCTCCTGCCCTTACCCATGCATAAACACTACATTTTCAACATCACTCACCAGAGTGATACATTTCTTACAACCGATGACCCTATTTATACATAATTTGCACATAAAGTCCATATATTACCTCAGTACATTGTTTTCTTGCTCTGGCTGTGTGTGTGTGTGTAAGTGTGTGTATGTGTGCTTTCTCACTTCTATGATTACAATGTATAGTAACTCATCAGGAAAACTTTATCTATTGATTATCTGGTGATACTTCTAAAAATTTAAATGTATTATCCTTATAACATAAATGCAAGCAATAAGTGGAACTCCACCAAATGCCTACTTAATACATTCTTCCATAAAGCTGCTCCACCTTTTAGGTTCTGGTTTCTCATGTACTCTAACTTTAGCTCTCCTGTGGACCATCATAACCCTTCCTACTATATGACATCTTTCTATGCATTCTTTTCATCTTAGCAGCCGGATCTTAGCTGAACCCATATGTTTTTGGACAGGATGTCATTCTTGTTTCTTTTTAGTGTGTGTCAAGCCACTTGATAAGACCATTGGATTGACTGTCAGTGAGCCATTCTTGGACAAAAAACACACCACATTGATGGAATGAGAGGTGGTGACTTAAAAAATTATTTTTTAAAGTACCTTTGTCTGTAAATCTTCTCTTTGTGTATTCTTCCACAATGTCCTGGTCTTCGTTGGTCCAGGTAAAGAGCCCCTGAAAAATATTTCTCAGAGTGTAAAAATAGGAAAATATTACTTCAAAATTATACTCCAGAGCTTTTTTTAAAATTTAAACTTTATTGTTCAGATGATTACAATTGTTCCTCTTTTTCCCCCATAGCTCCCCTCCACCCGGTTCCCACCCCACCTTCTGCCCTTACCTCCCGCCCACTGTCCTCATCCATTAGGTGTACGATTTTTGTCCAGTCTCTTCACGCAACCCCCACACCCCTTTCCCCCTAAGAATTGTCAGTCCACTCCCTTTCTATGCCCGATTCTATTATATTCACCAGTTTATTCTGTTCCTCAGATTTTTTATTCACCTGATTTTTTAGATTCACTTGTTGATAGACATGTATTTGTTGTTCATAATTTTTATCTTTACCTTTTTCTTCTTCCTCTTCTTAAAGAGTACCTTTCAGCATTTCATATAATACTGGTTTGGTGTTGATAAACTCCTTTAGCTTTTTCTTATCTGTGAAGCTCTTTATCTGCCCTTCAATTCTGAATGATAGCTTTGCTGGGTAGAGTAATCTTGGTTGTAGGTTCTTGCTATTCATCACTTTGTAGATTTCTTGCCACTCCCATCTAGCCTGCATAGTTTCTGTTGAGAAATCAGCTGACAATCATATGGGTGCTCCCTTGTAGTTAATTAACTATTTTTCTCTTGCTACTTTCAATATTCTGTTTGTCTTTTGCTCTTGGCATTTTAATTATGATGTGTCTTGGTGTGGTCCTCTTTGGATTCCTTTTGTTTGGGATTCTGTGCACTTTCTGGACTTGTAATTCTATTTCTTTCATCAGGTGGGGGAAGTTTTAAGTCATTATTTCTTCAAATAGGTTTTCAATATCTTGCTCTCTCTCTTCTTCTGGCACCCTTGAGGTTGCCAGAGGCTCCTTACACTATCTTCAAATTTTTGGATTCTTTTTTCTTTTTGCTTTTCCGGCTGAGTGTTTTTTGCTTCTTTGTATTTCAAATCTTTGACTTGATTCTCGTGGTTCTCTAGTCTGCTGTTAGGTCTCTGTATAATATTTTTTATTTCAGTCAGTGTATGTTTAATTTCTAGTTGGTCCTTTTTCATATCCTCGAGGGTCTAGCTAAATTTATCAGCCTTTTCTAGGAATTTCTTGAAAAACCTTATAACCGTGGTTTTGAACTCTGTATCCAGTCATTTGCTTTCCTCCATTTCTTTCATTTGTGATCTGTTTCTTTGTCTCCACATTTTTGCTACTTCCCTGAGTTGATAGAGTAGCTTTGTGTGGTAGATGTCCTATAGAGCCCAGTGGCTCAGCCTCCTCAGTTACCTGAGGTGGACACTCTTGGTGCACCCCTTTGTGGACTGTGTGCTCAGCCTTGTTGTAGTTAAGTCTTGATTGTTGTTGGTATCACTGGGAGGAATTGACCTCCATGCCCATTGGCTGTGAGGATCAGCTGTGTCTATGCTGGGAGAACTTTTGTGCTGGAGACACCCTTATGAGACAAGACTTGCAAAATTGCAAAAGCCTCTGTGCTCAGCTTGGATGGGGCAGAGTCTCAGGGCTGAGCAGACAGCCTTGGCTTCCCGTCAGCCCTACTCTGTGAGGCCCTTGGGTCTCAGTGTCCCTCGGTAATTGCTACGAGCACCTCTGAGAGAAAGCCGCCCTTGAGTTTCGCCCGCTGCCAGACAGTCCAGTTTCTCCCCCAATGAATCTGGATTCCCAGATTCTTGCCTGGAACTGGAGTTCAGCACAGTCGGGAGCTTCCGCCTTCCTCCCGCTAGAGAAAACCAGTGGCACACTCAGCAGTCAGTCTTCTCTGCGCACACTTGCGCGCGTGCCCCCAGACCTCTGCCTTTCGCGTCTCCCCTGAGTTTCTGTCCACTCCTCTCTTTTCCCAATAGTCCAGACTCCCCCGTATGAGTCTGGGACCCCAGGGTCTCGCCCAGAACTGGGGTTCAGTGCAGTCAGAACTGGGGTTCAGTGCAATTGGGAGCTTCCGTCTCTCCCCCACTAGAGAAAGCTAGCCAGGCACTCAGCTGCCCGTCCTCTCCGCGCACGTCTCCGTACCTCAGCCTTTTGCAGTTCCTCTGAGTCTTTGTGTGCCCCTCTCTTTCCTTCTAGTTGTAGAATTTCCACTCAGCCAGCTTTCCTGTGTTCTGGATGATGTCCGTTGTGTCTTTTAGCTTTAGTTTTGAAATTGTTGTGCAAGGCAGAAGTTTAGGTGTTCACCTATGCCGCCATCTTGGTTTCTCCAGAGCTTGTTTTTAATACCTCGTTTTCTAATAATAGGAACTAGGAGTCTTTAGAGAAATGGTTGATTTTAGGGCAAGGAAAGTTTAAATATAAGATGAGCCTTGAGCAGTTTGGAGTACCCGAAATTTAAAAAGTATTCCCAAAAAGGGATTGGGCATGAGAAATGACCCAATCTGAGAGAAATTCCATTTGCCAAAGATTAACAATTTTTATTTTTGACCAGCAAAATCAATAACAATAGTATTTGATTAAAACTCAAATAATAAAACAATATCTATGAGTCCTTATTGATATAGATGATTGAATAAGTAAACATATGTGGGAGAAGGTACAAATCTTCCTTAAAAAAGAATTCTAAATAATGTATGGAGATATTCTTGTCTCCAAGAGGTGCTTCATGCTTCTCCATTTGAGTGTGAACTGGGCCCAGTGACACATTTCCAAAACATACCGTATGGAATGTGAAAAGTAGTTACTTTATAGTATAGAAATCTAGCAAACAAATACAATCTTAAACAAGAATGTAAAGGTTAATACTACCAGTGATGCTATGAGAATACACTTTCTAATATAATGCAATGAGAAGGTACTTCATCTCTATGGTATGCTTCCCCAAACTCAGAACCCTAGTCTAACTTTTTTTTTATTATTATTCAGAAAAACTCAAGAGAATTCTAGAAAATGCCTGGTCAATACTCTTCAAAACTATAAAGGGCCAAAAAAAAAAAAAAAAAAAGTAAGAAAGAACTGACACATTTTACTGATCAGAGGAACAGAAAAAGGAAATTACTGGGAAAAGTGGTGAAATCCAAATAATGTCTATAGTTTGTTAATGTTACTGTGTCACTGTTAATTTCTGAGTGGTCATTTATCGGAAGCTGGGTGATAGTTATATGAGAACTCTCTGTACTAACTTTTATAACTTTTGCATAAACCTAAAATTATTCCAGAATCAATGTAGGAAAAGCAAAGAAACAACAACTAAAAAAAGTATACATCCAGGTCTGCTTCTGCTTGGTATATAGAACAATGAAAGATGTGGATTTCAACTTAACGACATGAGAAAGTCTGATAAAAAACAAACTCGATTTTTCTTGAACACCTTTGAGATAAAAGTTTACAGATCTATAAGTAGCTTTATTTTAAGGGAAGATAGTCCCTACAATGAGAAGTGGAATGAGGAGAATGGCTTACCAGTGACAAGAGAGTGAAGTATCTGTACTAGCCTAGCAAGCACCCAAGGAACAAATAAAAGCAGTCTCCCTCTAGGAAATAGGCAGGGCACTGGAGAGATCCCCATGTGGCTTAGATGTGATGGGTATCAGAGATCAGGGTGTAAGGCAGGAGCACTGAGAAAAACTTCTGAAACCTAGACACCACCCTAATAACAAAACATGCTAGAAGACTTTAAAAAAGCCTGATTGTATTTAACCTAACTACCATAGAGCTGACATTTTAATGGGAGACTAGGCAGTAAAGGAGACAAATTTTGGTAAGTTACACACATATATGCTCAAAGCATATCAGAAGATGATAGGGCGCTATAAAGAAAAGGAAATCATTGAAGAAGAACAAGGTGTACAAAGACACATCCAAACTTTATTTGGGGTGTGGTCAGAGAAGATAGTATTTGAGCAGAGGATTGAAGAAGGTGTGAGGGACTGAGCATCTGGGTGTGGAGTGTGTAGAGAGGAACATTCCACGAGAGGGCCTAGCAGATGCAAAGGTCTTGTGGTGGGATGCTTTTAACAGAAGGTAGAACCACCAAAAGGATTTGTTGGTGGATCTCATGTGAGGTAGAGAAGTTAAGAAATGCCCCTGGGGTTTTGACTTGAGCAACTGCAAATCTGGAGTTGCCATGAACTGCTCTGGGGAAGACTGAAGGCCAGATTGCAGGTGGAGATGAGGGGTTCATTCCTGGGCATGCTAAATTTGGGGTGTGTGTTAGACCTCCATGCAAAGGTGTTAAGTTAGCTATTGGGTACTCAAACCATGGGGAAATTCAGGGAGTGGTTTTAGCCGGAGATGTAAAATTGGGAGGTGTCAGTATGCATCAGGTATTAAAAACATGAGACTGCATGAAATCTTAAAAGAAGGGAGTGTGGATAAAAGAGAGGAAAAGCTCCAGGGACTGAGTTTTGGTGCTTCAGGTTGGGAAAGCTTTGGGAACAGCTGGTGGTGTTGATGACTTGAGCTCTTTGTTACCCCTTGAGGTCCTTCCTTCTCTGCCTGGTTCACTAGCACATTTTAATCCCAGTGTACACAGGTGTTACTTAGGAATGGACGTTTAGCTGGAGGGAATATTAGGTAGCAGTGGAAAGAAAAAAAAGGTAAGAGGAAGTTGTTTTTCTTTTTTGCTATCTATGTCAGACTGATTCTGGATTGTCCTGGGCCTTACTTGACCTCTGCACTGGTAAGCTTTGCTGCATTATGGTTTCAGTGAAGTTTATGTTACCAAACTCTGTAAAGTGTTTTATTTGGTCATTCTCATTCTGACTGTTGACTTTTTTTAAAAGAAAGCAATTAATATTAATTTAAATCATATTACGTTTCAGTAAATATTCCATAATACTAGGACGGTTTTTGTGTTCTTTCTTTTGTATGTGTGTGGGGGGGCGGGGGGGATGAGATGGGGGGGTGAGGAAGGGTGGGGAGTGTGTGTAAATCCCAATAGTTTTCTTCATAGAATTATATGTTATTTTTATTTTACAATGTTTTCTCAATTTCTTTATCATATTAGAGTACATTCTTATCAGAAACCCACTGAAGGGTAATGGTTTGAGGATAAATGTCATTTAGCTGTGTTTGTGTTTTTTTGTGAGTGTGTGTTTTTGATATAGATAAATTTTCAAAGGGTAATAGGTAGTACATTTTGTGTCAGTATTTTCAGTGCTTTCCTGTGGTTTAGTCTTTTCAAAAATAGCTTAAGCAAACTAACTTTTTGCATTATGGGAAATGGTCCTTAAATTTTACAGCATTCTGAGTACATTTCTAAGGAATGCTGTGATTTTAAGGGAGTCCCTGATATAAAATATTGGTTTAGTGAATGAATGACCTTAGGTGAATGTGTATGTGTGGATGGGGGGAGAGGGTTCTATGTAATGAAAATGGAAACATAAAAATACCATCCTAGTTTATGTATGGAAGGATCACTTGTCTTACGAACTTTTCTACTCTTGGCGTTCCTGAGGAGCTCATTTTGGTCCAAAGCAACTCATAAGCATGGGCCTCCTTACACATGTTGCTTTTGTATTCTTCCTGAGGTTTTGGTTTGACAGTGAGAAACATGAGAGGTTGTGAAAGTTCTGCCTCCTGAGTATGCTGAAGGATAAACCCTAAAGGCCTAAACACTTCGCATTTATAATCAACCTGTATTTTTTTTAGACCACTGGTCTGCAAACTGTAGCGAGCCGTGGTTTGCCGCTTTGTTGACTAATGACTTTGCTGACCACTGTTCTAGACCACTGACTACGTCACCTGCAGTTTGCTTTGTATTTTACTGTATAGCATTTGTCTTACTATTAATCGTCTTTTAAAAATATGTTTTTATTGATTTTTAAATAGAGGGGACGAGAGAGGCATAGAGAGAGAAAAACATCGATGAGAGAGACATGGAGCGACTGCTTCCTGCACAGCCCCTACTGGGGATTGAGCACGAAATGGGCATGTGCCCTGACCTGGAATCAAGCCAGTGACCTACCTCTTAGTGCATGGGTCAGCACTCAATCACTGAGCCACACTGGCCAAGCTGCTATTAAACTTTTTGTTTTCCACGTAAAATTATAATTTTATTTAAAATGAAATATATTTATTCTCTAATTTTTTCAATTTAAATTCTTTATTGTTTAAAGTATTACATAAGTCTCCTTTTTCTCCCATTGACCACTCCCTGCCCCGCCACCCCCAGCACATGCCCTCCTCCCCCTCGTCTGTGTCCATTGATTATGGTCACATGCATGCATGCAAGTCCTTTGGTTGATTTCTTACTGCCTCACCCCCTGCCTTCCCTCATAGGTTGGACAGTCTGTTCGATGCTTCTATGACTCTCGTTCAATTTTTGTTCATCAGTTTATGTTGTTCATTATATTCCACAAATGAGTGAGATCATGTGATATTTATCTTTCTCTGATTGACTTATTTCGCTTAGCATAATGCTTTCCAGTTCCATTCATGCTATTGCAAATGGTAAGAATTCCTTCTTTTTTACAGCAGTGTAGTATTCCATTGTGTAAATGTACCACAGTGTTTAAATCCACTCATCTGCTGATGGGCACTTAGGCTTTTTCCAAATCTTAGCTTTTATAAATTGCGCTGCTATGAACATAAGGGTGCATATATCCTTTCGGATTGGTGTTTCTAGTTTCTTAGGATATATTCCTAGAAGTGGGATCACTGGGTCAAATGGAAGTTCCATTTTTAGTTTTTTGAGGAAACTCCATACTGTTCTCCACAGCGGCTGCACCAATCTGCATTCCCACCAGCAGTGCACGAGGGTTCCTTTTTCTCCGCATCCTCTCCAGCACTTGTCATTTGTTGATCTGTTGATGATAGCCATTCTGACAGGTGTGAGATGATTAGTGACTTTGAGCATGTTTTCATATGTCTCTGAGCCTTTTGTATGTCCTGTTTCGAAAAATGTCTATGTGCTTTGCCCATTTTTTGATTGGATTGTTTATCTTTCTTTTTTTAATTGTATGAGTTCCCTGTAAATATTGGAGATTAAACCCTTATTGGTGATAACATTGGCAAATATGTTCTCCCATGCAGTGGGCTTTCTTGTTGTTTTGTTGATGGTTTCTTTTGCTGTACAGAAGCTTTTTATTTTGATATAGTCCCATTTGTTTATTTTCTCCTTAGTTTCCATTGCCCTAGGAGCTGTTCCGGTAAAGATATTGCTACAACAGATGTCTGCTATTTTGCTGCCTCTGACTTCTAAGATTTTTATGGTTTCCCGTCTTACGTTTAAGTCCTTTTTCCATTTTGAGTTTATTTTTGTGCATGGTGTAAGTTCTAGTTTCATTTTTTTTGCATGTATCTCTCCAATTTTCCCAGCACCACTTATTGAAGAGACTGTCTTGACTCCATTGTATGCTCTTGCCTCCTTTGTCAAATATTAATTGAGTTTAATGGTTTGGGTCAATCTCTGGGTTCTCTGTTCTGTTCTATTGGTGTGTATGTTTGTTCTTGTGCCAGTACCAGGCAGTTTTGAGAACAGTGACTTGGTAATATAGCTTGATATCTGGTGTTGTGATCCCTCCAACTTGTTCTTCTTTCTCAAGATTGCTACAGCTACTTAGGGTCTTTTTATTCCAAATGAATTTTTGGAGAGTTTGTTCTAGGTCTTTCAAGTATACCGTTGGTATTTTAATGGGGATTGCATTGATTCTATAGATTGCTTTGGGTAGTATGGACATTTTAATGATGTTGATTCTTCCAATCCATGAACACAGTATATTCTTCCATTTGTTTATGTCTTCCTCTATCTATTTTATCAGCATCCTGTAATTTTCTGAGTACAGGTCCTTTACCTCCTTAGTTAAGTTTATTCCTAGGTATCTTAATTTTTCTATTGCAATGGCAAATGGGATTGTTTTTTTAGTTTCTCTTTCTGTGAGTTCATTATCTATATACTAGAGGCCTGATGTATGAAATTCGTTCAAGGGGCTCAGCTTTCACAGCCGTGGTGCTTGCCTCAGCCCTTGCAGCTGCAACTTCGTCTAGATGGACGTCTGGAAGGACGTCCGGAAGGTCATTCGGCTGTCGGGTCTAATTAGCATTTTACCCTTTTATTATTATAGATATAAAAAGCCAGTGACTGGAACACCATAATGACAGGAACAACTGAGGATTTTAGCTGCTATGAAGCCCACTGTGGTCACTATGACTCCCACTGCAGCCAGTGAACCAGCTCGATCTGGGCGTGGGGCTGGCCTGCCAACCTCCTGCAGCCCCTCCCCCTACCCAGCCCCACCCCAGATTGGTACCCCACCCCATCAGGGGCAGGGCAGGCCCACCACCCAGAGCCCCTCCTCATGGCTGGCCCTGCCCCCAATTGCCCCCCATCCCAATTGGGTGCAGGGACCACTGGCCAACCTCCCACTGCCCCTACCCCCAGCCAGCCTGGCTCTGATTGGCCTGTTCAGGGCTGGCCAGCTGCCAACCTTCCCCCCCCCCCCCCCATCTCCTCCTACCAACAGGCCTGGCAGGATTGGGGCCAGGATGGCTGGACCCCACCCATGCACATAAATGTTCACTGGGTCTCTAGTTGGTGTATAAAAAGGCCATATATTTCTGGGTGTTAGTTTTGTATCCTGCTACATTGCTGAATTTCATTTATTAGTTCTAATAGTTTTTTGATGGGGTCTTTGGGGTTTCCTGTGTACAATATCATATCACCTGCACATACTGACAGTTTTACGTCTTCTTTTCCAATATAGATACCTTTTATTTCTTCTTCTTGTCTGATCGCTCTGGCTAGCACTTCCAGTACTATTTCAAACAGAAATGGTGAAAGCGGACATCCCTGTCTTGTTCCTGTTTTTAGGGGAAATGCTTTTAGTTTTTGCTCATTGAGTATGATATTGGCTGTAGGTTTGTCATATAAGGCTTTTATTATATTGAGGTGTATTCCCTCAATTCCTCCTTTGCTGAGCGTTTTTATCGGTAAAGGGTGTTGAATTTTGCCAAATGCCTTTTCTGCATCAATTGATATGATCATGTGATTTTTGTCTCTCAGTTTGCTTATGTGATGTATCACGTTCATTGATTTGTGAATATTATACCAGCCTTACATTCCTGGAATAAATCCCAGTTGGTCATGGTGTATGATCTTTCTAATGTAATGCTGGATCCAATTTGCTAGAATTTTGTTGAGGATTTTAGCATCTATGTTCTTCAGGGATATTGGCCTGTAATTCTCTTTCTTTGTAGTATCCTTATCTGGTTTTCAGATTAGGGTAATACTGGCTTTATAGGAAGAGCTTGGAAGTGTGCCTTCCTCTTGAATTTTCTGGAATAGTCTGAGGAGGATAGGTTTTAGTTCTTCTTTGAATGTTTGGTAAAACTCCCCTGGGAAGTTGTCTGGACCCGGGCTTTTGTTTGCTGGAAGTTTTTGCATGACTGCTTCAATTTCCTCCTTAGTTATCAGCCTGTTGATACTTTTTTATTCTTCTTGGTTGAGTTTTGGAAGTTCATATTTTTCTGGGAATATGTCCATTTCCTCCAGGTTGTCCAGTTTGTTGGAATAGAGTTGTTCATAGTATTTTTTTTTTTTACAATCCTTTGTATTTCTGTTGTTATTTCGCCTCTTTTGTTTCTGATTTCGTTTATTTGGGTCCTCTCTCTTTGCTTCTTGGTGAGCCTGGCTAGAGATTCATCAATCTTGTTTATCCTTTCAAAGAACCAGCTCTTGGTTTCATTGATCTTTTGTATTTTTTTGGGGGGGGGAGGTATCTCTATGTCATTTATTTCTGCTCCGATCTTTATTATCTTCTTTCTGTTCACTCTGGGCTTTTCTTGTTGCTCTCTTTCTAATTCTTTAAGTTGTAGAGTTAGACAATATATTACCCGTTTTTCTTGTTTTTTTGAGGTAGTCCTGTAATGCTAAGAACTTTACCCTCAGGACTGCTTTCATTGTGTCCCATAGGATTTGGATTGTTGTATTTTCATTGTCATTTGTTTCCAGGATGTTTTTAATTTTTTCTTTGATCTGTTTGATAACCCAGTCATTGTTTAATAGCATGCTATTCAGCCTCCAAGTGTTTGAATTTTTTTGATTGTTTTTATTATAGTTTATTTCTAATATTATGCCATTGTGGTCTGAGAAGATGCTTGATATGATTTCTATCTTCTTGAATTTGGAGAGACTTTGCCTGTGACCCAATATGTGGTCTATCTTTGAAAATGTCCCATGTGCACTTGAGAAGAATGTATATTCCGTAGCTTTGGGGTGACATGTTCTGAAGATGTCAGTTAAGTCCATCTGACTTAATGAGTCACTTAAGATTGCTGTTTCTTTGCTGATTTTTTTGTCTAGAGGATTTATCCAGTCATGTCAGTGGATATTAAAGTCCCCTACTATAATTGTGTTGCTGTCAATCTCGCCCTTGATATCTTCCAGCAGTTTTTTTATGTATTTGAGTGCTCCTGCATTGGATGCACATATGTTTATCAGAGGTATATCCTCTTGTTGTACTGATCCCTTCAGTATTATGAAGTGGCCTTCCTAATCCCTTGTTATGGCCTTCACTATGAGGTCTATTTTTTCAGATATAAGTATTGATACCCCAGCTTTTTTTTCATTTCCATTTGCCTGAAAGATATTTTTCCATCCCGTCACTTTCAGACCGTGTGAGTCTCTTGTTCTGATGTGGGTCTCTTGTAGACAGCATATACACTGAGTGGCCAGATTATTATGACCACTCCATTAGTTCTTCATTGGGCCACCTTTTGCCTTCAATACTGCGGAGATTTTTCTTGGCATTGACTCCACGAGATGTTGAAAGGTGATGCGAGGAAGCTGACACCATGCCTGATGAATAGCACTGTCCGTTCTGTGAGATTTGATGTTGTGGAACCAGCTGCCTGATGGCTTTTTTAACTTCGTCCCACAAATGCTCAATTGGATTGAGATCTGGTGATTGTGGGGGCCACCTTAGCAAGGTAAAGTCTCCCTCATGTTCTTGAAACCACTCCTGCATAATACGAGCACCATGGCATGGCTCATTGTCTTGTTGGAAGGAGCCATCTCCATTGGGATGCGCCATCAACATGGTAGGATGAACTTGATCAGCAATGATACTTAGGTATGTTGTGCTCTTCAGATGTTGTTCCACATGAATTAAAGGGCCCAAATCATGCCAGGAAAACATACCCCAAACCTTATAACTGCCCCCACCAGCTTTAAGGGTTGTACTCATGAGTGTGGAGTGCATGCTTTCATGCTGTTTCTGCGAAATTCTCACTCTGCCATCTGCATGATGCAACTGGAAAAGTGATTCATCGGACCACATGACTTTTTTCCAATGCTCGACTGTCCAATCCTTGTGTTTCTGTGCGAATTGGAGACGTTTTATCTTGGTAACTGCAGACAGCAAAGGTGTTAGAACAGGCCTTTGGCTTCCATATCCCATATGATGCAGTGTATGGCTAATTTGCCTGCAAATGTCAGGTGGTCATCATAATCTGGCCACTCAGTGTATATGGGTCATGTTTTCTTACCCACTTGATGTCTTTTGATTGGGTCTTTTAGGCCATTGACATTTAAAGTTATTATTGATAGGTACTTGTTATAGCCATTTTTATTTCTTTGTGCCTGTGCTCCTTCTTTTCTTTTATTTTTTCTTCTTTTTACAGCAGTCCCTTTAGCATTTCTTGCATTGCTGGCTTGGTAGGATAAACCCCATTAGCCCTTTTTTGTCTGTGAAGCTCCTGATCGCCCTTTCAATTTTGAATGATAGTCTTGCTGGATAGAGGATTCTTGGATTCAGTCCCTTGGTTTGATTACTTTGTATACTTCATTCAGTTCTGCTGCCTGATGTGTTTCTGTTGAGAAAACATTTGATAATATAATGGGGGAATCCTTTGTAGGTAACTTCCTGTCTCTCTCTTGAAGGCTTTAAGATTCTTTGTTGTTAATGTTTGCCATAGTAATTACGATGTGTCTTGGTGTGGGTCTTTTGGGGTTCCTCTTATTTGGGACTCTCTGTGCTTGGGTGGCCTTTTTCTTCCCCATATCAGGGAAGTTTTCGGTCATTATTTCTTCAAATGGTTCTCTAATCCTTGCTGCTCTTTCTGGCTTTCTGGCATTCCTATTATACATACTAGTATGTTACTTTGTTTCATGTTGTCCCAAAGTTCCTTATGCTCTCCTTCCTGCTTTCTAATTTTTTTCTCTAGTTGTTGTTCAGATTGAGCTTTTTCTGTGCCCTGTCTTCTAGCTCACTCATTTGGTCCTCCACTTCTCTTAGTCTATTGTTGAAGCCTTCCATCATGTTCCTTATTGTGGCTATATCACTTTTGATTTATTTTTGGTTCTTACATAGGTTGTTAATTTTCTTGTCCATCTGGTTTATGAACTGTATGATCATTACTCTGAATTCTTTTTCTGACATATTGCATGCCTCCATTTCACTTAGTTCCTTGGGGGGGGGGGTGTTTCCTCCTTTTCTTGCCTTTGTGGGTTGCTTTTTTGTCCCCATTTCTGCTGTTGCTTAAGGGTCCAGGTGCCCTGTTGTGCAGGACCTGATCTGCAGCGATAGGTTTGGCGGGAGCGTGGTGCATGCAGTCAGGGGCCAGCTCTGGTGCCCGGAAGATGCGGTCCCCGCGGTCTGGGTGGTGTCCGTGCACGCTGACACTCTGGGGGCCAGCTTGGGTGCCCGGGACTCATGGCTGCCACAGGGTCCACACGCGCTAACGGGGCCAGCTCAGGTGCCTGGGAGATGCGGCTGCCGTGGAATTCGAGTGCACCAACAGTTATGGGGCTGGCTCGGGTGCCCAGGATACGTGGCTGCCATGGTCCGGGTGGGGTCTGCGCATGCCAACAGTCAGGGGGAAGCTCTGGTGCCTGGGAGACACATCTGCCGTGGGGTCTGTGCGTGCTGACAGGGGGCCGGCTCAGGATGTGTGAGACCTGCACTGCCAGGGTGGGTAGGTGGAATGGGAACACACTCCTGGACTCACAGTAGCCTGAGACCGGTATAGGTGGAGTTGGTGCCTGTGAGTCTGCAGCTGTGGTAGCAGGTCTTCATCCAGAATTGCTGTAGGGCAATGATTGGCAAACTCATTAATCAACAGAGCCAAATATCAACAGTACAACGATTGAAATTCTTTTGAAAGTCAAATTTTTTAAACTTAAACTTCTTCTAATGCCACTTCTTCAAAATAGACTCGCCCAGGCTGTGGTATTTTGTGGAAGAGCCACACTCAAGGGGCCAAAGAGCCGCATGTGGCTCGCGAGCCACAGTTTGCCGACCATGGCTGTAGGGTCTCGGTTTTTGTCTGAGGTCAGTCTGGGTGGTGGTGAGGCTGGGCTCCTCATCACAGTAGTGGATGTACTTCAAAATGGCATGGTTTCTGTGCCAGTGCCGGATGCCCGGGAGTTCCCGCAGCACAGGGAGAGTCCAACAGAGCCCAGTCTGCCAGCCCCTGAAAGTCTTGCAGCATCTAACTGTCCCTCACTCACACACACACCACACATCCCTCACTCTTTCACACACACTTTCTCACTGCTGTCCTGCCAGCCATCATCTTCTACTCGCTACTATTAATCTTGCAGTTCATTTCTTTTAAGTCAGTTTCAGGTATTTTTATATAATTGATAATATTATCCTGTCATATCACCTGTGTATTTGTCTTATTAGCATTTATTGCATATGATATTCTCTTGCAGATTTATTTATTTACCTTTTGTGAGTCACTTTCCATTGGAATTCAAACTCCAGAAAAATAAGGAATTGTCTTTTACTGTGTTTTATTCCTAATAACTAGGTACTAGTACATAGTAGGTATTCAATAAATATTACTATGTAAATAAATACTGCAGACACTATTTTGTATGCTTGTCCACTTACTGTCATAAGAATTTTATCACATAATTAAAAAGTCTTCTAAAATTATACATAGATAGTTGCATAATAGTTTATTTTATAGATCCAGCATAATTTGCCTTCAATAAATTCTTTGGCATTTTTAGTTTCTGCTGTGTTTATTATAAACTAGTGGCCCAGTGCATGGATTCGTGCACATTGAAAGGAAATTAATTAGAAGAAAGATTTGTGCAGTTATTACATTACTGCAAAAAATTGCATGTCAAAATAGTATATATAATATAGTATTATAAAGTTAAAATACAAAATATCTTAATATTGCTATTCGTCCTTTCTCTATAATAGAAGTGTCAGAGATGAAAGAAAATTAGTAAAATGTATGTGAAAATAATATATAAATTGGTTAATAAATAAACAACATGATATAAAAACAACAAAGACATGATATAAAAATAACAAAAACATAAAAACAACATTGATAAAAACTGATTGATTAATAAATAACAAACACATAAGATAAAAACAACAAAAAACATGATATAAGTACCACATTGATAAAAACAATGATAAATTGATTAAACAATAGTTGGTCTTCAGATATATTCTGTTGATGACGCTGGCTTCTTTCAGCTTCAGTGGTACGTTATGCCAATAGTTGGTCTTCATACATATTCTGTTGTTGACTCTGCTTTCTTTCAGGTTCAGAGGTATGTTGTGCCAATAGTTGGTCTTCAGATACATTCTGGTATTGCACATGTACTAGTCAATGTTTATGTTTAAATTTCCAGTGTGCATCATATATACTGGCTGGTTGGTCAGACGGTTGGATGGAGGGACTGTCGGTCACTTAGCCTTTTATATATATAGATAACACTGAAGGGAACATCTTTATGTATAAATTTTTGCCTATATTTCTATTTATTCTTTAGGATATATTACTAAAAGAATTTTAGTTGAAATAATTTAATTCTCTTAACATGTACTAACAACAAAAGTACAACAGTTTATACTCCCATGGCATTTTAAAAGAGCCCCTTTCTCCTAGAATTTGATCAGTAATGTCCATTTCTTTATTTTCAACCCCTGTGGCAATCCTGTCTATTGCTACTCTATCTCATTTCTTCAGTTACCACCAGTGCTGATGGTTTGCAGCTCTTCCTTTAGGCTTTACTTCTAGGTATTTGGAGGTTCACGTGCACATCCCCAAGCTGCAAAGAGCTGGAAAGGAGAGGCCACAGTGAGAAGTCGGGGCAAATGGCAGCTGAGATGGAAGGAAGATGAAGGGACTCAGAGAAGGAAGGCAAGGAGATGAGCAGACAGGTTGTAGTGTGGGCCTCAGACATGGACAGGGGAATTGCTGCTCTGTTCCCTTTTGAGATAAATGAAGGTAAAATCTTTTCAGTATCTGAGTTGAAAACCTAGGACTTTTTCTCAATTATTCTCTTTTTCACTTTTTCTTTGTGTATGCTCTTTTATTTCTGTGTTGGTTTAAGCTTATTACCACCTCTTTCCTGGACTATCATTGCCTTTACGTACCTCTTTTGTAATTTTTCTCTAATATGTCATCATTACTGCCAAAACTATCTCCCTAAAATGCCCACCTTCTGTTGCTTTCCTAATTAAATTAAGTTTCTCCAAACTCTCCCCATTGCTTAGCAGTAGTCGGCAAACTGCGGCTCGAGAGCCACATGTGGCTTGTGAGCCGCAGTTTGCCACTCTGTTGACTAACGAGTTTGCCGACTACTGGGATGGGGCTTAATCACAAGGAACAACAACAGCCTGTAAATATTGGAATCGAGAGTCTAGGTCAGTGGTCAGCAAACTCATTAGTCAACAGAGTCGTAGTTTGCCGACCACTGGTAAGCCTTACAGACTGAAGTTTGAACTCTAGCAGAGGCTGTTTGCTCTACCTGCCCTTTCCCCAGTCTGCCTGTCATCATTTCCTAGGGATTTCCCTCCTTATTTTCCAGCTAGCTGAACCCTTGGCTCCACATATGTGTCTTAACTCTCTTGTAACCTCTGTGGCCATGCTTTGGCTGGACTCTGCCTAGAATACTATTTCTGATTATGTAATTTTTATTTCTAGCTTTTATTTATTTTAAAATATTTATGAGGCTACCCTTCTTTCCAAATCTCTTCAGCATCAGGTATTTTCACTTTTAGTTTTTGCTAATGTAATGGCTATGAGATGATATATTGCTACTTTATTTGTATTCAAGCAAATACATTTAGCTTCTTAGTTACAATTTTATTCTGCTGAAGTTCTTCACTGTGCAAGTTCATCTGCCCATCTTTCCCATATGATCCTTTAGTGCATGATTGCAATGTCAGGGGTTATATGGGTCTAATTCTGTTCTGCTTTTTCTTTTTTTAAGAATCATATTCTTCTCTTCATGTTCCTTAATTTTTTATTGTGTGCCAGACATTATGTGTAAAAACAAAACAGGAAATATTTGTCCCTAGAACAGAGCTTGTCTTTTTTTTTTTTTGTCACACTACTAATGGGGACTGAGCTAGTCTGGACTTTGTTGTAGCAATAGTGAGATTTAGTTCATTCTTAGCTTCAGATTTTGAGAGTGGGATCAGGACTTTGTTTTTAGCAGAGCTTCAGAATGAGCCTCAGGCAGACCTTGGAGATCTCTTGATATTTTAGAACTAACCTGCTAACTTTCTGAGTAATGGGAGATCTCTATTAGTTTTATAGTTTGGCTACTAGGTTTTTTGTTGGACACTGATGAGTTATCTTTGCAGTCTCCAGTCTGAGATCTCACTTTGTCCTACTGTTCTTTAGAGGGATTTCTCTCAGTTGTCTTTTGTTTTCCTTCTGGTATTAGTCCGCTGCTCTGCACCCAGGGAATTTCACAGGTGCCTGAGATAGGGAATCACTAATCTCTTCTATTCTATCTCATTGTACACTACTGGTGTGTATTTGGTAAAGACCCAGGGGAAAGAGTTGACAGGTGGGGTGTAGACTTGATCTGTGTTTGGGACTCCTTGAGATTAAAAAAGTTTGTGAACAGTTCAGCTGATATTTTATTACCCTTATCTATAGCAGATTTTTCATCCTGTCACTCTGCCAGGGATGAAAACAGCTGTGGATCACTTCTCTCCTAGGAAGGACTTGTCAGTATCCGATATTTAGTTCATTACGGTTTCTCTGTGTTCTAAACTTTCTTACAGCTTTTATTTTTTAAAAAGCTTGTGGTTTTATAGCTTTATGCAGCTTATATTCATTATTGGGAAAATTTTCTTTATTATTTTTTTCTTAGCTATGCATATGTTTAACATTTAGTTGCTGAAGCATTGATGGTATCTGTATTAATTTCTCATCCTTAGGTAACCTGTTTTCATAAGCAGTGGTCTTGATAACCTTTTGATTATGTACCTCATCATAAAAAATGAGAACAAATCCTCAGAGTACATATAACTTAAAAGTTACAGATATATACTAGTTTATTGAATTGTATTTTTACATTTAAGACATTATGCATTATAATATTGATAAAACAAATTATTTTAATTTTATATCATTGTTGATAGTGGATATAAATATTTATTTCAATTTATTGTTTTGATGATTTTAGAAAAATATTAAACTTGTTTCTTGTAGATCTATTTAGATCATGATTCTTATTAACTCATCTGACAGACAAGAAGAGATCATACCTGGATAAGTGCCAACTTTGCTATTTTCTTATAGCTTATTCTTGTATTACCAGTATTTTTAATCCTTTTTTTTGGTTGTTATTTCAGGAATTCTCTTGTAAAATCCCCTTTCTATTTTGTTTGGGTTAGTTTAGTTAAAACTGGCTAAATTTGTAATTCCATTTGCCTGGCCCCTGTAGGCTGCACCCCTGCAGAATGTCATAACCTGACAGTGTTTGGAACTGGAACTTTGTTTTCCTTACCAGGGTAGTTTTATACATCTGTGATGTATGACAGCTGACCTATGGTCCATATGAAGATGTAATGTCTTACATATATTAAATACGATTTAAACTTAATTTATTTCCTTTCCCCTCATTGAGTCATCGTGTGTCTCCATCCTTTCACTCCTACATTCATTGGTGCCCTGCACCTCTAGACCATTGCCATAGAGAACTAGAGCCAGTTGTGTATTTTGGGAGCAACTCCTCCTTTCACATTCTCAGAGATATCATTGCCTTTGTTCAGGCAACTTTCTTATTGACCTTGATGGAATAGTTGTTTCCCTGGGCCCCCAAAGGTCCTGTCTAGAGCTCAGCAGAATTCTTCAGGAAGGATGCTTCCTTGATAAGTTCTAGGGCAGACTATCTGTGTAATGTTAGAGTGGAAGTTTCAGTCAACTTACGAGATTCGATTCATTTAGACCAGTGGTCGGCAAACTCATTAGTCAACAGAGCCAAATATCAACAGTACAACGATTGAAATTTCTTTTGAGAGCCAAATTTTTTAAACTTAAACTTCTAACGCCACTTCTTCAAAATAGACTCGCCCAGGCCATGGTATTTTGTGGAAGAGCCACAAGCAAGGGGCTAAAGAGCCGCATGTGGTTTGCGAGCCACAGTTTGCCGACCACGGATTTAGACAAAGTGAACAAAATATTTCCAAAGACATCAATCTACTCTAAATGGACTGAGGAGTTCCATCTTTGCCTTTGCCATGTAGAAGATTGTAGTAATATTTAATTACCTACTCCCAATTGTTTGCTAATTGGGAATTACTATACCCACCTCTATCTACCCTCCTCTTTGGGCTCTGAGGATTAAATGATGTACTATATGCAGAAGTACTAGTACATAGTAGACTTCCCAGGGCTTGAGTGGCTTACTCAGTATTACTATAGAGAGAGATTTTGAAATTTATCTCTAGTGGTGGAGTGTACAGTAAGGTGAATGCAGTGGATATATGGTAGCTTTCCATTTCCTGAATTGGCTATAACAACCAGATTATTTAATTTCAAATAATGGAAGGTGGGATAGTGGTTAAAAGTTTAGTGTCTGGAAGCAGATTTTCTAGGTTTGAATCTCAACTCCATTATGTACTGGAGGATCTTGGACAGATCATGTAACTTCTCTATTCCCTAGTTTCCTCTTATATAAAACTAGGAGCCCAGCGTGCGATTCGAAAACGCGCAGCACCACCCACCCTCAAGTTCCAGTCCAGCCCTGCCTTGCTCCCCAGGCCCGCAGCAGCCGCGGCCACTGCCCGTCAGCCCTGCCTCCCTCTCTGGCCCTTGAAGCAGCAAGGCCGCTGCTGATCAGGCCCTCCCCCAGCGCAGGTGCATCGAGGCCCCTGCCGCCCTGCCCCCAATGCTGCGCGTGCAACCTCCTCCTGTCAGGTCGACCCATTACAGCGTCCCGGTTAATTAGCACATTTCATATATATACATGGAGCACTTAGCTCATAGACCTGTGGTCAAGATTGAGAGACATACGCGCATGAAGCAGGCACTTCAGCAGAGCACCAGGCTCAGCATGGCATTGTTAGCTACTGTGCTGCTCATAATTTTCTTTTTGAAATGCCCTTATGTGTAGATATAATCCTGGGTAACATTTCAGCCCAGCAGAGAATTCATGATAGAAATCCCAACTAAAAAAGTGTTTTAAATAAGAAATCTTAAATGTTCATAGGAGTTGGGATGCTCTTTCCTTTGTTGGGTCTTTAGTTTGGAGACCAGATATTTTTGGCTCCTCTTTTCATTACTTTAATCTCCTTGTGTTTGAGAGACGTTAGCATAACAGAACAGGAGCACCCACTCTGCATCACTTCTTACCTCCTAGAAGAAACAGTCCACAGTTCGGGTGAACCTTTTTTTATTTTTATTCTTTATTGTTCAAAGTATTATATAAGTCTCTTTTTTCTCCCATTGACCTCTTCCCAGCTGCTCCCACCCCCCATCAGGTGAATCTTAAAGTCGTTTCTCTTCTCCAGATCCTCTTTCCACCTTCTCCTTTCTGTCTGTCTTTAACTCTTGCAGGAATGTGTATGTAGTGTGCTGATTGCTTTCTTGGTGTTAGGGTAAAGTGCACCATTATATGGTTCTTTTAGGTTGCTTAAGTTTCTATGTTATATAGTAAGAAGCGCCATAATTTATTGAAATAGTGTGATTTTGGTGTTTAATTATAATGCCCTTCTAGTATTTTTAGGTGCAATAACTCATTTACTTGTTTTCAAATGGATTTTAAAAATTGCTGACCAATTTATGTTAAAAAGATTAAAGGGTCATTGCATTTAGGCATTGAAATAGATAAAAATGATATTTAATGTCTGGGTGTTTGTAGTACATTAAAATCAATGCAATTATACATCTTTGACATCTGAATGATAATGGTATTTATTTTATAAAATGTCCCCAGTACTTGTGAGGGGAGAAAGTAAAGTTGGATTTAAGACTTGTTAGAGTGCATTTTGATTTCAAGGTCTATTGACTATCCCTGTGTATGGGCTGTTGCCACTTTAATTTCACAAATAAATGACTAAATGAATCCACATTTAGTCATTTATTTGTGGATTCGTTTAGTCATTTATTTGTGACCTCTGTGCAGAAAGTTCTAGAGAGTTGAGGTTGGCCTTTGGGAGAGTGGGTGCCTTTCGACTTTAAGAGAAAAATGCTGTTGCCCACTAGGGATTGTGGCAGGTGATGGGGAGAACAGAAGCAGAAACTGAACCTTGATATTTTGATGCCTTCAGGGTTGACAGATCAGCTGGCATTTAGTGCAGAATTCAACTTACTAACAAAACTACAAAAGTAAAAGGAGCTTTCATTAATTAAGTAAACGTGATTTCAAACATCAAAATACCTACTGTTTGGAATATCCACGTTTCTGCCCATTCAGTGGTAAATTGCCATCATTATCTTTACCTGTAGAAATCAAAGAAGAGCTGGGTCTGGCTCATCCAGTACATTGGCCACGTGCCACAAGCATCCGCTTTGTCATTCCCAGACAGTCGGTGCTACTACCATAACTCGAGGAAAATGAGAAGGTGGCATGTTCTCTGCACAGCCTGATTGTGGCAGTTATGCCTCTTGCCTCCTTGTTTGATGACAGATGCATGTTCAGCTTGTGTTGGTGGAGGGTTAGCCTCGGCCATCTTGCTATGCTTTTTGCCTGGAGTAGCTCATCCTCCCCTCATCTTTATGCTATAAGGGGAGGTCTTATTAGCCCATTTTACAGATGGGGAGATGGAAGCCTAGACGGTAATAACCTTCTCAGAGTCCAAAGCTTTTGGTGATAGATCCAGGTGTGGAACTCAGATCTCTCATGCCCACACCTGTTCTTTTCCCTTTACCATGCAACCTCTGGTCCCTAGAAAATGTCTCCTACAAGATAATAGTGGATGCCGCTAATTAAGTGATTACTATTTAATAGGAGACAGAATATATTTTTATTAACAAAGTTTTTAATGTTGACATTATTGCTGGAGGCCCCCTTTCCCCCACTTTTGCCCACCTTTGTCTTCCCCGGCCTCTCCTTCCCTTGGTCTTTACTAAATTACTTTCTGTGTCCTTGGGGTATTAATATATGTTTTTTAACTATTTCCTTCACCTTCTTTATCCAGTCACCCCCTTCCTCCTCCCCTTGGGCACTGGTCAGTTTGTTCCATGTATTCATGCTTCTGTTTCCATTTTGTCCGTTTATTTTGTTCTTTAAATTTCACATATTAGTGAGATCATATGGTATTTATCTTTCTCTGACTGGCTTATTTCGCTTAGCATAATAATCTCCAGGTTCATCCATGCTGTCACAAACAGTAAGATTTCCTTCTTTTTTACAGCCATGTAGTATTTCATTGTGTAAATGTACCACAGCATTTTTGTCCACTCATCTGCTCATGGACACTTGGGCTGTTACAGATTTTAGCTATTGTAAATAAAGATGCTATGAACATAGGAATGCATCTATTATTTCTGATTGGTGTTTCAGGATTTTTAGGATATATTCCCAGAAGTGGGATTGCTGGGTCAAAAAGCAATTTCATTTGTAATTTTTTGAGGAAACTTCTTACTATTTTCCACAGTGGCTGCCCCAGTCTGTGTTCCCACAAATCAACAAGCACTTGTTTGTTGATTTACTGATAGCAACCATTCTGACAGGTGTTGAGTTGAAACCTCATTGTCGTTTTAATTTGTATCTCTCTGATTATTAGTGATTTTGAGCATTTTTTTCATATGTCTCTTGGCCCATTTGTATGTATATCCTCTTTGGAGAAGTGTCTATTTAGGTCCTTTGATCATTTTATAATTGGATTTTTGGTCTTCCTGATGTTGAATTGTAAAAGTTCTTTATATATTTTGGAAATTAACCCATTATCGGATATATCACAGGCAAATACATTTTCCCATACAGTGGGCTCTTTTTATTTTGTTGATGGATTCTTTTGCTGTGAAGAAGCTATTTAGTTTGATATAGTCCCATTTGTTTCTCTTTTCCTGAGTTTCCCTTGCCCTCAGAGATATATTGGCAAAAATATTGCTGCGAGAGATGTCTAAGATTTTATGCCTATTTTCTTCTAGGATTTTTATGGTTCATTACTTACATTTAAGCCTTTTATCCATTTTGAGTTTATTATTGTGTAAGGCATAAGTTGGTGGTCTAATTTCATTTTTTTTCCGTGTACCTGTCCAATTTTTCTAGTATCATTTAGCAGCTCTGGGCCCACCCCTGCTTCTTGCCCTCCACCAGGAGACAGAATTTAATGTTAAAAATGTTTCAGTGGTAATGAGTTACTTTCCAGGTGGCTGGAATTTTATGTTCATTTCTGGGTGGTGGTAATGTTTTCCCTTGTTTTTGTCTTGTCTCATACGTAAGTGGCAGTGCTTTATTCTTATAGTATGGTGGTGAGCCATTCCTCCCTGATTACTTTAGATATAGTGTACATTAGGCTTTGACTAGAGGCTCGGGAGAATCAAATGCAGACATGTCGTAAAATGTGACTGCTCTGTTTGTTAGTCTTGTTTGAACACACTGCTTCCCCTGTGGGTGAAAGTTTATGGACCCATTTGTTATAATGGCTGCTATTATACTTTATCCTGGGCGGGGGGTGGGGGGGGGCGGAGGATAACTAGAGTTACAGGTTGAGTTGCACATGAAAACCTTTATTTCAGGTTTATATGACATAGCTAGCTTTGACATATATTTTGATTCTGGAATATGTAAAAGTTGTCATTGAAGCCCTAACCGGTTTGGCTCAGTGGATAGAGCGTCGGCCTGCGGACTGAAGGGTCCCAGGTTCGATTCCAGTCAGGGGCATGTACCTTGGTTGCGGGCACATCTCCAGTGGGGGGTATGAAGGAGGCAGCTGATTGATGTTTCTCTCTCATCAATGTTTCTAACTCTCCCTCTCCCTTCCTCTCTGTAAAAAATCAATAAAATATATTTAAAAAAAACGTTGTCATTGAAATTTAAAAAAACCCTCTGCAATGCAGCATTTATATCTGCTCTTTCCATATGATAATGTGCAGATTGCCGAAGTATTTTTGTGCATTAGGTAATTTTCTTTCTCCAAATTTGAGATTCAGCATATGTACTGAAACTAATTGGTAATCCTGATTTGGTTATGATCTATTTGGCATCCCAAAGGCTGTTGATTGCTGACTGTATGGTATTTTAGCCTAGCTGTTAAATATTTGTTTAGTATGTTTGAAGAGGAAGTATATATAGGGTCATGAGGAATGTAGTGACTGCTGCTGGCATCTGTGTTCATTTATCTTTCTTTTGAAATAGCTGTGGAAAGGCAGAACTCCAGGTAGAAGCTGAAGGTAAAGAGGAAGGCAACATCCCTCTTTTGGCCACTCATAGAAGGCTCAGCAGGTCCCTGTGTAGGGATTGGACTGTGGTTGTTGTGAATTAAGGTTAGAAAATCAGGGTCAAGAGAACTGAGCTGAGGCTGGAAGGTAAAGGCATGTGTCCTGGCATGAACAGAAACTAGGTGAATATAAAAATCAAGATAGGTCATATCAAGGAAATAAAAACACAGATTCTCAGGTGCTCAGGAACCACCATGCAATCAGAAACCAGGGATAGTATTTAGTATGGAGAACAGCAGAGACTCAAGACAGTTAAAGGTATAAAGCAACTTTAACCATTGTTAAGACAGCCTCTGTTTTATTTATTTATGATGGACTGGGAATGACTTCCAGGGTTATCTAACCTAGTTGCAACTGGGAAGGTGGTCTCATAGCTAAGAGTAATGCCATAGTTGAGATGCTGAAATTAGGAAAAGAGAGACATTTGTCTACTTAATGATTCTCTGATAGGTGGCATCATAAACAGTAATTTAGTGTATACCTGTTATGTGCATGGTTTTATTGTAGACATTAAGAAATATGAGACTTATGTTTTTACCCTCAAGGGGCTCCTAATTGGGTTGAGAAAACAGACCATATCCATGCAAAGATAGACCAGATGGAAAGGAGAGTGTTGGATCTCACAGGGGTGATAGTCATCATGAATTCTGTTGGAGTTCAAAGGGAAGGATGAGCTAGCTAGGCTGGGATGGTCCCAAAGTGCGCTGAGGAAGCTAGAGTGTCAGTCATAGAAGGAGCGAGCTGGGTTTGGAATACAAGGTGGTACTTAAGGTGGGGAAGATGTAGGTGAATGCTTCTCCTGTCTTTAGTTAATGTTTCACCCTTTGAGCCTGTTTCCTAATTTGTAAGATAGTTAAGTTGCTACCTTTCTTATCTGTGTCAGGGTTGTTGTGGAATCTGAGATGATTTATGTGAAAGCCCTTTGTAAATGGCACCATGGATTCAAATGTAAGTTGTTATTGATAATTTCCATTTGCAGTGGAGAGCCTGTTGGCTAACAGCTTTGTTTTCATTCATTCATCATATGTAAATGAGATTATACTCTTGGAAGCAAAGATGTTTAATGAAGAGTATGATTAGATGTAGAGGGAAAGTGTCAAGAGACTTTTAAGTAAGGTTAGTATATGTCTGAGGTTTCACTTATAAACTTATAATATGTAATTAGTATTGAATATTAATGTTTAATGTGTATCTGAAATGTTTTACATTTTTGGTTAAAAAGAGGAAATAGCCTGGCTGGCGTGGTTCAGTGATTGAGTGTAGGAAGCCAGGGTTTGATTCCCAGTCAGGGCATATGCCGGGGTTATGGGCTCCATCCCCGGTGTGGGGTGTGCATGAGGCAGCCAATCAATGATACTTTCTCATCATTGATGTTTCTTTCTCTCCCCCCTCTCCTTTCCTCTCTGAAATCAATAAAAATATATTTTTTGAAAAAGAATAAGTTGTTAAGCTGTGAAAAATAGGAGTATATTTAGTAACAAAATTACATGATGTTTCTCATTCTACATTCTAAGACAGATTATTTTTAGCATCTCTTTGAATCAGTATTGAATCCTAGTTACAGAATTCAGTAATTAAAGCAGATAAAAATACATATAACATCATATAGACAGGACAATCTTATACTTGTGTTAGATCTGTTTCAAGGTTTTATCTATTATCTTCAGACTAGGAGCCCAGTGCACAAATTTGTGTACCTTGAAAGGTACTGTGGGCCACAAGGCTGCGGTGGCCTCAGGGTTGGGTCTCAACCCATCCTCCATGCTCCCATACGGCCCTTCCTGCCGCAGCTCCTGGTACCGGTCCCTGTCTGCCAGCAGCCCTGCTCCCATGCACTGACAGCGCCACCCTGCTCACACTCACTGCTGGTGCTGGCCCCAATAGCTCCGCACCGTCAGCAGGTGCGAGTGGGGCTGGCATGGGCAGAGGGTTGTGATAGGCAGCTGCCAGCCCCGATTGCCCCTCAGGAGCAGGGGGAGGTGGAGAAGCCCTGAGGGGCAATCGGGGTCAGCAGCCACTGCTTGCACCTGCTGACAGTGTCGAGTGATGGGGCTGGTGGTGTCGAGTGATGGGGCTGGCGCTGGGCACTGGCAGCAGATGGGAGCGGAGGCTCTAGCGCCAGCAGTGGTGCCAGCAGCAGGTGTGAGCGCTGGGCAGGACCGCGGTGCATGGGAGCAAAGAATTTTCAGTAACCACCAGAGGCTCGCCCCGATGATGACGGGCCTTTCTAAGCAGGAGTGCACCCAGCATGGCAGGGGTTGGAAGATGAAACCAGTGGCACAGGCACTGAGTTCCCTGGAGACAGATCTGCTGTTTGGTCTACTAGTAATTAGCATATTAGCTCTTTATGGGGAATGTGCTCCTTCCCCCAGGCCACATCTGATCTGTACCTCCTAAAGGACAACCTGGGGGCACCTTTACATATTTGAAAGCTGTAGACTCGAAGGGTTTGATTTCACTGGGCAGAAGAGAAAGCATTGGTTTGAAGTTTTGAAGATGTAGGCTTTACCTGAATATAAAGACAGCTTCATTTCAAATAGTGTTTCTCAACGCATGGCATTACACACTCATGAATTCCCTCACCCTGAATGATGTTCAAACAGAAGTTTACAGGGATATGGTACAGGGGGCCCTGCACTAAATGGGGGCAGGTCTTGCAGCCCCTTCCAGCTCTTGTGTTTGCTGTTCTTCCAGCTATGGGCCTGTGAGTTCCCTGGAGACAGGTCTGCAGACACATATACACTGAGTGGCCAGATTATTATGATCTCTCCTATATAATAAAAGGCAGATATGCAAATTGTCCCCTCGACCGGGAGTTTGACCAGCAGGCAGGCCAGCCAACTGCCCATGTCCCCTCCCCCTGGCCAGACTGGCCAGACCCCACCCGTGCACGAATTTATGCACCAGGCCTCTAAAATATATATCAGAGATCATAATAATCTGGCCACTCAGTGTATACTCCAGTTCATGAGCAAACTCTGAATCTGGGAACTTTTTGGACTGCCTCATGATGTCCTAGTATTTAGGGGTGGTAATAGCATTTATCTTTATATTACCTTTGCTTTACTTTGTGCATATCAAAGGACAGTAATCAGTCTCTTGTTGTCACTTTGTTCCACATGCAGATTTTACTAGTAAGTCTTGTGTATTGTAGGTGGAACTAATCTTCTCTTATGGCTCTTTGCCTGTGTCTTTCTTGCTGGAGAGCATTTTCCAACTTGGAACTTGGTGACTTTCTGTAAATAACTTCACTTTTGTTTGGTACATGATTGTATCACTCATGCACAGGAGGACAGTAAATGTCTGGTTGGATTGATGAGTGGTTGTATCTGGGCCATCAGATTCTCTGGCCAGGGACTGTTTTACCCAGAAGTACTGGCCATCCATGCATCTCTGCAAAGTAGTAGTATATCAGGAAGTGATTGTTCTTCCTATTTTACTGAGCAGTTATTGTTCATTAAGTGAAGGGAAAGAAAATAGTGTTTTAGTCCTGGCTGGATGACTCCGTTGATTAGAGCATTGTCCTATACACCAAAAGGTTGTGGGTTCAATACTCAGTTAGGGCACAGGTTGTGGGTTTGATCCAAGGGCCGGGTGTGTACTGGAGGCAGCGGATCAGTGTCTCTCAGGTCGATGTTTCTCTCTCTCCCTTCCTCTTTCTCTAAAAATCAATTAAAAAAACAACCCGTATCCTCGTGTGAGGATTAAAAAAGGAAAGAAAATAGTGTTTTATGACCCTTATATTTATGTCTGTGATAAATTATTATTATTTTTAAAAATATATTTTTATTGATTTTAGAGAGGAAAGGAGAGGGAGAGAGATATAGAAACATCAGTGATGAGAGAGAATCATTGATCGGCAGCCTCCTGCATGCCCCACACCAGGGATTGAGTTTGCAACCTGGGCATGTGCCCTGACTGGGAATCGAACCATGATCTCCTGGTTCATAGGCTGACACTCAATCACTAAGCCACACTGGCTGGACATGTGATAAGTTATTTTAAACTGGAGGCCCAGTGCACAAAATTCATGCAAGGGGCTAGCCCTCACAGCCCTGGCTGCCTTGGCCCCCACAGCCCTGGGTGTCTCGGCCCTCACAGCCCTGGCTTTGACTGGAAAGTCTTTTTGCTGTTTAGTCTACTAGTAATTAGCATATTAGCTCTTTATTTTATAGATGAACACATTACTCAAAACTGGGAGACGTTTTCTTCACCTGCGCTCACATAGGATGGTTAATGTGTTTTCTCAGTTCTTAACTGAATGTGTACCAGCTGAGATTGATGCACTTGGGTGTTCCGTGGGTGTCAGCTGGCTAATATTATTGTTTGACTTATAGCCATGTCTTTTCCACTACTTGTTTTAGATCTCTTGTGTTTGTTTACTCTTTCCCACCAGCTAAAGCTGGAACCAAGACCTTGTCTTATTACTTAACATTGTGTTTTTGAAAAATATATATTTGTTACTGATTTTCTACAGAGAGGAAGTGAGAGGAGGGATAGAGAGTTAGAAACATCAATGAGAGTGAGAGAGAAACATTGATTAGCTGCCTCCTGCACACCCCCTACTGGGGATGTGCCTGCAATCAAGGTACATGCCCTTGACCGGAATAGAACCCGAGACCCTTCAGTCCGCAGGCCGATGTTCTATCCACTGAGCCAAAACCGGTGAGGGCCTTAACATTGTTTTTGTCTCACCTTCTACATAAGAGCTCACTTATAGGTTAAGTTGAATAGTGGCGCCAGTAAGTGTGTTTTTACAGGCTCTGATATAAAAGATGTGGGACTGTTCTATCAATAGGAATTGAAGCTCAGATAACCAGCCTGAGAGCCCAAGGAGGGAAGCACAAAGATTGCTGTTTTTATCATGGGGTTAGATAAACACTTCTTGCTAAAAACGTTCATATTATATGTTCTAATGGGATATGTTTTTCTGATGCTAATATAGCTTCATGTTCTAAAGTGTCTAATAATCTTGTACACAGAGCTTTATATGTGAATAAGTAAGAACATTAATGCCATGATCTCATGGTTAGAGAGGAACTTAGAATTTGAGTCTGGTTTAGGGGGTAACACTGGAAAATCAGGGGATAAGTAGATATCTGGGACTGTGTGAGTATTGTAATATGCTAGCTTCTTATTTATAAAAACTGAATTCAGAAGCTTAAGAGAGACGGGCAAGGACCAAAATAGTAAACAAATCTTAATATAATCAGATTAGGAGGATATTGCCAGATTAACAATGACTCATTTAGGCACAACCTGTTCTCAGATTAAACCTTTTCATAGCACAGAATTTTTTTATTTCATATTGACTTTGTTGTGGATAACTAAGATTAAAGGGCATATTACTAGGGAAAACTTTATTATCATTGACCTTTTAAAATGCTCTATAGAGTAAAAGAAGATATTTCATGAGGTATATTCAATCATTTCTCTCAACAGATGACACAAACATGTAAACTGAATATAAACTGAACTGCTTAGGAGGTGAATGGTCTGTAGTTCATTTGAAATTACCTGAACTCATCATAAAGCTCTCTAGTCCTCCCCTCTCTGCCTCCCTTCCTGAAATAGACATATTTTACTAGACAGTTATTTATCCTGGCTTGATTGTTGTTAGTCTGTGATTATTCCTTATGTTACAACTTGCCATGGTTTCCATATAGAGTTTTTTTTATATACTAGCATGAGGAATTTTAATTTAGTAGTACTATTTTAAGAATTGAACTGAGATCTGGAGACAGCATGAATATATTTTGGTGCCACCGTATTGAGGACCTTATTTGAAACTTAAATGAGCAAGGATAGGTACCTGTATGATGGGATTTTAAAGGGAGGAGTCCTTAAAGGTCAACCAGTTTGTTCCTTTCTTCATTTTCTGTTCATTCATTTTTTTTCAACAAATATTTGAGTGTCTCTATGCTCTTCATCTTGGTATTCTTTTCTCAGATACTGGTAATAATCCCTTCAACTCATTATCTCAAGCCTGACACCTTAAGAGTTGCACTGTCCAGTACAACAGCTGCTAGCCACAGGTTGCTATTTAAATTAACATTAATTAGAATGAAATAAAAGATTCAGTTCCTTAGTCATCCCAACCACATTTCAAGTGCCCCGTGTGGTCTGTCATGTTGGACACTGTACATTTGTAAAAGGGGGGTCAGCCAGACTGTGTTGCTTTAGTGTTCCTTGACTCCACCCTGACACATCTCAGCATCCCATCCACTTCATCAGCCAGAACATATCTCAAGTTTCTGCCCTTAAAAAATTATCCCCTGTCTTACTATCTTTTTAAAAAATATTTTTATTGATTTCAGAGAGGAAGGGAGAGGGAGAGAGAAATAGAAACATCAGTGATGAAAATCATTATTGGCTGACTCCTGCACGCCCCCTACTGGGCATCGAGCCTGCAACCCTAGCATGTGCCCTTGACCAAATCGAACCTGGGACCCTTCAATCTGCAGGCCGATGCTCTATCCACTGAGCCAAACCGACTAGGGCCTGTCTTATTTTAGGTCTTCATCTTCCGTCATCTGAGTTAAGGCTCCAGTGTTACCAGGACTCTGAATCCTTCCTTGCCACACCTGTCTCCAGTGGCAGTTGCGCCTTCTGCTCACTCTTGATACCATGTATATACCTTTACCACATTGAATACTAATCCCTGTTTGTATAACTTTTCTTCTGGAGGACCAAGAGGTTCTTTGGGGTGCAGGACTGGACTTTGATTTTGCAGGGTAGAGCCACACACAATAATGCCTAGCACATTTCCACAATAAAATAAGTGTTTGTTAAGAAGAGAGAGCAGTGAAAATGGGTGGATGAAGGAGGCTGAACTAGGTTGTATTCTGAAGTCAAGAGACAATTTGGATGCATGGAAACTAGAATAAAAGAGGGCATTCTTGTGGGGTAGCATCATAGATGCAAGCCCATTGGTAGGAAATTACATGACAACTCTGCTCCTAGACTCTATCTGCAGAAGAGCATTTTCAGCACCACTTAGAGCTTAACCATGGGGACATAAACAGAATTTGAATTCTGGCATTGCAAGTAAATGTGTTCCCCTGTGCTTGCTACATGACACCTCTTTGTAGAGGTGCTGGATTTCACACTTACTAAACTTAATCTGTAATTTCAGAAGAGTTAAAGGAAACTTTGCCCTGTAAAATTAGGCAACATACTCAGAAAATCTAGTTAATTCTTTTAAGACCTTTATGGTTATAGTTTATAACTATAAACTATATAAATATAGGCTTATGAATTATGTTAGACATGTTAGCAGTAGAGTAGGAAAGAAAAATGCATGTGTGCATGCCCAAAAGGAGGCCATCTAACACAGTAACTAAAATGAGTGACTGGCTAGACAGACCTATCTTAACCCAACCCCTTCTAAGCTGTGTGTTATCCTGGGTAAGTCACCTTCCGATCTTCAATTTCCTTGCTTTTAAATGGAGATATTATGTGCCCTGTGAAGATTAAGTTAAATATAAAATATATGTCACATACTGGCACTGTGCTTAGTCTTGAATAAAGCATTCACCAAGCAATAACTAATAACAAAATAATAGTTACATAGCCTTTCTCAAAATTGGGAAACTCATAGTTGTGTTACCCAAAGGAAGAGTTAACACATGTTGCTTAACATAAATGGTCATCCAGAAAACACAGTCATCTAGATATAATCACCTCTAAAGTGAAGTGTATAGTATTGGTTACTTTCAAAATCATGCAAATAAGATGATCCAGGAGAAGTAAAATTTGGCCTGGATAATCTAAAATGCAGGGACAGTTCTCTGTATTTGGAAATAAAGTGACCACTTACGTAAATTACTTAGGAAAAACTCACTTTTTTCCTTCTACTTTGTATAATCAAGAGCTTGCCCTACAGCTGTTCCTAAGGAAAGGGAAGAAAATTAGGTACTGCTTTTAATTTTAAATAAGCAAACTAGCAGGATGTGCATAAATTAGTGGCATTGAATGATGTATTTTTTCTATAGTTTCAAAAAGATTGTTGACAGTCTTGACTATGTAGGTTCTCATTATGTAAAGGCCTACATACAATTCATGCATGTCCAGTAGTGCTCTTTAGTAGTCTGAACGCTGCTTTTCTTTCCTGTGGATATTGTACACCTTTCCCTTCCTCTGCCTGCCTGGCCTTGCCCTAGCCAAATTTTTTAAACTTAAACTTCTTCTAACGCCACCTCTTCAAAATAGACTCACCCAGGTCGTGGTATTTTTTGGAAGAGCCACACTCAAGGGGCCAAAGAGCCTCATGTGGCTCATGAGCCGCAGTTTGCCGACCGCTGCCCTAGGCTCACTCTTCCCATCTCTCTTGACTTCCCTTGAGCTGTTTGGTATACCCCATCCTATTTTGGTGCCATGTTCTTGCTTTTGATCATCTACTTATTATATTACTAGAGGCCCGATGCACGAAGAATTGTGTAAGAATGTGCCTTCCTCTCCCTGGCTGCCGGCACTGCCTTCGCTCTGGCCGGAGCCACCTTTTCACTCTGGCCCAGAGCCGCCTTTCCGCCTTTCCACGCTGCCCAGAGGCCTGGAGCGGCCGGGGGCAGTGCGGAATGCCTGTGTCATTGCCATGGCCTTCCCACCTCGCAAGCATCCCACCCCGCCCCCTGCCGCTCGGTGCCTGGGCATGCAAATTAACCCGCCATCTTTGTTGGGTAATTTGCATACTCCTGATTGGCTGGTGGGCATCACGAAGGTAGGGTCAATTTGCATCTTACGCTTTTATTCCTGTAGATAATTAGTTACATTCATGAGACTGAGTTGTTTCATGACCATGCATTTCCTTATTTGTTTGTAGTGTTTAAAGGGAAGCTGACTTACACAAGGTGCTTGGTAAAGTTTTGCTGAATGAATAAATGCTTAGTCATTAAATTTTTCTTGTATGTACTCTTTAAACCATAACTCTCTTTAGGGAGGAAATCATATTGTACTTTTTGGTACCTCACAGCTCCAGTACATGGTAAACAATTTCAGATTGCTCTATAAGTTCCCTGTTAATGTCCGTTATCCTGGAAACACTTTATAGGGTCAATTCAGCAGGTATTCAATCTTTGTTACTATTTTATCCCCATATTATATATTATTAAAATATATATATAATGATTGTCAAGATTTTTATTGAATTTTATTTTTGTGTGTGAAATTAATGCAAATGTTCATATCTGATAGAATTCTTGTGTGAAGGATCAATATTATATTCTTTTTAGGCAGTAACAAAACCTAAAATGTATGGGTTGTTGTTGGGTAAGTGAATTGAGCATTTTAGTTGAATAAACTTACAATATACTTGGCTTTTTATGTTTCTGCCCTTTGGCTATTATTTACTGTAATTCCTTGAAATTAATTTTAGAGCTTACTCTAGGGCAAGGAGTTGGAATTATACAGGAATTCACATACCTTATTAGCTTCTTGTTTTAATTTAAAAAGAACTACTTCCGGGATTAGAGCTCCCATGATGAAATTGTTGAAATGTGAAATTTGAATTTAAGATTTTTTTGAAGACTTGAATGCATTTTGCTTGCCAGTATTTAATTTTTTTTTCTTTTTAGTATTAATTTTGATTGCTGTTACTACTGATACCTGAGCCAAAGTGGTGATGCTGCCTGAAGGAAATTTCTGCAACCCTTAAGTCAACACTTACACGGTGAGAGTATATGACTTTTACCCTTAAAAGCCATTTAATGTATATAATGTTATAGTTTAGAATTTTAATTTGAAGTAAAACATGATAAAATATTTTAATATATTAAAATACTGATATTAATGTATTTTAATATATACATTTTAAGAGATAATAGATCTTTCGATCCTAATCAACAGTAAGAATTTGAAAGGAAATTTTATATAGTCATCATATTAGTTTTTATGTGAATAACAAATACGGTTGTTTACTTTTTATTTCCTGAGGTTTAACTAGTTCTTTATTATCTGAACTTTGTTAATAATGAATGGGTATGAGAAGTCAAGATGTTAAAACTTAAGCCTAGTCATTTCTTTCTGTCGCTTACTCTGAACCAAAATGATGGTGATTCCAACAGTGGATAATATAAGGTTTTCAATTACTTGAAGATTTAAATGATCTATATTGTTCTACCTTTGAAGGGTAATTTAAGAATAATGAGACATAGCAGACAAATAAGACAAGTTCTTTCTCTGATCTTCACTTTTCTCATGTATAAAATGCCATTATTTGTCTTGCATGTTTTATAGAGTTGTAAAAACCAAATGAGATGATGTATGTGGAATTGTCCTTTTTTCCCTTTATTTTAAAGGGTAGAGGGAGAATAACAAAAAGGCTTTTTGGTTTTGAGATGGGTATTGAGAGAGAACATATTCTTTTTTTTTTTTTTTTAATCCAGTCTGCCAATGTATCCTTTAGAGCCGTGGTCGGCATACTGCGGCTTGCGAGCCACATTGCGCTCTTTGGCCCCTTGAGTGTGGCTCTTCCGCAAAATACCACGGCCTGGGTGAGTCTATTTTGAAGAAGTTTAAGTTTAAAAAATTTGGCTCTCAAAAAAGAAATTTCAATTGTTGTACTGTTGATATTGGCTCTGCTGACTAATGGAGTTTGCTGACCACTGCTTTAGAGGAAAGGATGCTGGAACACTTGATCTCTAATCCTATCTCACCTTGACCTTGGGGATATCATTACATTAATTTACTGTTGGAAAAGTGAATTAATTTCCATAATTTTATTTTGCAGATAAATTTTCAGGAATATGTCTGTATTCTTTGACTACAATGGAATTAAATAAGAAATCAGTATTAGATAACTGGGAAATCTCCAGATATTTTGAAATTAAATGTAACATTCTGTAAATCCCATAGGTCAAAGCAGAAGTCTCAAGAGAAATTAGAAAATATTTTGAATTGAATGAAAAAATGCAACATATCAAAATTCATGGGATATACTTAAAGTAGTACTTCAAGGGGGAAATTTACAGTGTTAAAGGCTTATATTAGAAACTGAGTATTTTTAAAAATATATTTTCATTGATTTCAGAGAGGAAGGGAGAGGAAGAGAAAGATGGAAACATCAGTGATGAGAGAGAATCATTGATTTGGCTGCCTCCCGGCAAGCCCCACACTGGGGATTGAGCCTGCAACCCAGGCTTGACTGGGAATTGAACCGTGACCTCCTGGTTCATAGGTCAGCACTCAACCACTGAGCCATGCCAGCTGGGTGGAAACAGTTTTAAAAGAATTAAACTTTCACCTGAAGAAAGTGGAAGATACTAAGCGAAATAAGCCTGTCAGAGAAAGACAAGTATCACATGACTGCACTCATATGTGGAATCTAATGAACAAAATAAACTCTTGAACAAAATAGACCCAGAGACATAGAAGCGTGGAACAGCCTGAGGAATCTCAGAGGGAAAGTGGGAATGGGAGGGTGGGGGGAGATTAACCAAAAAATTTATGTGCATATATGCGTAACCCATGGACGTAGACAATAGGGTGGTGAAGGCCTGGGAGTAGGATAGGGAGGGGGGTTAGAGGGGGTCAATGGGGAAAGAAGGGGGTGTCTGTAATACTCTCAACAATAAAGATAAATAAAAAAAGAAAGAAAGTAGAAGACAGCTCTGGCTTGTGTGGCTCAGTTGGTAAAGCATCGTTTCATGCACTGAGAGGTTGCCAGTTTGATTCCAAGTCAGGACACATGCCTGTGTTTTGGGCTCAATCCCGAGTAGGGGGCGTGTGGGAGGCAGCTAATCGATGTTTCTCACATTGATGTTTCTCTCCCTTCCTCTCTTTCTAAAAATCAATAAAAACATATTAAAAAGAAAAAAGAAGTTAGAAGGCATTCAAACAGACAAAGGATACTCAACAAAGGATATTATATTTTTAATATAAAGGAAAAGACTATCTGAAATAACATCAAGATATCCTCTTAAATCCTAAGAGGGCAAACAAAATTATTTGTTAAATTCATTATAACTATTATTTGGCATTGGATGAGTTTAGATTGTTTTGTTTGCTTGCTGTCTGTATCTTAGAATGCATTGTCATGTTTTATCTATAATAATAAAAGCATGATATGCTAATTAGGCCAGATGTCCTTCCAGATGAGGCCACATTGGCGGGAGGCTGAGGTAAAGGTGGCAGAGGCCCCCGGCCATGGCAGTAGCAGGGGCAGCGGGGGTTGAGCCCTTGGCAAGAATTTCGTGCATCAGGCCTCTAGTATAATAATACTAGAGATCTGGTACACGAATTCATACACATTGAAAGGAAGTTAATTAGAAGAAATATTTTAGAGGCTGGGGAGGGACTGCAGGAGGGCTTCAGGGCATGTCCAGCCTGACTCGCTCAGTCCCCATTGGGGCTGATCAGGGCTGGCCGGATAGAGGGGGACTGCGGGAGGGCTCCAGAGCATATCTGAACGGTCTTGCCCAATTGGCCAGACCCAGCAGTAAGCTAACCTACCGGTCGGAGCATCTGCCCCCTGGTGGTCAGTGTGCATTATAGTGACTGGTCGAAAGGTCGACCAAACAGTTGACCAATCAGTCAGACACTTAACATATTAGCTTTTTGTATAATAACTAGAGGCCCGATGCACGGAGATTCGTGCCGAGAATGGGCCTTTCTTCCCCTGGCCGCCGGCAGCACCTTCGCTCTGGTCGGCGACATCTTTCCGCTCCAGCCCGGAGCCACCTTTCTGCCTTCCCATGCTGCTCAGAGTCCCAGAGCGGCTGGGGTGGTATGGAACGCCTGCGTCCTACCCTGCCCCCAGCCACTCGGTGCCTGTGCATGCAAATTAACCTGCCATCTTTGTTGGGTTAATTTGCATACTCCTGATTTGCTAGTGGGTATCATGAAGGTATGGTCAATTAGCATTCATGCACTGGGCCTCTAATACACACACACACACACACACACACATACACACACTAGCATTTTATTAGGTAGATTAGAAGCCTGATGCACAAAATTTGTGCAAGGTGCTCAGCCCCCGCTGCCGTGGCTTTGTCCGGAATGTCATCCAGAAGGACATCTGGTCTAATTAGCATATTATTGTAGATACTAGAGGCCCAGTGCATGAAATTCATGCATGGGTAGGGTCCCTAGACCTGGCTGGCTATCAGGGCCGATCGGGGGCCTGCTGACCAGGGCCTCCCTTCCCCAGTTGCTGGCCAAGGCCTTCCTTTATTCCATGCCACCCCCATGGTCAGCACACGTTGTAGCGAGCAATTGAACTGCCAGTCGAACTCCCATGGGGACACACTGCGTATTAGCCTTTTATATATATAGATTATATACACTGAGTGGCCAGATTATTATGATCTCTGAACGCATAATAATCTGGCCACTCAGTGTGTGTGTGTGTGTGTGTGGCCCGGTGCATGAATTGATGCATAGGTGGGGTCTGGCCAGCCTGGTCAGGGGGAGGGGGCCATCAAGCCTTCAAGAGAGGGCAGTTAGGGGTGACCAGGCAGGCAGAGGAGGGAAGTTGGGGGCACTGGGCCTGCAGGGAAGGGCAATTGGGGGGGTGGGACCCAGGCCTATAAGGGAGGGCAGTTAGGGGCAATCAGGCTGGCAGGGGAGCAGTTAGGCACCAATCAGGCTGGCAGGAGAGTGGTTAGGGGGTGATCAGGCTGGCAGGCAGAAGCAGTTAGGGGCAATCAGGAAGGCAGGCAGGTGAGCAGTTGGGAGCCAGCAGTCCTGGATTGTGAGAAGGATGTCCAACTGCCCGTTTAGGGGCCTAAATGGGAAGTTGGACATCCCTTGTGGGGTCCCAGATTGGAAAGGGTACAGGCTGGGCTGAGGGACACATATCCCCTCCTTCCCCCCATGCATGAATTTCGTGCACTGGCCCTCTAGTACTCTATAAACACTGATCAAAAGAAGAAGGAATGACTATGAATAACAAAGTACACTGGGACAGTGATTATTTCCAGCAACAAATGGACCATCACATAATGACAGTGGGGTCATTTCACCAAGGAGATATAATAATCTTAAATGTGTGTGTATACATTCAACAATAGACCTTCAATATACAAAAAATAGTAGAATGCAAAGGAGAACTTGACAGGTTCACAGTTACCATTGGCACCCTCAACACTTAATAATTCATAGAACAAGTATACTAAAAATCAATTAAGGATAAGATCACAGCAACATTGTCAAATATTGCAGAGGAACACACATTCTTCTGAAGTGCATGTGGAACATTCACCAACATAATCCATTTTCTGATCCATAAAACAAATTGGAACAAATTTCAAAGAATTGAAATCATATAGAGCTTGGCCTCTGAACACAATGAAATTAAACTAAAAGTTAGTAACCATAAGAGATCTGGAGAAATCCATCAGTTATTTGGATTGCTAAGATGACTGCTCATCTCAGAGAGACCTTCCAGATCATCCAATGTGGACTGGTGTGGACAGGAAAGGAACATTCAGAGAACTTCATACTGTTTTAAATATTTGTTGAATAGTTCTGTAACCTTTTCTAGGAAAAAGAAATTTCACTTAATCGTTATAGAAAAACTTCAGAGTTTTAGTATGTAGAATTTTAAGAAAGAGATTAAATAAAGTATTAGAAGGTAGAATAGTTGCCTTGAAGTAGGGAGCACTTGATAGACTTTTGAAATTTTGATTTTAATTCATTTAAATTATTTGACTTTAACTCAGAGTACTCCTTGGAGAAGTCAAATGCCAGTGTTCAGGCATTCAGTTACATAATAAGTAAAATTTCAACAAAAAAATGTTAGGTTAATTGTATAATAAACAAACTTAGTAAATATTAAGTATCATTTTAGTAATGAGTAAGATATTAATATTAAAATTAAAGTAATAATATCATTAGAATCTTAGATTTTGGGGTGTTTGTTTGATTTTGCCCAGCACATTTTTTTTATTGTTGACAGTATTACAGATGCCTCCATTTTCCCTCCCTTTGCCCTCCTCCACCCAGCCAGTGTCCCACCCCAGGCCTTGACCACACTATTTTCTGTGTCCATGGGCTAAGCATATCCTATATAATAAAAGGCTAATATGCAAATTGACCAAACAGTGAATGACCTGTCGCTATGACATGCACTGACCATCAGGAGGCAGACGCTCAACACAGGAGCTGCCCCCTGTTGGTCAGTGCGCTCCCACAGGGGGAGCGCTGCTCAGCCAGAAGCCGGGCTCACAGCAGCACTAAGGATGTCTTGACTGCCAGCTGAGGCCCGCTTCCCGTGGGCCTAAGCTGTAAGTTGGACATCCCTCAAGGGTTCCCGGACTGCGAAAGGGCACAGGCCGGGCTGAGGGACCCCCCCACCCCCGAATATGTACATGAATTTTGTGCACCGTGCCTCTAGTATACACATAAGTTCTTCGGTTAATCTCTTCCTTTCATGCTCACTCCCCACCCTTCTGATATCTGTTAGTCTGTTCCATGCATCCATGCCTCTGGACCTATTTTGTTCATCAGTTTATTTAGTTCATTAGACTCACATATAAGTGCCATCATGTAATATTTGTCTTTCTCTGACTGGCTTATTTTGCTTAGTATAATAATCTCCGCGTCCATACATGCTGTTGCAAAGGGTAAGAGGTTCTTCTTTTTTACTGCTATTTAGTATTCCATGGTATAAATGTACTACAGCTTTTTTATCCACCCATCTACTGATGGGCACTTGGGCTGTTTCCAGATCTTAGCTACTGTAAATAATGCTGCTATGAACATAGGGGAGCATATATTCTGATTGGTGTTTCAGGATTCTTAGGTTACATTCCTAGAAGTGGGATTGCTGGGTCAAATGGCAGTTTCATTTTTATTTTTTGAGGAAACCTCACACTGTTTTCCATGATGGCTGGAACAATCTCCATTTCCACCAGCAGTGTACTAGGGTTTCCTTTTCTCCACATCCTCGCCAGCACTGTTTGTTGATTTATTGATGGTAGCCATTCTGGCAGGTGATATCTCATTGTAGTATTAGTTTGCCTCTCTCTGATGATCAGTGACTTTGAGCATTTTTTAATATGTCTCTTGCCCATCTACATGTCCTCTTTGGAGAAGTATCTATTCAGGTTCTGTGCCCATTTTTTTTAAATTGGATTGTCTTCCTTTTCTTGAGTTGTATAACTTCTTTATATATTTTGAAAAATTAGCGCCTTATCAGATGTATCATTGGCAGATATGTTCTCCCATACAGTGAGTTCCCTTATCATTTTGATGCTGGTTTCTTTTGCTGTGTAGAAGCTTTTTAGTTGGATGTAGTCCCATTTGTTTACTTTTTTCTTTGTTTCCCTCGCCTTAGGAGATGTATAAGCAAAAATTCTGCTATGTGAGATGTCTGAGATTTTACTGCCCATGTTTTCTTCTAGGATTTTTGTGATTTCATGACTTATATTTAAATCTTTTATCCATTTTGAGTTTATTCTTGTGGATGGTGTAAGTAGGTGATATAGTTTCATTTTTTTGCATGTACCTGTCCAATTTTCATAACACCATTTATTGAAGACTGTCTTTATTGTATGCTCTTGCCTCCTTTGTCAAATATTGACTAGAAGCCCAGTGCACGAAATCATGCGGCCCCACCCACCTTGCCGCTCATGCAGCCCCTCCCACCCATGTGCGCCTCGCCGCACATGCAGCTTCCTGGTGACCGGTCTTTGGTCATTTCGTCATTACAACCACTGGGTTTTTATTATATAGATTATAATGGCATGGGTCTGTTTCTGGGGCATATATCTTTTCTTGTGCCAGTTCCAGGCTGTTTAGATAATGGCTTTATAGTTTGCTATTCAGTATTGTGATCCCTTTAACTTTGTTCTTCTTTCTCAAGACTACTGTGGCTATTCAGGTTCCTTTTTGGATCCATATAAATTTTTGGAATAATTTTTCCAGATCTGTGAAATATACAATTGGTATTTTAATAGGGATTGCCTTGAATATATGGATTGTTTTGGATAGTACGGTCACTTTAATGATGTTAGTTCTTCCAATCCATCAATACAGTATATGCTTCCACTTGTTTGTATCTTCCTCTATTTCTTTTTTCAGTGTACTATAGTTTTCCAAGTACAGGTCTTTTACCTTCTTGGTTAAGTTTATTCCTAGGTATCTAATATTTTGTTATTGCAATGATAAATGGGATTTTTTTTTTAGTTTCTCCTTCTGAAAGTTCATTATTAGTGTATAAAAATGCCATCAATTTCTGGATGTTAATTTTGTATCTGGGTACTTTACTGAATTCATTGATTAAATTAGTTTTTTGGTAAAGTCTTTGGGGTTTTCTATATACAATATCATGTCATCTGCGAATAATGACATATTATTTCCTTCCTTCTTTCCAATTTGGGTGCTTTTTACTTTTTCAACCTATCTGATTGCCATGGTTAGGACTTTCAGTACTGTCTTATATAATAAAAGGCTAATACGCAAATCGACCGAACAGCGGAACGACCAGTTGCTATGACGCACACTGACTACCAGGGGGGCAGACGCTCAATACAGGAGCTGCCCCCTGCTGGTCAGTGTGCTCCCACAGCCTCTCCTGCCACCTCTGTAGTAGTCGGACATCACCTAAGGGCTCCTGGACTGCAAGAGGGCACAGGCCGGGCTGAGAGAGCCCCCCATCCCCCGAGTGCGCAAATTTCGTGCACTGGACCTCTAGTGTTGAATAAGAGTGGTGAAAGTGGACATCCCTGTCTTGTTCCTGGTCTTAAAGGAAACACTTAGGTTTTGTCCATTGAGTATGATGTTGGCTGTTGGTTTGTCATATCTGGTCTTTATTATGTTGAGGTATGATCCCTGTATTCCCACTTTGCTGAGAGTTTTTATCATAAATGCGTGCTGGATTTTGTTGAATGTTTTTTGTCATCTATTAATATAACCATATGATTTTTATCCTTCATTTTATATGAGGCATCACATTTATTGATTTATAAATATTGTACTCGCCTTGCATCCCTGAAATAAATCCCACTTGGTCACAGTGTATGATCTTTTTAAAGTACTGCTGGATCCAATTTGCTAATATTTTGTTGAGGACTTTAGCATCTATGTTCATCAGGGATATTGGCCTATAATTTTCTTTCTTTGTAGTGTCTTTATTTGGTTTTAGAATTAGGATAATGTTGGCCTCTTAAACAGAGCTTGGAAGTGCTCCTTTTTCTTGAATTTTTTGGAATAGTTTGAGGAGGATAGGTGTTAGTTCTTCTTTGAATGTATCCTAGAGGCTGAGTCTGCCTCAGGTCTCGCCCCTTGAATGCCCCTGTTCTGATCTGCTCTCCTTTCCCCCATAGAACTGGGCTCTGTGGGCATATCTGGGTCTTGGCCAGGATGGTTTGAACCTGGCATTGGGGATGATGCCTGTAGCTTATAGGAAGAGGTTGGACACTTCCTCTCCTTCCAGTGCCTCAGTTCTGCCTGGCTTGCGGGCACCCCCTTGCTGCCACCTCAGGACAAAAGAAATACAGGCCCTGCTTGGCACTCCAGTCTTTCACCACAGCAGACCCTTGTTGGTCGTGGCCTTGGCCCAGGCTCTGAGCTGGCCAAATATCCTAGTCCCCTGGACAGCCAGACCCAGCCCTAGGAGCACAGATTTCCAGCCCAAAGCTGATCCCCCTTGCCTCGAGCTACTGCCTCCAGCCACTGCAGAACCAGCTGTTCTGCAGGTTAGGGAAGGGGGCACCTCCCATGCACTTGAGGTGGGCAGGATTGATCCTCTTTCCCTGGTCTCATTTTCCAGCTCCCATCATGCTGTCCACTCAGGGTTCCTTCAGAAAATAAAGGTCCATCAGATTCACTACAGGGTGTGGCCATAAAACCCCTCTGTCATCCCTGAGTTCCACACAGCCCATCCTGTAGACACAGATTGGGACAAATTTTCGAGGCAGGATGATGGCAGGGTCTGGCACTGCTCCCTCTGGTGAGTCTCAGCCTTGGGCTCCCACTGCTGCACTCCTGCCACAGCGCTGGCCACCTCTCTCCTCCCCTGGCACTCCCAGCTCCCTGGCCTAGCTACATCTTCGCTGTCTCTGTCTAGCTCACAGTTCCACCCACACCTGGGTTAGGGAGGTGATAGCCCTCTCTCCTTGGTAAATACCACAGTTCCTGGACCCCAACTTCTGGCAGCAGGGAAAAGATGCAGGGAGTGGCTGCTACTCGATGTCCAGCCTCCATGCCCTAGCCTGATGTGGACGGCATCATTGTTGAGGCTGGGCATCGAGTGGCAGCCACTCCCTGTGGCTCCTTCCTAAGAGGATTTTGTAAATCCCCTCCCCCAGTACGTATTTTTATGTGAGCCTCCCAACACCCTGTAAAGAAGGCAAGGAAGGTGTTATTAGTATACCTGGGGACTCATAGGGTTAATTTGATTAGATAATAAGTAAGAGTTGAGTATACATTTTTGCTGTATTTTCTATAATACTTCATGTCATTCTCTGTTGGTCGCCTTATTTTCCTTCTGTTTGTTTTTTTTTTTTATCTACCTAGTCAGTAGTTGATACATGTCACTGTTTATCATTCAAAATAGATCTGAGAAGTACATTGGGGAGGGTTATGGGGACAGTGAAATGTGGTGATTACAGGAATGAAGGGCAAGTCAGCAGAGCTAGGGGTTCTGAAGAGATTACTCGCAAGTGACGTTATAAAGTGAATTAGCTCCTGTAGTACTGGATAAAGTATAACAAGTATGTCTGCATTTATATATTTTTAAAAACATAACCGTGCTAAGAGGAATGACTTGGTCACTCCTCCATGTGTGTGAAAGGCTAAGGGAGCTGAGCCGGGTTGGACACTGAAACAGGTGCTAGAGGCTCAGTCTTCCTGCTGCTGTGAGACTGGAATGTGCCTTGGGCTAGCCTGAGGCATGAGCTAGAAAATCCTCAGAGTAAATGCTGGCATTTTCAGAAGGTTGTTAGATCCCTTAAAAGTTGCTCACCAATCTGACGAAATAGCTTGTCATCTGCCTGGGGCTCCAATAGTAAGAATCCTTCATTGAGAAATTGTTTTTTTTTGTCCTGTGCCAGTAGAAACAAACACAGAATTGCTCTGTAAGGAATCTCAGGAAGCAGGGTGCAGAAAACCAGTCCCCACTGTGAGAAATGCTAAGTTTACAATAACAGGTAAGTGTCCAGGAAGTGTCTGCAGATAACATTACACACATGCATACATATGTACACACATGAACACACAGGATTAGCACACCAAGTACTGGAGGTCAGCAAGTGATTGGATTCTCCTTGTAGCAGATGATAAGACATGCTCACACATGCAAGGATACCAAATGGACCAGCAGCCTCCACACATGCTTCTTCCTCTCCCCTTGTAAATGTAGCCCACAGTCTTTCTGCTTTTCAGTCAGCTTCCTCTGAAAGTATGGCGACTCCTCTTTTCACTCTATAACCGCTAGCAGAATAAGTCCAGAGAACCATCCAGAACTGGACCTTGCAGATCTTTGGGACCCTGCTCTGCTGCTTGTAAGAGTGAGCCCCTTTTCTGACTGGGACATCCATCCCTGTAGAGTCCAGTGGGCAGGGATGGGAGCACAGGCCCCTTGGAGGGCTTTTGGCAGTGGTAAGTGGGGTCACTCCTGCATCTACCCCTTGGCTCCTAAATCCTGGTGTCCTTTGGGACAGCTCCTTAGAAAGGTCTCTGACATCATAAGCAGACCTCATGGTGAAGGGTGGCACCCATTCTTTCAGAGTTTCTCTTGCGCTGTGTGCCTTGAAAAGGCCGTCACCTCTAAGTGGTGTGGTGTGTGATCCCACCCACTGTGCCAGGCCCACTGCTGAACCCCCTTGCTGGCCCCTGGTCAGATGTAATGACATAGGGGATCTCATTTGGCCAATTCTGGGGGGACCAGTGCTGCAGGATGGCAAATCTTGTTATTCTGTCCATTGCCTCTTCCGTGGTGGGGTGCCTTGTGTGGGGGTTAACATGATCTAAAAGTCTTCACACCATACCCATTCCCAAGTGTCCATCCACATGCCTTTTCTCATACCTCCTTGTCACATATTCTAGTTCCCTTTCTTCCAGTCACTTGCCCACATAACCAGGCAAGCTCATTCTCCCCTGGAGCTTGCCATGGCCCCTATCCTGTGTCTTTCCCACCACTGACACCTTTACACCATCCAAGGTCCAGTGGATCAACAGCTGAACAGCCAGGCTGCTTGCACCACCACCTGGCCCCACTGCAGAGCCCTTTCTTGCTCCAGACCGCTCTCAAAGTTAGAAGCTGAGTGTCACCCAGTCTGTGGGCCACAGCAGTATCCTAGGTATGCTGCTCCTAGGACCCCACTAATAGGCACCGTGCTTCCTTCTTTGTGGTGGGGGATGTAAGGTGTGTCTTTTACTTGGTGTATGTGTGGAGGGGGGGGTATCCCATCATGGCTCTGACCACTGGGCCCCTAGAAACTTTACTGTAGTTGCCAGACTGCATCGTCACAGAGTTCCTCTCCCAGTCCTCCAGTGTGTGGGATGCCCACCACTTGCTTCTGCCTGCAGTCAGCATGATGTCAATCTCTTGCCTCCCTCATCAGGTCCAGCACTAGTTGTCAATGAGGCATTCAGGAAGAGATGCTTGCGTTAGTGCTGACTTGTGGGGAAGAGGCCTCTGTAGCATCTTCCAGCTCACTGGTACACTACACACTCCAGAGGGTCCTGGTGGGGCAGTGGGGAGGTGCTTGGGTCAGTGCTATCATGGGCTCCCACCAGGAGTCCCTCCCCAGTTTTCAAGATTTCAGGTTTTCTTTGCCACAGCCTGGACCTGCATAAGAATCCTGCCTCGACTGAGCATTCAGATGTTCTGAATGCTGTAAGTCTCATAATTGGGTCCTCAGCCTGCAGTTCCATTGCAGGTCATGATGAGGACCACTTTGTACCACCAGGAAGTCTCTAAGGTTCTCACACTTAGCTATTAACTGCTTGTTAACAGCTTTCAGTATTTCATTATCCTTGTACAGGGCATCAGTACAACCTCGTAGTAACGAGCCAACTCTGCTGTTTCTGTAGGTGTTTTTCCTTCGGTATCTTACAAGTGTCTGCATTATGTGTCACTCATGTGTGTCATGGCATTTCCCTCCACCAGGACACCATTCAGGTCACTTCCGGGGAAATCTTTGGCAGTTGAACATGACCTTGTGTTAGGATATTTGTTTATTGCCTACTTGTTAGGATGGCATCCTTGTCAACCTGCAGCATGGTATTGAGCAAGTCCTAATCCCATCTAACCAACCACCTATTTTCTTAGACCACTTGGTGCCGCTTGTATTAGTCTGGGTCCTTTGAGAAACAGACACCAAGCTGGATCACACCTGCAAGGATTCGATTCGGGAAATGCCTGTGTGAAAGGAAATAGAGAGCTAGAGAAGGCTGGTGGAGCCATCAAACTTGATGCGAGCTTGACCCTAGTGCAGGGGAAAGCGGGGGAGAAAGTTCTCTCCTAGACGGCTGTGCAGTCTGTGGGAGATTGGGGACAGCCATTGGGGTCCTTCTGTTTCTCTTGTCTCTGCCAGTTTCTCTCAGTTATTTCATTCTGGTTTTTTGCTGCTGGCTAACTTTGTGAACCTCCATTTCATGTGGTAGAAGAATTACCATCTCTGCTGTTCAAGAAAGCAGCAGCTAGGTGGGTATCATGGTCCCACTTTCAAATTCCTAGGGAAGGACTGGCCTGGTTTTAGCTTTGTCTGGAATCTAGTTCACAGCTATGTGAACCAGGTTGTCTCTCTAAATTGAAACATTTCCCAGAAAAGTTGGACAAACCACAGGTTTAATAGTAATGCCTTATGTAACCTCTAATAATCCTTAAACATTTGATTAGCAGTCTTTGATTCTTTTCTTAGCACCTAGAATGACTGGGAAAAATGATTTGTTTGCATCACAGGTCTTCCAGTGAAGGAGTCGAGAGACATGCTTGTTATTGGTAAGGGGGGTAGTTTGTTACATGTTTGATTTTGTTACTGCAAACCATTTTCAAGAGTAACAATTGACCCAACTTTTTCTCCTTTAACTCTTCCTTGCTGTTCAGTTTATTTAAATAGATTAATATCAGATAAAAATAAAGGCTGTCTGGGGAAAAGTACACCAGTTAGAGTACTTTACACTGAATCAGAAAGCCATAATAGTCATTGCTAGGTGATAGAACTTTTAAAAGGAGCTATGAAATCCTTTTTCTAAAATTGTAAAGATAGTACCCTGTCGCCTCTCTGTTTGTATTTTGATAAGTGTGGGAGCTCCAAATAAAGGTATCATGATAGTGGGAAATGAAGGCTAGGATTAGTCATAGCTGAAATACCACAACAACAAGTAAAGTGCCCAAGTGAAGGCTGCACTGAATAGAAATATGTACGTAGGATACACACGGGAAAGCACCAGGGTCTGTCAGGAGATGGAATGGGGAGTGGGGACCACAACTAGTGCGTGAAGTAACAGGTGAGGCAGGTTAAGCAGGTTTAGGATCACCTGGTATGAGTAATTTCAGCAGGCATGGTGTTGTCCCTAGTTGTCTGCATTATTAGTTATGAGGATCTTGTAAGAGCTCCACAGAGAAGGTGGTGGGTGTGGGCTCTGGACTGGTAGGTTTGCATATGAAAGGCAAACTACTGTGAGCTGTTTTCTAGCTCATGGAATTGGCTAGTCCTGAGAGGGGCAGTCCCGGCAGGGCCAGCAGGGCCAGCAGGGCCAGCAGGGCCCATGCTGTGATAGCATCAGAATACAGAAAGCAGAAGCTGTGGTTCATATACTTGCATAGAGCTGAGCTTTTCCTTTTTACTCCTATGACATCTTAAACAAGTCTTCAGGTTAGTACTCCCAGCAAGGCTGCCATGGATACATGGGGCCTCCCAGTGCTTAGCATATTGTCATCTGTGACTCGGTAAGGAAATGCCTTACTTAGATGAGTGAGGGTCTTTGGCAGGGGTTGGGGTAGGCGTCGGAGTAGGGTGCAGGCACATCTGACTGAGAACGCCAGGAAAATCCTGTAAGCATTTCAAGACTCCCCGTGTGAAAGCCCATGCTCGTTCCTGGGTGTGCCTTAATGACAGTATGTCTGGTAGCAGGGAAGGGGGAGAAGGTATTTACTAGCTTTGGGTGTGTTTTGGACAGGCTTGTGGGACCTCTGAGTGTAATGTGTATAATTATGGTTCTATCTATTTGAACAATTGTGGATACAGAGAAGTGTGGTGGGGGGCTGGGAGATGGTGTGCTGGCATGTTTCTGGCATGTCAGAGGTTAAAAATATGGGGAAAGGGTGACATTTCATCCTGAATAAATACAAAATGAATGTGGAAACGGGGCATATTATATACACAGTCAGCATTCAGCTCCTAAATCTCATGTTTACCCCAAAGTCTTATAAAACTCTCTTTTGAGAAATTATTTAAAAGCTAATTTATCCTTGGGCCCATCTCACAAACCAGCATCACGAGCAGACTGCTGATGAGTTCAGAGCCCTGAGCTCTGTCCCTTCATTAGCTTCCCAGTGCTGTCTTTGGGTACTCCTCCCGCCCCACCCCCGAATGCTCTGTGCTTCTTTATGGACATCAAGGTCTTCGTTGCTTGATTTCTTTCTAGTTTTCATGGAATGAGTCCCTGCTGATAATTATCCAGTATTTTTCTTTCTCACACTTTATGCCTTTATTAGGTTTGTTATTGATTTTTTTCCTTATGAGGAATCCTGGTTTCTTGTTTTGTAATTAGTTATTATCGTAATGTGACTGTTCTAATTGATTCTCCAAAAAAGAAGTGACAACTCAATAAATCTTACACTCAGCTCAGAGACTTGTGTATCTGGAACTTTCACGAGAGCATCCCTTCCTTTGTGCACACCTCTTCTTTTACATAATTTTAATGTAAATAGAGTTAGCTATATTCCGGGGTTCAGCTTTATCCTCAACTAGTGAACTGTTTTGTTTTTTTTTTATTCCTATAATCAGAATAAGTGTTACTATATGCCAGGCACTGCTCTAAATGATTATGGATATAATAAACCAGTAACTCCTCACTCCGTGAAGTAGGTACTCTTATCCCCATTTTACAGGGAGGAAACTGAGGCACAGAGAGGCAATGTGCCCTAGGCAATGCACCTAAGGCAACAGATGAAATAGTATTTGAATCTGAAAATATGGTCAGTATGTTCAGCCACCACCTTAATGGAGATAAGACAGAAATAGTTCGTGAAAACATTGGATAATTGAACAGAACTTTTTTTCATAGCTGTTAACCACTTTTGCCCTCTTCTGTCTTATTTCCCACTAGAGGCCTGGTGCATGGATTTGTGCACTGGTAGGGTCCCTCAGCCTGGCCTGGGCCTTCTTGCAATCCGGGACCCCTCGGGGGATGTCGGAGAGCAGGTTTCAGCCCGATCCCCACAGGCCAGGTCGAGGGGCCCCACCGGTGCATGTGTACTGGAACTCTAGTCTGTATATATAAAAGCCTAAGCAACCGGCCAACTGGTAGCTATGATGCAATCACCAGGGGGTAGATGCTCAATGCAGGAGCTGCCGAGCTGTGGTGACTTGGTAGCTGCAGTTCACAGGTGATGCACCTGGAGCCAGGGAGGAGGGAGCCCGATTCCAGGGTGTGTCACCCAAGAACCACCCTCTCACAATTCAGAACCCCTCGTGGGATGTTGGAGAGCCAGTTTTGGCCCGATCCCCATAGGCCATGCCGAGGGACCCCACCAGTGCATGTGCATCGAGCCGCTAGCCAATTGGCTCCCCACTTCGGGTCCGGCTCCCCACCGGGCCTCTAGCCCATTGCAGAGGTCATGGATCTGACCCTTACAGGAATTTTTTGACTTGATTAGCTAAATGATGAGACATGCAGGACCTACTGGCTGTGGCCCTGATGTCTGGTACCCACATCGGCCCATCCACTTAATATTGATTTACAGTGGAGGCAGCGATCTACCACTCTCAGCTGGGAAACCGGCCACAGTTTCCCTCCTTCCAGGCGGACAGTAGCACCAGTGGGCAAACTCCGGGGAGGGAAGGAGGTGAAGGAGCAGCTCAGGTGGGAAGAAAGAGGTTCCCGCTGCCACAGGACTCTGCCTGGGTGCAAGAGCCTGGGAAGGAGCCTGACATTGAGCAGGGTCCTGCCCTGGGCCTACTAGATTCCAGGCTAAGTAAATCCTGTTTGCTAAATAATTGCATTTTGCAGATAAATGCCCACAAGTCATCAGTTACCACCAAATTAAGGGTAAAGTAAGATGAAAGAAGTGAGACAGATATAGAGAGAAAGTGACATAATATTGTGAGAAGAGATGAGGGAGCCCAATTCTGGGGTGTGTCACCCTAGAACCGCCCTCTCGCAATCCAGGACCCCTCAGGGGATGTCGGAGAGCTGATTTCAGCCCGATCCCCACAGGCCAGGCTAAGGGACCCCACTGGTACATGAATCTGTGCACCAAGCCTCTAGTATGCAAATAAGATCTTTGGTTAATCTCTTCCCACCCTCCCACCTTCCCTCTGAGATTCATCAGTCTATTCCATGTTTCCATGCCTGTGGTTTCCGCTCCTGTGTTGAGCATCTGCCCCCCTGGTGGTCAGTGCGTGTCATAGCTACTGACCAGTTGGCCAGTCACTTAGGCTTTTATCCTGTACTGGAGGCCTGGTGCACGAAATTCATGCACAGGGGGGAGGGGAGGTCCCCTCAGCCCAGCCTGGACCCTCTCCAATCCAGGACTCCTCGGGGGATGTCTGACTGCCAGGGATCGGGCCAAAACCGGCATTCGGACTCGCTTTCACAATCCAGGACCACTGGTTCCTAACTGCTCACTTGCCTGCCTGCCTGATTGCCCCTAACTGCCCCCTGCCAACTTGATCACACCTAACTGCCTCTGCCTGCCAGCCTGATTGCCCCTAACTGCCCCTGCCGCCAGCCTGTTCACCCCTTAGTGCCCCCTCTGCCGGCCTGGTCGCCCCTAACGCCCCCCCCCTGCTGGCCTGGTCGCCCCCAACTGCCCCCCCCTGCTGGCCTGGTCACCCCTCACTGCCCCCCTCTGCCATCCTGGTCGCCCCCCACTGCCCTCCCACCGCCCCCCCCCCCCCCGCCGGCCTGGTTGCCCCAAGCAGCCTGCCAGTCAGTCATTTGGTCATCCCTCGCTAACCCCCCTGCCGGCCTGGTTGCCCCACGCAGCCTGCTTTTCATTTGTTACCGTGAGGGCATCATGCCCAATTTGCATATTACCCTTTTATTAGTATCCTATATAATAAAGAAGTAATATGCAAATTGACCATCACCCCAACACACAGATGGCCCCCCCATGTGGACACAAGATGGCCACCACAAAATGGCCGGCAAGGGAGGGCAGTTGTGGGTGATCAGGCCAGCAGGGGAGGGCAGTTGGGAAGAACCAGGCCTGAAAGGGAGGGCATTTGGGGGCGATCAGGCCTGCAGGGGAGGGCAGTTAGGGGTGACCGGGCCAGCAGAGGAGGGCAGTTGTGGGGTACCCAGGCCTGCAGGGGAGGGCAGTTGGGGGGAACCAGGCCTGCAGGGGAGGGCAGTTGGGGGCAACCAGGCCAGCAGGGGAGAGCAGTTAGGGGTGACCAGGCCAGCAGGGGAGGGCAGTTTAGGGGCAACCAGGCTGGCAGGGGAGGGCAGTTAATGGTGAACTGGCAAGCAGGGGAGGGCAGTTGGAGGCAACCAGGCCTGCAGGGGAGGATAGGGCCGACCAGGCCATCAGGGGAGGGCAGTTAGGGCGACCAGGCTGGCAAGGAAGGGCAGTTGGGGGCAACCAGGCCAGCAGGGGAGAGCAGTTAGGGGTGACCAGGCCAGCAGGGGAGGGCAGTTAGGGGCAACCAGGCTGGCAGGGGAGGGCAGTTAATGGTGAACTGGCAAGCAGGGGAGGGCAGTTGGAGGCAACCAGGCCTGCAGGGGAGGATAGGGCCAACCAGGCCATCAGGGGAGGGCAGTTAGGGCGACCAGGCTGGCAAGGAAGGGCAGTTAGGAGTGACCGGGAAATCAGGGGAGGGCAGTTGGAGGTGACCAGGCCTGCAGGGGAGGGCAGTTAGGCATCATTCAGGCTGGAAGGGAAGTGGTTAGTTGGTGATCAGGCTGGAAGGCAGAAGTAGTTAGGGGCAATCAGGCGGGCAGGCAGGCAGTTGGGAGCCAGCATTCCTGGATTGTGAGAGGGGTCCCAGATTGGAGAGGGTGCAGGCTGGGCTGAGGGACATGCCCCCATGCACAAATTTCATGCACTGGGCCTCTAGTGGATAATAAAAGGCCAGCCACCATAAGCATAATAACTAGAATGACCAGAGACCAGAACCACCACAGCCCCTTGCTGGGCTGGCCCCGCCCCCAAGCAAGCGGTTAGGGGCGATCAGGTAGGCAGATGGTCCCTCGCAGGGCTGGTACTGGCCCCCAGCAAGCAGTTAGGGGTAATCAGGTAAGCAGGCAAGTGGTTAGGGGTGATTAAGTAGGCAGGCAAGTTAGGGTCCTGCCCCCCATCAAAGAAAGAGGGAGTCCCAGGCCACCAGTGGCGACTCTGTGGCAGGTGTGCGCACCAGCCAGCGATCGCCCCGCAGAGGGAGGCCTAGGCCAGCCAAGCCATTGCACCCCATGCCTACAGAAGGAGGCCACCTGTAGCAGGGGAAGGAGGGGCAGCGCTGCATAGATGGCAGGCAGTGGTAGGGGTGGGGCCAAGCTGCCTGCAGCCAGGGGAAGGAAAGCCCCGATAGGCCCTGATCTCAGGCCAAGCCTAGGGACCTTACCCAAGGGGTCCTGGATTGTGAGAGGGTGCAGGCCGGGCTGAGGGAATCCCCGCTGAGTGCACGAATTTTTGTGCACCGAGCCTCTAGTCCTATATAATAAAACCCTAATATGCAAATTGACTAAATGGCAGAATGACTGGTAGCTATCATGTACACTGACCACCAGGGGGCAAATGCTCATGCAGGAGCTGCCCCCTGGTAGTCAGTGCGCTCCCACAGAGAGAGTGCCGCTCAGCCAGAAGCCAGGCTCACAGCTGGCAAGCGCAGCAGCATTGGAGGAAGCCTCTGCTGCAGGTGGACAGTAAGGAGTGAGGAGTCCTGGACTGTGAGAGCACTGGACTGTAAGAGGGATGTCTGATTGCCGGCTTAGGTGGCAGGCGGACATCCCCGAGGGGTCCTGGACTGCAAGAGGGGGCAGGCCTGGCTGAGGGACACCTCCACCCCCAGTGCACGAATGTCGTGCACCAGGCCTCTAGTATATGTAGATACTGCCTCTGCCATGGGACCCTTTGTGAGTTAGCTCTTACTCACCCTTCAGATTTAATCCATCCTGTCCCCAGCAGGGTTCCCATGATTCCTCAGATATACTGACCGCATAACCCCCCCCCCCCCCCCCCCCCATTAACCTGTGTGGTTGGATAAATGTTTCACTTCCTCACTAGTATAAAGTTCCATTGAGGGCTTTGTCTGTTCTCACTCATCATTGGGTCCTTGTCACTTCATAAACTGCAGGGTATGTGGCAGGTGCTCAGAAAATATTTATTGGCTGCATGAACAAAGGTTATGAAGAAAGGGGGAAGAAAAGCAAAGATGGATTGTATGCTGACCACATTCTGGCTCTTCAGATACAGTATACCATTCATTCTTTATTGTACTAGGTGAAAATAAGTTTTATTTCAACTTACAGACAACCCAACTACAGTTGCTTAAACAAATACGATATTATCTGTCTCACACAAGAGTTCCAGGTTGGCATTTCGAGCTGATTTGACTGCTAACAGATGTCACCAAGGTTCTAGGCTTTTCTGTGTTTCTACTATTGCATATTGGGCAATATGACAGTCTTGTCAAAGTGACACTCACTGGATTTTTCCATTGTGCTGTGAGCAATAGATTTGTTGCATGAGTAGATTTGATACTCTAAATGCCTCCTTAAACAAAAAGTTTAATTTTTTTTTATAATGTACTTTATAAGGAGAAACATGAAAGGAATTCCCAGGGTAACAGGAAGCTTTCCTGAAGTGTCTGGTGATCCTCTGCTTTTGTTTAGGTCTAAGCTATTAAAGCCAACTGGAAACTGTGTGTTGGGAGAGATTATTGACAGGTGTTACTGTAGGATGACCTGGTTGGTATTTCAATAGGAGGTTAATGTTTATGGACTTCTCTTCAAACACTTTTCAGGGAAGAATGCTCTGGTCTTTTTTGGTGGGGAGTAAAAACCAGGCCCCCGTGTTCTGGAAGCCAAGCGGGAAGGGAGCTGGGGTGTGGGGAGCATATCTATCTTAGCATTCAGCATAGACTTTGATTTCATACAATTGGCTTTAGTGCCTTGCCTACCCCAACCTGGAGCTATGCCTAGTGTCTCAAGTTCAGATGCTTGAATTCACCTCTTCCAGAGAGTAAAATGTGCTGGGTGAGGTGGAAGAAGGTCAGCCCAAGAAGGGAGAAGGAATTCATAAATGGATTTTAAAAACCAATTCTGTTTCCATACCCCTTGATGCCCCATTTCATAGCTACCTGGGATCTCCCATTCCTGAGCTTTGTGGAGGAGATTTGGCAAGGTTATATGTTCAGGTGAGCTTACTTACTTCCTGCCTTCCTCCACTTGCAGCCTAGTCTTTATTTGATGAAGGCCTGTCCACAGTTTTAGGGCTGTTGTGTCCTGTTCTTAATTTTTGTGGGTTCACACCTTTTCTCTCTCTTGTCATTTCAGTGGAAAGCAAGGGAAGGTAAGATTCACTTATGCTTACCTGGAAATCTTGCATATATTATTTTTCTAAAAAGTAGAATTGTACTGTACATTTATCTTTGATCTCTATAGAATTCATTTAAGTTATTCAAGATCTGTTGCATATCTCTTATGTAGAAATTACAGGATAATAAAAATTGCTGGGAAAAAGAATCAATTTTTCAGGAAATGAAGACTAGATTTGTTAAAAAGTGCAATGAGCCTTTTTAAAAATGTCTGTTTAATTTTCAGATTGTGAGCCATGCCTTTAGTGAAGCGGAACATCGAACCCCGGCACCTATGCCGGGGCGCCCTGCCCGAAGGCATTACCAGTGAACTTGAGTGTGTAACCAATAGTACCCTTGCTGCTATCATACGCCAGCTAAGCAGTCTAAGTAAGTCATCTCTTTTTGAGATCAACTTTTTTTTTTATTATCAGTTCCATTTTATTAATTTCAATATTAGCAAATAGATTTCAATTCAGTAGCTATGTGCTTGTTCAAAGATGTAGCAGCACCCTCTATGGCCTTGTAGCACCAGCTTTATGTAACAAGACATAAAGTTAGAATTGACGAGTTCACAAATTATTAGATGAGGCCAAATGAGTAGATATAAAGTAGTTTTACACAGTTTTTAAAACTTATGAAAATGAGCATAATACAATTTAATTTATAAACTTTATTTAAGTATTTTGTTTAACTTGGACAAGACTAACTTATATAAAGGGTAGTAAGTTGAAACTAGTTAACACCTGTAATACATCTAGCACCAAGTAGATACTCAATAAATATTTGTCGATTGAATAATACTCCAAATTAATCAAAGATTAAAGCAAAAAAATCATGAAATTTGCTGATTCCAAATTGAAGTCAAATACAGTTGTTACAGATATACAGAACCAGGTACATATTACATGCATAGGGTATATTAAATACAAGCAAATTCAAGCATAAGGAAAAGAAGACTTTCTGTTATTCTAACTTTGAACATTGATATGAAATGCCTGAGGAATATTCCATGTTTTAAGTCTCAAATATGTGTTTGAAAATCCTTTTCCTTCAAAACTCTTTGAAGTTGCAGTGTTTTTCCCCCTAACTTTTTACATAATCTTGTTTTCTCACTTCATCCCACTCCTTTTAGGTTCACTGCATTTTGGATGACAGGTTTTCACAGTTAAGTTTTTCAGAAACTGTTAATAACTAGAAAATCCTCCATAAAATTTCACATACTGGTAGCCTCAAGCACAGGGTATGTTTCTTAAAAATCTTCAAGCACTTTTTTTTTATTTTTAAGAAAAAACATGGATAGATGGGTATTTTTAGAAAGAATTGTACTGTGTCACTTATTAATTTTTAATACATGTATAATCATTGACTAAGTCAAAAGTAACTTGGCAATTAGTTAAATGTATTTCACAGTAGATTCTTCTGGAATATAACTCATTATATAATTGCTTTTTGGTAGTGTTTGTTGATAAAATGTGTAAATTTGTATAATTATAAGAAGATAACTTGCAAATTATTGAAGAGTAAAATGTTTCTGTTTGCATTCATATATATATATATATATATATATATATATATTTAAATTTATCTTTATTGTTGAAAGTATTACAGATGTCCTCTCTTCGTTTTTTTGTTCTCCATCAACCCCCTTCACCCTGCACCCGCCCCTCCCAAGCCTTCACCTTACTATTGTCTGTGTCCATGGCCTATACGTATATGCATATAAGTTCCCCGATTACTCTCTCCCCTCTCACCTCCCCACCCCCGCCTTCCCTCTGAAATTCAGCAGTCTGTTTCATGGTTCTATGTCTCTGGATCTATTTTGTTCATTAGTTCATTTTGTTCATTAGATTCCTGCATTCATATATTTTTGTTAGAATGATTTAGTCTCCTGTTTTTATGGCTGAAATATATGTTGGCATCCTATATAATAAAAGCCTAATATGCTAAGTGCCCGGTCGTTCAGTCAGCCATTCAACCTATCAAAGTGTAATCTATATATATAAAAACCCAGCGACGGTTACAGTGGAATGACAAGGACGACCAGAATGACCGATGGCTATGACATGAACTGTGGCAGACAACCAGCCTGATCCAGGCAGGATCATCCCAACACCCTGACCAGGATGGGGCTAGCCGGCCAGCCGCCGTGGCTGGCAGAAATTTGGGGTCTGGGGACCTTTGAGGTATTCTGTCTCAGGCAGCTGCATGGGCAAAGCTTTCCTTTGGCGGAAGTGGACCCGGGATCATGGTGCTGGAGTCGGGGATGGGGTGGGGAGGCTTTCCTGGTGGCCACAGCAGTACCTGAGGGCTGCACACAGCACCTGGGCATCTGGCCCTGGTCGGAGCAGTGGCAGGAATAGGGGTTGCGGGGCGCAGGGTACGGCAGCCCACAGGAGCCAGGAAGCACGTGGCTTGACCTGGGCTCTTACCCCGCCCACTGGGCCCTGCAACACTAGCAGGTGGACCATGGTGTGCAGCGAGAGGTGCTGGGACACCCGGAGAGGAAGCGAGCCAGGAGGGCAAGGCCCCATGCCAGCCAGAGCCCAGAGCGGCGTGGGCGTCGGCCTTGGTCTTGGAATTCTGTGGGCAACCAGTGTACTGACTACCAGTGCGTTAGTGCCCCGCTTCAAGAGAGAGGACGTGGCGGAAAGTGGCAAGGCCACAGGAGGGATAGGAAATTTTGTGGCCATCTTCGGGAAACACAGCTGCCACGGTCTTCAGTAACTATGAACAGATAATCTTTGGTCTCGGTTCTACAGAAGAGGAAGCTGAGACTCAAAGAAGCGAGCCTCCCATAATACCTCACCCACTTCCCAGACCTGACCCTGTGCAGCATTATTTTCATTGAAAGTAGAGGATCCAAAATGTTTTTAGATCTTTGCTATTTTAGGCAGGAAAGAATTTAGCACAAGGGAATTGGTGCTTGGGAAATCATCGGAAAGCTGGAGGAGTGGGTATTAGGCTGGGCCTCCAGGAAAGACTCCCTGCCCAGCGGGAGGAGCTGCTCCCTCAGCCACAACTGATTTCTAGGACACTCTGGTACAGCTGTGACCCGGAAATCGGGAAACTGCTGTCCCAATAAGTGCCCTCCAGCTCCCACAAAACAGGTCACTGGGCACTGCCTCTGCCACAACTGCCTGTGCACAGCCTGGATTCCACTGCAGAAAACCTCCACAGCTCTGCAAACATGATCACCAGCAGCAAACAGCCCAAACTGCGGGAAGATGCCTCTGCCCCACTTCTGCCTTCAAAATATTGTGCAAGCGCATCCAATCGGCAGACACGAATTCATATCCAGAAAAGGAGTTTGGGCAATTTCAGACTTTTGTCTAGGAGTGAGATCTTGCTAATGTATCTCATGTGCCTGGTATTGATAAAAATGGGGCCCGGCTGGTGGGGCTCAGTGGTTGAGCATCGATCTATGAACCAGGAGGTCACAATATGATTCCTGGTCAGGTTTCAGGCTTGATCCTCAGTAGGGGCATGCAGGAGGCAGCTGATCAATGATTCTCATCATTGATGTTTCTATTTTTCCTTCTCCCTTCTTCTGAAATCAATAATTTTTTTTAAATGGGGTCATGCTGTATATATGTGTTATAAAGAGTTTTTCACTTCATAGATCACTAATGTCTTTCCTCTTAAAACATACTTACAGAACATTATTTATTTATTACTCATTTTAATTGATCTCAGAGAGAAGAAGGGAGAGAGAAACATTGTTCTGTTGTTTCCTGCACTCCCTGGACTGGGTATTGAATCTGCAACTTGGGCATGTGCCCTGACTAGCAATCGATCCATCACTTTCTGGTGTATGGGACGATGCTATGCTGATACCCTGACCCCAAATTCCAGCCTTCAGAACTGTGAGAAAAATACATTTCTGTTGTTTAAGCCACACAAATTTATGATGTTTTGTTATGGCTGTCTGAGCTGACTAATCCTATATAATAAAAGCCCAGTGAGTGAATGGCAGAACAACAGGAACAACTGCGACCCCTTGCCCCGTCCAGCCCTGCCCCCAATCGGCCCCCATCGGGATGGGCCGACTGGACCCCACCAGTGCATTCGTGCACTGGGCCTCTAGTATGGTAATGATATGCTAAGGCCACTCAACCGCTTGCTATGACTTGCACTGACCACCAAGGGGCAGACTCTTCAACCTATAGGTAGCTTGCTGCTGGGGTCTGGCCGATTGGGACTGAGTGAGATGGGCTGGACAGGGCCTGGAGCACTTCCACAGTCCCTCCCAGGCTGGACAACCTCCCACATCCCTCACCAGCCCCAATCATGCAGTGGGGAGGTCCCTTGGCCTGGCCTATGCTCTCTCGCAATTCAGGACCCCGCAGGCCAGGCCGAGGGACCCAACTGGTGCACAAATTTGTGCACTGGGCTTCTAGTAGAGTGTAAGTGATGAAAACCCACACAGAAAGACTCAGTTGGCCATTTCCTTCTATTTGAGATAGAAGGAAAGGACATGAGCCAAGGAATGTGTAGGCAGTCTCTGGAAACTGGATTATCCCCTAAAGCCTCCAAGGCACAGTTCTGCCTATACCTTCGTTCAGACTTCTGACCTCTGGGAACTCGAAGAATACATTTGTGTTGCTTTAAGCCACTAAATTGGTGGTGATTTGATACAGCAGCCATAGGAAACTAATGCATTACTCTAGCCTTGGTTATGTTTTGTACACATAATCCACTGTAGCCTTACACGAGATACCAGCCTCAAGGATAGTCAACCTTATTTAGGCTCTCTCAGTGGATCTCAACCAGAACCATTTGGGGAGCTTTAGAACCGGAGACTAGGAATCACTGCAGAGATTGTGATTGGAATGTGTGCCAGAGATAAGGCCTACAGATTAGATTCTGTGCATCTGGATTGAAGAGATGAGCTGGATCAGTCGTTTCCTCCCAGGAGGTTTGAACTAAGAAACCACACTGAATTTGCTAGCTTATTATGGAATCTCCTCCTGAAATCTCATCCAGCACTAAAGAAATCATGATGGTTCCTGTAAGCCAAAGTTGTGGATTGTGGCAGAGCTTACGAGAAGATAGAGCAAATTGGTGAAGAAAGGCAAAATAATTTGCAGAGAGAAACCCGAGCTGAACATGAGAGAGACCACGGGGCCCAGAGAGGAGGAGAGAGCAGCAGTTCCCTGGACCTGCAGGAGCTGGACGTTCAAGGAGTAGTGCTTGGGTGTCCTCAGAACAGATCCCCATTCTTCAAGTTCCTCGAGTGCATCTGTACTCACAACCCAGAGAGCCTTACACAAAGAGGAGTATGGTGATATATATTTGCTAAGGAGATGATTTTGGAAAACTAAGGTACTAAGTTATTGTTAGTAGAATAGCAAATTATTGATTACCATTTATTTATTTATTAGTGCTTATTCATCAGTACCCCTGTAGGTGCAACATACAGCAAATAAAATCAATTTGGCGCCTACTTAGAAGTTAAAAAAAACATATATTTGACATCAATATAGTCACAAAATAGTAAATATATGCAATTATTATGATCTGCTACAACACTAGCACATAATAAATGACATCTATATTTTGGGTCAGTCTTTATTTTTTGTATGTTTTTTCCATTGAATAGGTAAGGAGTGATATATTTACTTAGGAAGCTATAACATAAAAGTTCTGTCAGCACTAGAATTAGAGACAAGCGTCGTAAGAGACCCCTCCCCACCAAAGGCAGAATTGTTAGAAATTCAAGCACTTTCCCAACTGATATTTGGCCTGGAATATCAGAAATACTTCCTTATGGAATTTCATATGTAATTATGAGTTCGGTTGTTTTTCATTTCTTCTTTCCCTAGATAGATTTCAACATAGCAGGATTTAAACATAGAATAATCCTTAAGAGTACAAGTTGGAGAGTCAGCCAAGTCTGAATGTTCAGTCTTGCCTTCGTTAAACATCTCAGGTTTATCATTTCTATTTTTCCCATTTCATGAGTTTATAGGCTTATGATAAAATGCCTTAAGTGATTTATTTTCTGATTGTTTTGATTTACACTTTTAAAGCAGATCATCTAAAAACTTTGAAGGAAGAGTTTAAAGATTTTAATATTTTTCTAAAAATTTACTATGATCTGTTATATGAGGTACGTGATTGTGATTATCAGTAACCTAAACTAGTATTCTTCCACAAAGCAGGCTCTTTTATAGGAGTGAACATTGTCTGCTTCAGTCTGAAACAGTGGAAAGTGAAACCACGGGTAAGGGTGGACGACAACTACTACTACTATACACACACACACACAAAATGGAATATTATTAAGCAACAAGAAAGAAGAAAATGCTGCCATTTGTGACATGAATGAATGTAGAGTATATTATGCTAAGTGAAATCAGCCAGACAGAAAAAGACAAACACTGTATGATTTTATTTATATGTAGAATCTAAAAATAAAGTCAAACTCATAGAAACAAATAGTAGAATGGTTATTACCAGGGGAGGAGTTGTAGGGTGGGGTGGGGGCTGGGAGATGCTGGTCAAGGGTAGAAGCCTTCAGTTATAAGATGAGTAAGATCTTGGAATCTAGTATACAGCAAACTGAGTATAATTTAAAATACTATGTTATATAATGGAAAATTGTTAAGGTAATAGATTGTAAGTGTTCTTACCAAAAAAAACCCCCAAAAAAAAAACAACTATGTGAGGTGATGATGTGGTTATTTCTTTTTAAGATAAAAATCGTGTAATTTTAAGAGGCTAACTTCTCTTTTCAGTTCTCAATTCTACACATTCAATTAATGAGAAAAGAGGTACACTAGTACTTGGATGGGTGATGAGGATTTTCCATGTGGATAATTAATGAAGCCTGAGCTTAATGATTGCTCAGGCATTAGAGTATTTATAGGTAGATATGTTAATTAACTTGATTGTGGTAATCATTTCACAATTTATGCATGTAAAATCATCACATAGTATACTTTAAATACATACAGTTTTGTCAGTTATATCTAAATAAAGCTGGGAAAGAAGTTATAGAACTATAGAACATCGTTTCTCCCCCACACCTTTCCAACACATTACTAAAGGCCACCATACCTCAGGTCCTTTTACCCACGTCATGATTGGCTTTCAATAACAAAATGTAAAGGTCAAAAAAAACCCACACAAAACACCACAGTATAAAGAGACAGAATAACCATCAGAACCAGATTGAGATGTGTCAGGGATGTTGGAATTATCAGCCCATGAATTTAAAATAGATATGATTAATATGCTAAGCTCTAATGAAAAAGTAGACAACATTTAAGAAGAGATGGATGATATGAGCAGAGAGGTGGAAATTCTAAGAATGAAAAATACATTGAAGGAAAGAATGAACAAGGTCAACAACATGTATGAAGAAATAAGGAATTTCAATAGCGAAATGGAAACTATTAAGAAAAGAAAAATTACGAGAACTAAAAAATATAGTCTCAGGAATAATTCACTTGATGGCCTAAAAGCAGACTGGACATCAGAAGAAGGGATTAGTAAACTTGGAGACAAGTCAATAGGAATTATCCAAACTGATTCATAAGAGAAAAATGAGTAAAAAGAGCATTCAGTCCTAACTGGTTTGGCTCAATGGATAGAGCATCGGCCTGAGGACTGAGCGGTCCCAGGTTTGATTCAGGTCAAGGGCATGTACCTTGGTTGTGTTCACATCCCCAGTAGGAGGTGTGCAGGAGGCAGCTGGTCGAAGTTTATCTCCTATCGATGTTTCTAACTATCTCTCTCCCTTCCTCCCTCTAAAAAATATATATGTATATATTTAAAAAAAAAGAGAGAGCATTCAGAATATGGGGCAAATGGGACAATATTAAATGGTCTAACACATATATAATTGGAGTTCCAGAAGAAGAGGAAAAGAGAATAGTGCAGAAAAAAATATGGGTGAGAATTTTTGAATATTGATGATAGATATCAACCAAATGATCCAAGAAGTTCAACAAATCTCAGGATGTGTAAATTAAAGTAAATCACATCTTGTCATATCATCATAATATTGCTAAAAGAACAACGATTTTAA